>OZ024830.1:30157847-30863986 GCA_964016985.1 Anodontia alba
TGACCATAAATGGTCATTTTTCAATATAATCTATACATTTTGTTTGGATATAACACGGTTGTTTAACTAGCACGGTTTATGCTATGGATCCCAAAAATAGTGTTATAAAGAGGTTGTGGTGTATATATATATATATATATATATATATATATATATATATATATATATATATATATATAGCATTTAGTTTTGCCCAGTAACTTAAAATACAGAAATACATGTGTCCAATGCACCAGAAGTCTAGTATGATCATGTATATACATGTAGCTTTAACCTCAGTCTGTGTCACTGGTATTTCTCTAATTCACCACCTACGTAATAGGTGCTCTGAATCAAGCATAAAATGGACAGGGCTATGCTTCTAGACAGAACACAAAACAGCATGTGCATGGGTGATCTACAAAAGTAAAACAGTATAAGTGCAAGCATTACTAGAATTCATGCACTTTAGGTTGAAAGACCATTGAATAAGTTGTAACCATTAAATTAACCACCCTCTTTCACCACACCAATAACCCGCTAAAGAAAAATAAAACAAAAATCCAGAGTAAAAAAAATTTTTAAATATATTATATATAAAAAAAAACAACAATTCCATATGCATACATTAAGACCCAAAACTACTGCAGGTTTACACAAAATCACCCAAAAAACACAGCAGCCCTCCTTTAAGAAAGGAAACAAATAACTACAAAAAATAATTTCATGTGATGCACAACACATGAAAAGGACCCTTATGCTATTTGCAGACAGCCCAGGTCAAGATCAGCCTGCAGGAATGTGCAGGCTGATCAGGCCCTCTGTTACCCACTTTATAAATGAATACTCAATGAATACTCATTACAAAAACACGCCTATTCAAATGTATAAAAAAATCACCTCCAAAAACTGAAAATTTTGAGATGAAAAGCTCTGATATTTTTCATATTTCTGTTCAGAACATAGATTGTGGGTACTCCTTAGAACCCCCTTGGCAAGGCGGTTCTAACAAGAATCCACAATCTTATGTTTTTTTTTTAGCAGAAATAAGAAAAATAATGTATACCCCTATAAGCCCAAGTTTTACTGTATAAAAGTGGGGTTTGAGGGGGTCAAAATTATATAGGCATTTTTCGTGATGTTTAGTATATGTCAAACAGAGAATGCTGTTTGCATATGACATAAAGGCCCTTTTTCCACATTGAGCATCTAAAACAAACAGTAAGGCACAGATCTACCAATGCATAACAATATTGTTACCCTATTTACTGCATAAGTCTAGATAGGGTGCTTTTTTCGACAAACTCTTATCGTATTTTCCCTTTTTAATCCATGAAAACATACATCGTGGGTACGCATTAGAAGCACCTCTTCTGCTTTCATGGAGAAATAAGAAATATAATTACCTAGAAACCCATATAATCTAACGCTAAGATTTACCCTAATATTCTGACACCGGAACTCCTTACTTGTCCCAAAATGCCACTATATAATCTGTTATCCCATTTATGCCGAATGGATTCTTCTACCTAAACTCTTTGGACAGGTCTATTTCCAATATCAGTGGTCTCTGGTTAGTTTTTATTATTATCATGTTTTGTAGAAATGTCTGAACTTAATGCAAACAGTGCAGAGCGTCTGATCTGGGTCTACACTGTTTGCTGCCAATGTCCCTTTTATCGGATGCTAGGCTTAAATGTGTTAATGTGGATGAGCAGTAAACAGTGTAAACTCTGATCAGATACCACCTTCTGTCCAGTCTGATCAGCTTCTACACTATTTACTCAGACCAGTTTGTCCAAATATTTACCTTACATACTATATGATGTGCAATGAAAGAAATGGACCTTTATGAAATACACAGACAATGCAGGCACTGATCAGCCTGCACTTTTGCAGTCTGACCAGGTCCTTCAGTGTCCACTTAAATTATCAATGGATACTAATGCTTTTGCTGACAAACAGAAAATTGCTTAGATCAGGGACCAGTTGTTCAAAACTAACGATGTCATTAGTTAATGTATCATTAAAACTTTGATCATTAAATAAGGCATATAAGCTATTATTTTTGCTGAAAAAATGTGAGTAGCTTTTGCATTTGCAAAAGCTACTAACATTTTTACAGCAAAAATACAGTGAATTAGATATTGTACTTACTAGAACAGTTAACATTTTTACCACTAATGAGCTTGTTAAGCTAACAATGCTTTGAACAACTGGGCCCAGACTGTGCCAGATGGGCAAGCTGATCTGGCCCTTTAGTGTTCACATATGACATAGGAGTCTTTTTCACTCATTGTGTATCATATAATACAGGTTCTGTAATAACTAAATATTGGGACACCTATCTACTTACCATGCATGTCCTAAATTTGTAATAGTCCATTCACCTGTTGATGAGTCTTAGATATTGCTGTATGTGTATGACAAACATAGTAGACCCTGATCAGATGCCACATTCTGTGGCATCTGATCTGGGTCTACCCTGTTTGCTAAGGCATCTGTTCCAATCCTTACGGTTATTACGATTCTACAATACCGTATATGAAAACTGCAATGTTAATTTGCCTTTGGAGCATTTGCTTACTATGACGGTCCAGGTCACATGTCCTGATATGGATTGTTTGTGTTGAGGTTTAACGGCCCAGTCAACCCAATGGGGTCATGTTGAGCGCGGTCAGTTTACCTAACCACACGTTTACTGGGCAGGCTTAGTCCTCTTAAGCATTTAACCGGTATTGTGCACTTTCTTTCGCCAGAAACTGACAACTGCCCTTCTTGAATCAGCTGAAGGGAGAGAATGACCGTAGGTAAATGTCCTAAAATTTTAAACACTTTATTCCATACTTTTTTGCCTTTTTTTTTTCTTTTTATGCAGTTGTTGCATAAAATATATAGTCAAATGGCAAACAGTGTAGACCCTGCCTCATTTCAGATACTACAAAGTATTACCATCCCCATTCACATAACACTGTCACTTGTGCAACCAGTCTTTGCTCTTCTTCCTAATACTGAGCGCGAAGCCTAAATGCAACTAGTACCAAATTTTGGAAGTCTTTGGTATGAACAGACTGGAAACAGTCTACAGACTCCTTCTCTGAAGGCAAACACTCAGACCAGGGTATGTAGCTATAATATTCTATAGCTGCTAATTAGACAGCATATAGTGATGGTTTGAATAAAAATCTGGGTCCAGTTGTTCAAAGCGTCGTTAGCTTAACAAGCTCGTTAAGGGTCATTTCGTTAACTGTTTTAGCAGATTCAATACATGATATTCTGATATTTTTTGCTGAAAAAATGTGAGTAGCTTTTGCACTGCAAAAGCTACTCACGTTTTTTCAGCAAAAAATTTCAGCATATTTGCGTATCATTTGATGTAAATTTTAACGAATCGTTAACTAACGATGTTGTTAGCTTTGAACAACTGGGCCCAGGATAAAAAATATGCAGCTGCACAGCTGATCTTGGCTTTCATTATAGGCATATGCTCAAAAACATATTTTCCCAATGTGTGGTTTATTTAGCTATATGCTTGTCCCCATAAAATCAAAAACTTGAAAAGGGGCATAAATCTCATAACAATAATCCATTTTTCTTTTCAAAAGTTAATCATGCAATCTACACCTCAGCCCCAATAAGTCTGCCAAAGATGAAAGCCCTGGCTCAAATACTTTCTGAGATACCCTATACATAATGTACTGTATTCAACCTAATTACCTCACATTTCCCTATAAGGGAACAAGCAATTAGGAAGTCTTCAGATTACAGCCAATGTACTTTTTTTTTGAATGTCTTTATAAAGGCATATGTTATGGATACCCATATGAATTGCATTTTGTTGTTGTTGCAATTCAAATGAGTACCCATAACAAATACATTTATAAATGGGGAACTAGGTAGGGTACCTTTAATTGTTAAAAGAAAACAATGTATATTGAAATATTGGTGTAAAATTAAATGCTCATCTGAGAGTCTTCTTAACCCGTCTCTTGCTAAACACGACATGCCCTGTTTTAGCTTCTGAAGAAGCCAACTTGTCATTAAATATGTGAATTTACATCAATTGATTGAGTTGGTGCTTACCGACAGTTCAACTCTTGCCGGTCATTTTGTGTCGTCTCCCAGAGAAAACGAGAAAACAGATAGAAGAGATAGTAGATATGAAAGAGAAAGAAAGGGAAGAAAGAGAAATAGGAATGAAAGTGAAGAAACAGATGAAATAAAAATATTCCCCCTCTACCCTTACCTGCTACAAGGATAGCAGGCCTTGCCAAACTGTAAGCCAATCTCAGTTGGATGCATGAGTGAGGTAAGATATACGACACTTTCGCCACACCCTACCACCCCCAGAATTTCCATCAAAAACTCGGATCAAGTAATCTGATTGGCTGGAAATTAGAAGTGGGTGTGGCATCTTAATTTATTCAGCATGACAAGGGTTAATAATGCTTATATAAAAGTAATACATATTCTTTAAAATGATATCAGAACTTTCAGAATAAGTTACTGGGCTCAGTTGTTCAAAGCATTGTTAGCTTAACGAGCTCGTTAGTGGTCAAAATGTTAACTGCTCTAGTAAGCACAATATCTAATTCACAGGTATTTTTGCTGAAAAAATATGAGTGCTACTCACATTTTATCAGCAAAAATATTAGCATATATCCTGTATTAAATGATTAAAGTTTTAAAAATACGTTCACTAATGACATTGTTAGTTTTGAACAACGAGGCGTCTGAAAAGGTATGTTGAATCAATTGAGCAAGTCACCCCTTTGCAACAGCAGGAAGTCATTGAAAGACTACAGGATCATTACTTACAATTTTGGTTTAGTAATTTAAATACTATGTCGAAATTATCTACATATAAAACCTTTAAGATTGACTTTTCTATCGAAAAATACTTAACATGCATCACTAAACAGAGACACAAGATGCAGCTTACGTTTCCACTGTTCTTCTCATAATTTAGAAACAGAAGTAGGTAGATGCCATTATAACAGAGTAGAAAGACATAAGAGACTATGTTAAGTATGTAATATGCAAATGGTAGAAGATGGGTATCATTTTTTACTTGATTGTCCAGCATTTGCTGATACGTCAACAGTGTTTACCATCAGATTATTGCAGGTGGCCCAGTAGAAACAATTTTATAAATGTATTGAAAGAAAGTAGCATAAGCTTCATCAGGCATTTATCAAATTTATTCATTTAGCTATAGAGAAACGAAATACTGTCTGATATTAATTAATAAAAAAATCACACACTGATGATAAAATTTGGAAAATTACAATACATGTTACGATATATTGTACTACTTACAACAACCATTTACTATCTGGCTGTTCATTCTGTATATATGCATGATGTATGTTTTGTATTTATGTGTTTGCTCTTCTCATCTATATGTGTTAGGGCGAGGGGCACACTATGCCTATATGCTTGATAAACTTTGAACTTTAACTTCTGATGAATGGACTAACAAGGGAACAAAAGGACAAAGCAATATGCCCCTCAACTTTTTCACAGTTGGGGGTATAATGAGTTTGGCCAAAGACAAACCAACAAAATGGCATATGATATAAACAGAGACTGTCTATCAGTGCAGAGGTTTGATCAGACATCACGAAAACATATATAATTTTGACCCCTTAAACCCCTTTTTTATTCAGTAAAACTGGGGTTTAAAGGGGTATACAGTACACTATTTTTCTTATTTCGGCTCAAAAACATAGATTGTGGGTACTCATTAGAACTGCCTCTCTGAGGCGGTTCTAATGAGTGCCCACAATCTATGTTTTGAGTAGAAATATGAAAAATATCAGTTTCTTATCTGAAAATTTTCAGTTTTTGGAGGGGAAATTTTCTATATATTTGAATATGCGTGTTTCTGTAATGATTGTCCTTGCACATGTAAATGGAGGAATGTATCAAGCAAACAACACCACTCTGAGCAAACTGCGCCTTTCCCTGTTTAAGTACAGTTGAACTTCGATGGCTCGAACCCCTTTGGGTCCATGAAAATTTGTTCGAGACAGCGGTAGTTCGAGCCTTGGAAGGTTACTATTAGTGCCACGCCAGGAGGCACAATGGAGATAAATGTGGGATATCTTTTCGGTGTTCTATATTTTAAATGTATGTTGTGTGTACTCGTTAGAATTGCCTCATGGAGGCAATTCTAATGAGTACACACAGCATACATTTACAAGATAAAAGAAAAAATTCTCCCTAAATTATCCGTATATCATATTTGGAGGAAATCCCTGCAGACTCAAGAACGTGTTCGACTCATCCATGGTAAACGAGCCATCGGGGTTCGAGCCACTGAAGTTCTACTGTATGTATAAATACAATGTTCTTGATGTCTTCACTATATATGGGATTTCGTCATGTTATAAGCATTGGATGAGTTAGATATGACAGCTATCCAAATAAGTATTTTTCATATTTATCCAAATATTATTTTTCTGTTTTTAATAAAAAAAAAAAAAGCCAAAAAAAAAAAGCCAAAAAAAAAAAAAAAAGCCAAAAAAAACAAACAAAAAAAAAACACACACACACACAAAAACTAGGTAACCCCACTTTGACAGCCACAACACTCTTCACTTTGTTGTTACTTTTCTCCTGTTGAATGAGAGTTTATCAACAGTTTCCACAAAAAAAAAAACTTATTCACCGGACAAGCTAATATCCATGGTAATAATGTAACCATGGAAATTGTTTCCATGGTATTTTCAATCTTCATCCGAGCCTTCACTATCAATTATTCCTTTAAGTCTAGAGAAATGTTCCTTTACTGGTTTCTTTGCTGGTTTCCTGGGAGACGGTGTTGCTGATCTTTTTAAATATTTACTATCCACCTTTCTTTTTCCTCTACCTGAAATAATCATAATTGCTTGTATGTTAACTCTTGTCCTACTGAACCCTGATATACCCTGCCTTTGCAAACTGTGTAGATTCAGATCAGTTGGCTTCTTAGAAGCCAACTGATCTGGATCTGCACTGTTTGCCATTCAGTATGTGAATTTGTATCAACAATTTGGGATAAGTAATGTTTTTGGCTGACAATTAGAAATGGGCATGGCATCTTAATTTATTCAGCTTGACAAGTGTATGCATCATAGTTCCAGATACAATAAGTACATGTAGTAGCCACATTATATTTTTTCTCATTTCTCCACAAAAAAACGTCTGTTGTGGGTACTCATTAGAAGCCCCTCAGTGAGGCACTTCTGAGTACTATAACATATGTTTTTGGGCACTTCTGAGTACTACAGCATATTTTTTTGTGATGGAATTATAAAAATATCAGTACTTTTTGGTTTAAAAAAAATTCCTTATCTGGAGTTATGAGCATTGGGAGATGAAAAGTAAGTTTCAATAAGAAGGATAAATAAACCTGGTGAATCATCAACCAATGAACAAAACTTTTGTATGCCATGGGAGAGAAGCATGACTTCCTTCTCAGGAAATCTTCACAACACTTTATTCATACATGCCATAAGCTGTGGACTAAAATCTGTGAGATAAGGGAAAATTTAAGGGAGATTTGACAGAAGTCTGTGAGATTTTCTTTAACAGCCCCCAGTATAATAACACTTTATTCATACATGCCATAAGCTGTGGACTAAAATCTGTGAGATAAGGCAAAATTTAAGGGAGATTTGACAGAAGTCTGTGAGATTTTCTTTAACAGCCCCCAGTATAGTCGAAAGTCTTTTTTGTATGTAAGAAACTTACAAGTGTGTGATTTATGTTTATTTCTTCATAAAATCTGTTGTAAAATGGTCTGAAAATTCTGTGAGATTTGATTTGAATTTTTATGGGAATTGCCTTCCAGATGGGCCAAATTCTGTGAGGTTTTATCTCACAGAGTGAGATGTGGCATGTATGTTTATTGCTCTGTGATACATTCTGGTAAATTAGATGTGAACCTCTTCCAGTAATTAGGAAAAGAGGGAAAACTCGAAATATTTTTACAAAAGATAAAGCAACTCAAGTCCCTGCCAACTCTTTCTGACCTGTGTGTCAGATCAAAATAAACATAACCTAATCAGTTCTTAGGCATGTCCCTGTGGCAAAAGGTGCACAAAGTACTGGTTTAACTGTCAAAAGACAAAGACTGCCCAAGAAAAGTGTTGCGTCTAATAAATTTCCAAATAAGAACATTAAACAAGAATACCTCGCCATTATTGTGTTGGGGGCAGATAACTTCATAAAAATTTGACAAAATTTGCCCATTAGCAATCCCAAACCAGATCTTCACATTATCAATGCACATACCAAGTTTGGTAAAAATCCACTGATGTTTACTCAAGTTATCATCTGGAAACAAAAAAAATGGATGGACGGAGGGACGATGGACAGACGGATGGACAAATGGATGTCCAACGTGAAACCATAATACCCCACCACTATTGTGTGACAGGGTATAAAAATTTAGAACTTTATTTTATTTTATACTTTTCTGGACTAAATTTTGCTTTTAATGTAGATCTTTCTTAAAATACTTAGTGAAATTGCAAACAGTGTAGACCCTGATCAGACTGGGAGCAGTCTGACATGGGCCTGCACTGTTTGCATATGCCATTTTGTCAGACCATTTGGTGTTCGAAATTTCAGGACATTTACCGTAGGTTAACTAAGCTCAGCATGGCCTTAATGGTGTTAACTGGGTGATACTCCATATCGGATCAAAAATTAGAAACATTTGTGTATGAAACCACAAGGCAGTTTTTAACAAAACCTTCTCAATATACCAGTAAAGAACAATTGCCCTTTACTGAATTAGTGGAAGGGAGATAATGACAGCAGAAACCATTTCAATTTCTACAGAATTGTATCCCCTGAAAGGGTATCTATTCTTCATAAAAACTACCAGAATTAACTATATTATTTTAGAATTTGTATTCCTGTAGATCAAGCCCGGGTTTTGTGGCCAATATTAAACAAGCCTCTTTGTACCTCTGCATTTACTCCATTTAGCAAAGGAAGGGGGTACATCTTTTTTTTTTGTGTGTTTTTTTTTTGTTGTTGTTTTTTTTTTGTTTGAGAAAAAACATCTTAGTACCGTAATTACATTGATTTGAATGGTAGCAGATGTGAAAGCATCTGGATAGAAAAATAAACAATTAGTTCTCCGAATGGCAATGGTGGGACTGCTACGGAGCTAAACACAGATTAAAAACTGATCAGCCAAGTGTGAAAAAGTAGGTCAGTAACAGTCTATGGCAGAGGGCAGAGTGCATCATGGCAGATGTGTTTGAAGTTTCATTAGCCTAGAAGCATTATTGTTTGAGAAACAGCATAGCAACAGATAAGGCGCTTTTTTCATCCAAAAAATGCTGATATCTTTCTTCTTTCTCCACGAAAACATATGTTGTAGGTACTCATTAGAAGCGCCTCGGCGAGGCGCTTCTAATGAGTACCCACAACATACATTTTTGTGGAGAAATAAGAAAAATATGTGGATACCCCCTCTTATCTGTAGCTATGGTTCAAACACAACTTAAAACAAGGACTTTACATTTCTGACACCGATGTCAACAATGCCAAATAGTGATCCTATGCTGCTCCTGTTTGCTAAAGCAGTGGCGACAAAAAGGAAAAAAATCTCTGACTATTAACTTTTCCATTCTGTGAGCAAATTCAGCAGACTGCAAACTGATATTTTTCATATCTTTCCCAGAAAATAGGCTTTGACATTTCATGCAAATTGTCTCCTTATTTGGATGAAATGTCAAACACTATTTTTTGAAAACAATTTCAAAATGTCATCTGCTGAAATTTTTAACCAGCATGCTAAGCATTAATGTCATAATGCTACTGGAATAGCACTCTAGATTTTATGGAGAAAAATTTCAATAGTTTCTTCAAAATAACAAACAATTACAAGCATAGCTTACCCGATTCTTTGGATATGATGTTGTGTGAATCTAATTCTGCCGCCTCTTTCTTCAGTCGTACTTCATCTGCCTTTTTCATACTGGGTCGACCTGAAACAAAAATATTCTCATAGTTCCAGAAAAGAAGCTTTTTCAATAAAAAAAGAATGTCATATTTCTCGACAAAAACATATGATTCGCAACATCAGAAAATCTTCTGGCATGTTCCAGCAACATAGATTGAAATTCCCCTGAGCATCTGCGCAGTCTGATCAAGCTTGGTTGTCTGCATCAAGCAACTTTGCATCTAAAATGCACCCAGTGACTAGTAACAGTGTTTTTCAGAGAAAACATGTCCCCCCACCATATATTTTCAGTTTTTCTACTGCTGTTACCTTGAAAAATAGGTGAAGGTCACCAAAATCTAATCAGCTCTTTGTTATATCCCAATTATACATGTATATTCATGAAAATTTGTTAAGAATTCAACATCCGGTTCAAAAAATATTGTGCAGACAAGAAAGTCACAGAATTATCCCCACGCTTTTTTAAAAAAGCAATGGGGCTGTCGTCTGACCGTCTGTCTGTCAGTACATGCCCACATGACATACTAGGGTTTGGTTTGAGTAGAATTTGACATTATGAGGCTCATTACGTTTATTCCGTCATTGTGGGCTTATTGATTGTGTTGGGGTTTAACAACACACCAACCTTTGTGGGTCATTTTGTGTCGTCTCCCAGAGAAAGGGAGGAAAGAGACAGAAGAGATAGTAGAGGAGATGAAAGAGAGGGACAGAGAAGAAAGAAGAACAGGAATGGAAGTGAAGGAACAGGAATAAAAGTGAAGAAACAGAAGAAATAAAAACATTCCCCCTCTACCCTTGCCTGCTACAAGGATAGCAGGCCTTGCCCAACTGGAAGCCAATATCAGTTGGACGTCCCGGTGACGCAAGATACCTGATACCTTTGCCACACCCGACCACCCCATATTGTGGGGTTAAAATTGACATTTTGGGGTTGAAAATTTGCACTGTGGGGTTAGAAAATATCAAAGAAAGATCAAAAGAATAACTTCACAAATAACGTCTTGTCCTCAGTCAGTCCATCCATCCTTCAAGCTATCTCCCCCTAAACCACTGAGCGGAATTCTACTAAACAAACTTGCTACATCACTTCCCCTCATGGTAAGGGTGTTCAAGAGCAGCATTATTTTTCTGTCTGTCCATCCGTGCATCCATTGTCCGTCCATTTGTCTGTCACACTATCTCCTCCTAAACCACTGGGCTGAATACAACCAAACTTGCTACATCACTTCCCCTCATGGTTAGGGTGTGCGAGAGCAACATTATTTTTCTGTGTGTCCGTCTGTCCATCCATCGGTCTGTCACGCTATCTCCTCCTAAACCACTGGGCGGAACTTAACCAAACTTGCTACATCACTTCCCCTCATGGTAAGGGTGTGTGAGAGCAACATTTTTTTTCCATACATCTGTCTGTCCATCTGTCCGCCATGCTATCTCCTCCTGAACCACTGGGCGGAATTCAATCAATTTTGCTTCATCATTTCCCCTCATAGTAAGGGTGTGCGAGAGCAACATTATTCTTCCATGTGTTCGTCGTCTGTCCATCTGACTGTCACACTATCTCTTCCTAAACCACTGGATGGAATTTAACCAAACCTTGCTACATGACCTACCCTCATGGTATGGGTGTGTGAGAGCAAGTCCATCTGTCCGTCATGCAATTAGCAACATTAGCATTGTGCCTGGGTATTTGTGATGGCATGCCATCGACTGCGCATTCTAGTTTTCAGTTTTTGCTACTGCTGTGACCTTGAAAATTCTGTTAGGGTCACCAAAATCTAATCAGTTCTTTGTTATGTCCCAATTATATATGCATGCAAATTTAGTAAGAATCCAACCACTGGTTCACAAGATACCTTGCAGACAAGAAAGTGTGATGCAGATTCCAATGCTGACACCAAAGGAATCCGCCCCAAAATCAATATGTCCCTCCCCCATTAGATGCGGGGACATAAATATTCTGATCAGACTGTATTTTTGCTGGACACAGACGTCCGAAGTTTCAGAGAAAATAAAGCTTGGCATTTCATGTGGAATGCCAAGCTTTATTTTCCCTGAAAAACAACAGCAAAACCTAGAATATATAAATTTGTCATTGGTGCTTTTCTGACTAAGCTACTGCTAACGAAAGAATCAATCTGATGGAAATTGCGTTATGTTATAAGATGTAAAATTCACTGGAAATTTTTACCCCCTAACTTTGATTTCTATGCTGAAATCCAAAATTTCCTTGAGTATTTATACCCCCTCTTATAATACAATTTTCTAGGTACTTCTCTTATCTGAAGGAAAGTGAAATCTTTTAAAATACAAGCAGTACTCCAGGTATAAAGACTGCTTCAGATGCAGATGAGACGGCTGATTTCATATTTATATGTACCACACTATGGGCAAATTTTGCAGGTAAGTTAATAATACTTTTCTTATATCACAGAAGTGAGTTCAGATAGACAACATCCTCATATGTAAAGATAATATTCTTTTATTTGATGTCAGTATAATATACTTGGTTCCTTGGATTATCCTTAAGAATAAAATGGGATACATACAAAGTTTCTATTGATCAGATGTTTAGACTCAACAATATGGCAATCAGAACAAAGAATGAATAAAAATCACAAACCGCACGCTGGTTGTTAAAAATAGTTTTCAAGGATTATCCTTGAAGAATAAAATGGGATACATACAAAGTTTCTATTGATCAGATGTTTAGACTCAACAATATGGCAATCAGAACAAAGAATGAATAAAAATCAGATAGTGCACGCTGGTAGTTAAAAATAGTTTTAGTTATGTTAGTAAACCAATCATCTCATTCCATTGGATTAAAATGGGCACACCACCACTCTGAAATAAATCCGAAAAGACCGAAAACGTATGTAGCAGACTGAACAACTGAACCAATGAAAAATAAAACGGTAATACAGAGGTCAGTCTTATTAATGAAAGGAAGCAAATATTTACCCCTGTGACACTTATTTTTCAGAAAATAGGTTACAATATTTCATGAATGTTGTCCCCTTATGAGAGAAAATTTACATTAAATGTAAAAGCCTATTTTCTGGACAAAAAGAAACAACTTTTTTAAGATCTGTACTGTAATTATCCTAAATGGTCAGACACTGTTTCAGTTACTGCTTATCAATATATGCCATCATAAGATATGAACACACCCGTTTCACTATACCTGGCACTGTGACTAAAAAGTCTTGGCTGAATGACATACAGAAACAATTTGTAAGCAGACTCTGACTGAGCAGTTTGATTTGATTTTACAGTTTGATCAGACCTATCTGTCTGACTATTTAGAATTAAATGGTATTATAAAATTAAATGACCAACCTTTCATTCCAGCAGCTGTCAACAGCATCTTCAGTTTCTGTATTTTCTGTCTGTTTGTGTTACAACCTTTCAAATCTTGGTCATTTCGTATGAACATTCCACAGGCTCGACATATTTTGCGTAGTTGTTTGAGCTGAGATTCACCATCCCTCAAATGGCCTTGATTCTGTAATGCCAGTGTTAATCAGTAAATTTAGTCAACAGTGACAACTTTCATAGGCTTATACAAAAGGGGCTATTCCAAAATGGAACTGCCCGAGAAATTCCAACTAGTTACAATGTTTTCAGAGAGAACAGATGTCCCCCTACCAGATTTTCTGTTTTTCTACTGCTGTGACCTTGAACTCCTTGAATAAGTTCAAGGTCACCAAAATCAAAAGAGTTCTTTGTTATGTCCCAATTGTATATCCATAAAAATTTAGTAAGAATCCAACCACTGGTTCACAAGAAAGTCTCCAGCCAATAGCGATGCCAACCCTGAAAAATAATTTTCAGTTTTTCTACTGCTATGACCTTGAAAATTAGGTCAAGATCACCAAAATGAATAAGTTCTTCATTTTGTTCCAACTGTATAGACATGAAAATTTGGTAACAATACAGCAACTACTGGTTGATATTGTGCAGAGACGGGTCTCACACACCAACACAAAGTGGATCCACTCCAAAAATAATATGTCCCCCTCCCTTTAGGTGGTGGTGCTGGAGGGGGGTGGGGGTGGTAAATAACAATGCAAAGTAGTGATGAGTAATCCATAGTCTCCACACTGGATGAGGCATGTTAAAACTATAAGATTCCTAAAGGGGATAAACGCTGTAATGCCAGTCTGGCAGTTTATTTGGGTGGGTAGGAGACCGAATTTAAATGAAAGGCAGTGGAGGAGTGGTACCACTGCAGGGATCATTTTCTGGCGCGATTTCGCGATATTCTCGCATTTTTTTGCAAGAAATCGCATCAAAATTCCTGGAGTGAGAAAAAAAATTGCACGCTGAATTTTTCTCATTTCGCGCTGTTAAGTTCCTATTTAGCACATGCGGTTCCAGACTATTTCCAGACTATTGGACTGCTCTGTTTGACCGGTTTCTGAATTATTGTGGCGCCAAAATTCATTACGCATACGGCCGCAGGTAACCATTTATTAATCTGTATCATTGAAAAGCTTTATCGTAAAAACTCACTGTCGGTCTCTGGTTTAAGTAAGCGTTTTCTTGATCGCTACCTCGAGTCAGCAAAACATGGACCACTTTACGGATACCCGAAACCAGGACGCCATATTTGTTTACCGCGTTGCATTATGGGCCAGTTGACGGTCATCCCATTTTTACTTTCACTTTCACTTCGTAATGGCAGAAAATCCTTTGGCAGAACAATTCCTTAAGGAATTGAGGAATTCCCTTCAGCAGCAGAAATAAAGGAGATCGATTACAACTGGCTATGAAGCTACGAGGCGAAATTTTGGCGTTTTGGTTGACGATAAACTGATTGTAGTCAGATTTGCTATCGCTAGAAAATGACCCAAAGTTCAAACAAAATGTCAGCCGGTTGGTAGTCAAATTTCTCCAGTTTTCCAAACACCGCACGTTTTATTTTAAATGATAATATTTTATGCTGATTACAGAAAAAGAAAAGACAAACGGTTTCTCATATGATATTTTGTCTTTTCTGTTTCTGTGTTTTGTTCTCAAATATTTACTCTAAAATTTAATATTTTGCCAGAAATTGGTCTGACCTATGCGATTTCTATAGTAAAGTGATCTTTTCTTTTTTTAAATTTTGTCAAAGAAAATATGTTTTACTTTTCTTTGTTGAATCTGAATAATTGATGTTTCCCAACAATATTGTGAAAAATTTCAGAAAAATTGAACAAACTCATTGAAAATCTGCCTCCAAGTTACCTACCCTACATATTTCTGCATAACGTGCATTCATTTAGTGAATAGCAAAGATTCTGATCAAACTGGATGCACAGGCTCATCTACGTTTTCACTGATCATTCTCGTGGCCCACTCATATATCAGACAAGGCGGTATTTATCTCCAGCCAAGCTCCCACTTTTCTCCAAACTTCATCTACCGCATCCCTTCTTCTCCTGGCCCATTATTACCCATCCTCCTTTCACCACCAATATTGCTTTTCCCCTCTGCCTGATCTCTGTGCTCCCACCATAACCATCTCCTCTCCACTTTCTGTCTTCTGTCCCTCCCCACCCCCCCTCCAACCTGCCATC
Source organism: Anodontia alba (assembly GCA_964016985.1). Taxonomy (NCBI): domain Eukaryota; kingdom Metazoa; phylum Mollusca; class Bivalvia; order Lucinida; family Lucinidae; genus Anodontia; species Anodontia alba. The sequence continues at coordinate 30,173,358 of OZ024830.1, forward strand.
TTTGTGTCTTGCTTCTCCTGCCCCTGACCTCCAGCTCTCACCCTGCCCTCCACACCTATTGTTATGTCTTCTACCCCGCCTCCTTTCTCATGACGCGGCTGGGGGTAGTTGGGTGAGGCAAAGGTGTCATTATCTTAGCCATCGGGGCGTCCAACTGATATTCCCAGTTGGACAAGGCCTGCTATCCTTGTAGCAGGTAAGGGTAGAGGGGAAGGTTTTTATTTTTTCTGTTTCTTTATTTCCATTCATTTTCCTTTCTCCCCTGTCCCTCTCTTTTATCTCCTCTACTATCTCTTCTGTTTCTCTTCTCCCTTTTTCTGGGAGATGACACAAAATGACCCACAAGGGTTGACATGTTCCTAAGCCCGAACTCAGTCAATCATGACGAAGCTCCAAGTTATCACCTAAGTTTTAACCAGGCAACTTGAGTACTCATTACTAAGTAATGAGTAATGAAGGATTTTTTCATTACATGTAATGGTAATTTAATAAATTACAAGTAGAAAAAGGCTGTTGTGATGTAATGCTTTTTGGCATTACATTTTCATTACTTTGTAGTTTATCATCTTCATCACCGCCAGCTGCTCTTCAAGACCAAAATGACTAAAAGTTATCAGTACAGTAATAGTGAAAAAAGGAGTCATCAACAACAATAAAAAAATAACAATTAAAATAAATAACTATATTATCAATTAAAAATACAACAACAACAATAATGCAAAATAACAGCAATCCATTTAAATGCTCAAAAGATATCTGCTGTTAATAAATTTTCATGTACATAATACACTGATTATTATCCACATTTGTTGCTTCTACATATAAAGTGTGATAATTATCCTATCCTCTAGTCAAAAACAGATGTTTTTAATAGGAAAAAAATCATAACAGTAGACTAATCATTGATTGCTATAGGCTATTTATAGTGCAGTCTGATCTGTATCTACACTGTTTGTCCAGCCATTTTGTCTGAAAACTATATTTTTGTATGCAATTGGTGCATTTAATGAGACAATCACTGGAGCTAAGTGCTATTTGTATATGACAATATGAAGGTCAGTGCTTTTATAAGTTAACTGGTACAAATAAAAGTTCAATATATTTTTCCCTGCCCTTATTTGATAGTTGCCAAAGAGATAAAAAGTTGTGACGGAAAAAATATAATGAGTAATGGTAATGCATTACCTTTGCCAAGTAATGGTAATTTAGTTAATTACTTGTCCCATAACTATGTAATTATAATGGTAATGCTAACACTGCAATGTTATGGTAATGCTAATTAATTACTTTACAATGTAATTATTTTGAATTACATCTAACATATGCTTTGGTCAAAGAAAAGGTGCATTTCTCACCCTAATTAAGGTTTGGTTAGGCAAGCAGATCCAATTTGCAGTATTCATTTGAAGAATCAACAGCACTCTAGATCAGGAGAAAATTTATGATAATTTGGGAATAATTTTTCTTATTTCTCCATAAAAACATATGAGCCACAACATTAGAAAAGGGGTCTTATAGCATGTGCGAAATGTGCAGATGCAGATATCTGCACATACATACAGTCTAATCACATTTCTCTTATACAATCTTTGGATCTTGATGGATCTGTAGTTTTAAGTGATGCAAACCCTGATCAGAATGCCCATATGTGCAGGCTGATCTGTCTGTGCATTTGGCATATGCTATAAGACCCCTTTTCTCATGTCAAGGCTCACATGTTGCGACATATATTTTTTTATGGAAAATGAACGGAAACTATTTTGGATTTATCATCAAATATGCTCCTTGTCTAGAGCACTGAATTCTATGATATGTAGTGAACTGCCAACCTGCATGGATGCATAGGCGTAGCTGAGTCTTTAGTATTTGCGCATTATAGAAGGCTTATCATGACATGTCTCAAATGTTTTCAAATTAATTAGGTACTGTAAAACTCTAAAAATTTGGGCAGTAAAATTATATTACTCCATGGGGAAAAAAAAGTATGTGGGAAGTAATTAATTCTGCGAATACTCCCTGTGCAAAATTGGTTACCAGTACTTTCTTTATCAACTTCTGTGAAAGGACACATTTTTTTCCTTCTTTGGCTAGACCCCCCCCCCCCCCCCCCCCCCTCCATGATCACCACCAATAAACAGTCCTGATAACAGAGCGCACATCAAAGGCTTATCTTATCTAAGTGATTATGGAGTCATTATAACGCTGTTAAGTATCCTCGGTGGGGCCCAATAAGGGTTAATTCATAAAATTGAGCAGTATTCAATATGTTTCTTTAGAACCAAATAAATTCATTTGCAAATTTTGCTTTTAATTTGTTGATTTTATTTGTTTATTTTTTTGTATCACTTTATTTATTATTTATTTATTTTTGATATTTTTTTTTCCTAAATACAAAAGTGTTGTTTTTCTTGCATTGTGAAAAAAAGTACAAATGAACTGAAATAGAAATATAAAATTGAAAATATTTATTTATTTATTTATTTTCTAAAGTAAATAAGAACACTGCACAATTATTCCATTTCCATTTCAGTAAAACAATACATTATGGAATATCTCAAAAAGTTCTTAGACAATTTAGAATGAGTATGTTATGCCAAAAAGCTTCTCTTTTTCAATAAATACATAAATAACCAAATAAAATACTATCTATCTTCCTTTCCTAATTTTTCTGTATTTGATCCAAAGAAACAGATAAAGGGGCATTTGGTAATAAATTAGCATATAGTCATAATCTGTATATCTGTATTTCTGCATAAATATGTTGTGGGTTTCATTAGAACTGCCTGGGAGAGGCAATTCTAATGATAAAAAAACAGGTATATTTTTTTGAAATAAACAGAAAAAAAAATCATCAAATTATCACCAAATTACCCACCTTATTTGTTTCTCGGTCTTCATCATAAACTTTGCTGATATAAAATCTAATTTCCCCTCATCAAGCCCCTACCTGTAAGGGTGGCCAAAGTCACCAAGAATTTCTTATCTTAATCTCCTTAGAGTCATTAGGGTGTTATGCAATCCAAAATCTGTCTTTAAGAAGGTAATTTATTCATGCCCTATCTAAATGATTAGGGTACTTGCATAGCAAAACTGAGAGACTAACATTTACATATACTTTGATAAAGTTCAAAAGGCTACCATATTTGTGCTTATAAGAGTACTTGCACTAAATCAGGGTGCCCCCTTATATTTTTTTGCCAATATAACATACATGCCATAAGCTCTTGGCAGAAATCTGTGAGATCATGCTAATTTTTAGGGGAGATCTGACAAAATTCTGTGAGATTTTCATAAAAGATCACTTTCAGGCTCACAGAAATAAGTTTAAAGCTGCCTTTATTTTGACAAATTAGGCATATCAAAAGTATAATGTGTAATTTATTATAGCAGGCAGATCAGAGTAGCCCCCACCTGGGGGATAAGGAGAGTAGGAGTAATTGTTTTGCCAGCAATTGGTCGTTTTGCCCCTATACCCTGTCCGACTTAGTCACCCAACCCCAGCATCACAAATCCCCACCTCATACCCTATCCCACAATTACCAACCCCACCCATCATCCCTTAACCAACCCAGCACCACAATTCCCCCAACCCAACTGACCACTACCCTATGCAGCATCCTGACACACCCCTCATCTCCCTTTGCGAAGGAGAATGGTTTGGGGGCAAAACGACTTGAGGGGAGAGCATTCCCCCTCCCTCCCCCACAGGGACCTGTATCATACTATTTTTGAAGGTTTTAGATGCCTAATTATTGTATCTTTATAGATATACTAGGCCCCTAAAATCTAAAAAAAAAAAAAAATAAAAATAAAAAAAAAAAAAAAAATGACGATACAGGCCCCTGTGCCTCAGGGGCCTCCCCCAAGACGATGTCTTGCTACCGTCATAAATAATTGGAGTGGTTTAGAATAAGTACGGTACACGATGTGCCGAAACACTGTTGCAGTTTACCACATAGATTTTTACCAGAATACTTTCTGTCAGTGACAGCCTCTTTGTCTGCTTATTTTGGTGGATGATTGAAATCATTATCACACCCCCAAACAGCACATCTGTGTGACATGTCGTCTATTAATACCACGGTCGATTCAGTTATGAACTTGTTTACATCGAGCACATGGCTGTCAATCGGAACCAATCGGAACAACGCAAACCGTCCTAAGATGCAACGCGCCGATATCCGTAAAGTGATCTATGTCCGTCGACTCGGGGGAAAAAAAAAAAAAGAAAGAAAAGTATCCACCCCAGTCGGGATGGCAACATGTAAAAGTATCTTGTTTGAGCATAACCCAGCTTGACTGAAGCGGCCACACTCTCCTACCCTGATTCGGATGACAATCAAACACAAGACCGAGCTGAGCCCCATGAAACCCTTATTCAGCCGTTTGCATTTTGTTACGAGCCAGGCGTAACGAGAAAGAAATGAAAGTGAAACCAGCAACAAGCTTTAAAATTATTTACAGTATTTGTTGATAACAAAACAATAAGAAAATGTGCAAGACAGAAAAATAAAAGTAAACAGTACCTTTCAAGATAATCATTGATTTATTTACAGTTTGATTCTATCTAGTCTCAAGGACACATAATTGAAATTCCATGAGTCCTATGATAAAATCATGAATCTGTAATATATTTTAGAGCAGATATGTACTGTTTTTGTGAGTTCAGGGACTCCCTTATATAAAATTTGTGAGTCCCTGAGAAAAATTATGAGTATATGAATCAGAACTCACAGGTAAAAAAAAATCATTGGACAATGTCACAAAATCCCTCAGAAATATTCCAGAAGAATTTCTGAAACAAATTCTTTGAATTGCAGTTTCTGATCCCACAATTTAAGTCCTTGAATTCAGAGTTTAATTCCAGATTTAATGAAACATTCAAGTAATCCAGTAAAGAATGAAAGTGTACAAAGATGCTCATATGAAAATTTTCTCTCCTTATATAATATCAAAGCAAATTCTTAAAAAAAAAATTACAGTACTAGAGGCATGACTTATTTTCCAGTATTTGTCAAGAAAATTTTAAATGTTCTGTGACAGGCCAAAAAATAGCTTAATCTAAAAATTCCAAAAAGAATATAAACTACTTGTTATTGTAAACATGATTTTCCAGAAAGTTCAAATTTATATATAAACACTTGCAGTAAACATGAAAATAATGATACTTAAAATAATCAAACACCCTATATATAACAATTTTATTAACCTGATTTAGAGTGCATTACAAAATAAGCAATAATAATACTTATACATACAATTCTAATACAAAATCTGGCCTTTACAAAAAAACAACAAAAAAAACTCAGTTTGTCTGAGCGAGCGAAAAAAAAAATCTCACTGAATTTGAAAATCTCTCACTGTTTTTGTCCAAATGGAATTTTTTCTCTCACAAAAATCTGGGGTCAGAATAATCCCTGCCACTGGGTGGACTACTTAAGTACTTCTTGAGAAATGCTCCATAGCTACAGATAAGAGTGGGTATCCACATAATATTTTTCTTATTTCTCAACAAAAATATATGTTGTGGGTACTCATTAGAAGTGCCTCAGCGAGGCGCTTCTAATGAGTACCCACAACATATGTTTTCGTTGAGAAGTTAGAAAGATATCAGCACTTTTCAGATGAAAAAAGTGCCTTGTCTGTTGCTATGTGCTCCTCAAATCATTTACCAAAGAAACCACATAAATATATACAAATATCTACCTTACTTGCAGATGTTGAAAAGGATCAAGTATTGTTACCACTGAAATAAAAAAAAAGCTAGTAAATATCACAGAATGCTTCTTTCAATAAATTTAAAGTTTGGCGGCATTCACCGTGCAAATTAAGTAGGCTGGGTTTGTCATGTCTCCCTGATCTTGGAACACGTCTCCCTAATTTCCAATGAGGGAGACATGACAGTGCCCTATTTCTCTGGGCCAGCTTTATGCCTGTATCAGTACTTTTCAGCTGGAAAAAATGCCTTGCCTGGAGCTATGAAGATAAATATACTTACATTTGACTTTTTTTCAGATATAGACTCTAACCCGTTTGGTTTCCCTTGCTTTTTTGTGCTATTACCAGTCCCCGTGGTATAGGTCCCCGTCTGTACTTTTCTCTGCAAACATAAAAAATACATAGCAACAGTCTAAATTGGAAAAAAAATAGGAAATCAAGTAGCCATAGCTACAGATAAGAGGAAGTACCTGCAAAAAAATTTTCAAATTCATTACGAAAACACACCTATTCAAATATATTGAAAATTTTACAACCAAAAAAGGAAAAATTTCAGATAAAAAATTCTGATATTTTTTATATTTCAGCTCAAAACATAGATTGTGGGTACTCATCAGAACTGCCTCAGGGAGGCAGTTCTAATGAGTACCCACAATCTATGTTTTTTAGCAAAATAAGAAAAATAATGTATACCCCTGTAAACCCCAGTTTAACCCTTGTCCTGCTGAACCCGGATATATCCTGCTTTTGCAAACAGTGTAGATCCAGATCAGTTGGCTTCTGAAGAAGCCAACTGATCTGGATCTGCATTGTTTGCCAATAAGTATGTGAATTTATATCAACAATCTGGATCAAGTAATCTGATTGGCTGAAAATTAGAAGTTGGCATGGCCTCTTAATTTATTCAGCAGGACAAGGGTTAATATATAAATACAGGCGTGTTTTTGTGATGTTTACTTATTTCTCCATAAAAACATATGTTGTGGGTACTCATCTGAAGCACCTTGGCAAAGCACTTCTGATGATTACCAACAGCGTATGTTTTCATGGAGAAATAAGAAAAATATCGGTACTGCTTGACCGATAAAATTGGCTTATATGAAGATATGAATTAGCACAGTATTATCTTCAGTGCTTTTTTCCATCCACTCAGATGAAAAAATAATTATTTTCCTTCATATATACTTACCAAGTTTGTTCTGACTGTATGAATATACAATGTATTTATGTGATAAACACTTTGTATAGAGTTTTGATATAATACCAGCCATCTAAAGTAATTTTGAGTAATAACATATCCAGCCAACTAAAATCTCAAAGTTTGGAAATTGTTGTGACATTATACATGTATATTGCACCCTATTAACCCATTGTAGTCTGGAGACTCCTTAATGGGTATTTGGCAAACAGAGCAGACCCAGATCAGACGCCGCAGAATGCGGCGTCTGATCAGGGTCTCCACTATTTGCGAATAGTTTAGCCATTTTCTCTAGGAATATCTAAATCACATAGCCTGACATACCTAAAATCGAAATTAGAATCTTCCAATAAATAGAGTGGTGGAGTTCATACAGACTACAATGGGTTAAGGAATAAGTACTTAGATCAAGATAAGAGGAGGCTACAAATAAACATTTTTCTTATTTGTACATAAAAACATTAGAAGCGCCTCAGTGTTTTGTGGACAAATAAGAAAAATATGAACATTTTTTGGCTGAATAACATGCCTTATCTGGAGCCATAGGTCTAGATAAGAGTGGATATCAGGTTAATAGTTTTCTTATTACTCGACGAAAACATATGTTGTGGGTACTCATTAGAAGCGCCTCGGCTTCTAATGAGTACCCACACCATATGCTTTTGTCGAGAAATAAGACAAATATGGGTACTTTTTGGTGGAAAAAAGTGCCTTATCAAGAGCTATGACTGGAGCTATGTATAACCGAGGCCCACCCCTTCCTAACTAAGTACACGTAATTGACTCCAGGTTGGATAAATCAACTCTGGTGCTCAAGTAACCATGTCTGACCAGCTTATCATTCGGAACAAACGTGTTGACTGTTGTTTACGAAGGCTGAAGAGGTTTCAGAGACATAACTACTGACTAGCAGAAGAATCAATAGTAATGCATGTCCATTATAATTCACAGAACCTTTCAGCTAAAAATCATCAGCTTTCAGTCATCTGCTGAGGCTCTATTTTTGTGACATTTAGCAAATGGAATTTCAAAGTTCAGCTTCACAGGTAAACTTTCCAAAGAAATCTGTGTCTTTTCTTCAATTATTTTATCATTTTTTTACAGTTTCATGGCACTGTACCACAAATACTTGATGGAACTGAACACTTGTCCCCACCTATAAAACAGTTTTGACAGAATGCTGATTTCAATTCATGGGACAAATATCCTTCCTTTTATAAGCTTCAAACCAAGAATGTGTCCTAACAACAAAAAACATTATATATACAGTATTTTTTACCTACAACCAAACCAAACAGGGAATTTCTCATCACGAAAAAACGCCTATATAATTTTGACCCCTTAAACCCCACTTTTATATAGTAAAACTGGGGTTTACAGGGGTATATATTATTTTTCTTATTTCTGCTCAAAAACATAGATTATTGGCACTCATTAGAATTGCCTCAGTGAGGCAGTTCTAATGAGTACCAACAATCTATGTTATGAGCAAAAATATGAAAAATATCAGAATTTTTATCTGAAAATTTTCAGTTTTTTTGATGGTGAAATTTTCAATATACATGTATTTGAATAGGGGTGTGTTTGTAATGTTTAGTAGTAAAAAAGACTGAGTATCAATTCCACTACTGTACTTCTGTTGCAGTTTCCATTACGAAAAACAAGCCTATTCAAATGTATAGAAAATTTCACCTCCAAAAACTGAAAAATTTCAGATAAAAAAACTGATATTTTTCATATTTCTGCTCAAAACACAGATTGTTGGTACTCGTTAGAACTGACTCACAGAGGCGGTTCTAATGAGTACCCCACAATTGATGTTTTCGAGCAAAAATAAGAAAAATAATGTATATCCCTGTAAACCCCAGTTTTACTATATAAAAGTGGGTTTAAGGGGATCAAAATTATATAGGTATGTTTTCGTGATGTCTTTTTTCTTTTTGTCAGTTCTATCCATTTGTCTGTTCCAGTTTTGACCAAGTGTCATTTCTTTGGTATTAAACCCTTACCTGGTACTTTGCAAAGGCTGTGTTCCATGACAGCAGTTCCACATTACTGATTTCTCAATCAGCTACATGTAAAACAATTAAGATAAATAACCAGAGCAATAGATAAAGGGGTACCCAGATAAATATTTTCTTGTTTCTCTGTGTAGCCATTAGAACTGTCTCAGTGAAGCACTTCTAAGTACTCACATTGTATGTTTTCTTGTAAAAATAAGATATATAAATACGTTTTAGCTGAATAACAAAAGCACCTTGCCTAAATTTATGAAAAACCTACCTTATTTTTATCACAGGATGAATTTAATTTGGCTAGAGGAATGTCCTCAGAATCATCACTGTCAAGTCCAGAATCTGACAGATCTTCATTGTCTATCTTCCTTGTTTTGGTAAATGATACATGATTGTTTTCATCTTCTTCACTATCACTAGAGCTGTCAGATACCTGTACACCAGTATTGTTGTGTTTCCCAATGTTGTCAACCTTTGTCTTTTTAGCAGATTGTCCTCTTTTCGACAAGATTTCTTCTTCGGATTCATTACTTGACTGACACTTGAGAGTATTGTCTTGCTCCTTATCTGAATTGTTAACATTCTCTTTGTTCAACCTTCTTACATTGGATAAAGGTTCATCTTCAGAATCAAAAGAATCATCGTTTGCAAAGTTAGTATTTTTTACTGTTTTCTTCTGATCAAGAAAATTCTTGCCCTTAAAACTTGCTTTTGCCAGTTTAGCTTTATTACCAGCTTTCACAGGAGAGATATCATCAGCTTCACTTTGACTACAAGATGTTATGACTATTACCTCCTTGTCACTCATACAGCCATCAGATTTCATAGATTTGCTAATACTAGATGTTGCTCCAGGTCTAGATGCATTAGATTCTCTTATTACATTTCTTTTTCTTATATAAGAACTCTTGAGTTCAGTTTCTGTTGAACTAGACTTTGAATCCAAAGAGTAAATGTTTTTCACTGATTTAGAGCCAGGACTAACATGGCTTCCTTTACTCTTTAATTTCTTTTTTCTTAAAGAACTGTCTGCAAAAGCACTGGATGAACTGTCTTCTTCACTATCTGAACTATGTAATCTATGCCAAACTCTTTTTTGTTTTCTCCGCTTGACTGTTGGTGAAACAAGATCACCCTCTTCAGAATCGCTCAACACAACAGCTTTTCTTTTACTAGGATTTTGCTTGTTTAATGTTCTTTCACATTTTGCTATAGCAGTAAATTTTTCCTTAACTTTCGACTTCATTTTAGTACGAAGGTAACTCTCTGGAGTTTTGTTCAGATTTAATGAGCTGGAGTCTGATGAAATATTAGAATAATTATTTTTTTTCCGAGTTGATAGGTCACATTTAACTGGAGAGTCTGATCCATTGTTAATTAGTGTTCCTGCCTTACTTATATGTACAACTGGAGTTTCTATCTCACTCACAACTGGACTTTCTAACTCAGATCCAGTCTGCTTACTTCCTTCTGAGTCAATTTCTATCACAAGTCTCTTGGCTGCTTTTACAATGGGATTTCTACAAGAATCACCATCTGTTTCACTGAGAAGGCTAATAGAATCACTACTCTCACCTCCACCAGTTTTCCTTTTTAAATTACTTGTAAGGTTCTCAGCATTTGTGTTACTTGTATGTATTTTCCCTTAAAAAAAGAATAAACATTTAGGAGATTAGCACTTTGCAATCTGGGTAAAATTTTCTGCAGACGATATTTTGAAATATTGTTCTTTTTTTTTTTTTTTTTCTGAGAAAACGGGATTCAACATTTCATACAAATTTGCAAACCCTGTTAAAAATATCACTAATTTGCAGTCTGCTAAATTAGCCAAGAGAGTGGTAAAGGTTAAATAAAGATGCTGTTAAGCTTTAAAGCGCAGCAAAAGTTGAAAATTAGGCCTGTTGGAGGGGGTACCCCTACTTGAGAAGCCATTACTCCCTTGATTTTGCCTCAATTTGGATGGCATTTTCACATATATTTTGCCGATCCTGTGTGGCCATTTTACCGGAAAAGTAACAATCAGGTGACTTCTAGACACGTGACAGTCATGTGGCAACCATGAACTGTTTAAGACACTTAAAAAAATAACAATTACCAGAGACCAGCGCTTACTGTGTGCTATTCAGAAAGAAAAAGGGGACATACATAGGTTCTACTACTTCTTTCTCACTGGAAATGATTTAGGGGTTATGAGTGTTTTTTCAACAAAATTGTGAAAAAACTGACCAAGTGGATGCTGAAATTTCTGACAGCTTGAAATTTGGTTTACTCTGTCTTTATTAGCGTGGGTAAAATCCAGCATTTGACTCTGGTGAAGAGCGGTATGTTTGTATGAATGTAGGTTTCCTCCTGTATGGGAGCACTTGCTCTGAATGGTTGCATCTGGTGTATAGTAAGAATGACAGGCTTTAGAGTTGGCATACCCCTCCAAGAGGACAAATGTCATTCCCTGAGCTTTAAGGGTTAATATATGTCCTGCACATAAATATGCATTAATGACACATTTTATATTTTTTTTACATTTTTTACCTTCGTACTGTTTTGTTTAATGCTCCATATTCCACAAAAATAGACACTTTTATTATTCAATAAAGGTTTAACAAATTGATATATGGTATTAATACAATCATGAAATGTGGTACTAGACAGCCTGTAACATTTCAGTTAGTCTCTCATTCTTGAACTGGATTAATAATGAAATGATTTTTCATCATATCTCGGAATAAATTTTGCCAAACCTAATCCAGAGATGTTTGTTTGTGTTGAGGTTTTACGGCCCAGTCAACCCAATGGGGTCATGTCGAGCGCGGTCAGTTTACCTAACCACACGTTTACTGGGCAGGCTTAGTCCTCTAAGCGGTTAACCAGTACTGTGCACATTCTTTCGCCAGAAACTGACAACTGCCCTTCTTGAATCAGCGGAAGGGAGAGAATGACCGTAGAAAATATTTCATGATCAATCTCTACGAAAGAACCCGCGACCTCCTAATCCAGAGATGACCACCCTTGCATTAAGAGAAGAAGGATTTTGGTTCTATATTCACTTAAAGGACTACAATTCCAGTCTGATTATATCGGAGACTAAATCAGAGGTTGAATTACAGTGTCAGATTTTGGATATCGGCAATTGTGCCAGAATTTTAGTCTTATTTCAATTGACACCCAATTTCTATGCTACCTAAAATAACTTTCACAACCACCTCCAGATGATCTCCTTACAATTTACTTTTCACAACATGCTGTTGCACATGTGGAGATAAGCAGCTTTGTAAATTGTAAAACCTATCGACAAGTATTAATATAACTGGGAATAAGTGCATGTACATAGCTATCATTCCTAAAGCACCTGTGATGCCGTTAGTCAACGTAGCGTTAAAACTTTGATCATTAAATACCAACAAATATACTAATATTTTTGCTGAAAAAATGTGAGTAGGTTTTGCAATTGCAAAACCTACTCACATTTTTAAGCAAAAATACCTGTGAATTATTAATTGCACTTACTAATACAGCCAACATTTTGACCACTTATGAGCTTATGCTTTGAACAACTGGGCCCAGAATGTCATCTGCTGCTTTTGAGATTGCAGATTTAAGGGTCCACAGAAAAAAAGTGCATTATCTGAAACTGACTGCAGTGTTGTGCCTAGGCCGTGCCATTGCGCCATTCCTGCAATTTTTGCAGAAATTTACCACTAGAAATAAACTGCCGCGGGCTATGGGGCACGCCTTGAAAAAAAATCTGTAAGTTTTTACATTCAGTCCATTAGTTTCTTTTCCAACAATTCAGACAATAATAAGGGAGGTAATTAAAACAGGACTAAAACTAGGCGGGCTTACGATAAACTCCATTAAATTTTCTGATAATTACAGCACTGCTAGTTGTAAATTGTCATGTAAACCAGTCTGAGACTTCAAAATGGTAAAGAGGCAGCAGAGAATCCCACGATTTGTGGCTCTTACCGCCAATAATAAGACTTCTGAGGCAGTAGAGAGCATTTTCACGGCTGCATCTTCCCCATCAAACTTAAGATGCACAATCAGCTATTCAAACTGTTCAAGCGGTTGGTAAACCATTGAAAAAGAAAGCAGAAACAAATGATAGGCTATATTTACAATCTTTTGTCTGTTAAAGTCTGTGTCCCCTAGAATTTCTAAATATCCCCCAGAAAAGAAGGGAGAGAGCCACATGTGTCCATTAAAATTTCAGACCTACATGTAGGCACAACACTATGACTTTATACCATTATATGTCTTACTAAATTTTTTCTTCTTTTCTTGAGACAACTGTATCTTCTTTTCTCTAGCAGCTTTCAGACTTGCTATGCCTTCTCTCATCCTTTCCTTCTCCTTTGCTTTAACTTCCTCTGATGTATCTACATCAGAACTCACATCCGATAGTTCATCCGAAACTTCATCCCCATCAGAGTCTAGAAAGATTCATGTAAAAATGGACATATCTTTAGCACAGACTCTAGATAAGGGGCTATTAGGAAAATATTTTACATACATTAATTACATTTCACCATAAAAACGTATGCTGTGAGTACTCCATAGCTACAGATGAGAGGGGGTATCAACATAATATTTTTTTTATTTCTCTACAAAAATATATGTTGTGGGTACTCATTAGAAGTGCCTCGGTGAGGCACTTCTAACTAGAGCTGGTGTTTGTAAAACACTATGCCCCCAACTGCCTGACTTTAACACTGCTTGACTCCAATACTGCATTTTCCATCCATATTTTTTCAAAGGGCCATAACTCAGGAAAGGGGCATAATCCTGATAAGAAAAAAAAATATGTGTCAGCTATTTTTTCATGAAGAATTCATATATGAAATTTCAAAACCCTAGCATGCACAGTTCAAAACTTATGCTATGCATAAAAAAAGTGTGCAATTGTAAAAATGCCCAAAGTTATATAGGGCCATAACTCATGAAGTAATTTTCAGAATTTATTCAAAAGTTAATCAGGTCATCTACTCATCAATATCAATCTATTCACCAGGTTTCAAGGCTCTAGCTTCAATAGCTTTTGAAATATTTTGCTGACAAGATTTCATCTATATTTTTTCAAAGGCCCATAACTCAGGAAAGGGGCATAATCCTGATGGGAAAAAAATATGGGTCAGCTATTTTTTCATGAAGAATCCATATATGAAATTTCAAAACCCTAGCATGCATGGTTCAGAAGTTATGCTATGCATCAAAAAGTGTAATGGACGGACACACGGACGGATGGACGCACACATGCACGCACAAACATCCCAGAAGCAATATGCCCCTCCAACTTCTTCGAAGTTGGGGGCATAATGAGTACCTACAACATATGTTTTTGTTGAGAAGTAAGAAAGATATCAGCACTTTTTGGATGAAAAAAAAAGTGCCTTATCTGTTGCTATGTACTTATTAGAAGTGCCTCACCAGCAATTCAATTGCAATTGCAAAAGTTTAATCTGAACTTTCAATGAAGTCACAAACACAGATAGAATATTACACTAATTAAACTTTGACCCATTATGTAGAACCAATGCAATCTACAACTATGTTTTATTTGGGCTTTACGTCGCTTTCAACAATCTTTCAGTCATATCGCGACTGTGTCTAGATTTGACAGGGAGCTCAATGCTCACTTTTAGAGTGCTGCCTCACTGAAATATCATGCCCCAGATACTTGACATGATATTCCACCCAGTCACATTATACTGACACTCAGCTGACCAGTTCCTAGCTCTACTTTCTTAATGCTGAGTGCCAAGCTAAAGAGTAGCTAGTCCTATTTTTAAAGTCTGTTGTATTACTCAGCTGGGGATCGAACCCGCAACCTTCCGGTCACAAAGCGGTCATTCTTCCAAACGAGCCACTGTGCCTGTCGAAATTTACAACTGAATCTGTCTTAGGACTCAGAAGAATTACTGCATAGCTACAGATAAGAGAGGGTATCTGGGGAATATTTCTTTTATTTCTCCACAAAAACATATTTAATATATTTAATGAGTACCATGTTAATGTTTTTGTGGAGAAATATGAAAAATATCAATATTTTTCGGTTAAGAAAGGTGCCTTATCTAGAGCTATGTAATGGTGTGCGCTTATAGAGGTATGAACAGTATTTATGTCAAACATGGTAACGTTTCTAACCAGCATATACTGTAATAACTCTTAGTATTGGGACACCTTATCTACTTACCATACTTGTCCTAAAAATAGAAATAGTCCATTCTACTACATCTTGATGTATCCAAAATAGTGCTGTATATATGGCAAACAGTGTAGACCCTGATCAGACGCCACGTTCTGTGGCGTCTGATCTGGGTCTACACTGTTTGCAAAGGCCTATCTGTCCCAATACTTAGGGTTATTACAGTACATGTGACACCGTTTTCCTCAGTGAAATATTACTGCATCTCATTTTCCATTCTACACTTGTTTTGAGGCATATCTCATAAATTATCATAGGGCCTTAATAGGCGCTTTTCCAATCTGAAAAGTACTGATATTTTTCTTATTTCTCCATGAAAACATATGTTATGGGTACTCATTAGAAGTGCTTTGGTGAGGCACTTCTAATGAGTACCCATAACATATGTTTTCATGGAGAAATAAGAAAAAATATTTTTTGGATCCTCCCTTTGTATCTGGAGCTATGAATAATATTACAGTAAAACTTCAATAGCTCGAACACCGAGGCTCGTTTACCATGGATCATTCGAACTCGCTTTTGAGGCCCTATGAAATTCTTCCGATAGGTCCAGAAAACAAATACTTAGGTAAATGTTCTGATTTTATCATGAAATTGTATGTTGTGTCTACTCATTAGAAATGCCTCATGGGGGCAATTCTAATGAGTACACTCAATTACTGTATAGAAGATCAAAAAAAAAAAAATCCCTATTTAATCACCATTTGCTTCCTGACCTTGCACCATAATTAACCCTCAGTGCTCGAACTACCCATATCTTGAACGAATTTCCATGGTCCCACTGAAGTTCTACTGTACATAAAATCAGGTAAAAGTTACTTACTTAACACAGCTGACAGAACCTGTTCTACTTTAAGTCTGGGGGAGATATTTCTCTTTATTCTAGAAGTAACTGTTCTCCTGGGTGAAGATATTTTGTTTCTCGGAGATTGTCGAATTGGCCTACCCACAACAGCCAGGTTCTTTTGTGGTGTCTTCCTTGGTGATAAGGGCTCACTTTTTTGTACAGTAAGGTTTGCTGTAAAAATATGAGAGTCATAAATCATAACAATAAAATAAACTATGTGCTTGAAGATCAATCAAGAGATAGTGACAATGGTTTTGTGCACAGCTCAGATACTGGCACCTTTTTATACCCTGGTCAATGAGCGTGCCAGGAAAAAAACAAATGAAATATTTTCACTCACTGTAGTAACCATTGTGCAGAGAATACTTCAACCTTTCTAAACATACAAAATTTCTTATGGAAAATGCTTTTTTTGCAGTTAATACTGATTTTATGGTATCAAAAACATTAAAAAATTAAAAAAAAATACAGCTTCAGAAACAATGGATGTAAATCGCAATTTCTTCGCATCAGAACATGGCAAAAGTGAATGAGATGGCGATCGGGGTCATAAATCAAGCCGTTGACAGGAAAATTATAGGGAATAAGGTCATTATCAACAATGCAAAGGAGATGTTTCACTTCTGTAAGAATCACTTACAAACAGAGAATGTTCTAACAAGATACAAGTTTTTTCTTTATGAGAGAAAATGAAATTGACAGAGACAGACCTGAAACAAATATTAAAATATACCGTAATAAGCCTAAGTATTTGGACAGGTAGGCCTTTGCAAACAGTGCAGACCCAGATCAGATGCCGCAGAATGCGGCGTCTGATCCGGGTCTACGCTGTTTGCCATACATTCAGTAATATTTTAGACACATCGAGAGGTAGTAAAATGGATTATTTCAAATTTTAGGAGAAGTATGGTAAACAGGTAAGGTGTCCCAATACTTAGGGCTATAACGGTAAGCACTTTTATTGTAAATTCAAGTAAGTCTAGGCTATAGATGTAAATAACTATACTCCATAGCTCCAGATAAAGTGGGGTTTTTTCCAACCAAAAAATATTCATATTTTTCTGATTTCTCAATAACACATATATTTTATGGGTAATCATTAGAAGCACCTTGGTGAGGTGCTTCTAATGAGTACCCACAATATATGTTTTCATGGAAAAATAAGAAAAATATCCAAACTTTTGGCGAAAACAAAAAAAAGGCTTATCTATAGCTATGAAAGCAGAATATCCTGACACATTTATCATAACAACTCCAGTACCTTAATCCTTGTCCTGCTGAACCTGGATATACCCTGCTTTTGCAAACAGTACTGATCCAGATCAGTTGGCTTCTGAAGAAGCTAACTGATCTGGATTTGCACTGTTTGGAATTCAGTATGTGCATTTGTATAAACAACCTGGATCAAGTAAAAATCAGATAAAAGGGGTATACAAATATTTAAGTATTTTTATTTCTCCATGAAAAGTATATTGCAGTCGGTTACGTGCTTCTAACCATGTTATCATGCAGAAATAAGGAAAATATCATCAAAAGGGCCTTACATAAGCCATGCCTAATTTAGCTTCATGAGAATATATGCTGTTGATACACATTAGAGCTGACCCAGTTTCATGGACAAAAAAAAAAAAAAAAAAAAAAAAAAAAGAAAAATTATACAACTTAATATTGCTCCATGGTAACACATGTCGCTGACAAATAGAAAAAATATCAATATTTTCTCTAAGAAAAGGTCTTATTAAGTGCTATGTGAACAATGTACCATATTTATCCTAAATATTCAATTACCATAACTCTTTACAGAGCAATTAGTAAGGAGAAGTATTTTGGTGATAATTATGGGATAATATTTCTTATTTCTCCATAAAAACATATGTTGTGGGTACTCATTAGAAGTGCCTCTGTTTTCTCCATAAAAACATATGTTGTGGGTACTCATTAGAAGCACCTCAGTATAAAAACATATGTTGTGGGTACTCTTTAGAAGCACCTCACTGAGGTGCTTCTAATGAGTACCCACAACATATGTTTTTATGGAGAACTGGAGAAAGATTTCATCCCACAATTATCACAAAATACACCTAAACAATTCCTTTGTCCTTGCCAGAATTATTCTAAAATTTTAATACGTTCATTTTAGTACCTGTGGATGTGTCCTACAATTATGATATCCATAACCCTTGTCCCTCTAAACCTGGACATGCCCTGCCTTTGCAAACAGTGTAAATCCAGATCAGTTGGCTTCTGAAGAAGTATGTGAATTTATATCAACAACCTGGATCAAGTAATCTGATTGGCTGAAAATTGGAAGTAGGCATGGCATCTTAATTTACTCAGCAGGACAAGGGTTAACCTTTCCTTTAACCCTTAAAGCGCCAAGAAAATCTGCATCTGAAAATGTCGTCTGCTTATGTCGTCTGCTGCATCTTCTTGCAAACTTTTCAAAGTTACATTTTGCATATAGGCAAACAGTGTGGACCCAGATCAGACTGCTCCTAAAGGAGCAGTCTGATCTGGGTCCACACTGTTTGCAACAATGATTTTTAAAGTAACCGGCAGAAGACAAAGCAGACAACAATTGTTGTGATTGGCGCTTTAAGGGTTAATGCATCCAAAACTGCTTGATGAGTGAAAACAGCACACTCAGTGACAACTGATCTGGGTGTCTACTGTTTGCCCAGCCCTGCCCATCCTAATACTAGGGTAACTGTAGTATAAAGTACTTACCTGACTTGGTCTTTTCAAGTGAAATGATGTTCTCATCTGTATTTTCCTTGTTGCTTGGGGAAACTTGCAGTTTATCTGGAGAAGACTAAAAATAGAAACCAAAGCAGTTTTACTCCCCCCTCTTTTAAAAAAAAAAAAAGCAATGGAGATATTGTGGAAGCCTCAGTTCATCCATCGCTATCTCCTCCTAAACCACTGGTGGGAATATGACCAAACTAGCTACAAGACTGCCCTCATGGCTAGAACAATATTATTTTCCCTTCCGTCTCTGTTCCTCCATCTGCCCAGTGGGGGGCGGGTGGGATGAAACAAACTATTCCTCAATCTGCAATCTGTCAATCCGTCTGACATCCATCAATCTGTCTCGCATACAGCCTCCTTCTAAACCACTGTCGGAATTTAACCAAACTTGCTGCATGCATTCCCATCTTGGTAGAGGTGTGCAAGAGCAACACTATTTTTCCATCCATCTGTCTGTCCATCCACCATTCTGTGTCCCTCAATCTATCTGAAATCCATCAATCTGTCCGTCACACTATCTCCTCCTAAACCACTGGGTGGAATTCAACCAAACTTGCTACATGACTTCCCCTTGTGGTAAGGGTGTGCAAGAACAACATGATTTTTCCATCCACCTGTCTGTTCATCTGTCCAGTATCCATCAATCTGTCCTTCACACTATCTCCTCGATTACCACTGAGGGGGATTTAACCAAACTTGCTACATGGTAAGGGTGTGCGAGAGCGAGTCCATCCATCTTTCCGTCCGTCCTCATGCTGTTAGCAACATTAGCATGAAGCGTTGGGATTTGCGATGGGGCACCATCGACTGTCCATTCTACTTAGCATTGTTACAGTAAAAATGATCCTGGATTTTGAATGATCAAATGATTTGTTTATATTCATGTTTATGGTCTTTTTTTTTCAACACTAAAATTGATTTTGATAAGATCATGTTGCAGGTGAAATTATTATTCGGTACTGTTGCTATCTGTGGCTGATAAATGCTGTTGATTTTGACAACCAGTTGTCATCTATTGAAATCTTACAGGCCTGGGCAAACAGTATATACCCAGATCAGATGCCACAAAGCATGGAATCTGATAAGAGTCTACATTGTTTGTCAGTCATCAAGCAACAATTTAGACACAATCACAAGTAGAACAAGAGTTGTCAGAAGACAAAGCAGATCGCCGGAAAGGGCTGATCGGATAAAAAAAACAATCTTTAAATATTAAAGATAAAATGACAGAGTATGACCTGACTTTGATGTCGGAAGAATGTCAAAATGAGGGATGGGGTGTCCACTGTTTGCTCAGGCCTGTATGTCCCAATACTTAGGGTCAATATTACGACGATGCCAACACCAACCAACGGATGAGGACTCTTACATGAGAGTTGCTGACTTAAAAGAAAGTGAAAAAATAAACTGGGCCCAGTTGTTCAAAGCTAACGACGTCGTTAGCTAACGATTCGTTAAAATTTACATCAAGTGATACGCAAATATGCTGAAATTTTTTGCTGAAAAAATGTGAGTAGCTTTTGCAGTGCAAAAGCTACTCACATTTTTTCAGCAAAAAATATCAGAATGTTGTATACTGAATCCACTAAAACAGTTAACGAAATGACCCCTAACGAGCTCGTTAAGCTAACGACACTTTGAACAATTGGACCCTGATTGTTACAGTGGCTTTTTATATGTTTGTTCTTTTTTTGACATTTAGTTCCAGTTTGTAGCTGAGCCCTCATCTTTATTCTATCATAGTGTTGAAAATTTATATATTAATCTCTGCTGATCTTATAAGAGGGAACCAAATTATTATCTTATTTGACCTAATTATCCACACTATGAAGTCAGGTTTTTCAAAAATACTGGGAAAACTTGTGGTAAATATGCATCTGCCTACTATTGGGTACACATTAAAGGAAGGACATCAAATGAAGCTTATGAGATGCTTTTGCTTTTTTTTTCTATTTTCTTTATAAAAGCATATGTTGTGAGGACTCACTTGAATTACATGGACAAGTCAATGCAATTCAAATGGGTACCCACCACATATGCCTTTATAAAGAAGTGGACAACAAGAGCACCACCAGGTGGGGCAATATATGCCCATTTACCATTTTACAAGGGTACCCCATCTATATAGCTGGACAAAGGGTAAAATACAATGTACATGGATTTTTACAAATGTACCCTTGTTATGTTGCCATTGTTACCAGTTATGGCGTGAGGAAGGATGCTCTTAAAAAAAATCAAAGGAAGGTAACTCAAAAACTGAGAAAGGGAGAGCAGTCTTTTTGTAGGCAATAGATTGTCTGAACCTCATACACAGTGCTATAAAGTTTCATCACCATTTTCCATATGGCTACCTAGTTATGGCACGCATAGAGGTAGTGTGGACAAAAAGAAACTAATCAAAGGGAAGTAACTCAGAAACTGAGAAAGAGAGAGCAATATTCTTTGTATGCAACACAGTCTTGACCTCATACACTTTGCTATAAAGTTTCGAGATATTCCATACGGTTACCTTCTTATGGTATATGCAAGGTCAGTCTAAAATTTCATCAAATGATAAGTACCTCAGAAACTGATAAAAAGGGAGAGCAATCTGTTTGTACACAACACACCGTCTCATACACATTGCTATAGTTTCATTAAGAAACTAAGAAAGGGAGAGCATCTTGACCTCATACTCAGAAACATCGCTTTAAAGATTAATCAAAATATTGTGTACAGTTACCTAATTATGGTGTGCACAAGAAAAGTTGATGCCAGACAGAGGGAAGGCCATAACATAATATGTCCTTTCTTTTTTTTTTTTTTTTTTTCAAAACAGGCATATAAAAATGACCATGGTCATTTTGCTATAATCTACATATCTTTGTTTGGACAAAACCTGGGCCTAGTTGTTCAAAGTATCATTAGCTTAACGAGTTTGTTAGTGATCACAATGTTAACTGTTCTAGAAAGTACAGTATCTCTTCCACAGGCAAATGCAAAAGCTACTCACATTTTTTCAGCAAAAATATGAGCCTATATGCCATATTTAATGATCAAATGATACGTTAACTAACAACATCGTTAGTTTTGAACAACTGGACCCTGACTGCTTAGCAAAGAGAGATTTCACTTTGGATTGCAGCAATAGTGTTATAATGAGTTCTGGAGTATTTTCTTATTCAGTTCCACTTTATTCTGTTTCAGATGAAGGCGTTTTTGTGTTCATTATGAAAACTCGCCTATTCAACTATATAGAAAATTTCACCTCCAAAAACTGAAATTTTTCAGATAAAAAACTCTGATATTTTTCTTGTCAGCTCAAAACATAGAATGTGGATAGTTGCTAGAACTGCCTCAGGGAGGCAGTTCTAATGAGTATCCACAATCTATATTACTGAGCAAAAATATGAAAAGTAATGTCAACCACCGTAAACCCCAGTTTTAATATACAGTCAAACCTGTGTTAGTGGTCACCTCTATTAAGTAGCCAACCTGTATTAAGCAGCCAGAGGAAAGTTACCCGAAAATTCATAGACATATATTTGAACTGTATTAAGCAGCCACCTGCCTTCAGCAGCCACATTTTAAGCTTCCCATGGTTGGCTGCTTAAGACAGGTTTGACTGTATATAAAATTGGGGTTTAAGGTCAAAATTATATAGGCGTGTTTTTGTGATGTGATTTCATGTCATTCAACACTTGTATGGCACCAGTGGAAGGCAGTGTTCCTTGAGTATGGCCTTACATGTACCTAGGGCTTCATTTATTTTTAGTGCTGTTGAGTGTTGTCAATACATGCAAACTGACCCTTATTATGGTGCCTTGGAAGAACTGTGTTCAAGGTATCTTACCTTTCCTGAGTATCTCCATAATACTTGTTTGCTGCTGGCAACTTAGCATATGTTTCTGAATCTTATATATATGTTCTTGCAAGAGTGTAGAGAAATAATGCAGACTTTTACATAGCAACAGATAAGGCGCTTTTTTCATCCAAAAAATGTTGATATCTTTCTTATTTCTCCATTTCTCCATGAAAACATATGTTGTGGGTACTCATTAGAAGCGCCTCACTGAGGCGCTTCTAATGAGTACCCACAACATATGTTTTCGTGGAGAAATAAGAAAAATATTATGTGGATACCCCCTCTTATTTGTAGCTATGCTTTTATCCTTTTCTTCCTTATAAAACTCAAAGGTAAAAAAAAAATTGAAATATTTTCCCACCTAGTATATACATGTGCCTTCCATTATTTCTGGAATATATATATATTTTTTTGGCCTTAGTTGGTTTGGAGTTTTATTGCCCAGTCAACACTATTAAGGTCATGTTGCACTGGTCAGTTTACCTAACCACTTTTCCTGGACAGGCTTAGTCATCTAACTGGTTAACTAGTACATTGTACATATGCACATTCTATCGCCAAATACTGACTACTCTTTTTGAATCAGCGGAAAGGAGAGAATGAGCATAGAAAGTATATCATGATCAATCTCCATGAAAGACTGTTGCCCGAACCAGAGGGATGTAACCTGCAACCTCATGGTCACCAGTCAACGCGCACTCTTATGAGCCACCGAGGCTGCATAGAACCTTGGCCATAGTTAAAATATTCTTTGTTCGCTGTGCTCCTACCCACCAATTTCAGAATGCATAGGTACATGTAGGTAGGTCAACTTGTTTTGTTTTTTTTTTGCATCAGATATAATTTTTCTTTTACTGTAGATAGTATATGGCCCAAAATGTTGTCCATAAAGATATATTTCAAAACATTGTCTGGAATTGAAAATTTAAGATAAAAAGATTGTAGTGAATGTAAATCTGTCTGTTGTAGGCTCTTAAGAAAAACGTTCTCCAGAATAGCCGAACAATTTTTTGGGTAGGGCCAATTTTGGTGGGTAGGTAGGAGCACATCAAACCAACATTTTTTTAAGGTCGGCCCTATGTGATTAACGCCTACCTTTTGTTCTTCTGCCAGTTTATCAACAAATTCCTGAACAAGTCTATTAACGGCCTGTTTCTCTTCATGAGTAAGGTCTCTACCCACTTGTTCACAGTACTTCTGTCTCACTAGCTTCTTAGTCAGCCAGCTATAAAATAACAGACTGCACATGAGAATATGGTTTATGTCATACATGTAGCTCCAGACAAGAGGAATACTTAGTAAGGCTGGCTAAACGGATGGATGGATGGATGGATGATTGGATGGATGGATGGATATTTTATATAGAGACGCTCAACACTAAAAGGGCATATAGCATCTAATAATTTTTATATTATACGATGAGTTTATTTAATTTGAAATTAAAAACATATATAATTGATATGTTAATTTTAAAAAGATAACAGTATTAATGATTATAATTTATTAAAATTCCGATTTCTTTAAGAAAGTTGAATATTTAGTTAGTTAGTACATCATTAAAAAGATCCTTTACAGTTTTTATGTTAAAATATTTTGTGCTAATATGATTAAATTCTGCACAAGTAATAAGAAAATGTTTGACTGTAAAAGGTTCATTACAAGGAACGCAGAATGGAGCTTGTTCATTTTTTAATATATAAGAATGAGTAAGTCTAGTGTGTCCAATTCTACATCTGGTGATTTTCGTTTGTTCTTTTCTGCAGTAATCAGAGAATGCGCATTTGCTGTTAAAATACGGTTTTATTTCATTCATTTTATTTTGAGTTTGTTTTTCCCAAATATATTGACATTTGTTGTTAATGTATTGACGGATGTTGGATTTAAAGTCGGAGTAAGGAATTTTAAAATTTGTTATCATTAAGGAAAATGCAGATTTAGTTTCTAAATCGGCTAATTCATTTCCATGAATATTAATGTGGCTGGGAAGCCAACAAAATATAATATCTTTTGAAACCAAAAGGTAATAATATTTTTTTAAGAATTTGCTGAATTAATGGGTTCCTATGGTGTAAATCTTTAAGGGATTTTAATACAGAAAGAGAATGCTGGCTAAACAGAGCTGAAAAGATAATCGATTATCAGTCCTCCCATATCATAATCAATCATAATCGGAATTTTGATTAACATGCAGGTACAGGGGCAACATCCACATCAGTGGGCCCCCTTCCAGATTGTTGGCTTGCTGCAGGCATGGCAGATCTCACACCAGATCTCCAGGTAAATCTATCATGAGGGTTGATAGCTGAGAGCTTCCACTCTCTACAATCCCTCTCTGTCAGCTGCTTCCATGTCATTTTGGGCCTCCCAGGCCCATGCTTTCCATCAACCTGTATGTCAAAGGCTGTCTTGATTGCACCACTGGAGCGTTCCACATGTCCATACCATCAAAGTCTTCTCTCCTTCAGACAGAGGTCCAGATCCTCAATGCCAAGCCGCACAAGTAGCTCAGTGGACCTGGTGGTGATAATGTCTTGCGGCCTGACATTGCAGATCTGTCTGATCATTGCCCTGTCATTTCGCTGCAGACGCTAGAGGTTCGGCTTTGTCAACGGCCAAGTCTCGCTGGCATGGAGCATTGCGCTCCGCACACAAGAGCTGTACACACGGCCACGTGTTTTGAAAGAGGTGGCGTGAAGAGAGGACTGGTAGCAGATCCTTGAACTTCTTCCAGGCGGTTTTCACACGTGTTGTGGTTGAAAGTTCACAGCCACCTGCTGCTGAGAGCATGTCTCCTAGGTAGCAAAAGGAAGCTACCACCTCAAGCTTGTCAGGTCCGACCTGGACTTCCTTCTGTGGTATGCCATCCAAGGGGCGTGCAGTTCCCTGGCACCATGTACATCTGTAGTCAGGGTCCTTTTTCAAGTGTTTGAGCCCCCTGCATTTCTTGTGCACCCAGTGCTTGCAGCCATTGCAGAAGATGCTGTTGCTGCCCACTCCAGTGAAACAGACGGCGCATGGGAACTCGCCTGAACTCTGCAGGAGGTCCAGTCCTGTACCGCAGATCATGATCTTTGTCTTTCCTGCATTTATTCTCAGTCCTTTCTTCTCTATTGCTTCTTTCCAAGTCAAGAGCCTCCTGACACATTCCTCAAGCAATTCAGCGATGATAACAAGGTCATCGCCATAGAGGTCCTCCCAAGGGACCCCAGAGCGGAACTCTTGTGATAAGGCTTCAAGCACAATGATGAAGAGCAGCAGGCTGAGTACTGATCCTTGGTGAACACCAACCTTCACTTCAAACTCTTCACTGTACCCCTCACAACACGGACACGGCTCCGCGCATTTGCATACATCCCCTGCACCAGTCGCACAATCCACTCCTCCACACCAAGTTTTCTCAGCGCCCACTAGATGACCTTCCGAGGTATTCGATCAAACGCCTTCTCCAGGTCTATGAAAGCCATGTAGAGTCTCTTATTGACAGCTAGATACTTCTCTTGCAGCTGCCTGACAACAAAGATTGCGTCTGTAGTGCCTCTGCCTGGGACGAAGCCAAACTGGGAATCATCAATTGACACCAACTGTCTGATGAGGCCGTCCACAATCCTCTCAAGGATTTTCATAACCTGCTCTGTCAGCTTGAGACTGCGGTAGTTGCCCCTTTCCAATGCGTCCCCTTTTCCCTTGTGGAGGCTGACAATGAAACTCTGCTCCCAGTCAGAGGGTACCTTGCCATCACGAATGATTGCAACTGCGAGGTCACGGATCATGGCGGCTCCCATGTCACAGGCGGCTGGTATCATCTCCACCACTATGCCTGATGGGCCCGGTGCTTTGCCAGCCTTCATCTGTGAGATAGCCTTAATCATATCAATGGTGATTGGAATGGGTGGGCCTTCCACTGGTGGTTGATATGACAGGTGGTCTGGGTCCCAGTGAAACTCAACGTTGAGAAGCCTTTGATGTGATCAATAATCGATTAGTAATCACTGAAGATCTGGTCATAATTTTACCAGTCTGAGCAATGCTCTTACCATTTGTTATACTTTATTGCATGTATTTGGTCAGACATTCCTGAGCAAACAGTGTTGACCCTGATGAGATGCCGCAAACGCGACGTCTCATCAGGGTCAACACTGTTTGCCACTCATCCAGTTATTTTTAGACACAACAGTGGGTAGTAAATTGTACTTGTTCAAATTTTAGATTATGTTTGTTTGTGTTGAGGTTTTACGGCCCAGTCAACCCAATGGGGTCATGTCGTGCGCGGTCAGTTTACCTAACCACACGTTAACTGGGCAGGCTTTGTCCTCTAAGCAGTTAACCAGTATTGTGCACATTCTTTCGCCAGGAACTGACAACTGCCCTTCTTGAATCAGCGGAAGGGAGAGAATGACCGTAGAAAATATTTCATGATCAATCTCCAAGAAAGAATGTTGCCGACCTCGACAGGGGTCGAATCCGCGACCTCCTGGTCTCCAGTCGGACGCCCATCCAACTGAGCCACCGAGGCCGGCCGCAAATTTTAGATTAAGTATGGTAAGGAGTTGAGGTGTCTGAATACTAAGGACAAATACGATAAAGTAGCAAACACAGAAATCAAATGATTGATTATTAGCATATCAGTAATCATAATCATTTTTGTGGAATTAATTTATCGATCAATTAATCAATTATCGGATTACATTTTTGTACTTGTTCCAGCCTTAGTACTTAGGAAACTATTTTTCTATTTCTCCACTAGAACGTATTGTGTAGGTACTCACTAGAAGCATACAGAAGCACATAGCTCTTAACCCTTGTCATGCTGAATAAATTAAGATGCCACACCCATTTCTAATTGTCAGCCAATCAGATTACTTGATCCAGATTGTTGATGCATGTTCATATACTGAATGACAAACAGTGCAGATCCAGATCAGTTGGCTTCTTCAGAAGCCAACTGATCTGGATCTACACTGTTTGTAAAGTTTGTGTTGAGGTTTTACGGCCCAGTCAACCCAATTGGGTCATGGCGAATGCGGTCAGTTTACCTAACCACACTTTTACTGGGCAGGCTTAGTCCTCTAAGCGGTTAACCAGTATTGTGCACATTCTTTCGCCAGAAACTGACAACTGCCCTTCTTGAATAAGGGGAAGGCAGAGAATGACCGTAGGAAATATTTCATGGTCAAATCTTCACGAAAGAATGTTGCCGACCCAGACAGGGGTCGAACCCGCAACCTCCTGGTCACCAGTCGGACGCGCATCCAACTGAGCCACCGAGGCCGGCCGTACACTGTTTGTAGAAGCAGGATATATCCGGGTTCAGCAGAACATGGGTTAATAAGATGCTTTTTTCAATCCAAACAACTATGTTTTTCTTATTTCACCACGGGATGCTTCTGATGAGTACCCACAACATGTTTTCGTGGAGAAATAAGAAAAATATTTACCCCATACTCACTCTTATCCAGACCTATGATGAGAGGCAAAAAACAGATCAACACTTTTCGGATGAGAAAAGGACCTTATCTGAAGCTACAAGTATGTATACAAGCAGCAAAGATTCAGCAGAGCTACAGATAAAGGCAGTATATGGAGGATATTTTTTGTTATATACTGAACCAAAAAAAGCAACTCAACCACAAATTGAAATTAATGTATTAGCTAAATCCATTTAGCAGAAAACTAAAATAATGACACAATTCTGTAAACTGTCATGAATGTGACAAATGATTTTAAAGGCAATGCAAACTTAAAGCATATTGAACTGCAAAGTAAAGAGCTTCACAAACCATGAATTTTGATTCAAATTTCATCAAAATCGGTCAAGAATTAAGAAAGATATGAACATTTGAATATTGTAACATTGGTGGTATGCGCGCTGCCATTTTGAATATTTAATGAGGTTTCACAAAAGTTTAAAAACCTATTTTAAAAGTTGTTCTTCTTAAAAATTTGGAATACTTTGGGGAAAATAATTGCTTGTCACTATAATTAAGTATATGTTATACACTGTAGCAAATAATTCTTGGAAACCCATTATAATTAGGTTTTTGTATATTTTATTTGGGCTGTATGATGTCACAAAGCCTAAAATATGGCGGCATCAATGACGGCCATTTTGAATATATTCAAACCACTGCATCTTCCTTATTTCTTGACCAAGTTTGATAAAACTTGAATCAGAGTACATGTATGACTCCGCTTGCACGGAGTCCTGCACATACCACCTGGACCCATGGAAAAGCATTCTATTCCTGTTCGAGACATAGTGTTAGCCGGTGGCTGCGAGCGTCTCCAAACACACCTGTCCAGGATGTCCCATAGGTGGTCTATACACTGCTGGGAAACAAATTCCATGGTAGATACCATTTGTACTTATGTCACACTGTCTAAAGCAGCTTCAAGTGTAACTTGACTTCAGAAAACAGTATTTTCATTTTGTTCTTTAATATATTCAAAGAGAGCAGATATTTTGACACAAACCATAATTCCCCTTTTTCATTGCTACTTTCAAAACATTTGTCCGTGTGCTGTCTGTATTTACTGAGAACACTTGGGACACATTACGAAAACATGCCTATTCAAATATATAGAAAATTTCACCTCCAAAAACTGAAAATTTTCAGATAAAAAAAAACTGATATTTTATATATTTCTGCTCAAAACATAGATTGTCGGTACTTGTTAGAACCATCTCAGTGAGGCAGTTCTAATGAGTACCCACAATCTATGTTTTTGAACAGAAATAAGAAAAAAAAATGTATACCCCTGTAAACCCCAGTTTTACTATATAAAAGTGGGGCTTAAGGGGGTCAATATTATATAAGCATGTTTTTGTGATGCAATGCCGAGAAAGTAACTGTTTTCTATCATGGGTAACTGACATTTTGTAACAAAGTTAACCTACTCTTTCAGACCAATGGTGGACTGGGATGGTCAGATTAATGAATTATGAAAGAAAGTCACAGGAAAAAAAAGTCACAGTTTTGGGTAGTAAAAAAATCACAAAAGAAAAGTCACAGAATTGGTTTTAATCCTGTTTTCTTTAGTGTTATGTGAGTTACTGATTTAAACAGGCATGAAGCTGGCCCTGAAAAATAGGGGACGTCAAGTATCCCTCATGGGAAATCAGGAAGATGTGTTCCAAGATCATGTTAAGCCCATCCTACTTTACTTGCACGCTGAACACCGCCAAATTTTAAATTTATTAAAATAAAGCATTCTTCTTTTAGCTTTTTTTTCAGTGGTAACAATACTTAAACCCTTTCATTATTTGCTGTAAGTACATAGCTACAGATAAGAGGGGGTATCCACATAATATTTTTCTTATTTCTCCACGAAAACATATGTTGTGGTACTCATTCGAAGCGCCTCACCGAGGCGCTTCTAATGAGTACCCACAACATATGTTTTCATGGAGTAATAAGAAAGATATCAGCATTTTTCAGATGAAAAACGTGCCCTATCTGTTGCTATGTAAGTAGGGTAGATATATATACTTTTGTGGTTTCATTGGTAATTAATGCTTTGAAGAGCATTTCTCAAGAAATACTAAACTAATACACCCAGCGGAACCACTCCTCCACTGCCTTTCATTTAAATTTGGTACACCACCCCACCTATAAAAAGTTTGTTGCTGTCTGCAGTAATCTTTAAATCTTGAGTTTTATTGATACTGGATTAGGTAGTTAAGTGAAACATTTATCAATGCTATCGCAAATTTATACAGGAAATATACCAGGACGGGCATCTGTGTTGAGCTTCCCGCAAAACATCATTTCAATGTTTACTTTGCACTGTATTGAAATCAACATGTATATGCTAG
Organism: Anodontia alba; assembly: GCA_964016985.1. Taxonomy (NCBI): domain Eukaryota; kingdom Metazoa; phylum Mollusca; class Bivalvia; order Lucinida; family Lucinidae; genus Anodontia; species Anodontia alba. The sequence continues at coordinate 30,203,743 of OZ024830.1, forward strand.
GAAAAGAAGTCTGGGTCTGGTTTACTTGTCAGTCAGGTGCATAACCCCTACAAGTTATTTTTTTAACTTAATATAGTTATAAAGTCACATATCTGCCATTGATTTCAAAGTGAGGCTATGTCTCAAGTTATTAAGGTCAAGGTTAAATTAATAAACCATTCAAAAGTAACTCTTATAAGTTATAAAGTAGCATTTTTTCTGATCTTCAAGAGCCTTGCGTACAAATTTCTAGATGATGCAAACAGAGTTTTATTGCTTAATCATAAAGTTATGTAAGAGATGTATCAACTAAAATTACCTACCAGTCCATAAAAATTACGATAACTCCAGAATATGAAGGTGAAAAATGACTACATGTATATAACTTAAACAAGTTATAAATGCTTGAGGGCCAAAATAATTAAACTGTATGAAGTTTTTTTAACTTGAAATTATGCTCCTGACTGCTTGCGGAACATATGATCTGCTTAAATTGGCAGAAAAAGAATTAGTGTAATATGATTCTATTTTTTAATATGTGCATGTTTCGAATGCATTACTGACAAGAAAAGCTTCTGCAATTTAACGTGGTAATAGTTCATTTTCCCCACAAAGTAGCATCCTGTTACAAGTTCATGTGACGTCATGGTTAGGAGCACGTTGTTTCTTCATGCAGGAGCAAGTGAAACTGTTTCTTTTCGAACAAACATCTTAGAATTGCGTATTGTTGCCCTGGGCGCATCTGGGCAGTCCCATGAGAATCTACCCAGTGTTTACTGGACAGATTTTGCAGGACTTAGAAATTGCTTTTGGCCAACGGAAATAGCTGTTTCAATACACAGACTGATATCTCGCATAAGCCATAAGGTAATATTTTGCATGTCAAAAACAATGCTTAATTAACCGTTATCCTGCTGAGTAATTTTATTAGCCTCACCCATTTCTTAAGTACTATCAGCCAATCAGATTACATCATATAATTTTTTTGATCAAATTCACAAACAGTGTAGATCCTGATCAGATGGCTTCTTCAGAAGCTATTTGAGCTGGATCTACTCTGTTTGCAAAGGTAGGGTTGTCGTGAACAGCAGGAGAAGGGTTAAATACTCAAAGGCAAAAAAAATATCTGGGGCACTGCATTACCCTCATTTAATTGACAATGTCTTCTTTAATAGACACTGATCTTCACACCTTTGAGCCAGTATGAACATTAGTCTAACTGATATTCCACCACCAATGTGTGCTATTTTTCACGCCTGTAGATCAGGTACATTCATCAAGAAAATTGTAATACCCCAAATTAATTGACAATGTTCAGCCTTTTTTTTTAAGTGGAAGATTTCTATATTTTTTATTTATTTATTTTTTCCTGAAACTTTTTCCGTATTTTTTTTTTTTTCTGATTTTCTTTCCGATCATCAGATTCACAACACTCATCCCTCATTCCTGGCAGAACGCCAGGCACCAAGTCAATGGAATTCTATAAAATAAAAAGTACTAACATTTGGCACCAGAGACTGCTCGATTAATATATTTTTAGTATAGCTTCAGAACTATAATCCCGTAAAAATGGTTTAACTTTCGTTATTAGTGTCATGGCTTTTCGTGACTAGTGAAAGAACTTTACCGCTAAACAGTGAAATAAAATTACAAAATACATATGATTCTACACAAAAACCTTAAGTCTGCAGTTTCCAATAATTTGTTGACAAAATCTTCCATTTTTTCTTTAAAAACAGAAAAAAATTCCGGTGTTGAAATTTTCGCGCAATAATTTACCAGACCGGAACTGCGACTGAAAATTTCACGTTGAGGAATGGTTATTTGCACGATCACCGTGTTCACCGACAAAGATAATAATTATACTTCGTGTGACAAGACATATGTTAAGAGACTAAGTTGGAAATACGCTTAAGTGGAAAAAAATAACGACTGTCTTGGAAAACGCATATCAAGCGCTTAAGTTGGAAAAACGACTAGGATGAGAAAAACGACTAAGTTGAAAAAAATCAATATCTGCAAGAGTGTGCATCATTGTCACGTAGTTTTATACACAAATCATCCTATAAAATATGCATGGTCGTTGATTTGTCACAAAATGTAACGGTCTCTTCTGCCTGGTGTAGAATTGTATTATTTCTTGCATGTTTAGCTTGCGCTTCGTACGAGATATGAATGAGGGCTTGAAATTGATGTAATTATAGGCCTCAGTTAAATAGTGTTCAGTAATAATATACTCTGTGTGTGTGTGTGTGTGTGTGTGTGTGTGTGTGTGTGTGTGTGTGTGTGAATTTCACGTTGCCTATATAGTATAAATTTTAGGTCATCGGTCGCAATAACTCCATGCTGTATAAATTACATTATAGTTACATGCATCACGACTATGAAGCTTTAGAGAAGTCAATAAATGTTTATGTAGCGATACTTATCGGTTCACAAACAATACCTCTTTTAAGAAACAGCCTATGGAACGCCATGACAGTCTTATATGGCGTAAGTAGAACATATTACTGTTGTCCCGAAAAGTTGATTAAACCGTAAATCATGTTTGTTAACCCTGAAACCATTTTCCGGTTAACTCGGAAACTACAGTTTTATAGCCTCAGTAAAAACTGCTTAGCATTGTAACCTTATTGTCTGTAAAACGTTATATTTGAACAGGTTCGCAAACTTCTCTGGTTGTCTCAAGTCTCACCGTTTATGAGCTCCTTACATGTACCTTCAAAAGGAAATGTTCTTTAAGAACTAGAGAACACTGCTTTTAGAAGTGAATATGTTTGTACGTCTAATTTGGTTAGCCTCAGCTACTTCTCTGATCAATATACATTTGCTACTTTACTTCGAAACGGAAACTACTGGATGCAAAGAAATGCACACATATACACACTTAGAAGTAAATCCTATATACTGCTCTCTTCGAGGCATTTTTTTTTTTTTTTTTTTTTTTTTTGTCTTTACCTTAGCGCAAGGTACTCTATCCAGCTGTCTTTGCAGAGGTAAAACATATCGATGCTACTGCTATGGGTTAAAATTATGAATTGTACATAGAAAAGCGAAAAGAAGCGAATAAGATGCTCTCTTGCTCTCTCTCTCTCTCTCTCTCTCTCTCTCGGAACATATGCCTATACGCGACATGTGCGGCAAATATGGGGTGGGATTTGCGACAAAAATTATAAATAGGCACGGTGTTTCAGCAGTATAGGTATAAAATGTAAAAAAAAAAAAATGTTCAGGATTAAAAAAATGGGTCATGTTTTTTAGACTTAGATCGAACACCTCTACCAAAATATCTTACTGACAGTTTCTACCTCTATTACCCAAGTATCTCTCTCTCACTCTCTCTCTCTCTCTCTCTCTCTCTAATAATAATAATAATAATAACAATAATAATATCAATGATGATGATGATAGAATCATACTTAACTTATTATCTCTTCTATAACAGTCTGAGCTTGATCTGTTAGCAGACAATTTGACTTGTAGGAAATATTATTGTTCCATATGCAAATCAAGTCCAACCCAGTCATTTTCTTTTTTATTGGCAAAATCCAGAAAAAAAAATCGATTGTAAAGACAAAACACGAACATGGCAATCTGCTTATTTAATTAGTCAAATCCGTACAAGAATCATATCATGAGAATGTGGTTATTACAAAATCAAACTATGAAAATATAACACAACTAATGCACCATTTATTTGAAACTTCCGGCCGCACGGAGAAGGAGAATAGCGGGGGGCTTTCATATTTTTAAATGTAAAGACCTGGTATACGACCTGCACTGCGGGGACAAATTTATGGAAAAAGCTCTGCTAAAAACCCCTGACTCCGGGGAATCGAAAATAATAAGAAATAGCGAATGAACTTAGTCATTTGGATAAATTTTTTAACATGTCATATGAGTTCACAACATTAAGTTCCTTGAAATACCCGTTTGATCGCAGACTACCATAGTTACCCTAAATATTCCGACATAATACAACCTGAGCAAACAGACCTAGATCAAAATTATCAAAATCCAATCAGTTTGATCAGGGTCTGCACTGGGAACATTTTAGATACAATACCAGTTAGCCAAATGTGCAAGTTAAAAATTTAGGATAGGTACAGTAAAAAGTTTGTGCGTCTGAATATTTAGGGTAAATATGTTACCCTGCAAGTTCCTCGTGTTGTGGATATACGATCTAAAGGCTGATTCTTATGCTTCAACAAAATAGCTTTTGGAAAAAGTAGCTGTTGTAGGGAGGTGGCTATTTTAGAGAGGTTTAATAAATGGAAAAATTGTACTTCGGACTATCAGAAAAGTGGTTATTATTTTAGGGAGGAGGCTGTTGTTGAGGTGGTCGTTAGTAGAGGTGTCAGTGTATATGCTGATAATATTGAACATTATTAGCGTGTCGTATTGTTCTAAAATAAATAGATAGATAAAGAAAGAAAGAAAGAAAGAAAGAAATCGTAGGTGTTCATGTTAAGACATAAGAAATAATAGACCTGCATATGACATGCAGTGCACGCGCAGTTTGAAAAAAAAAATATATGAAAAGCGAGGTTGATTGTTTATAGCTCTTTTCCAATATAAGCGCAAAATTCAGTTTTCCAAGATAAGCGCTATTTTGTGTAGTACTCAGACGCTACTTTTTCCTATTTAAGCGTATTTCCTAGTTAGTCGCTTGACAGACGTATGTGTGATATTGTTAAGTTTCGTTTTCTCCTTTCTGATCGCTTGAAATCATTCATATAAAATATGTATAATTAATCATATACTCGAAAGGTTTCGTTATTTTTTTTTTTATTTTTTTATTTTTTTTTTTTTTTTAATTGATTATGATTGACACACACACATAATACAGTTACAATACATGTACATATATTGCATACTATTACTTGTTAAATAGTATTCTTTTTTTTCTTTTATCACACCTGTAATTAACAAAAATCTATATCTAATGTATACACGATTTCAACTAGTATATAATGGTATTCTATTCTACAAACAAGGGTACAAATATGGATATGGCAGTAGCATTTCTGGCATCTAATCATTTGGACTAATTATCATTGTTTTCAAGCAGGAAATTCCATTTATTCCATTTTTTAACAACTTTATCATAAATATTGTTTTTAATTGCTGTCATTTTTTCTATTATTAAGAAACATTTCAATTCATTTCTCCAAGTATTCAAATTCAAATGTCTATTATTTATTTTACATTTGTATATTTAGTAACGAGTTAAAATCAACATATAATTAATCGGTTTGTGATAGGATTTATTACATACAATTTATATTATTGTTCTTTTTCTATGTATAGTCTGCAAGAACTACAGAAATTATATTGCTCGATATTCATTTTGAAGAGGAGATCATTGGTATCTGAAATTCTGTGTAAAATGCGGTTCTGGAACCAATGCAGTTTTGTATTGTTGCAAATTTTAGCTGGTATATTATAAATAACTTCCCAATCAAGCTCAATATTTTCAAAAATTCTGTTCCACTTTTTCTTGACTTTTAGGTACAATTTCTTTATTATTGAAAATGTTATATATTTCTTTGCATTTTTTTTTTTTTGCTCTTTAATATTTCTTTTAAATTCAACGGTAAATAGTCATTTATTGATATGTTATGGAGCATTACTGCTGCCTTTCTAATATATGCTTCCACTGTAGTTTTAACCCCATAATATTGTACAAAGCTTATTTTAAATTATATTTTTCTATGAATAGTTGAAAACCACCATTATCAGTTAGTAGATCTTTAATATAATTTATATTGTTATTGAACCATTTTCTATAAAATATTGTTTTGTTGGTGATTTATAACTTCTTGATCTCCCACAGATTTAATGATATTATATCTCCTGCTGTAGATGGTTCTATCACCTCACATAACTGTATCCATGAATCTATAACATTATTCCAACTATTTTTTTATCAACCATTAATTCTGCCCAAAATTTGGGTCCCCTTTTAAATAATTTATCAGATGTTGTGTATTTTGTTTAAAAAAACCGTTTTGCAGTTAGAATAATTTAATATTAATCTTCATATCCACGTAGTTTTCAAAGCTATGATATTTTGATTCCAAGAATCGTAAAACTGCTTTGGTTGCAGTCTAGCTTAAACCTATGATTAAAGATTTCACCGCTAAATTTTTGACTGCCTGTTCATATCGCTTTTGTTTTATTTATTAATCTTAAGTCCATACATATTTGCAAAAATATTTAAAATGCCCAGTGCTGTTTCAACCGACTGTTCCGACCCTTCTAACACGATTGTTGCATCATCCGCAAACTATGAAACTTTATATTATTTTTCCCCAATTTTTATCACTTTCAGATTATTATTTTGTTCTATTAGCATAGACAGAATTTTGGCACATAGCAAAAATATGTATGGTGATAGAGGGTCACCTTGTCTACAACCGCTTTGAATTCTAAAAAGGTCCTGCTTCTGGGGCGTTCGTCCGTTCTTCCATTCGTCCGTTCGTCACGATTTTTGATGCATAGCATAACTTCAGAACCATGCATGCTACCGTTTTGAAACTTCTTATATGGATTCCTCATGAAAACATAGCTGACACATTTTTTGTTTCTTGACAGGATTATGCCCTTTCCTGAGTTATGTCCCTTTGAAACATATGGATGTTATCTTGTCAGCAAAATATCTCAAAAACTATTGAAGCTAGAGCCTTGAAACTTAATGAATAGACTGGTAATGATGAGTACTTGTTTAACTTTTGAATAAATTTTGAAAAATACTTCTTGAGTTATGGCCCTTTGTAATTTTGGGCATTTTTACCTTGTCAGCAAAATATCTCAAAAACTGTTAGAGCTAGAGCCTTGAAACTTGGTGAATGGATTTGTAGTGATGATTAGATGACCTGAAAATTCTGGAAAATACTTCATAACTATGGCTCTTTGTAATTTGGGGCATTTTCACCTTGTCAGCATAATATCTCAAAAACTATTGGAGCTAGCGCAATGAAACATGACGAATAGACTGGTAGTAATGAGTAGACGACCTGATTAACTTTTGAATAAAATTTTGAAAAATACTTTTTGTGTTACGGCCCTTTGTAATTTTGGATATTTTTAGCTTGTCAGCAAAATATCTCAAAACCTGTTAGAGCCAGAGTCTTGAAACTTGTTGAATGGATTTATAGTGATGAGTAAATGACCTGATCAACTTTTGAATAAATTCTGAAAAATACTTCATGAGTTATGGCCCTTTTTAATTATGGGCAGTTTCACCTTGTCAGCAAAATATCTAAAAAAAACTAGTGGAGTTAGAGCCTTGAAATTTGATGAATAGGTTTATAGTGATGAGTAAACAACCTGATTACCTTTTGAACAAATTTTGAAAACATTCTTCTTGAGTTATGGCCCTTTGTAATTTTGGGCATTCTTATCTTGTCAGCAAAATATCTCAAAAACTGTTAGAGCTAGAGACTTGAAACTTGGTGAATTGAATGGTAATGATGAGAAGGTGACCTGAGTAACTTTTGAATAAATTCTGAAGAATATTTCATGAGTAATGGCCCTTTGTAAATTTGGGCATGTTTCCCTTGTCAGCAAAATATCTAAAAAAAAAAAAAAAAAAAAAAACTGTTGAAGCTGGAGCCTTAAAACTTGATGAATAGATTGGTAGTGATGAGTAAATGACTTAATTATGCACCCACTTTCGAAAGAAATTGATGGAGCATATTATTTTGCCTTTATTCGTCTATTCGTCCGTCCGTTCGTCCGTCCGTCCATTTGTCCTTTCGTCACGCACTTTTCTTTCTTTTTTTTATTTTATTTTATTTTTTTTTATTTTATTTTTTTTTTTTGTGTGCATGGCATATCTTAAGAACCCTGCATGCTAGGGTTTTGAAATTTTATATACGGGTTGCCCATGAAAAAATAGCTAACCTGTATTTCTTTTTTTTTTTTTTTTTTTTTTTTTTTTTTGTGTGTGTGTGTGTGTGTCTGGCATATTTGTTTTTGAGAGTTCCCTTTTGATAAAATAACATTGAAATCTCGTATATTTGTACTGTTGTTACCGTCATGGACAAGCAGTGTTGGAGTCAAGCAGTGTTAGAGTCGGGCAGTTGGGGGCATAGTGTTTTACAAACACCAGCGCGACACGTAGTTCTATTTCCGCTAGTATACATGCACGTGTCAATCCATCTGAAACTAAACGGTTTAACATATAAATGTACGCGTCCAGCCATCGCTAACTAAACGCTCTTAGCATTTGTGAAGCAAATCAATGCACTGTAAGACAATACAAAAACTCAGGCAATGCGTTGCGCTTCATTACTTCCAGTCTTCCATGGCCTCGCCAACTAAATATGAAACGCTATAAGAAAAAGTGAAATAAAAAAACAATAACGAGTCGTTTTTCGCCAAACCGAATATGTAATAAATATGCGGTAATGTTTTCGACTTTCCTATTTTTCTTTCATTTCAAACATGTGTTATTGTTTATTGTTTGTGTCTGTAGAAGTGTTGATAATTTATTGCCTTTGAAACGATCATTAAAGTATACATTTGTCGTTTGCTTCCTTTAGATATGGATATTGGATAATAATCAGAAAACATATCACCCTCGGTATTCTGCGTGATCCCAATACCCAGCAAAAACACAACGTCGCAGAAACGTCGTTACAACGTCGCTGCAACGTTACGACGTTGCAGCGACATTGTAACGACGTTGTTGCTACGTTGTGTGTTTGCTGGGTATGCGGAATCCTTACCTCCATACAGTACTTAGACTAAAATTTAAACAAGTCCCTATGCTTACTTGAGCGTGCTTCTACAAGCTTCTAGATGAGTGCTCAACAGTCTACAATGTCTGAGCTAGGTCCACTCTGGCTGCTCAGATACAGCTGTCTAAATATTTTGGGCAACTGTGGTAAAACAACGGTGACATATATGGACTGAACAAGGACAAAACTATCAGATGTCTGTGTGTAACACTTGAAAACAAAGCAAGAGTTATACAGTTACCAGTAGATTACCAGATAGCCAATCAATTATATTCATGACACCGTATTTGTAAGCTCGTTAAAACGAACAGAAACAAATATATTTTATTAGAATGTCTGCATTTTCAGATAAGGACGTTCGGTGTCTATAAGACATTTATATCGACATCGTGATATTTATTCACTCAGTAAGTAGAATATATTGTATTTTTTTTTATTTTTATGGCGTCTTAAAGGCTTCATATCCTTCAAAAATAGACATTTTGTTGTCCAAGAAAGGTTTAATAAATTGATACATGGTATTAATACAATCATAAAATGTGGCACCTGACAGCCTCTAAAATTTCAGTCTCTCGTTCTTGAAATGAAATGATTTTTTATCGTATCTCTGAATTAATGTTGCCAACATTAATTCAAATATATGATAAAAAATCATTTTATTTTTGATTCAGTTCAAAAACGAGAGACTAACTGAAATTTTACAGGCTGTCAGACGCTGCATTTTATGATCGTATTGATACTATATATCAATTTATTAAATCTTTCTTGGATAAAAAAAATCTTTTTTTGAGGGATATGGAGCCTTTGATCAATGTGGGGAGAGACAAACCATTTTATGACAAATATTTTTTTTCTCAGGAATTCGGACAAGAAACATTCTAAAATGCATTGTAAATAATGTGAAATCGGGCAAGCATTGACTTTATTCTGTTTTATTTATGTTATTTAAAATTGGCTTATAGAGGAGTGGGATGCAGACAGATATAAACATTTTATAACCATTACGCCTATTCAAATATATAGGAAATTTCACCTCAAAAACTGAAAATTTTCAGATAAAAAACTCTGATATTTTTCATATTTCTGCTCAAAACATAGATTGTGGGTACTCGTTCGAACCGCCTTGGCGAGGCGGTTCTAACGAGTACCACAATCTATGGCTTTGAGCAGAAATAAGAAACAAATAATGTATACCCCTGTAAACCCCAGTTTTACTATATAAGTTTTACTATATAAGAGGGTCAAAATTATATAGGTAAGTTTTCGTGATGATATAAGCTTTGGAAACCTGTGCCTCACTCTCTACTAACCAGGGTCTAGCTGTTCAAAACTAACGATATCGTTAGTTAATGTATCGTTAAAACTTTAATCATTAAATATGGCATATACGCTAATATTTTTTGCTACTCACATTTGTTCAGCAAAAATACCTGTGAATTAGATATTGTACTTACTAGAACAGTTAACATTTTGACCACTAACGAGCTCGTTAAACTGACGACGCTTTGAACAACCGGGCCTTGTATTTTCAGTCAAACCGAGACTGCTTTTTTTCTTCTTCTGTATTTCCAAAAAGGATCCCTATTTTGTAATATTGAGTGCTACTGACAAAGATAAATTCAGAAATGTGCACCCAGCTAGCATTCTACATCAATCTATAGCGGGCGGTTATCGGCCCATCAGGGTAGCTATAGATTTCTGTAGAATGCTTACTGGGCACTCCTGATGAATTAGAATTGTTATAATTGCGTTTGTTGTATTTATTTAGCGTACTAATAAAACTAGTACAGTTATCGCTCGACTATCGACTGAAACTAAAACTAAGACTAAGCAGATCACTGTGTTTCCATTATAATTTAGAAAACACATAAGACATTTAGTCACTAAATACAAGCACTGTAGATTAACAAATTTGGTACAAATCTATTTTACTTATACACATCGGGAGTTCCTTCCTCTGTATAGTTTTATGTTAGTATTTTTATATCATCTGCATAATCATTTCAGGTGTTTGCCACACGAGTAAAGCATTCCAAATGCTCAGTGGCTATGATTAACGGAAAATAACGTAGGACGAATAGTGCTGGAGATAGGGAGAACGGTAGGCAAGTGGATAATATATTAGATTAAATTATCACCACTGTAAATGAAATGTTGAAGGAATAAGTGCATTTGCGATTTATATTAAAAAGTTGCAAATACAAAGTTAACGGTTCATGATTTCCTTTCTCTTCTATTTCTGGGAAGGGCAAAAGCATGACATAATTGTAGAACATGACTGAAAGTTACATAACGGTATAATAATAACAAGTAGCAGAAATTATTCAGAAATACATGTGATAACAAGTACACTGTGGCACCACATTGTGTCGGCAACTACGATAAAATAATAATGATGAACGCTTTAAATGGAGCAATGTGCAACTGTGATGTGAAGTGTAGCGAGAAAATGCCTTGAAATGATGTGCCTATAATTTATAGTCTCTCTTCCATACAAATATAGTCGTGATACACATTTAGAATGTACAAACAATTAAAAGTATGTTGGAACCGTTTTTTAAAACTGCGAGAGACTTGCTAAGATCAAAGGATATGTAATTACTGTTACCACAACACAAAGAACATTCGAACAAATCAGGAATAATGTGATAGACAATTTGTATCGGTAAGGAATATATACATAAGAAGTCAACGTCCCTGAATGGCAGATCTACTGAGTCATTCCAAGAAGAAATATATCGAGAAATGGAGAAAGTCTGTGGGCATATACTTGAAGAATGGCGATTTGTGTAAAGTAACAATTACCGATGTGCCGCCTGATAGGGACGGATCTATTACACCGCAAAGCGTTAAGTCCGGGGTATGTATAGAATCCCAGTCAGCATTCTACGTAAATCTATATCGGGCTGTCATCGGCCCGTCAGGGTAGCTGACGGGCCGATGACGGCCCGATGTAGAATTATGTAGAATGCTAGCTGGGATATTAGCCTATTCATTATTATTATTATTATTATTGCATTTGTGTGCCCCTCTCTGCTCGTTCGTCTGATTCGTCCGTCCACACGTTCTTTTCCGTTTAGTGTTTGATTGAAGTCCGAAGCTGAGGAATAGACTGTTTTCACAAACCAAAACGCATAGTATATATAAATATGACTGCATTATATATTTTGTTTAAATTTCTAATTAGTTTACGTCCATGAAGAGCAAATTGAATTTACAGCCAATACGGAACCAGGCGTTAACCCCTTTATGCCGAATGGTATCTTCTACCATTACTCTTTGGATCGGTCCATTTTTAGTATATCGGGTACCTGGTTTGTTTTTATCATTACCAGGTTCTATAGAAATTCATGTTTCTAATGCAAACAGTGTAGACCTTGATCAGAATCAGACGCCGTGCTCTGCGGCGTCTAATTTGGGTCTACCCTGTTCGCCAGTGTCCCTTTTATAGGACATTAGGCACAAATGGGTTAATTATAACCCGAGTCTGTAGTATTTCCTGATACTGTAGCTTCATCGGATATATGCCTTTAATGTATAGTGTTATTTTTTGTGTGTTATTGTGTATGCACTATATACATGTCTTTGATTTGTAAATTCAGAAATACTCCCGAACTTTGTTTGACTTACGGTACTACTGGACTAATTATTATAACATTACCGATAATACTGAGGTTTGGTCCAGAATTTATCAGGATCCCGCGTATATAAGTTATCCCTTGAACTTTGAAAAAAAATCCAGGCGGTGTATATGAAAATGTCAGCAACCTTTTACAGTAGTTTGAGTCGATTTTATACACTTATATCTGGCAAATTATATTATAAGGATCAAACATGGGTTTTCATGCATTAACATTCGCTAGGTCCCGAAGGAGGTGTTGAAAACCGAGGTCGGAGGCCGCGGTTTTCAATACCTCCCAAGGGACCTGGCGAATGTTAATGCATCGAAAAACAATGTTCGATCGCTATTATTGCATAAAAGCTGGAAACATTTGCTACATATCGCGTTATTTCTTGCACTACTTTGTTTCGCCTTTTCACCGATGTCACTCGAACGCTATTTCCACGTACTATGCTTGTACTAGGGCGGGGCAGTACACATCTCGTGACGGCAGCAATTCTGTTGCCCAGGTACGAGCATATTGAAAGTTGCGTAGCCGTGCATTAACTGCGCGTGAATTGCCTTGTTAATACACGGCTTTTCGCCGGTTAATGCACGGCTGTTAATAACGTGCGACACTGCTTTTTATGCAATAATGACAGATAATGAGTACAGTTTGCTAATAGTTTATCTCAGACATTGCAAAATACAATCTTTCTATATTGCAGGCTTCCTACAGCCCACCGCCATCACTGGGAAGCTCAGGGGGATATCTACCAGCTATTCGCCAATCGCGATTTCAAGATGCGACTAAGAATAAATATCATGACAAAAACATTCGTCAGGCAAGAAATGGAGTTTATATGCGGCTTCCACCATCACCGAACGGGATGCTAGTCCATAATCAACCGCAAATTAATGCTTCGTGGGTAATAAATACTACTCACGCAATAGACAATAATTTTGCTGTTATCAAAAATGGACCGGAGTTGACAGAATCCATGAAACTGAAAGAAATTGGTAGAAAAAGCTCCAAACTAGCGAAAGAGATCTTTGATAAATATAATATGAAATCAGAGTCACAAAATATGCTACCAGGTAAGCATATGTATAATGGATTTCAACAATTCTCTATGCCCTGGCGGAATAAAACCTTTCTCACCATACCCTTGAGTTACAATAGTAGCAACAGACTGAAAAATCGAAACCAGCTCGAAAGTGATCACATTTCAATATCATCTATGAACGTCAGTTTTAGCAGTAATGGAAGCATGGATACTTTAGACAGTAGATCCGAGTTTGATGTATGGGAAGGAGAACAATAATAGAGGGATCAAACATGATTTTTCATGCATTAACATTCGCCACGTCCCATGGGAGGTGTTGAAAACCGAGGCCGAAGGCCGCGGTTTTCACCACGTCCCAAGGGACCTGGCGAATGTTAATACATGTACATTGAAAACCCATGTTCGATCGCTATTATTGCATAAAAACTGAAAACATTTGCTCCATTTCGCATTATTTCTTGCACTATTTTGTTTCGCCTTTTCACCGATGTTGCTCGAACGCTATTTCCACGGACTAAGCTCGTTGAAGGGCATGGTAGTACACATCTTGTGACGGCAGCAATTTTGTGGCCCCGGTACCAGCATATTGAAAGTTGCGTCGCCGTGCATTAACAGCGCGCGAATTGCCTTGTTAATACACGGCTTTTCGCCGGTTAATGCACGGCTGTTAATAACGTGCGACACTGCTTTTTATGCAATAATAGGAATTTCTGGTACAATATGAGAATAGGTCTGCGAAACCCGTACTTGCGTTTCAATCACATAGAGGAAAACAGAGCGTTTCTCCGTGTATCAAATAGAACCATTTTCGTCTGTAATACTATACCACTGTATGCATAGAAACATACCAAAACTAATGGCATATATTTCGGTTTATACTATAACAACTTTCACACAAAAATAATACATTGTAATATATCCAAAATGTATATGCAATGCATTTGCTTACCAAACTGGAAACACGACCTGTCTGCATATTGTTTGTGTATATACATGATAGTGTAAGAGAGAGTGTTTCGATAACTTCATAAAGACATTTATTGCAAGAGAAATGATGGTTATCTGCACTTTGACATTTTAAATCTCTATATGTCGAGGTCGAGAGACCGAACGGACTTTTTGCTCTTACCTTTACAGTTGTTACCTTTAAAATAGTTAGTTTTTAATTAGAATCTTTTCCGGGTTAATTTGTTAGTACTGTTCTTGAATAGTTACTTTTATTCCAAATAATCACTCCTTTCTGAATTTACTTATTACTGTGTAAACTGTTCTTTCTTTCAAAGAATCAGTATCCTCAGAGCTATGTATTTATCTAGGGTCGAGAGTTTCGTTAATGTAAATTACGTATATATCGCAGTTGTATTTTGGCAACGTCTGCGTTCAGGACAAAATGCTTGTTTTACAAATCGATGTCCGTGTTAACAATTAAAATATTACATAATAACAGCACCATCTCGTCAATCACAACAGTGTGACCATTTCTAGACTCATTTCAGTCAGCTTTAATCAAGCCTTCATTCAGTAGACACGACAGACCCAGCTAGCATTCTACGTAAATCTACATCGGACCGTCATCGGCCCGTCAGCTACCCTGACGGGCCGATGACGGCCCGATATAGATTTACGTAGAATGCTGACTGGGGACCCGTTATATACCCACATATATTTAGATAGAAAGGCATAACAGCTGTATTATATCAGGCAGAACATTTGTTCTCCGAAAGAGCACATGGTCTCATATCGAGGGTTGAGCGCAAGACTATCGTAAGTCAGATGATTGTTTTTCCCCAAACCTAATCTCCTCACCATGAAGACGTTATGAAGATTACAACATTTCTTTCTGTAAACAATGAAAATTTAGGTGCCATTGCTCGTATGAACAATGGCACCTAAATTTACATTGTTTACAAAGGGGTCCAAGTTGCCCCTAAACAAGGGTTTCAAAAATACGTTTGAGTTACCATAGTCTTGCGCTCAACCCTCGATATGTGTTTAATGGATCTATGCACGTTTGTCATCAAATCGAAAGCATGCCTGTATAATTTCGACCCCCCTTAAACACCACGTTTACGTATATAGTAAAACTGGGGTTTACAGGGGTATACATTATTTTTTGTATTTATGCTCAAAAACATAGATTGTGGGTACTCATTAAAAGCGAGGCGGTTCTAACGAGTATCCACAATCTATTGAGCAGAAATAATAAAAATATCAGGATTTATATCTGACATTTTTCAGTTTTTGATGGTAAAATTTTCAGTTATTTGAATAGGCTTGATTTCGTAATATTGTTTTCTACAGGAACGCTCAAAATTTGTCTCCTCTGTAAAACAGGACGGGACATGTAATAAGTGTATCTAGTCACCGCAAATGTTTATTTAATATAATATATGAATACACCACAACCTCTTCATAACACTGTTGTTGGGGTCTATGGCATAGCATAAACCATGTTAGTTAAACGACCGTGTTATATCCAAACAAAAATGTATAGATTAAATTGAAAAATGACCATTTATGGTCATTTTTCAATATAATCTATACATTTTTGGGATCCATATTTGAATCGTGTTCTGTCCAGTATAATAGTGTAATATGATGCAATGTTTTGGAGTAATGCTGGTATTGTTTATTAGTTGTGTGTTTATGTGCCTACATGTAATAGCAGACAGCTCGCAGAACGAGTGGCAAAGAAGGCTTCTCTCGTTTGTCATTACTGACAATGGCCAATCCTAATCAAATGCGTGAAGCGCTATTGTTTGTGAGTTCTAAGATGGCTGATGAGACCAGTCTTAGCTCTAAACTGCCTGCTGCATAAAGAACAAGAGAGGTCTGAGGAAGACAGCTCTTTTGATGATGCCTTAGCTCTGGCTTTTCGCTGAGTACGTTTCTGCACGGCTTCGCTGGTTGGTTTTGCTTCGTACTCGCCAGCACCCCTTCCTATGAGGCCTCGTTACTTTGCTCGATCCTGTGTAATCTGTTCCCACAACTGTTGGTACGTTGAAGTTTAAGGGGTTGGGAAGCTTTAAGAGTGTCCTTATATCACTTCTTCTGACCACCATGGCAGCCTTGTCCAACCTGTAGTTCTCCATAGAGGATTTTCTTTGGCAAATGTTCAGCAGGCATTCTGGTAACATGGCCTGTCTATCTTAATTATGCCAATTTCAGACGACGAGTATGCCCTTTTCAGTACTTCTGTGTCTGGAATCGTGTCTTGCCACTTGATCTTCAAAAGTAATCTAAAACAGCTTGTGT
The DNA here is from genome assembly GCA_964016985.1 of Anodontia alba. Lineage (NCBI taxonomy): Eukaryota > Metazoa > Mollusca > Bivalvia > Lucinida > Lucinidae > Anodontia > Anodontia alba. The sequence goes on from OZ024830.1 coordinate 30,220,392, forward strand.
GGAAGTGGTTCAGACTTTTGGCATGTCGCTGGTAATCTGTCCAAGTTTCACATGCTTAAAATAGTGTTGGCAGCACCACAGATCTGTAGATTTTCAGTCTTGTGTCAAGTCTGGTTTTACTTCGATTCTATATACTTCCACGTAGTCGCCCAAATGCTGCACTATCCTGGCAGTGACTTCATCATCAATGTGCACAACTCTAAACAATGGGCTTCTAAAGTAGGTGAACTTGTCTACCACTTGCAATCGTGGACCTTTCACTTTGACGGTAGGCTCCTTGTAAGGCTTTCCAGGTGCCGGCTGATATACCACCTCAGTTTTTTTAATGCTGATTGTGAGATCACAGTACAGAAGACTTAACAACACGTTTACACACACAAGCTGGTGTGGGTCTGTGCTAGTCGTTTGTTCATATAGTCGTCATTAACTGTTGAACTGTTTTATTAATTAAACGTGAAGTAACCATACTTGTGTGCCAGATCCAAGTGCCAAATGATTTGTAATCGGTTTGCTGCAGGGTGCAAAGGGGTCATGCATAATACTTATTACCTTGGTCAAAAGCGATCAGAGCTCTGTTATTATATAGGCATCTCGGATGGACCCGTCGGTGTTTCCTTTACGCAGTGGTATGAATACATGCAAGTCTGATTTCTGTTATTCTGACAGTGTCATGTGGATCAAAGCCAGTCAATCACAAGCATGTGCTTGTCAAACAAATCACAGTTGTAATAACTAATTGGAATGCTACACCTTAAATTTAACCATGATTATAAATAAGCAAAAACGTCTATAAGTTATAGAAACCTTTTCATTTAGTTATAAATCAAGTATACTAAATGATTACACAAGGATCAAATCAGAATTCGATATTAAAATCTAAAAGTTAAACGGACAAGCCAGTTTGGTTTGTGTGAAAAGGTATAATGAAATACTAAATGTTGCCTATGAGACCAAGAGATGAATACAAATTACAGTGGACTATCGTTATCTCGAATTCCAAGGGACCCTCTGAAATACTTCGAGATATCCGTACCTCGAAATATCAGATTTGCAGAATTGAGACAAAAAAGGATTCGAACAACCACATTTAACAAATATATATGTAATTGGACTTAAAGTTAGAGATACGATATTGAAAATATTGTGGAAAAGAGGAGAAATTGCTCCTTAGAGTCTTAGAGCAATTTCTCCTCTTTTCCACAATATTTTTACCTGTTGTTAGATTTTCATGATTAGGCAGGGACAAGTATTTCGCTTCGAAATAAGCGGTTATTCGAGATAAGCGAGGTCGAGATAACGAGAGTCAACTGTATATTTATCGTAGTACAAGAAAGGGAGAATGCTTTAAAGCCGCGATAGGCAAACTGGTACCTTATGGAATGTGATTCGCGCAGTCTAAACTAGGTCGTTTACGATGTACAAATATGCTGGGCACTGTAGAATCTGTAAGGATACATGCGGGCACGAACAAGGATTAGGCAGACTAATCGAGGGTTGGGGCTGCAGAAAATGGACCTGGCAATTGGAAACTGTTTTGTTTTCACTTATCCACTGCTCTTAAAGTGACGTTCAAAACTGTATTTGGCGGCATTTTGTGGTTGTCTTTCTGTTTTCAAAACCATAAGGCTTGACATTTCTGTGAATCGCCTGCTAATTCATAGAAACTATCTAGACTTATTTTCTTTAAAAATGAAGAAAATATAATAGAATGTCGTCTGTTGCTGCTGTTAAGTAGCAGTCGTGATGGACCGTTTTGCGTATCGAGGTTTATATATTTATTTATAATGTTACACAAGAATTGATAAGTGCTGCTTACATGTATTTTTGGATTATTATTTATTATTTGAATGTTCGTTTTACTTCATTTTCTTGCCATTGTGTGAATGCTTATTTATGAGAGTATTGTAATATATATTTGAAACAAAGCCACAGTGTTTTTTATTTCCTTCCTAATGTCTGTCAACGCAGATAGTACTACCAATAAAAGGTGTTAAAGCAGACTTAACCTTTAAGATTTGGGACGACTACAACTTTCCCAAATTTAAATAATGAAGACAACGTTTTGTAACTATATTTGCTTTTCCGCACAGAAAGTCCTTTTCTGCAAAGTGTTTACTATAAAAAGAAAAGAACTGGCGCCACGGATAGTATTTTTTGTTGTTATAATAGAAGAATCTAATAAGTTTCTGCTTTCGTTCTGATCTTAGCTTTTGTATGTATATCATATTTGTATAATTATTGTATTACATGGAAATGATTAGTGTTCAAACCACACATTTTTTGTTTTGGAGAAGTACCCTTTTCAGAAGCACCCAATTTTGTTTCTATTTTGTTTTGTCTGTTCTTGTCCATTTGCTAATATTGTGGTTATATTCGCATTGCTTTCTGTTGTCTTTCTAGTTGTGTTTTCACGTGTTATGTATTTCTATGCTAATTTGTGGAGATGCCTCAGAAAATAAGAGTGCGGTTTGGCTGAATCCACTCCACCCAACGTATCTTTTTTTCTGCAGGCCGTTGCCAGGCGATTTCTCTGTTGCAGTCATTCTTTGTTCGTACGCCGATGATTGCCGGTAAATGCGGAATTTTCGTTTGTGCTCGAGAAGGCTGCGCCTCATGTTTGTGGCCTGCTTTATCTTTTTTTATCCTATTAAAGACATGTATTTGTAATTCAGGTACATCTATATATGTATTTCCACTACACAACAGCCCCAAGAGACATGAAACACTGATGTATGTGATGGTGACCTCTGATTCTGATACTTTGAGTGTCCGAGCAATACATTGGTCTGGCAGCTACATGTTATATATAAACTATGGTTATTGTCGAGGTTTTTGGTACACTGTATATCATACCATAATTTGGTGACCTTTCACTGTATGACCCCAAACGAGGCGGAACAGAGTTTGGGTCAGAGAGTGAAAGGCCACCAAACTATGATATAATTTACAGTATTCCCAAAACAATGGTTTATCTATTTTAACCAATGTATGGGACTGTTGTTTTCTTTTTCTTTTTCTTGCAAAATAATAGTTTTATCTATTTTTTTTTTATTTTTTTATTTTTTTTTTTTTTTTTTTTTTTTTTTTTTTTTTTTTTTTGTTTTACTTTTTATTTATTTTTATGGTAAAGTGGTTAAACCTGGTCTGATGCAATGCTGGACTTATTGGCCTTGCGTACTAAAATAATGCAACACTCCGCCTTTTTTGAATTAAACTGTAATCGGCAATACGACTATACTCAGATTGGTTATATTTCCCGACTGATATGTCAGTCAAAACAAATTACATCAGCAGCTTAGTTTGGTCAAGTTTTGGTGCAGTCTTGTTGGTCAGCTGTGCCGTTGGTCATTGTAACATACTCCAGACAGACTGTCTGGTTTTATGTGTTTTATTTATCAAACAACTGAATGTGTCATTTTTATTTAGATAGCTGCTCAGTGCAGAAGTAGTTTTGAAGTTCCTTTAACCTTTACTACTCTCTGGGCAATTTCAGCAGATAATATATTCGATTATACTTTTCTTGTTTTTTCCAGCCAAAGAATTTGACATTTCATGCAAACTGTCTCTAATGGAGCATGGCTCTTACCATATGTTATACTTTATTGCATATATTCCGCCAGACAGGCCTTAGCAAACAGTGTAGACCCTGATGTGACGCCGCAAATGCGGCGTCACATCAGTTTCTACACTGTTTGCCAACAATCCAGTTATTTTTAGACACAATAATAGGTAGTGAATTGTACTTGTTTAAATTTTAGATTATGTATGGCAAAGAGTTGAGGTGTCTGAATACTAAGGGTAAATACGGTAAAGTAGCAAACACAGAAATTAAATGATCGATTATTAGCAAATCAGTAATGATAATTATTTTGTGGAATTTATCGATCAATTAATCGATTATCCGATTAATCGTGCCAGCCTTACAGTCTCTGGGCATTTTCAACAGACAACAAATTGATGATACTGTTCTTATTTTCTTTTTCCATAAAACAGAACTTGACATTTCATATAAAGTGTTTCCAACAGAGACAGTTGGCATGAAATGTCATTCTGTTGGCTGAAAAAAAAAAAAGAAATGTCTGCTGCAATTGATGCTCAGCACTCTGAGTAAAAAAAAAATCAGCATACAACATTATGAAATATTTTTCTTATTTTTCCCAGAAAACATTTTTTCAGGACAATATCATCAATTTATCATCTGTGGAATTAGCTCAGAGAGCGATAAAGGTTAAGGTGCACTGATACAGCTGAAACACTTTTGAAAGATGTGTAGGGTTGACAGTCATTCTAAATACACATGTGAGATCTGTAAATAAACCATGGTATAATTTTCAAAACTTAAAATTATCCCACGGTACAGATGCGGTATATCGGTTATTGAAAATTAATTTAGTTTTATTTAAATAGGGACAATGGAAAATCCACTGGTTAAGTATTTCAAATTTACACTGAGTTACGAATATTTCAGTTACTTAAGAAACTTGGAATTGTGTCGAACTCGCTCTGTGAAACAAAGGTCGTAGTCAAGTTTCAGAAAAGGCATTGTATGTATCGGACATATAATGTATAACAAAATGAACACTCGCCGAACCATTACGTAAATTCTTGATGAGTTCATGCTAAGTTCTCTTAAACCTAAGAAAACCTTGACTTAGTAACTGAGTGACTCTTGTGATTGTTATTCTTTGACGCAACTTGAGACCCTTTTAGCATATTCAACTATTGGAGGCCCAGATCAGCATGTGCATTTGTGCAATTTTATCACGGCCTTCGTTGTCCGCTTACAGAAACAATGTGTACTAGAAACAGAGGCGAACAGAGATTGTCCTGATTAAGAGCGCGACTGAGCTGTCTAATGTGGGCCTCCATTGTACGGAGATGGCATAATGGCCATTTTTGGTTTACTTTAAACGCAGTGCAAAAATGCTGTGATCAATAACAAGAGTAATGCACCTCTAGCAATATAAAGCTAAAGTTAGGTTCCATTTTATTCCATTGTCCTTAAATGTCCCGTGTCAGGAGACATAAATAGAACATATTTGTATCTTTGTATACAGTTTTGAACTATATAGCTTTCCAACAATAAATTATCGTGGAAGTCTTGCCTGCCTGACGGATATTCAATATTTCATAGACGGGTGCCTTTAAGCTAACAAACAACTATTTTATTACATTACATTGGGTGCGTTTGACACATTAAACAATAAGACGCAACCATTAGTTTAATCGTATTGTTTGAATGCAACGCGGCATAAATAGTTTATGTGACTGGTGACGAGTTACTTAAAATATACTGTGAAACATTTCTGGACTACAGAGAAAATTAACATTATTGCATAAAAAGCAGTGTCACACGTTATTAACAGCCGTGCATTAACTGGCGGAAAGCCGTGTATTTACAAGGCAATTCACGCGCTGTTAATGCACGGCTACGCAACTTTCAATATGATCGTACCGGAGCCACAGATTTGCTGCCGTTACGAGATGTGTACTGCCCGGCCCTAGAACGAGCATAGTCCGTGGAAATTGCGTTCGCGAGACATCGGTGAAAAGGCGAAACAAAATAGTGCAAGAAATAATGCGAAATGTAGCAAATGTTTTCAGTTTTTATGCAATAATAGCGATCGAACATGGTTTTCAATGCATTAACATTCGCCAGGTCCCTTGGGAGGTGTTTTCAACACCTCCCACGGGACCTAGCGAATGTTAATGCATGAAAAACCATGTTTGATCCCTATATTAATACATTATTTTTATACCTCCGCCTGCTGAAGGCAGAAGTGGGGCATAAAGCGTTTCGCAGTGATGTTACATCCGTATGTCTGTACCTGCGTGCGTACGTGCGTATGTCAAATTTGTAACCAGTCACTCCTTGGGTACCTTTTATGCTAGGAAGTTGAAATTTGGAATGCAACTTACCCAGACGTAAACTTTTAACACTTTGCTACATTTGTCCCTGGGTAATACCCTGGGGGACTAGGAGTCAATTTGTAAGTTTACAGTGATATTTACGTCCGCGTTTCTCTTGGAGATCATGACATCATAACTTGAGTATCTTTTATGCTAGAAAGTTGAAATTTGGTGTGCTACTTTCCCAGGCCTAAACCTTTGTGCTAAAGTTGCCCCTGGGTCATGCCTTTGGGTTGGACTAGGGGTCAACGTTTAAATTTACATTCAATACATTGACATTTACATCCGCGTTTCTCTGGGACATCATAACATGGATACCTTTTAAGTTAGGAATATGAAATTTGGTCTATTTTGTTTTTGTGTTTTCAGTCCTTTTAGCATTGCGATTACCTCGCTTGGGGAAGAGAGAGCTAATCTTAGTGCTTTTCGTACGTTTGTTCGATTTGTGCTTGTTTGGATTTGTCGGTTTCCTCTTCCTCTTGGTATCTGGGAAGGGCTGCGGTTTGTGATTGTGACACTCCCTGGACTTTTCTCCTACCTTTTTTTTTATATGCTACTTATGCAGACAGAAGCCTGTACAGTTGCCCCTGGGTCATGCCCTGCGTCGGGTTAGGGGTCAAAATGTATAACAGGTCAAACTTGGGAACTTTTAATGCTAGAAACTTCAATTTGGTATGCTACTTAGGTCATAACGGGGGTACCTTTTATGATAGGACGTTGAAATGTGGTATGCTACTTACCCAGACCTATACCTTCAACTCCGTGCTACACTGGCCCCTTGCGTCATGACCTGGGGTAGGGCTAAGGGTAACATTTATAACGGGTCAAATTGAGGTACCTTTTATCTAGGAAGTTGAAATTTGGCATGCTACTTACACCCCGACCTAACCTTCAACTCTGTGTTAGAGTTGCCCATGGGTCATGTCTTGCGGTTTGGCTAGGGGTAACATATATAACATGCCAAAATTTTATATTACTGCATAAAAAGCAGTGTCGCACGTTATTAACAGCCGTGCATTAACCGGCGAAAAGCCGTGTATTAACAAGGCAATTCACGCGCTGTTAATGCACGGCTACGCAACTTTCAATATGCTCGTACCGGGGCCACAGACTTGCTGCCGTTACGATATGTGTACTGCCTGGCCCTAGAACGAGCATAATCAGTGGAAATTACGTTCGCGAGACATCGGTGAAAAGGTGAAACAAAATAGTGCAAGAAACAACGCGAAGTGTTGCAAATGTTTTCAGTTTTTATGCAATAATGGCGATCGAACATGGTTTTTCAATGCATTTACATTCGCCAGGTCCCTTGGGAGGTGTTGAAAACCGCGGCCTTCGGCCTCGGTCTTCAACACCTCCCACGGGACCTGGCGAATGTTAATGCATGAAAAACCATATTTGATCCCTATATTGAAATTTACATCCGCGTTTCTTTTGGAGGTCATAACTTGGGTACTGTTTATGCTATGAAGTTTAACTTTGGTATGCTACTTACATAGACCTAAATGTTTCAGTTGTGTTAGGGTTGCTCCTGCGCCATGCCCAGGGAAGGAGCTAGGGGTCCGAAGGGCAGGCTAAAATTTGTGTACTTGGGACATATGTCATTATGTTCAAGTTTTTTTTTAAAAGTTCATATCTCAACAACTTTTTTATCAGAAAACATTCATATTTGGACCATAGGTACCCAGTAGGGTCAGTTTTCATTCCATGACATAGACCCCAGGGCCTATACCATACCCCGGGATGGGGCTAAAGGTCAAAACCTACGTAAAAAACATATACGTCGGTCAATTTTGAGACATTCACTTGTAGGTCATGAATGAAGGTCAGTATGACCTATATTTCACGATCCAGTAGCTTTACCGTATATCCTAAAAGATTTTCGTCGTCCAATGATTTTGATATATCTTGAAGAGTAAACAGCATGCTTTCTGATTAAGAGTCAGTATAACCTAAAGTTTGACCTCCAAATAAATGTACGAAGGTCAGTGACCTATATTTTACAGTCCAGTGACTTTGACTCATATTTGTATCTGATGTATAACCGTGTATTAACGAGGAAATTCACGCGCTGTTAATGCACGGCTACGCAACTTTTAATATGCTCAAATCGGGGCCTCCGAATTAATCCGCCACGCGCTACCGTGTCAAAGGAAAAGCAAAGTCCCCTCCAGATGCTCCGGGCAAACTCAGAGGGTAAACTCAGAGATTAGGCCCACACCAGTAATCGTAGGTACCTCAAACAAGCACAAACATGTGCAAAGATGCAAGGACACCCGACATTATACAGTCATCAAATTATCAAAATCAACTATGGGCCTAGGATAAAAAAAAAAAAAAAACGATGAAAAACAAGCAGCGCTAATTCCATCGCTTCTTTTTCCTGGGACAAGCCCAAGTTATTTTAGTCGTCACGTCTTTTTTTATAAATCTGCCGGGTCAAGGCCATATAAAAATAGTTTCTATAATAATCCAAAGTTCTGAGCAAACAATTAAGACCCAGATAAGACCGCCCCATATTTGTCAAACAGGACTTAAAACTGCCGTTCCACCTGCAATTTTAAGACACCCTTTTGTATAAAACTGCACTGTCTATTTTTGGCCTAATCCTGAGCCATCTCCTAAATAAAGGGAACTTAGTTAGGTCAGATGCTTCTCTTAGTACTGTCTTTAAGAGTCCGGTGAACTACTAATGTTGCCCTTCTCCGTACCGCCCATCATTTTGGTAAAATAAGTTTTTTATTTCTTCTTTATTTACTGATTGCTTGAGAAAAATAAATGAATAAATATTTATAGATATTACAGGATTTGGCCATGATGTGCATAACTCTACCCTCAAGGCATTATCGGGGCCCTCTTTCTGCGGGGTGGTGGCGGGGGTGGGGGGGGGTACCTGTTCCCTTGTTCTCCTGAAATATTTTTTTTAATTTTCCCTTGTTCCACAAAATCAAAATCTTAATTTTCTATGTTCCCTGCTCCCCGAAATTACCATTGTTCTCCTGTTCCCTTCGTTTTTAGACTTGTGTTCTCTTGTTCCCCTAAACAAAATTGACATTATTCCCCTGTTCCCCAGAACTCCTGGGAGGACCTGATTATCCTGGGCATTCGTTTGTAAATTTGGACCTACAGTAATCAGTCGATTATTACCAAAACATGTGCAATTGTGCAGATCAGGCTTTAGCACAAAAAAAGTACCAACCACATCTAGTTTTTTTTTTTTTATTTTATTTTGTTTTGTTTTATGTCCCTTTTAAGAATATTTCACTCATTCGTGACGGTCCAAATCACTCAAATCACTCGGTGGCCAAAAAATGGGAGTACCCTGAGAAAACGCACCTGGAACACCCCAGGCAGACCATTACGAAAACACGCCTATTCAAATATATAGAAAATGTCATCTCCAAAAACTGAGAATTTTCAGATAAAAATTTTCATATTTCCGCTCAAAACATAGATTGTGGGTACTCGTTAGAACCGCCTCGCAGGGGCGGCTCTAACGAGTACCCACAATCTATATTTTTGAGTAGAAATAAGAAAAATAATGTATATTCCTGTAAACCCCAGTTTTACTATATAAAAGTGGAGTTTGAAGGGAGTCAAAATTATATAGACGTGTTTTCGTGATGACTTATTAAATCATACTTGATTTCCCAGGCCTCGTTTGGATTCAGATGTTACAGAATCTTAGGCCGAGAAAAAAATATGCGTGTTTACTATTAGATAGGTAAATTAAAAAGAAAGGATGGTTTTCATTTTGATAGTTAGATTTTATATATAGTATGGGGATAAACTGAGAACCAAGATAGTCAAACTGGTTATTTCTTAAGAATTCTCAAAGAATGTTTAAAATACATCAGGGTCAGCCGCATGAAACAAGAAATGTTGGGTGATAGTAAACAAACATACTATTTCCGGCCTAAAAGATTTCCTTACACCTAAATCAAAGTTCCTTACTTTTTCTTATTTTGCCGTTTAGTGAAAAGTTGAGTTTCTGAAATACAAGAAATAAAACATAAGTTACATGTACTTGTGTTTTCCAATTATCAATATATAACATGGGTGGAAATAAACAAATCAAAAATAAAGTAAGAAACAGTTGCTCTACATGTAATTACTCTAACACATAGATACCTGTCTTTCTCAAAATGGAAGAAGAGATGAAGTTTTAAAATGGTAAAATTAAAAAAAAAATACATTTATTTTACTTGACTGATGAAACTAAAAAAAAAAAAAAATAAATAAATAAAAATAAATGTCTCGATCTTTCTTCGTGTTTACAAAACAGGGGCAAAACAGACAATATAAAATAAAGAACTAATGAACTGCCAATTATTTTACAAGTAAGACCATGAACACATAAAAAGAACCTTTCCATGGTACAATTTGTGATTTTCACCAATATATTATTTATTATTATTATTATACATTGTAACATATAGCAATAGAGGTGGGTATATGGTGGTAATTTAGCAATAATTTTTCTTTTCTTCTTTCTCCATAAAAACATATGTTCTAGGTATTAATTAGAACACCTCGATGAGGTGATTCTAATGAATACCCATAACATATGATCTTATAGAGAATTTGCAAATTTCATTGTTAAATTATCACCAGATACCCACCTTATCTATTTCTATGTTAAAAATTAAAAGATGATTAAAGGTAAACTAAATATTTTGAGACGTTAATACATTTTACGGTTCAATGTTCTAAAAATATACATGGACAGTTAATTGTTAAATCTTTAAAGTACACACTTTATTTAAAGAGAATGTAACCCGAGAAAAGCTTTGAAAACGGAGGCCAGTAGCCGAGGTTTTCAAAGCTTCCCGAGAGACTGAGGAGCTCTGCACGGTCAGGGGACATACATTCGCATTCAAAATAATTCAAAGTTTTACCGATACACTTATTGAAAGTACATGTGTAAAATACTGGTGCAATTAAAGCCTGTACGTTTACACACCTATGCAATATAAAATATTTTCTGTAAAAATGTTTTTTTATTAATATCCTATTTTTCTAATTCCTACAATAAACATAGACTGTTGGTCCTCTTTAGAACCGCCTAGGCGAGGCCATTCTGCCAAGTACCCTTATCTATGGTTTAGAGAAGAGACACATAAAACAATGTAAACCCAATTTTCCCCTATACAAAGTGGAGTTGACCAAAAGTCTTCATTGCATGGAATTGTTAACTTCATGTTGAGTTATTTATCATTAGGTTTTATGTCCAATTTGTTATCCTCATAGGGAGGAGTTTAATTATGCACGTCCCCTGGATGCATTCTTTTTTAAATAGGTAGTTAGATTATAATTACTGTCACACTTCAAACAAACACTCCTTGAAATTGAGTTAAACCCGTCTGACTGACACTAAATCTTATGCACATTGCTTGATGAACAATCAACAAACAGAGTCTTGAGATTTCTTGCTACGCTTCCTTTTTCCATCTTTCTTTACTATTGCACGTTTGGTTGTGTAAATGGTAGACTGTCTGACTTTGAGAAGATACCTGTATACTTCAAGAGTCATCTCTCTTGGAATCTTCCCAAGAATCCTGGATGCTCTTGTGACATGTTTAGTACTTTTGCGATTCCTTGCCAAGATCCTATCTGTATGCAAAGTGTGTTGAACAAATCTACGAATGAACGCATGAACAAACCAAACGCAATATACACCTCCAACTTCTTGTTCTTCTTTATTATTGTTTGATGAGTAATTGATAGTTCTAAGGTCTAACTCGACATCGATTAGTCCGAGTCTTCTCTGACGTTTAAGTGGCTTTCTTTATTTTTATTTTGATATTTACAACATACCAATATCAATACAAAGCAAAGCCACTAAAACATCAGAGAAGACTCGGATTAGGAATCGATTGGTCCTGAGTTCTGCAACAAGTGCTGGTAAAGGACTTTAACGCCTGACCAGGACCTACACTGTGTACATAAAATAAGGTATTTCTGACAAAAAGAGAATAAATAAGCTACAAACACCCCTAAAATCAGGAATGAATATGTCCAATCTATAAGGAAGAAGATTTTACTTGTATATACAGATTAAGCTATATGGTCGTCATTTGTCGAGTCGATGATGAAGAATGTCAGACACATCTGTGGCAAATACATATACAGCCGACTGCATTTACTAGCCGTAGGCATTCATTTCGAATATAATAACAGAGTGCTGTAACCTGCCTGCCTGGGATGCATGCATGTCACATAGTCCACCCTCTTTAAAACTGTTCAACTTAGTTTAAAATATCTGCCTGAGCCGACATTTCCTGTCACTCATTACAAATAACAAAGTATCAGTTCTTAAGATTGGCTAGAAGTATTTTTTTAATTTTTCTTATAAGTAATAAAAGTGGTGTTTACATTCTCTGAGGAATCAGCTTCTCACAAGAGAGAAGCCTTGGAACTGTGAACTGTGAACAAATTCCATATAGGAAGACCTACTTTTCTGATTCAATGTCATATTTACCTATCAGGGACAGCGGGACGCCAGATTAGAAATTGTGTCCACGTAAATATAGACTTGGAAATCGTTCTGAAACTGTTTGATAAGTTTCTGAAGTTGTTCGTCGCCGCCATCTTGAAAGGGGATTCCCCTATACAAGTATTGATTTTACAGAAATGATTCCAAGGAACTTACTATATAATATTAAAAACCAGTGTAACAGAAACTTTAAAGATAATCCTTACTGGAAATTCACCTTAACTGTCACTTTAGATGTTTATTTTTAAGAGAATAGGAACTATTTTTATTTTCGGTTGTACACGTCACAAACGTCGTCTGTAGGCTTGTCCCAAGTCTGCTCGATTCGACATTTCTCACTCAAATTATTTCATTTCTAGAAAGCATTCTTTATGAAGTTTTGCTTCAATGTGTTCATCATCATATATATTTAAGTGGGCCAAACATCGCATGACATTTTTTCTTAAGGGAATTATGGAATTATCTGCAGAGACCGGAATTCCTGAATTTGACATTTCGCATGTTTGGCGTTTCCAGTCTGGACAGGATATCCGTTCCGGAATCTGATTGGCTGAATGGAATTCCGGACCGGAATCTGGTGCTCGGATTGGTTAGTTGTGATCATGTGATGCTTGACCAGAAGCTATAAATACGGGAGCGCAACAGCATTTTGCAGTCTCAGAAACAGTCTCGTCTTGTCATCTGCCAGACTCAGTTCAGGGGCGCGACCGTGTCCCTGTCACGACTCCAGACCGTTAACCTGTCGGCGGGATTCTGAATTTTACTGCTGATTATCATCTTGAGGAATTCTAAGTTCCACATCATGTTAGTAAAGTATAAGTCTGTTTTTGACTATTCGACTTAACTTTTTCTACGAGGTGCCCCGCCCACCATTTTCCCAGTGCTTTGGTGCTTAGGCAGAGAACCGTGCTCCCGAATTTATAGGCCCTAGTTGGCGCTTGGTCAAGTTCAGCGCTACTTGTATTTATGTGTAACAATTGATAAGAAGAGTGCTCGGTGCTGTAGGCCCTATGCAGGGGACAACAGCGAGTTATTAAATTTGGAGCACGAGAAATTGTCTTTATTATTTTTGTTGTGTGTCAGTTGTCGTCGGCATCCTTAAGTCATGTAAGCAGAGGTAGCTTACAGTGCCAACGTAACAGAAACACTGTTCAACCAAATTCATGGATAGACTGAGCCATTTTGACAGTGATAGGCAATGTCATTGGCTCAAATTTAGCCCACGCCCGATGACGTACTTGTAACCTTATTATGAACATGCCTATGCAATATATGATTTTTCACAGCCATTACGAAAACACGCCTATTCAAATACATTGAAAATTTCACCACCAAAAACTGAAAATTTTCAGATATAAAAACTCCGATATTTTTCATATTTCTGCTCAAAACATAGATTGTGGGTACTCGTTAGAACCGCCTCGGTGAGGCGGTTCTAACGAGTACCCACAATCTATGTTTTTGAGCAGAGATAAGAAAATAATGTATACCCCTGTAAACCCCAGTTTTACTATATAAAAGTGGGGTTTAAGGGGGTCAAAATTATATAGGTATGTTTTCGTGATGTGAAAAACCTTTGATATGGTCTTTTTTTTTGCTCAAAAAAGATTGTGGGTGCTCGTTAGAACCGTATCATAAAGCAGTTTAACGGGTACAGACAATCTTCTTTAGAACATGAACCCAGTCAGCATTCTACGTAAATCTATATCGGGCCGTCATCGGCCCGTCAGGGTAGCTGACGGGCCGATGACGGCCCGATGTAGATTTTCGTAGAATGCTAGCTGGGAATATGGGAAAAAATAAGTACCCATGAAAACCCCACATTTCCCTCTATAAAAGAGGATTTACCGGGGTTATTCAGTGCATGTACTTGCTAAAGTGATGTTGGTTACAAAATTTCAAGCTAAATACCTTCCAGCTAATCCATACCCACCAACCTCGACTACTGTCTTCTCTACATCACTCGGAAGGATTTTGTTTGCTTGGCATTTAATCTTAAATGAAAATATTTTGTTCTGATAGACCATATCTTATCGGAAATGATTTATCTTTTCTGTTTCTGTGTTTTGTTCTCAAATATGAGCCCTAAAATTAAATTTATCGCCCAAAATTGGTCTGACCTATACAGCTTCTATAGTAAAGCGAGTTTTTTTAATTTTTGTCTAAGAAAATATTTTTTTACTTTTCTTTGCTGAATTTAAATTATTGTTGTTTCACAACAATATTGTGAAAATTTCAGAAAAATTGAACAAGCAGAACTTGTTGAAAATCTGCCCCCAAGTTACCTACCCTACAGATTTCTGCATAATTTGCATTGATTTTTACTATGGGGAAAAAGTGAAAATATCTGATTTTTTAAAATCCATTGACCAGAATAAAACGTTTTGTACGTAGGTTGTAACGACAAATGGTTTTTCATTAAAGTATGACAAAATTTGCAAATTTACTTCTTCTGTGTAAAGCGCCAAGCCATAAATGGCTTTCTTAAAGATGTCGAAAGCACAGTAAAATGCATATATATTTGATCCTATGTGTGCTACCATTCAACCATTCGGTCAGTAAACAGCAAACCAAGACTTTTTCATGGTTGGCTAAAGCTGTATATTTAACAGTCAAACCTATTGCTGGTATCATTCATACTATCAAAAAAGGAAATCCTGGCATCCATCACAATTTAAAAAGCTCACTGTGAAAATGCTGTGTTCAGGAAATCATAGAAGCATGTCCCAGAAACGCCACTTAATTGACAGAGCTTACAAAAGACATGCAACTAGAATTTTCCATGTCAATCCGTCCGTATCCTGTTATGGCCCAGTCTGAATCACCTAAAATCTATTATCCGTGATATCCAAATTTGTTGGCTTTAGGATACAAAGGAAGCATGTCCTAGAAATAGGATACAAAGGAAGCATGTCCTAGAAACACCACTCATTCGACAGATGTTTACAAAAGGACATGCAGCCGGCGCTTCCATGTCGGTCTGTCCTTGTTTGTTGGGGTTCCTCTCCACAGCATCATAATGCCATACCATGTATCTGCAATAGTAGTAAACTTCAGGGTTGTTGCTATCAATACGACACAATGGACAATGTGACAAGCAATACACAGATACTTTGATGCATGTGTAAAGCCGCTGGCCTAAAGAACGATCAGCTGATCGCCAGTAAACAGAAATCACCTAATACACATATTCACATATATTTTTTTTCTTATTTCTCCATGAAAACATATTTTGTGGGTACTCATAAGAAGCGCCTCACACAGAGAAATAAGAAAAATGTCAGTGGTTGAAAAATCATATTATCTGTAGCTATGGATAATATTCCTTCCAAAGTATTTATTAGCCTGCAGAAGGCCTCTTTACCAACCTTGCTAGGATCTCATTATCACCTCCTTATGGCATGCCTTTGAACTCTCTTGCATAGCATCTAGGTAGGGTCAATAAATGCATTATTATGTGGTACCATTTCTGGTATTGTTTCAGCTATGTCTTTCATAATGATTGAAGGGGATTAGAAACACTTAATACATTTCCTGACCTTTTCCCACGAGGAAGAGGTTTTTATGACTTCCAGTTCTGTTTCCTTTCTGTAGAGGGGCTATTCCAAAAGAAGCGAATTTGTCTCTAGGAAACCTTTTCAGAAGGGAGGAAACAATAAACTGATAGAGGTACATTGAATTCCACTTAAATAAGACAGAGACTTAGTATCATTTGAGCAGTATATGTGCGAGATACAATGCATAAATAACGCCTTATTATATACGCTTGCCGCTTGGAGTATTTACGTAGGATTTGAGTGTGTGAAGTTGACTTGGGATTCTCAACTTGTATTATTGATTTTGCCCAACCATAACCAGTACTTTACTGTATTACTACTGCGGAATAAATTGGATACCAAAATCCATACTTCAAACTCCAAGCCAACTTCATACACTTGTAGGATTTAGCATTTATGTACTGTAATAAAAAGAGAAAAGACAGTCTGGAACCTATAACGTTGCTCCTGAAGGTAATGGGGAAAACAAAGGTGAACATTGGCCTGGACACAGATCCTTGGAGATGGGTTGTCGTTAGTTCAGCATTCATTGTCAGTCTGCTGACGGATGGAATTCGGTTTTCTTTCGGACTTATTTACAAGGAATTACTTGCAGCCTTCAGCGAGGGAAAAGGAGCAACTGCTGGAATTGGCTCATTGATGTTTGGAATATTAAATTTCACAGGTAATCAATGTCCTATACGTAAATTATATAATCATTATTAACTATATTGTTGTACACTTGCCTTTTCAGCTTAGTGTTATGACTATACACACCTGCATATGTGCATCTAATTAGATATGCGAAAGCTAAATAATTGATATTTATAGCGATACTATACTTCTGTTAATATGAAATAAACAGGTGTTACCTATGAAACGGGCTTATGCATTTTATGCACTTTTTTTTCATCAGGTATGCAAAGTCGCGGACCAGACAAAAACATGTTTAAACGAAGGTCCGAGGCAAAGTGCACAACATCGAACATCTTTTTTCCATGGAATTTTGTACATTAGTGTGTCACCGGGTATAAGTATATAAAACTCTTGTACTGCCTTGCGGTACAAGCTGACCTTTATAGCGACGTGGTAGAGTGTCCGCTTGTCACGCGGACGGCCCGCCTGTCACGCGGACGGCCCGGATTCAATCCCCGGTCGTGGCATAAAATTTTTTTCACGTGTTACAAGTGTATAAATAAATATTTAGTCTTATAGTAAAAGAAATTATGCATGTACCCCGAAAAATTATTTTTATAGGCTGATTTCTTCAAAAAAAAAAAATTCTCCTTTTATCTATATCACCGCATATCCTACCTTTATCATGTTGTCAGCGATAAATTCTTATCCATGCATAATTCCTGTTATGTGCTGTAGGAATGTAATCCATTTTTAACGGCAAAACTTCAGTATTTACACTTAAATACGCGAAAATTTTGTTTAATGCGAGAGAAGTCACAAATTAAATATGGCGGCTAAAACGCATATCAGTCACGCATTTATCCGTGTCAATGTCGTAAAAATGTATCCTTCTATTTCATTGGCTATACGATTCATTACAGCCAATGAGATCGCTTGCGGCAGCTGACTGGCTTTCCATGTTTGCAGCGGAGCGTATCTGATCATCATATTTTCGGAAACCAGGTTGGCAACGGACATAAATTAGCGTTGGATTTTGGGTTCAACATTAAGCCGATACACTCCGCTGTAGATTTGGGAAACCAGTCAGCCGCCGCATGCGAATTCTTCTGCATAGTATGTGAGAGACTCACGATACCTATAGTATGAGCTTAAGCTTCACCACCTGCTGCGCAGGTGGCGACCTGCTTCGCAGGTCGCTTAAGCTCGTTATTATGTATATATATATACCTTCTTTTCAGCCATGGTTTGCCTTTGTTTGAAAACTACACCGTTTTTAGCTAGAAGGAGAGTATTTTGAAATGTTTAGAACCTCAATTTAAATATTCAAAATGGCGGCGTACTTGACAAAAGATTTAAAACCTTTAACCTCATCAGCTTTCTAATTTTTAGCTCGCCGGGACTATGTCCCTGGAGAGCTTATGTTGTCACCCAGGCGTTGGCGTCGGCGTCTGTCGGATTCCGCGTCGGCGTCCGCGTTAGCACAATGTTTAAGTTTTCAAATGTGTGCATAGTTTTTTTAACTGTTTAAGGTACTACCTTCATATTTGACCTACACCTACTTAAGGGTAAGACCTTTCAGTAGCATACACCCCATCCCCAAAATAGATTCTTTATGTAGGTCAAGGTCAGTTCTTACTTTGTCTTTTACACCTATGTTTAAGTTTTGCGTTTAAGTTTTGAAAAGTATACATAACTGCTGAAGTGTTCAAGATAGAGCTCTAATATTTGGCCCACACCAGCCTTAGGGTTAGACCTTCCAATAGCACACATCTCTTTCTCAGTTTGACCTTCTGCCTAGGTCAAGGTCGGGTCACACTTTGTCTTTTGAACCCATGTTCGAGTTCTGCGTTTAAGTTTTGGAAAGTGTAACTCCTGAAGTATTCAAGATACCGCTTTAATATTTGGCCCACACCAATAGTAGGGTAAGACCTTTCAATAGCTCAGACCTTTTCCCCAGTCTGACCTTCTGCCTAGGTTAGCGTCAGGTTATACTTAGTCATTTAAACCCATGTTTAAGTTTTGCGTTTAAGTTTTGAAAAGTGTTCGTAACTGCTAAAGTATTCAAGATACTGCTTTAATATTTGGCCTACACCTCCCTTAGGGTAAGACCTTTCAATAGTACACACCCATTCCTCAGTTTGACCTTCTGCCTATGTCAAGATCAGGTCATACTTTGTCATTTATAGCTGTGTTTAAGTTTTGAAAAGTGTACATGGCTGCTGAAGTATGTAAGATATAGCTTTCATATTTCATCCACACCAGCCTAAGGGAAGATGTTTCAATGGCATATACCTTATCCCTCAGTTTGACATTCTTCCAACATCAAAGTCGGGTCCTACTCTGTCATTTCTGCTATGTTTAAGTTCTGCATTTAAACTTTAATATTTAAAGATTGTTTTCTTATCCGAACAGCCCTTTCCGGCGAGCTGCGTTTTCTTCTGACAACTCTTGTTAGGATTATATTAATCTCGTTTCAAAGGTGTTGACATTTTATGTCATCTCAGAACAATACTACACAATAAGTAGTGATCATCAATTGAGACTTAAATGAAATTTTATTGTTGGTACATGTCTTTGATATTTGAATATTTAGTAGTTTTTATTAAAACTGTAGTAAATTGTAACCATTTCGATGGACAGAAATGTTGATTATTAGGTATGTTAAAGTTTGCTTTACATCCTGTAGGCTTTCCTGCACTTTGCGAATTCTAATTTTATTCTGTTGCAATTATTGAATGTATCTCATAGATGTTAGTTGCTGCGTTAGAATGATTCTCTCAGTACTACTAGGGCCTAGAACAACTTTGAAGAAAAGTGCCCAAGACGGGTGCATCATTGAAGCACAAACTCTGATACCAGCTGATTACTTCAGCTTTTTTATTATTTTATCACCTAAAGAAAATCTATTTTTGGGATAAAAAGTTGCACCAGGTACCAGTAGTGATCTTAAGTGCTTGTGCGGAGGAAGTAAAATGTCGTCCTGTAGTTTGATTTAGTGCGAATATTAGTTATTTTCTGGTTCGTTGGGATTGTAGAGCTCATACATTATATTGGCCGCGCCATGCGTGTCTTCGGGCATATGCGGACAGCAAAGTTCCAGATCAGCTTGCGCCACCGCGCAGTCTGACCAGGGTCTTCACTGTCCGCTAAAAAAAATTGTGTAACACTATAGACTGTATCAATAGAGAGCAAATGCCCCGCTATGACTTTGCGCATGCGTGGTATGACTCTGAATCTGTGCATTCTGCGCATTCCCGAAGATATCTTTCCCCTTGGTGCGGCCCATATATGAAAATAGCGCCCTGCTAAAACCTATTAATGGATATTCATATTTTTCTGAACAATTCAAAAATATCACTAATCGACACTAGAGAATCAGTTCTCGATAGAAGCTCAGTGAACGCGCAGTCACGAAGTAAACGCGCAGTTATTTTCATTTTTGTTTTAGGTGGCATTGGTTTAATCAAGATAAGTTTTCTCGTAATATTAATTTAAGCCTTACCAAAACACATCAGTCAGATTATCTTTATAGTAATCTAGTGGTACAACCAAACTTAGTCTGATCTAACGATCCTTGTGGTAGTTGCAGTGATTTAGTTTCATTCACAGCAAGTTTGAGTCAATTATCGATTGAAAAAAATGTCATTTTGTCGTCAAACAATTGTGCTTCTGGAAATTATCATGCATCATTTGCGACTGACCATCATTTTAAACCTATAAAAGCATGATGCCAAATGGACTGGGTAAACAAAAGATATTTGCATTTTTGTCAATGCCCGCTCTAAATCAGTGAACGCTAGGTTTGTAGCAGTGAACGAGGACAGAAGATAATAATATGTACTAAGTGAACGTGCTTCAGTGAACGAAGTGATTGGAAAAAATGTCCAAAGTGAATGAGGGAAAATGCTTGTAGTGAAAGTGAATATCGACGTTAGACTGGCATTTCGATCACAAATCATTTAGATTGTGTTATCTTTCACCCAGTCCATGAAGTCGGTCCTTAAATTGCATCCCAAAGATGTCGTTGTTCACTATTACGTCAACATTATGTCAGTGCATACCCATAAGCAAATTCTGTGTGATGAATGTATTTAGCTTTTCGTTTCGTTGCATGAAAAAATGTAGGTACTTTTCCAAAGCTCGAGAGTTTAACATCAAATAAGATGGTGTATGACTTTGTTACAGGTTTCATATATTTGGCCATTTTATAAGTAATCATTTACATATTAGATGCTTATTGAGCTTTGCTTTTGTTCCAGCAGTTTCGGTCCAGTGTTTGATAAGGTATATTGAACCGCGTCCTTTGTGTTCTAATTCCTTTAGCCTGAGATGGCTATTTTTCTTGACTGTGGCCTTTCCTGGGTAACTTTATGTCGCTATTTAGCTCATTGTTTCTGTGCACGTAATATAACTCCGTTGAGAGTATTAAGTTTTTAAAGCAAAAAAGGGTACAGGAAAAGTCCAGTAAGTACCACAATCACAAACCGCAGCCCTTTCCAGACCCCAAGAGGAAGAGGAAACCGACAAATCCAAACAAGCATAGATCGAACAAACGTACGAAAAGCACTTAGATAAGCTCTCTCTTCCCCAAGCGAGGTAATCGCAATGCTAAAAAGACTGAAAAACACAAGAACAAAATGACACAATTAGAATAGCTCACCTACGCCACTTCGTGCTCAGGTGAGTGAATAAGGGGAGCGCTTTGCGATATTAATTTGGAAAAATTTTTGTTTCTCTATAAAAACATGTATGGAGAAAACGTATTCAGAAATTCCTTCGAAACCAATTTGACCTGTCACGTAGAGATATGTTTGGACATATCAAGCAACAGAACACTGTACATTACTGACCACTTGAAGTTTCAAGTCTTCAGAAGACTATCGTCATGATGAAGTTGGATAGTCTTCACCAATAAATCTACTGAAAATTTGAAAATTCAAGTTATCTGATTGGTTTGTAATCTGAGGCAAACACTAAACATCATTTACAATTTATACCATTGATACATCTTATAAGCAAATCAGGTGGCTTCGGAATACGGTCAGCTATGTGCTGCGCATTCACTTGGCACACATGGCGCATGCACAACGTACACTGAGTACACTGCATGTATAATAAAATACGTTCACTTCGTTCACACCGTCACGTTCACTGCTACACTGTACTCCATCGCAGAATTTCAGCGTTAACTAAGAAAATACCGAATATAATACAATCGAGGGATAAGAAAATCACGAAAATGAGTAAATATAGAGGAAATAAGCAAACATGGAAACCGTTTGCTAATAGTAAGTTGTTTAAGAAACGAATTGTCATTTTCAAGGTTTTTGGCATGGACATTAAAGAAAAGAAGGGCTGCATGTGCCAAACTGCCGAAATCGCAAGAATTTATCACGATTTACTGAAAGTATACTCACCTGCAAACAGTATAGTGATATATATATATGTGAAAAACACTCACAGATTTATAGACATGGTTGGAATTTTGGAACTTTTACTACGCGTTCACTTCGTAACTGTGCGTTCACTGAGCTTACGTGGTACACTGATTCTCCAATGTGTAATCGCTATAAAAGGATATAGTATTAAGTGAATTTTATGCGACAGACTGCATGCTTAGTGCTAAATTCAATCAAGGTTTACAAAACTTTGCTTCCTGTTTTAATTGCACGACGATGGGTCGGTCCGCAGACTTAATGACAGCTCTATCTTATTTTTTCTAGTTGATTAATGCCTAATCGTGTAGTCGGGCTCATCGTGGTTTTGATAGCAGTGTTCTTTTATTCAGACTTTCATTTAATATTCGAGCCCCTATTTTTGTTCAAGTATTCAGTCATCTGCAAGATTAGTCAAAAAGTATGAGAAAAATGTTTCCCCGAAAATGTATGCTAACTCCGATCATTATCCGAGCAAATGGATCAGCACCTTCGCTAGGCGTTCTTTTCATAGTCAGTTAAATCCAGTTAAGGAGGTTGATAATCGTCTGAAACTAACCGTCATACAAGTTAAGAGTTTTAATATCTTTCAGGCGACACGTCAGTAGATTTCATTTTATATTTCAGCTCCAGTTGCAAACATTTTGATCAACAAATTCGGTTGTCGTTGCAGTGTCATCCTTGGATCCATTATCTTTTGTATTGGACTCATTGCTAGCTCACTCACTCCGAATTTTCTGTTTCTTTACTTCTCGTTTGGCATTGTTAATGGTAAGAAGAGTTATACTAAAAGAAAATAAAGAACTCTTTTCATCCTTTTTCTGCGTTGTTTGTTTCCATAGGCAAGCTTTTAGATTTTTATTTGTTTGGAAATTAAAAGAAATACGAAAATTGGAAACAAAAAATGCCTGCGAATACGAGGCTAAAACACTAATTAAAAATACTATTAAGTGAAGATACCCAGGAAATGCCACAACCACAAAGTACAGGTTCCCAGGACATCAACAGAAGGAGCGATGAGGAACAAACAATGACAAAACAGACGCCACATATGAAGGAAAAGGTAAGAGAAACGTCCAGGGAATGCCACAATCACAAACCGCAGCCCTTCCCAGACACCAAGAGGAAGACGAAACCGACAAATCCAAACAAGCACAAATCGAACAAACGTACGAAAAGCACTAAGATTAGCTCTCTCTCTTCCCCAAACGAGGTAATCGTAATGCTAAAAGGACTGAAAAACACAAGAACAAAATGACAAAAGGTTAGACATAAAACAAACTCGCCTCGTAGAATAAACCACAAAGCAACAAAGAGAAAGACTAACACCAGGACCATCGCCTTAGAAACCACCAACGCACGAATAAAGAAGACCAGCAACAGTGGAACCGTCTTGGAGTAACCAAAGTATGAACTTCTAATATCATCAGAATTTCTAAATACATTAAGGCATTACATGCCCTTATCCACCAATAAGGCAGCAGAACAAGTCATTTCTATGTGTCATGTTCTTAGTTGTATAACTCGGTTATGTTATACACAAAGGTGCAAGCAATTAAAATAAAACCATTTGCCATTATTAAGTAAATAAACAACATTCAATATTTCACGGTCGAGACTTTCTTTTGAGTGATTTGGAAATAGAATATCGCTAAAGCCAGCGCTAGGATGCATGAACAGGGTTGCAGACTTAATAAAACCTACTCTGCTATTTTTGTTGTTTCTTGCTTTCCAATTATTCCTTTCTCTCACAATTTATTCCCTTAGAATGTTTTGAGAAGATAATAATATGTTTGAATCCGCCCAACGATACACTGCATTGCAAAACTGACGTCTCAGCACACAATCTGGAGGAACTCTCGATTCTGCTGTTAACCGTTTTGGTAATGTACTTTTAATGTGGGTTGATAAGTAAGAAAAAATATTATGCAGATATGCAAACAGCGCTATGTAGATATGCAAACATCGTATGCATTTACACGGCAGGCCATGTGTTTTTACAAGATAATGCACACATTCTCATTACAAAAACACGCCTATTCAAATATATTGAAAATATTACAACCAAAAAAGGAAACTTTTCAGATTAAAAATTCTAATATTTTTCAAATTTCTGCTCCAAACATAGATTGTAGGTACTCGTTAGAACCCCGGTGAGGCGGTTCTAACGAGTACCCACACTCTATGTTTTAGTAAAATACGAAAAGTAATGTATACCCTGTAAACCCCAGTTTTACAATATAAAAGTGAGGTTTAAGGGGATCAAAATATAGGCGTGTTTTCGTGATGCATTGTGTAGGCAAAGAGCTGTCACCTGACCAAGCTGATATGTGTCTTTGATGGCTGGAAATACATACGATACTGTTTTTTTTTTTTTTGTTTTTTTTTTGCCCACTGAATCGTGTTTCAGAGTCTGATTCTGAATATATAGAAAATCCATTTGTGGACACAGATGTCATAACTTTTATTTCCTTTTTTCACATATGTGATTGTTAGTCCCTCTGGTGCTGCACCTATTATCCCATTATCTATTTCAGGTGTTGGTTTTGCACTAATGTACGTTCCATTAAGTATATCCGTCCTACAGTACTTTGATAAGAAAAAGTCTTTGGCAAATGGACTAGCAATGTGTGGATCAGGTATGTCTCCCATATGAACCCTTGACGCTCCAATTCCAACTGCAGACGACACTTTTAAATATTTGTTTTTATTTTTCATAGACATTAAGTCTTGACAGTTCATGTGTTTGGCAGACGATTCAGATGAAATATCAAAATATGTGAAGATACCCAGGAAATGCCATAATCACGAAGCACAGCCATCCTGAGGCACCAACAGAAGGAGGGGCGAGGAACAAACAAGGACAACGCAAGAATATTTTTCTATAAAAAGATATGACAAATAGAATGTCGTCTGCTTTCAATTTTGCTTGGCGCTTTATGAATGAAAATGCCATAAGTCAAATGTAAATGGACAACTCCCATGCCAACCATACACGTTTGTACATGTCCGCTGATCCTACACCTAAAATTTGCGGTTTGTAGATCCTGAGTATATATTGATACACTTGGTTGATATTCCTCCAGTTTTTCACAATGAAGACATCTTTTGCGATATTAGTTTCCTTTATTCGCACTAACCCATTCTGGAAAGGATCTACTCTAAACAGAAAGAACTGCTTTTACAGAAGGAAAGCAACACAACTGACACAGTTCCCTTTGCTGAAAGTAAACTGTAAAAGGGCTGATCAGTTACATTGCGGAAAGGCTCCACTAGACTCTCTCTCTCTCTCTCTCTCTCTCTCTCTCTCTCTCTCTCTCCCTCTCTCTCTCTCTGAAGTTTGCACATAAAATGTAGCTTAATCCTTTGCATATGTGAAAAGCGTACGCCAGATTAGCTTGCTTTTTCATTTCGCCAGAGGGTCTAGTCATGTTACAGATCTTAACAACCATAATAACATTTCATTGTTGTCCTTCCTCTAAAATAAGGCGCACAGTATTATAAACTTCGTAAAACGTTCTCGGTACTATGAACTCATGTTTAAGCCGTCATTGGTTTTGACAATGCTACTTAAAAAAAGACATATCGGATCTCACGTTTTTGAAGGTCTACTTCACAAACTGTGGAGAGGTAGCGCGCATGCCAGAGGTTAACTCAATCAATATTAAAGTTTTGCTGCACACTTTACCCGCGACGGTGAGTCGAGCCGCGGACTCATTGACAACTCTTTCTCGTTACTGGACCAGCTCACTATGGGTCCACTAGTGCTTTTTATTTGCTCTGAATTTTCTTTCAAAGTGGACACGTCATCCTTGTTAAAGTGTTTAGGTTGACCCTTTTATCCCTGAGTTTCTGAAGTAGAATCTTTCATATTTCAATTTAGGCATGTCTATCATTGTAAACAAGGTATCGGTCAAGAGCGAGAGAGAGAGAGAAGAGAATGGCAAACGGTGTAGATCATGATGGGATGGCTATACGACAGACTGCATGCATGGTTGTTAACCCAATCACGGTTAATAACTTTGCTTCCCTTTTTAATTGCACGCTAGCGGGTTATCTTTCCGTGTGTCATTTTGTTCTTGTGTTTTTCAGTCCTTTTAGTATTGCAATTACCTCGCTTGGGGAAGAGAGAGCTAATCTTAGTGCTTTTCGTATGTTTGTTCGGTTTGTGCTTGTTTGGATTTGTCGGTTTCCTCTTCCTCTTGGGGTCTGGGAAGGGCTGCGGTTTGTGATTGCGGCACTCCCTGGACTTTTCTCTTACCTTTTCTAGGCCTCAGATTCTATGATGGTTCCAGCGTAAAGGCTTACTTGAAATTTAATTTTGTATAATGTTGGTTGGTACTTGATGCTCTATCTTTGGTCGGGCCCACCGGAGTCTTACTGTTCGTTTTCTTTTTCTCTAGCATTTCAGTTGTTTCGTGCTGTCGAGTCCTCATCGTTGTTTCATCTCTGTAATTTGTTGATTTTTTGTTTTCTCGGAGATGTAGCACTGGTGAGTTAGGAAGCCTTCACGCGGACTGAACAAATTATGTGTCTAAACCGCGTCAGAAGTAAGGGCGAGGATTGTGGCCACGTAAAATCGTTTTAAGCCCACCAGTGAAACACTTTTCACTGACCGTTCCAAGGCGGCTCTTCTGTCATGGTTTATTTTTGTTATAGTTCGTCTTTGAATATGTGTGTCGTTTACATCTTTTTGTTTTGGTTAGCCATTTGGCCACTTTGTGGGAAAGTAACCGTCCGTTTGGCTTTCTGCTAGTGATGTTTCCATTAGGGTCCAGTTATTTCGTGTTTGTGTTTCTTTCCCTTTGATGTCTCTGATGGGAGGTGTGGAATAATTGTATCGATTCCTGATCATTGCCTTCCTTTCTAGTTTTATAATGGATTTACACTGTTTGCAAAGGTACCTGTTTTGGTCTGCAGGGCAGAACGGGTTAACCCAGCTAGCATTCTACGTAAATCTACATCGGGCCGTCATCGGCCCGTCAGCTACCCTGACGGGCCGATGACGGCCCGATATAGATTTACGTAGAATGCTGACTGGGAAATAATATGTTGACTGTGTTACTTTACTGATGAGTATGCACTGCATCATTATATGTAGCTAGAAACATATCGGGATTAAGTGAGGGGTTGTTTTCCATAACAAAAAGTTAATAAAACAGTTCAGGAAGTGCCACACAGATCACAGATCTCGGTCTGTTTCCAATACCGAGAGGAAGAGCGAGCAAACCGGAAAATACACAGCCATGATACATAGATGGTGTTAGTCTTACTTTTTGTTGCTTTGTAGTTTATTCTACGAGGCGATTTGTTTTAACAAAAGGTAAGAGAAAAGTCCAGGGAGTGCCACAATCACAAACCGCAGCCCTTCCCAGACACCAGAGGAAGAGGAAACCGCAAAATCCAAACAAGCACAAATCGAACAAACGTACGAAAAGCACTAAGATTAGCTCTCTCTTCCCCAAGAGAGGTAATCGCAATACTAAAAGGACTGAAAACCACAAGAACAAAATGACACATGGTAAGACATACAATAAATCGCCTCGTAGAATAAACCACAAAGCAACAAAGAGTAAGACTAACACCGTTAAGGCTTGTCTTGTGTTATTTTGTTATTGTATTTTCAGTCCTTTTAGCATTGCGATTACCTCGCTTGGGGAAAAGAGAGCTAATCTTAGTGCTTTTCGTACGTTTGTTCGATTTGCGCTTGTTTGGTTTTGTCTGTTTCCTCTTCCTCTTGGTGTCTGGATTTGGCTGCGGCTTGTGATTGTGGCACTCGCTGGACTTTTATCTTACCTTTTATAGATAAGGAGTGGATATCAGGAAAACAGTTTCTTATTTTTCCACGGAAACATGTTGTGGGTAATCATAAGAAGCGCCTCGATGAGGCGCTTCTAATGAGCACACACAACACTTGTTTTTATGGACAAATAAAAAAAAAATATAAAAAAAAAATTGGTTGAAAAAAGCGCCCTATCTGAAACTATGATAAAATGTAACTAAATGACTAGCCAATTTCCCCAAATGAGGTGGTCACAAAAGTAGATAAGACACAGCAAATTTTGGGAGTACTGTGTTCGGTGATCGTTGCCTTTCTTGGGTATATATAGTATTTTGCATTAGTTTTGATGAGCCTCGTAAATAAACTCAGGGATCTTAAGGAACTCGG
Source organism: Anodontia alba (assembly GCA_964016985.1). Taxonomy (NCBI): domain Eukaryota; kingdom Metazoa; phylum Mollusca; class Bivalvia; order Lucinida; family Lucinidae; genus Anodontia; species Anodontia alba. The sequence continues at coordinate 30,248,577 of OZ024830.1, forward strand.
GAATATAAACTTACATAAATTAAGGGGATAACTTTTACGGCGACTGCACATCATGTAACACAAGCTGCAGTGAAACAAAAAAATCGGAGAAGAGGCTCAATTTCGGTTGAGTTTCGAATCTTTTCTGTGTAGAAAAACTATTTAAAACCTTTACAGCCCGCCTCAGATTCTCCTAGACTAATGACAGTACACGTATATTTACAAGTAAAGACAGATCAACAACACCCTCACGTTTCATTAGGCACGTTGTGAGCCTTTTTTAACACTTACTAAAACTAGAATTTACTTCTGATTGCTTGAATAATTCCTAGCGATGTTTGACAGCCGCTTTCGGTTCATTTGTGGGTATGCATTGTACTGGACATCTACTCGATGCCAGGCTCTATCTCGTGCCAAGAATTACGGCAGTTTATGTGTGCAAGGAGGAACGCTATAGCAGATGCACATTCTATCAGATGTCTGCGGCTGCTATACTTCGCCGGTCATGACAGTTGACTTATGCTGGATAGTGGGCATTTGCAGCCACTCAACAGCTGCCAACGCTTGTTATATTAGTTTAAACATTTAAAGTTTCGTGTTGCCAATGAAGTTAAACACAGATAGTAAATTGACACTGTTATGGTTAAAAATCACATCGCAAGCACAACGCAAACAATGACATAGACGTTTATTAACGATTCGTATATAGAGAAACTCCATAGAGGAACAATGTAACTGGAGCACACGCTTTTATAAAATGCCACGAAGATCAAACAATGTTTTTGATATGCTACAGATCGTCCATTTTTTTTTCGCACAATAAGTAATGAGCATCAGTTATGTCACCTATTTTATTACCTTATTTCAGGCGTAGGAGGGTTTGTGTTAAACCCTCTTGTTAATGTCCTATAGATACATACGCCTGGCGAGGAACGCTCCTGATGGTTGCAGGCATCATATTACAAGGCGCGGTAGCAGGAGCGTTACTGCGACCACCTGTCGTCACAGTATCAAAGACCGACGACAACAATGTCGTAAACATTGTTGATGAAGATGGCAGGGGAAAAAATATCAACGGCGATTCTTCGACAAACTCGCATTATGTAAACACTGACTCCAAAGACAAAGCAGATAATACAAATGAGGACAATTTAAAGCAAAACGTCGACGATACTTGTAGTGATTTATGTCCCCATGCAAAAACTTGTAGCGACCAAATTGAAATTAATTTCAAGGAAAATGCGCAGAGAGAAGAACGAGAAGACGAGTATCATTTAAATTCTGAAGAAACTGGGACTTATAAAGCAACAAAGTCACGCTTGATCCACTTGAATGAACAGTGCATATCACAATATAAAGATGGTTATAACGAAAATGCTTATGTATCCAGACACCCGAATGAGCTTGAAATAAGTAATAAATGCAGTTACGCAGAAACAGACGCTCCAAGCCAAACAATAGGAACTCACAGTATAGTTTCTCCAACTACAAGTCAACAGAAGGAAACAAGCAAAGACAGTGAAAAGACACAACAAGACATCAATGAAAATCCCGAAAATACTTCAAACCACAAAGAAAGAAAGCGACCACTATTTGCTTGGTATATACTTAAGGACCCTAGATTCATACTTTTCTTGCTAAATCAGTTGTTTTTGGCGTTTGGATATATGATTCCGTTTACATATTTGCCAGAAATCATTACTTCATACGGATATAGGTGAGTGTTTGGTACTTTTTTCTTTAACATAAATACCCGATTATTGGACACAGTATCTCCTGAAACATGAATAGACACAGGAATGGTCACAATCATGGAACACAGTCCCTCCCTTTACCGCGATTAAGGGTTATTTACATGATATAAGAACAACCTAAAATTACGACTTACAAAAGAGGAACGGCAAGAACAGATATCGCCCTCGATCGTCAGCAGCATATCTTTTATGGGTGGGATTTATGAAGTTCTCTAGTTTATCAGTGAATCAAATCAGAAATAACTTCTTAGCCCCATGGTTAAACTGAAAGGCCGAAAGAAAATTAACAGTAAAATCAAGGTGAACCCTATGGCAGACGAGTATGCTATTGTGCATGCCAAAGTTAAGATTTCAAAAGTCATTCAAAACTGCGGCCTGACCCCGTGCAATTTAAGAGTGCAGCTAAGTTGTTAGCCTTAACTCTTTTCCCGCTAGTGGCGACTTCTTTTGTCTGCTGATAACCTTTGCAAACAGTTTGGACCCAGGTCAGACCCAACAAGATGTCGGGCCGGATTTGGATCCAAACTGTTTGACACTGTGATGGTATTCCTGATTTTTTTTTTTTTTTTTTTTTTTTTGTGAAAAAGTTGATTTAAAAAAAAAACTTATAGACGATAAAAAAAAAAAAAAAAAAAAAAAAAAAAACGCAGTAAGCAAAAAGTTACTTGTATTAATCTCTAGGTATACCAGCGCTCCAGAAAAGGTTTTGATACAATGAGTATTTTAACCCCTGCTTTAAAGCTTTATGTTAAAATAAACATCTGCACCAAGCAAAAACGTAGCATATAATTTTTCAAAGAAAATAAGGCAGGACACTTCATGTGAGTTGTTTGCATAACGAACAATTCACATAAAATTCAAAGCCATATTTTCACTAAAAATAAAAAGAATCAGGATGTTTGCATTTGTCATTGGCGCTTTTAGGGTTAAACTTTTTCTCATTTAATGTACCAGTACTGCTAAGAAGTCGGTATTTAGAAAATTGCCTTGTGTAAAGAGAAATTGTCTCTGCATAATAGATGCTGGCCATCTACAATTTGCTTATACATAACGAATCATTAAAGAGCAAACCAAGTTTCTCTGATAATGATCATTTTTCTATCAAATGTAAACTTCACTTAAAATAAACACCCCCCTAAGTTTAATATCAATGCTGAAATCCAATATTTCGTTGAGCACTTTTACCCCCTCAGCTTCAATTACAATGTCAAGTTTAAAATTGCTGAAATACCCTTCACTCCTTCTTATCTGGAGCTAAATAGTTACATTAAACCCTTTTGTTTTACATTGATAAATATTTTTTTGAATTGTTCTGAAGACAAATTCACCTACCAACAACTCTTCTAACTTTGCATTCTAGAACTTTGAAATGTGAACCAAACAATCATTCTGCATATTAACAACAGGTGAAGGAAAATTATTTGGTACTAGTAAATTCGATTTAAACATCACGAAAACATACCTATATAATTTTGACCCCCTTAAACCCCACCTTTATATAGTAAAACTGGGGTTCACAGGGGTATACATTATTATTCTTATTTCTGCTCAAAAACATAGATTGTAGGTACTCGTTAGAACCGCCTTACCAACAATCTATGTTTTGTGCAGAACTATGAAAAATATCAGAATTTTCATCTGAAAACTTTCAGTTTTTGGTGGTAAAATTTTCAGTATATTTGAATGGGCGTGTTTTCGTAATGCCGCGGTAAGTTTTTCCGTTGACCGTTCTAGACCGGTGGTTCTTTCTGGTGTTGTCTGCTCGCTGCAGGCCCTTTTTTCATGTTTTGTCCCGTTCGTTGTCATATTGTTGTTTTTGTGGATTCTGTCTAGTATTGTGTATGTGCTGTTGGGGAAGAGAGTGTTGCTTGCTTTGTGTTCCTTTGGTTTGTGGCTGGTGTACTCTCTATCATGTTTTGTTTGTTTTCCTATTGGTGGCATAGGTAATTTTATCGTCTGTGACTGTGGCTGTGTTTGGCCATCATCTAGTACAATATTTTTCAGACAGGCCTTGCTTTTTGAAGCAGCTCTTTTAATCGAAAAATTAAAATTAATTCAGAGTATTTATGATAAATTAAAAACGGTTTTATTATGTTTCTGATTCCTTAAGCCTTGTTTTAGAAATTAAGAAACTTAAAGTTTATTATTATCGTTTAATTAACGAATGTGATTAGATGGTCACAGAAAACGAGGTAGCACATTGGACGACACCATTTGAAAACGAAAAAATTATAATTTCAAACTGCAAATATTCGCATTCATCATACATATGTATCTATACCATTAGAAATTGTTTAATTTGAATACAGACAAAATTGCTAAGAAATTGATACAATTTCAGATAACTATGGCAAAGTATTTTCCTCTCTTCGTGAAAAAAAACAGTCTACTCCAGAAGGAAACAAAAAGTTTATCCTCGGAGCAAATTCTTTCCTTAAAGAGTAGACCTCTGTTTAGAATTAGCTTGTTGCTCGACAAGTAAACCGAAAGTCACAAAAACTGTCTCCCTTGTTAAAATGGTGGAAAATATACCATGTGTATCCAACCCCCTTAAGCTGTAGATATATATTCAGTATGTCTCTATTTTACGTAAAATATATTCTTTCTGGACGCCGTATTTCAGCCAAACCAAAGCTGTTTGGGTGCTGTCAGCAATGAGTATCGTCAGTTCGATCTTCAGAGTTGCATTAGGCTGGGTTGCAGACATGAAGTTTATGAACAGAAGAGTGTTATTTTGTGCCACTAATTTTGTTTGTGCTTTTGCTGTTTCTTCCCTATACCTATGTCGGAGTTATGAGTCTATAGTACAGCTTGTATCATATACAGCATGTCCTCAGGTACGTACGATCAGACTACTAGAATCGCAATGCCAGAATATGTACCTTCTGACAGGTGTGCCATCACGAAAACACGCCTATTCAAATACATTGAAAATTGTACCACCAACAACCGAAAGTTTTCAGATATGTTTCATACTTCTGCTCAAAACATAGATTGTGGGTACTCGTTAAAAACCGCCTCGCCGAGGCGGTTCTACCGAGTACCCACAATTTATGTTTTTGAGCAGAAATAAGAAAAATAATGTATACCCCTGTAAACCCCAGTTTTACTATATATAAGAAGGGATTTAGGGGGTCAAAATTATATGGGCCTGCGTTATCTAATCAGAATCTTTGTTGTCCGCATAAAGAAACCTTGCATCATTAGCTATCTAAAGTGCGTCAAGTGAAAATTCTGATCATACTGCGCCATTGCGCAGGCTGATCTAAATCTTCGATAGGCGCACTTGTCCAAAGGTACATTTCCGATTTCGCGGCTCATTAAACTGTTATAAATTTGATTTTGTGTTTGTATGAGCATTGGTACTTTAGTATTTGTAACTTAGTTTCGTCCTTAAGTAATATATATTTTAAACTGTTTTTAGAAATCTTAGATCCGGATGGCATAACAATATAAAAAAAATGTCCAGGAATAACCACATTTACACGTCATAGCTTATCAGTGACACTACGACACGTGAATTCAGCAGGTGCATATTTTCAAGTTATGTTCTTGATGTTGTATCTTTTATACTATTTTAATGACCTGCAGGCATATACAATGCCTTGCACATAGCCTTAGTCAAACTATTATATTTAAGTTATTATTCGTCGGAAAATTGAAATTCCATTGCCGGGATGTTAAACACGGAAACATCAAAAGTCAAATCAGTGGGCTCTGATGATGCGAACAGAATTTATTTAACGTTTGCTATGTAGCGTAATATGCTCCTAAGTATTATTTGTCATATATGTCAGGTAAATAATGTAAGTCAACGATTTTGATAGAAAAAAAATAAATATTAGTGTTGTTTTGCTAGTTAAAAATAAAATATGATGTAGTGTTTTTTTTTTTAGTTTTTTTTTCTCAATGTGCTTTTCATTTTTCTAAACGAAATGATACCATGTGATTGCTGATATAATAAATAAGATTCAAATCTAATTAATATTTGAGCAAGCGCGCGACAAATCCCACAATAAGACTTGTACGGCCAGCGAAAACTCAGATCAAGATCAGTCTGATCAGAGTCTTCGCTGATCGCATGTGCCGTCTACAGCCTCCGGGCCCTACGAGAACCCTTGCCTTACTGGGTGGATATACAGGCTGATCTTAGTCTTCGCTGGTCACACAGGTCTTATTGTATGTTTTGTCGTGCGCTAGCTCATTTGTCAAATAAATTACACCTATATGTATTTGTATTGCTGTAAAAATCACAGGCGTTTGACAATAAATCTCGGTCGTCAAATCAAAAATAAAATCCAGTGAAACATATGAACAAATAATGTGACGTGTTATCACAGTGTAGGATGAAGATATACTAAACAGTTTAAATTGATTCAAGATTTTCAATTAGTATTTAAAGTTTGTAAAGGAATTTATCCTAATCTAAATTGAAAATGTCCTAATGCTTTGCTCCCAAAGGGAGCAAGTTCTTTTCTTTTAGCGTGGACCCATTTTCAAAAGCGATGTGGTGTACATGAGTACAAACAGATAGTTAAACGATTACAGACAGTTAAAAGGATTGTCTACCTTGTGGAAATGGGGAAAAGTATTTTATTTTAGTTATCAGTCAACAACAGCGTTCAGTAATTTCTTGTCTACTGAAAGAAAGGATATATGTAAGCTTGACAACTCAGACAAACCATTTGTTGGGTCCAGATTAGATTTCTTTGTATATAGTGTTTAGCATGCTACGCGAAAACCTGAGCAGACTGCATTTTGAATATATTTTCTTATTTTCTCACAAAGTAAGATTTGGCATATCTTGTAAATTGTCTCTTGAGGGGATAATTGCATAATTTTTTTTTGGAAAAATAAGAATACTGTATCGACAATCCATTGTTGTCTGCTGAATTTGCCCATACCGTGCTAAGTGATAAACAAGTCATAATTTAATTGTTTCTCTTTCCCATGTATAGGTTGTAATGTTGCGTTAGTAGCTGTCGTAGTAACGGATCTGTTTGGTTCTAACCTTCTCTCAGAAGCATATGGTTTGTGTATATTTGCTAGAGGACCGGGCAATATTCTCGGGCCACCGTTAAGCGGTATGTTATGCTACACAATGCAGTAAGTTAACTCGTCCATGTAAAATGGATACTTCATAGCCGCAGCTCTAGAGAATGCAATTTTTAAAAAAATAAAATACCGTTTTTTTTGTTTGTTTTTTTTTGTTTTTTTTTTTTTTTTCCCCAAAAACATATCATTACGTAAATACACCTATTCAAATATATTGAGAATTTTACCACCAAGTAATGAAAACTTTCAGATGAAAACTTCTGGTAGTTTCATATTTCTGTTAAAACATAGATCTGAGTACTTGTTAGAATCGCCTCAGCGAGCGCGGCGGTTCTAAAGGGTACCCACAATCTATGTTTTTGAGCAGAAATACGAAAACTAATGTATATCCCTGTAAACCCCAGTTTTACTGTATAAAATTGAGATTTAAGGGGTCAAACCTACAAAGGCGTGTTTTCGTGATGTGTTGTGGGCACTCATTAGAATCGCCTCTATGAGACAGTTCTAATGAGTACACACAGCTTATGATTTTTTTTTCATCTGCAGAAATAAGAAAACAACCTTGATGAACGTCTTATGTAGAGTTATATAACCCATGTTAATTTTACCATATAATACAGGCAAATGAACATATAGCATATCGAAAAAATAGTGAAGAAGATATTAGGAAGAACCACAATAACAGAACATAGCCTTCCAATGACATCAAGAAGAAAAGCAACGAACCACGACATACAGTTCACAGGCCACAGACTCATGAAAAGAAAAAGCAACCAACTCGCTCTTCCCCGAAAAGGTAGTCCCACTGCTAGACAAGATTCACTAACATAAAAACTAGACCCCAACAAGATAGTCACACTGCTAGACAAGATTCACCAACATGACAATAAGACCCCAATAAGGTAGTCACACTGCTAGACAAAATTCGTAAACACGACAACAAATCCCCAACAAGGTAGTCACAATGCTAGACAAGATTCACCAACATAACAATAAGACCCCAACAAGGTAGTCACAATGCTAGATAAGATTCACCATCATAACAATAAGACCCAAACAACAATAGTCAAACTGCTAGACACGATCCACCAACATAACAATAAGACCCCAACAAGATAGTCACAATGCTAGACAAGATTCAGCAACATAAAAATAAATCCACAACAAGGTAGTCACAATGCTAGATAAGATTCACCAACATATAACAATAAGACCCCAACAAGGTAGTCACAATGCTAGACAAGATTCACCAACATAACAATAAGACCTCAACAAGGTAATCACAATGCTAGACAAGATTCACCAACACAATAATAAGACCCCCCAACAAGGTAGTCACACTGCTAGATAAGATTCACCAACATGACATAAAACACCGAACAAGGTAGTCACAATGCTAGACAAGATTCATCAACATAACAATAAGACCGAAACAAGGTAGTCACAATTCTAGGCAAGATTCACCAACATAACAATAAGGCCCCAACAAGGTAGTCACACTGCTAGACAAGATTCAATAACACGACAATAAGACCCCCAACAAGGTAGTCACACTGCTAGACAAGATTCACCAACACGACAATAAGACCCCAACAAGATAGTCACACTGCAAGACAAGATTCACCAACATAACAATAAGACCCCAACAAGGTAGACACAATGCTAGACAATATTCACCAACATAACAATAAAACCCCAACAAGGTAGTCACAATGCTAGACAATATTTACCAACATAACAATAAGACCCCAACAAGGTAGTCACACTGCTAGACAGCTTCATCAACACGACAATAAGACCCCAACAAGATAGTCACAATGCTAGACAAGATTAACCAACATAACAATAAGACCCCAACAAGGTAGTCACAATGCTAGACAAGATTCAACAACATAATAATAAGACCCCAACAAGGTAGTCACACTGCTAGACAAGATTCACCAACACGACAATAAGACCCCAGCAAGGTTGTAACAATGCTAGACAAGATTCACCAGCATAACAATAAAAAGGTAGTCACACTGCTAGACAAGATTCACCAACATAACAATAAGACCCCAATAAGGTAGTCACAGTGCTGGACAAGATTCACCAACATAACAATAAGACCCCAACAAGGTAGTCACAATGCTAGACAAGATTCACCAACACGACAATAAGACCGCAACAAGGTAGTCCCACTGCTAGACAAGATTCACCAACACGACAATAAGACATTGAACAGAACAAAAAGCGAAGAAAGCTCCGCAGTGAATAGCCACAAGGTCCATTGTGACCATAGAGTACATACCGAGATTTTTCAAAATTTCACTGTTAAAGCCTACCTGGCCTAAACTAGCTAGTTACAGAACAGGTCATTTCAGCTGTTTTCAGCTTTGCGAGTGTACATTGTCTGTTTTTTTTTGTTTTTTTTGTTTTTTTGTTTTGTATTTGTTTTTTTTGTTTTTTTGTTGTTGTTTTGTTGTTGTTTTTTTCGTCTTTTTTTTTCGTAAACAAACTATCGCTTGGAAGGAAAATATGTAAAGTTGAAATTAACTGTCAAACAGCATAGATCCTGATGAGACGACTCATTATGAGCCGTCTCGTATGGATCTATGCTGTTTGCAAAAATCTATTGTTATCGCCTATGGCAGTGAAAGAGTTAAAGATTCTATTTGTATTCATTACTGCTGGTATTCATGCCATGTGGCGACCGTAAAATGTCTCCCCGCACTTAACCATAATGTAGTTTGTAGTAATGCATACATTCCATGGACGCCTGATTATACCACATTTATATTGGGTCCATGTCTGTTTGTCTGAGCATACCAAATTTTGCCTTTGCGTATATTGACACTGATTTTCCGGAATACGATTTTGGTATGTTGACCTCAGACCCATTGTATGCTTTTGTCCTTGTGTTCATTGAATCCTTTTCGGTGGTTTTGAAAAAAAAAAGATATTATCGTCATTGATGAGGTCTAATTGGCCGAAACCAACTAATATGGCCAGAAAACTTCACACTCCAACTGTTTTTAGTTTTGTGAGTGTGTTCATTGTTCTCAAGGGCCATTCCTTTTAGAATCTCGTAATTAGACGAGGGCCCAACAACAAAACTGAAATTCAAATGGAAACTTTAATGTGTTGTAGTTTTGTAAAATATAAATGATTTGTCTTTTATAGGTTGGGTCGTAGACGCATCCGGTGTATTACAGTTAGTTTTCATTGTTTCGGGAATCGCCTTTTTACTCTCAGGATTAACGGCGATGATGAGTGTTCGAAGTAAGCATCGTTTATATGCTTAGATGACTACCGGAAGTACGGACGTCCATTCTACATTCTATCAAATGATCCGCAACGTGAGAAAATGTACCTCCTGACACGTGCGGCCAAAGAAGATTCAAATTAGCATGTGCATCCGCGCAGTCCATCAGTTTTCCTTGTCCACATGAATTAACAATTCACTCTTGGCTATCCAAAATGCGCTAAGGGAAGATTCTGACCAGACTGCGCGAATGTGCAGATTGATCTGAATCTTCGTTGGGCGCAAATGTCCGAAGGTACGTTTTCTGAAGTGGCGACTAAAACAAGATAGACTGTTTTATAGTTCGTAATATCTGCTGTGGCCAATGATACTGTAAATATTTTGATAAACAGGTCTCCTTTTTTAGCACAATCGTCGTGTTTGGTTTAAGAATATTAGCAAAATACCTGTATTTATAAACTTGTACAAAACACACCAATCACTATGTGGCTTTCTACCTCAGTGTACTGCACCTTCCGCTGAAGTTCGTGGGGTCGTGGGTTCAAATCCTGCAAAAATTACATTTTTTTTATTTTAATTATTATTATCATTCTTATTATTATTTTGTATTCTAAAACACAAGAAATGTTTGAAACACGTTCGATAACCTTTTAAGTATACACTACTTTTCTTTGGTTACCGACCTCCATTACCGACCTCCATTAAACTTCGTAAGGCGTTTTCGAAATTTTATCGCAGACAAGTGCCTTGGTAGAAAATATATAGCGTCAGTCTGAAAACACTTCTGCAACAAGGTATATCGAAACCTGAATTTTACGGTGACTTAGTGTACAGATTTAGAAAAATTGTAGGAAAATCTAACTTTTCGGAGCAATTCAGAAAACTTAACCGTTATAAAAGAATTGGCTAAAGCCTGGATATTATGCGGCAGACTGCATGCCTAGTTGTCAACCCAATCATTGTTGATGGCTATGCTTCACTCTTTAATTGCATGATGGCGGTTCGGGCCTCAGACTCAATGACGGCCTCTTCGTAAAACTTTAACCAGTGGGTTGGGGCTTGACGATATGTCTTTGGCTTGGCCCGTCGTGGTTCAACTATGGGTTTTCATTTACTCTGGCGTACAGTAGAATTAGCCATGAGTACTAGTCTTTGTTTATTATAGTGATTAATTTGATTTTTGTGTTTTCGCTTTGATGCATTGACTGAGTTGGGAGCCTTTATGCGAACCGAATTTTTATGTGTTTCTGTATTAAGAGTAGCAGCGGGACCCAGGGTGAAGTTGGCTAGCTGTAAAGGTGCTTTAAACCCCCCGGTGATTTACTCTGCTGACCGTTCTAAGGCGGTCCCGATGTTGGTCTTACTCTTTGTTGCTTTGTGGTTTATTCTGCGAGGCGATTTGTTTGTGTCTTAAGCTTGTGTTATTTTGTTCTTGTGTTTTTCAGTCCTTTTAGCATTACGATTACCTTGCTTGGGGAAGAGAGAGCTAATCTTAGTGCTTTTCGTACGTTTGTTCGATTTGTGCTTGTTTGGTTTTATCGGTTTCCTCTTCCTCTTGGTGTCTGGAAAGAGTTGCGGTTTGTGATTGTGGCACTCCCTGGACTTTTCTCTCACCTTTCTTTTCTCCATACCACTGCACTGTCGTGCCAAACATGATGTAAAGGTACTTTAAAAATATACTTATCTGAACAAATCGATTGAATAGGTTGGAAAAGCCGCATTGAAATCCTTATTGACCGGCACGCGAATTGCGCCGGTCTCTTAATATAACTTTGGATTTTTATGGATGGTAGAGTGTTCCATTAGCTCACAAAAGGTTTTTTTTTTTATATTTGCGGGGATCGCCGCTGTATGACGTTTCATCCACGCATTTAAGTGATTGTATCTGTCGGGAACACCAGTGTCTGACTTTTCATCCAAACTATTGATTTGTTGTTTTCGGTAATGTCTAACTTTGAATGCGCATGTTGAGACTCAGAAGGGCTAGGACCTGATTGATTGGCTAAGAATGCTCGTATGAGCAACTAGCAAAGGTTCTGGCGAGATTGCACAATCGCTCAATGAGTTAGAAGATCGCTCAGTGAGCTGCTCAAATAAGTGTTTTGAACCACAGAGAAAGTTGAGGGCGAGGATTATAACTGACCGTTCCAAGCCGGTTGTTTTGTTGTGGTTTATTACTGTTCTGTGTTTATGTTGTTGGTGATTTATTTCATTTTCCGATTTTACTGCAGCAGACTTGGGTCTATATAAAGGCTCCTATATCGGAACACTGTGGCAGAAATAAAATAAAAACGTGATATGCATTTAGTTTAAACATATTTATTTCTCAATATCAAAGTTGACATGCATGATATATATACATACAATAGCAATCTGTAGGATTGGAACGAAAGCTTATAGCTTATGAAGTTCCTTTCCTAATACAAATTTAGATATATTTTACAATACTGGCAGGTCATTAGCTACATTTGGTTCATGTAAGTTTTTCAACAAAATAGCTTTTATAAGACAATGCATTTTACATAGTCGGACTTATAAAATTCTGTGCAATGATTACTTTTAAGATAGTTAATTTGTACATGTAAATAAACATGTAGCTCAAAAATTAATAGAGGTAGAAAATTCAAGATAACAGTGTAACGGTAGAGCAAACAAACAAACAAAAAAAAGATGCTTTTTGAAGCTAAGCAGAAAGAAACAAAGGGTCGTGGAGCAGATCGTGGGGGAGAGGGGTCCATATTAGTCTGGGTCGTTGAGGTCTTCCCATTTGTAGATATTTTAGCTAAGGTTATGGCTATGAAGTTACCTATCGTCGAAATTACCAACTATCTGTGCTATTTGGGGATTTTCAGTTGTTAAGGTAAGATCAATAACAGGTTACATTCTGGCATTTGAAATAGTGAAGTGGTCGGTTCATGAACAAAAAGTATGTATTCTTTTCAAATGATTCATACCGTATTTAGAATCGTTTTGAATCTTTGATAAACTTTTGAACTGAAAGAAATATTGTAGTATTCGCTTCATTAGACATCGAGCTATCTCCAAATAGCAACACGTCAAGTGTTACATGACAAACTTGTGAAATCGAGTTGAGCATTTCAGTTCTTGACTGATGATAAAGACGACATTGCAAAAGATAATGCTCCGTGTTTTCAACACTGCCGCATCTGCAGAGAGGTGAGTCAGTCAAGTTCTTGCTGAATATGTAATAATTAAGAGAGCTGCATTTAGTCCTCAGGCGTGTGTGTAGTATTTGGACGCGACGCTCTCCGACATAATAGAATTTCGGTATATAGGAGTTGGGTTGATTCAACTGATATTTAAAGGAAGTAATGGTTAAGGAGTTTCTCTGTGATTCTGGAAGAGTGTTCCACTCTCTGATAGTAGATGGCAAGAAAGAAGAGAAGTATTGACTAGTTCGTGCGTTTACTATCCTAATATCATGTGAGTTTCTGAGATTATAGTTAGAAGCTTCAGAAACAGATGAAGGTATGAGAGAAGATAAGTAATTAGGAGTAAAGTTGTTTACCATTTTATAAAATAGTGTAAGTTTTTGTTTTTTTCTTCTGATGTCTAATGTGTCCCACCCTATTTCACTATACAAGTTCTCAATAGATATGCATTTCAATGTTAAGAGTCTAAAGAATAAGCATACCAAAATGATAAACAAAGTTCGTGTTTAAGACTCATACCTCGGGTAGTGGGACAGTATCTACTGGTGATTTTGGTATAAATTTGTATGCTAAAATCTGAAAACCCACACCATTCATATACTTGGACTTTGAAAACCATTCATATACTTAAAAAGTTCAAACATATTCACATCTGACGCATGCTAAAATAAGCTTCTAGATAAGATCTGGTGACTTATTTAAGTTCTGGTATGTTTTTATTTTAAATAATAATGTATAAAGTGAATCTCGTGGAGATCCCAAAATGCCTAGGATTCGCATATTGCTTGATCAAGAAATTTCATAAAGCTTAATAAAAGTATACATTAAAGAATCACATTGTTGTTCTTTTTTACCTGTTACAGTGAACATTTATTAAACGTTATATACCCTTGTCCCATATCTCTAAGTAAAAGTGAACAAAATTTGCGCCGGTATTTAGACGTTTACGTTTAAATATTTGTCTTGTCTATAGTACGGCAAAATTAAACTGAGATATTTGCATATTCCGTGAACTCTATTCGGTAATCATCGGTTTCCGAATTTCCGAATGACAAAATTGGCCGTACATTGCGGTAAACCAATAGATATGAATGTATGAAGTGACAGTTCCCCACTGTAATGGACAAAATGGTAAATTTTCAATCTCAGGGCCCTGGGTTCAACTCTCAGCAGAAGCTGGCGAATTTTTTATTGTGTTTTAGGCGATATGAAGAAGTATGTGTCTCAATATGTTACATTCAGGTATATAATAGTATAATCTGGCCAGTAATCGATAAACATTGATAGATAGCTTTCTTCCAAGTAGAACCGATCTAAACAGACACTCTTTAAACAAGCTTTGGACTAGCTGCTTAATGCAGGCTAAAATTATGGTTCAACTATTGGTTTTCATTTACTCTGGCATACAGTATAATTAGCTATGAGTACTCGTCTTTATCGTTGTGATTAATTTGATTTTTATGTTTTCGCTTTGATGCATTGACTGAGTTGGGAACCTTTATGCGAACCGAATTTCAATGTATTTCTGTATTAAGAGTAGTATCGGGACTCAGGTTGAAGTTGGCTAGCTGTAAAAGTGCTTTAAACCCCTCGGTAAGTTATTCTACTGACCATTCTAAAGCGGTGGTCCTGGTGTTGTTCTTACTCTTTGTACTGTTTTTTCTATATGTGTTGTGATGCTAGCACCGTCTTCAATAGCTGCCCACTTTGCTTTCTGTTTTACTAGTTCTGTTGTCATGGTTGTGATGCTAGTATTTTGGTCACCTTCAACAGCAGCCCATTTTGCTTTCTGTTTTACTAGTTGTGATTAAGAGTGGCATCGGGACCCAAGGTAAAGTTGGCTAGCTGTGAAAGGGCTTTAAACCCCTACCCCCCACCCCGACGCCCCACCCCCTGTGGTTTATTCTACTGACCGTTCTAAGGCGGCGGTCCCAGTATTAGTCTTACTCTTTGTTGCTTTGTGGTTTATTCTACGATGCGATTTTTTTATGTCTTACCTTGTGTTATTTTGTTCTTGTGTCTTTCAGTCCTTTTAACATTGCGATTACCTCGCTTGGGGAAGAGAGAGCTAATCTTAGTGCTTTTCGTACGTTTGTTCGATATGTGCTTGTTTGGTTTTGTCTGTTTTCTCTTCCTCTTGGTGTCTGGAAAGGGCTGCGGTTTGTGATTGTGGTATTTCCTGGACTTTTCTCTTACCTTTTTTTAAATACACAAAGCTCCCATTATTCCCATACTGCATTAAGCAGCACCTATCTTTAAGACCACATGGAATCATTTTTGAGTGGCCGCTAAAGGAACGTTTTATTGTGCGTAGGAAACTGCAGACCTCCAGTAGGTCTCTATACAAGCTTAATTTATTTAAGAAGTTTCGAGCTCGGAGTTGATTTTGCTCTTAACCCCTGCATGTATTATGTTGTTTCGGATTAAATGATATGACATCTTTTTAAGCCATTTCAATACCAAACAAAGTTAATATACCATTTTAATGCAAATGACCTTCATGGATTGACACGTCGTCAAATCTGAATTCCTACTCCGCCTCCTCTTCCTCCTCATCATCATCGTCATCATCAGATTCAGTCACGTGATAGAAATTACTGAGAAAGCCTTTGCGTAGTTTAGAGTGGACATAATGAGACAGGGCTGCGATTCGATGCCTGCAACCATGTGGAGATGATAGATCGGATGAAATGCACATACCTCGACACTGGGGAGCAAGGTGAACGTTTTGTGATCTACATGCATATGACGGGCTCTGACGACAGCAGCACTGACATAGCTGAAGTCGGCAGTAGCACCGACACAGCGAGTGAATCAAAGGCGTTTCACTGAATCGATTGTATTGTTTGACATGGTCAACTGTTTTAAAATGTTTTTAATAAAGATGGAGAAAGAAAAAAGGGAAAAAAAGAGAACTGAAAATCCTAAAATAATAATCGTAGTAATAATAATAGCAAAGATTTTTTATACTAAAATAAAACAAAAAAATTTATCATAAAAGAATCTGTTTTGGTCGCGGTTCGAACCATGGACTCTGAGTTTATGAAACAGTAGGTCTTACAATTACACCACAGCCTCGCCTGCTGAACTACACTAAAAACCATATATGTCTTCTGCTAAAAATAAAATCCGATCGCCGATTATACCGGGAATCTACGAAGACGTTGGTGGAAACTAATTGTCTCAGTTTAATTTTGCCGTACCATCACGAAAACATGCCTATATAATTTAGACCCCTTTAAACCCCATTTTTATATAGTAAAACTGGGGTTTACAGGGGTATACATTATTTTTCTTATTTCTGCTCAAAACATAGATTGTGGGTACTAGTTAGAACCGCCTCGTCGAGACTGTTCTAACAAGTACCCACAATCTATGTTTATGAAAAATATCAAAATTTTTATCTGAAAATTTTCATTTTTAGGTGGTAAAAATTTCAGTATATTTGAATAGGCATGTTTTCGTAATGTATATATTATCCCAGTGTTTATAAACATTGCAACAATAACAATAGCCAGTTTATCTTTGTGTGTACCTATACTGTACTGCAACACTTGCCGTAAATTTAACAAGTCCCAAGTCCAGTTAACAAGTCCAGTTTACTGCCTATGAATGTGTCTAAAAAGTGCTGGATGAGTAGACACTGATTAGACGTCGCGTTCACAACGTCTGACCTAGGTTTACACTTTGCTCATGAAGACCACTCTGTTCGAAAACTTAGGGTATATATTGTAGATTGTGATTAACATTGGTAAACTACATGTGACAAATAGATACAACTGATGAGTGTTGCGCTTCTGATTTATGTGATATTTCACGTAAACTGTTGTAACAAAGTCCGGATGGTCGTTTGAGATGGACAATATAATAAGTATTTCAAGAACATATAAGATTTTACTTTTATGAAGAACGCATTTGATGACAATAGTATAGAGCACTTGAACTGAGTCTTCTCTTACAAAGTGGTAGGAACAACAAGAAACCAAATCACCATTACAACATAACGATAGATGCTTTGAGATAAATATATGTAGCTGGAATAGTTCAGATTTGTCTGTTACATCGCTACAAATGTTTGCCTCTAAAAACGGGGCTACTCTAAAAGGAAAGAATTTCCTCCCTGGTCTCGCTTGGAACAAATGGCCAGAAAACTGCCAAGAGTACCAGTTCCCCTTAAAGAGATGTGGTGATCATGCCTTGCTTATATTTTGGGCTGCATTGCTTTGCGGGTAGAGACAGATGAAGTGGCTGGGTGGTTGCGTTTTAGTTTTGTTTTCAACAGAAAGTTTTTCAGTCATTGTTTCAAGCAATGATCAAACCCGCAACCGTCAGTAAATTTAAATGCCTTTAAACCGCGGCTGCCGTGTCTCTCAAAGTACTTAAGGAAGGCGGATTTTAGCATGTATTTACAAGGTGTCTCTCGAGGTACATAAGAATTTAACTTGTATTTGCCTTCTTTGACAACGTTTTCACAGTTTGACTTATGGTACTCGTACCTGATTTGATTTTTTTTTTTTTTTTTTTTTTTTTTTTTGTATGTTCTCACTTACCAGGAACGCTAATTACTGAGTCTTTGTATTGGTTGAAACAACAAGTTTCAGTTCATTGACATGTAAACTCTACTGACGCACCAAATTTGAATCAGCACTATTATTGCTGAATCAGTTTAACTGTATTAAGTGAAAAACTTTCCCTCCTCCCTCGGACTGTCGAAATTCAACGGCTCGAACATCTTTGAGCCCTTGGAAATGTGTTCTAGACATGGATAGGTTGAGCCAATGAGGGTTAATCATAGCGCCGAGTCATAAGACAAATGGGGATAATTTAAGGAGGTCTTTTCGATATATTATGAAATAATCGTATATGGAATTTACTTATTAGAATCACAAATATGTATGTTGTGTGCATCCATTAGAATCGCGTCATCGAGGCGATTCTAATGAGTACATACAACATACATTTTTATGATAAAATTTCAAACAGAAAATGTATTATACAAATTTTCTTTTTATTGATATTTTACAAAACCGTGTGTTATGACTACCCATTAGAAGCATCTCGCTTACCTAAGGCTATGAAAGCCATAGCATTTTTATCATACATTACGAAAACACGCCTATTCAAATATATTGAAAATTTTGCAACCAAAAAAACGAAAGTTTTCAGAAAAAAATCTGATATTTTTTCACATTTCTGCTCAAAACATAGATTGTGGGTACTCGTTAGAACCGCCTCGCCGAGGCGGTTCTAACGAGTACTCACAAGCTATGTTTTAGCAAAAATAAGAAAAATAATATATACCCCTGTAAACCCCAGTTTTACTATATAAAAGTGGGGTTTAAGGGGGGTCAAAATTATATAGGTATGTTTTCGTGATGTACCACGAGCAAAACGAGGAAAATTTGATTATTTACTCACTTAGACATATCTATGCAGTTTAAAAAGATTAACTGAAATATTGCAATAAATTTAAAATAAATTTAACGTAATGAAATGCCATCATTAAATACCCGGATAAGCAACATAATATTTTCTATAAGTCTAGATTGGTCTATATTCTACAGTATTCATAGGTTCTTTCAGTGGACAACGACGGTCCTGTTCAGGTTAATCCGGGCCTCCGATGTTAACATATGCCATAAAGGCAGATATCCACATGGCGAGACTCATTTGTATCATATATACTGAAGTGAAAATGAAACGCAGGGTAAACTTTTATCCTGAATTAAAATGTTTTAAAATGCATCAAAAATGTGGTTTTAAAGCAACGCCTTTATGAAACAAATTCCCAAAGTTTCGTTAGTTTGTGTCAAAAACTCGTCCGTAATTGAAGCGCGTTGGAAGGTACCCATCATAGCAGTAAATGAAAATAAACTGAATCAATCAGTACCTGATGCGCCACGTTCTCGCCGCTATTGCTGAGCATTGTTTTCCTCTGCATGGATTTCATTAACGCATTGATCTTGTTCATTGAAATGTTGTTCTATTCATCTAACAACGCATTTCTCAACTGGGCGAGAGTGGTGGGAATATTTCGGCGCCTCCATACACTTCTGTCCAGTTCGTCCCACAGATGCTCAAGGAAAATTTCACGTTTAGCCAGAAACGTACGACAAATTCTGACTGCGTGGGACCGGGCATTATCATGCTGTAAATCAGTTGACGTTGCTGCACAACAGGGACTGCCACGAGGCAGAGGACTTTATCACTGTATCTTACTGTTGTTAAATTGCCCGCTATCGCAATCAGCTGTGATTTTACATGATGAGAAATGTCTCCCAGACCGTAACAGAACCGCCCCTAAATCTATCTGTCTTCACAACGCAAGCGCAGGTGAAGCGTTCCCCACGACGTCGGTAAACGAGACGTTGACCATCTTGGCTACAAAGAGTGAAACGGAATTCATCAGACAGTAAAAAGGACCCGTCTCCACTGCCTCATCGGAAATCTTTTTTTGGACTTACGGCGTCAACCAGGCAGTAAGACGCATGCGACGTGCCTGGGGCGGGCCGACATATGGGCGGCGTGTCCGAATACCAGCGTCGCGCAATCGATTTCTGACAGTTTCGGGATGAATGAGGCAAAAGGATATTACATGTACAAGTGAGTTACTTGCTGTTTCTCGTGAAATACAGGATATTCTGGCTGCTACGCCTAACTCTTCTAGGCGCTTCTAATGAATGACACAACATATGTTTTTATTGAAAAATAGGAAAATATCAATCCTGTGTTTTTTGGGCAAACAGTTGCCTTTATCTGGATCGTTTCGTTCTTACTAGTAACCCTAACAGTCTTCTGTGAGGACGAGACAATAAGTAACTAGAAGTTGTTTTTTTTTTTGTAAAACAACAAAACTCCAACTAAACACATAACCTTACACAACGATAAAGGACGTTCAAATGTCAAATTTAAAAAGGGTATAACACTTATTAGCTCACCTGAGCCGAAGGCTCAAGGTGAGCTATTGTGATCACTCACCGTCCGTCGTCGTCGGTGTCGTCGTCGTCGTCCGTATGTCCATCCGTCCGTCCGTCCACAATCTTTAAACAACATCTCCTCCTAAAGCACTGATTGGACTTTGACAAAACTCCACAGGAATGATCCTTGGTTGGTCCTTTTTCAAAGTTGTTCAAATGGTTCCGGTCCGTTTCATATCTAGGTCACAGGAGCTAAAAATAGATTTTTTAGCTAAAAACTTAAAAAATCTTCTTGTCAGAAACCACTGGACCGATTTCAATATAATTTTGCAGAAATGTTCCTTTGGTGATCCTCTACCAAGATTGTTCAAGCCATTTGGATTCGTCAAAAAAAATGGCCGCCAGGGGGCGGAGCTTATTTTTCCTATATAATCTATATAGAAAACTTTAAAAATCTTCTTGTCAGAAACCACTGGACCGATTTCAATATAATTTTGCAGAAATGTTTCTTTGGTAATCCTCTACCATGATTGTTCAAGCCATTTGGATTCATCAAAAAGCATGGCCGCCAGGGGGCGGGGCTTATTTTCCCTATATATCTATATAGAAAACTTTAAAAATCTTCTTGTCAGAAACCACTGGACCGATTTCAATATAATTTTACAGAAATGTTCCTTCAGTGATCCTCTACCAAGATTGTTCAAGCCATTTGGATTCGTCAAAAAACATGGCCGCCAGGGGGCGGGGCTTATTTTCCCCATATAATCTATATAGAAAACTTTAAAAATCTTCTTGTCAGAAATCACTGGACCGATTTCAATATAATTTTGCAGAAATGTTTCTTTGGTAATCCTCTACCATGATTGTTCAAGCCATTTGGATTCATCAAAAAGCATGGCCGCCAGGGGGCGGGGCTTATTTTCCCTATATATCTATATAGAAAACTTTAAAAATCTTCTTGTCAGAAATCACTGGACCGATTTCAATATAATTTTGCAGAAATGTTCCTTTAGTGATCCTCTACTAAGAGTGTTCAAGCCATTTGGATTCGTCAAAAAACATGGCCGCCAGGGGGCGGGGCTTACTTTCCTTATGTATCTATATAGAAAATTTTAAAAATCTTCTTGTCAGAAACCACTGGATCGATTTCAATATAATTTTGCAGAAATGTTCCTTCGGTGATCTTCTACCAAGATTGTTCAAGCCATTTGGATTCGTCGAAAAACATGGCTGCCAGGGGGCGGGGCTTATTTTCATTATGTATCTATATAGAAAACTTTAAAAATCTTCTTGTCACAAACCACTGGATGGATTTCAATATAATTTTGCAGAAATGTTTCTCCGGTGATCCTCTACCAAGATTGTTCAAGCCGCCATGATTCGTCAAAAAGCATGGCCGCTAGGGGGCGGGGTTTATTTTCCCTATATTTCTATATAGAAAAATTTAAAAATCTTCTTGTCATAAACGACTTGACCGATTTCAATATAACCTGGCAGAAATGTTTCCTTAGTGGCCCTCTATCAAGATTGTTTAAGCCGTCATGATTTGTCAAAAAACATGGCCGCTGGGGGGGTGGGGGGGTGCTTATTTTCCCTATATATCTATATAGAAAACTTGAAAAAATCTTATCGTCAGAAACCACAGGACTGATTTCAATATAACTTCGCAGGAATATTTCCTTAGTGACCCTTTACCAAGATTGTTCAAGCCGTTATGATTTGACAAAAAACATGGCCGCTAGGGGGCGGGGCTTATTTTCCCTATATATCTATATAGAAAATTTTAATGATCTTCTTTTCAGAAACCACTGGACCGATTTCAATATAACATTGCAGGAATGTTTCTTATGTAACCCTCTATCAAGATTGTTCAAGCCGTCATGGTTCGTCAAAAAACATGGCCACCAGGGGGCGGGCTTATTTTTCCTTATACATCTATATAGAAAACTTTAAAACTCTTCTTATCAGAAACCACTGGACCGATTTCATTATAACTTTGCAGAAATGTTTCCTTGGTGACCCTCTACTAAGATTGTTCAAGTAATCATGATTCGTCAAAAAACATGGCTGCCGGGGGCGGGGCTTATTTTCCCTATATATCTATATATAAAACTTTAAAAATCTTCTTTTCAGAAACTTAATGGACCGATTTCAATACAACTTGGCAGGAATGTTTCTTTGGTGACCCTCTACAAAGATTGTTCAAGCCGTCATGATTCGTCAGAAAAGATGGCCGCTAGGGGGCGGGGCTTATTTTCCCTAATATAGAAAACTTTAAAAATCTTCTCGTAAGAAACAGTTGAACCGAGTTCAATGTTACTTGGCAGGAATGTTGCTTTGGTGACCTTCTACCAAGATTGTTCAAGCCTTCGTGATACGTCAAAAACCATTGCCCCAGGGGAGCGGGGCTTATTTTTCGTAAATATCTGCATAGAAAACTTTAAAATTCTTCTTGTCACATACCCCATGACTGATTTCAATATTACTTGGCTGGAATGTTGCTTTGGTGACCCTCTACCAAGATTGTACAAGCAATCATGATTCATCAAAAAACATGGCTGCCATGGGCTGGGGCTTATTTTCCCTATATATCTAAATAGAATACTTTTAAAATCATCTTGTCAGAAACCACTGAACAGATTTCAATATAACTTGGCAGGAATGTTCCTTTGGTGACCCTCTACCAAGTTTGTTCAAGCTGTCATGATTCGTCAAAAACATGGCCGTTAGGGGGTAGGGCTTTATAACTATATAAAACACTTTAAACCACTGGACCAATTTCAATATAACTTGGCAGAAATGTTCCTTTGGTGACCCTCTTTTAAGATTCAGTTCAAGTCGTCAAGATACTTTAAAAAAAAAACATGGCCGGGGGTGTGGTGGTGGGGTGGGTAGGGTGGGGGGGAGTGTTGGTGCTATAAAATTTATACAAAAATCCTAGAGCACTAAATATGCAAATCTGTTTGCTCAGGTGAGCGATATAGGACCATCATGGTCCTCTTGTATATATTATATGGGCATTGCTCCATGAAAACCGGGCTTAATGACAAATTTTTCGATATTTAGATTTTGGCAACATTTTATTCCCCTTTCAATTCTTAATCTATAATTGAAAACTGTTGTGCGATATCTCTTATCTTTATTTCTATGAATGATAGAGGTAATTCACACAACTTTAATGCTTTGACGTCATCAACACGTCAGAATTGAACGCAGCTGAAAATGATGACGTCAGAAGAATCTGTTCGGTAAGACAAAAATTTATTTTAGCCATATTCCTAATCTTTTTGGATGGTTATTTTGCATAGCTGCAGGAAAGCGGTATTACCTTTTACAGATACAGTTGCAGAGAAATCGGTTCATGACAAATAGAAATAAAAACATTTTTTCTTTCGTCAAGCATGTTTTCACCACCCCCAGCATACAAGTTTCTGTCAATTTTTTCTGACCGTTACAAATCTTTTGTGCAAACGTTTTTGTGATTAATTTATCACATAGTGGCTTAAATTCCCAACATTCAGCATGAAATATCTCGCGATGTAGATGGTCTACATGCATGCAAATGTGATAAATCAGTTATACCATGGTTGTGTGCATGTACGTGCGATAATGCACTCGCTCACGCTCGTGCATTATCGCATCGTACATGCGCACGAACCATGGTATAACTAAGACTTATCACATAGTGGCCTAAATTCCCAACATTTAGCATGAAATATCTCGCGATGTAGATGATGTACATGCATGCAAATGTGATAAGTCAGTTATACCATGGTTCTGCACATGTACGTGCGATAATGCACTCGCTCACGCTCGTGCATTATCGCATCGTACATGCGCACGAACCATATCACAGAGTGGCCTAACTTCTCAACTTTTCAGCATGAAATATCTCGCGATGTAGATGATGTACATGCATGCAAATGTGATAAATCAGTTATACCATGGTTCTGCGCATGTACGTGCGATAATGCACTCGCTCACGCTCGTGCATTATCGCATCGTACATGCGCACGAACCATGGTATAACTAAGACATCACATAGTGGCCTAAATTCCCAACATTCAGCATGAAATATCTCGCGATGTAGATGATCTACATGCATGCAAATGTGATAAGTCAGTTATACCATGGTTCTGCACATGTACGTGCGATAATGCACTCGCTCACGCTCGTGCATTATCGCATCGTACATGCGCACGAACCATATCATATAGTGGCCTAACTTCTCAACATTCAGCATGAAATATCTCGCGATGTAGATGGTTTACATGCATGCAAATGTGATAAATCAGTTATACCATGGTTGTGCGCATGTACGTGCGATAATGCACTCGCTCACGCTCGTGCATTATCGCATCGTACATGCGCACAAACCATGGTATAACTAAGACATATTGTTGGAACGCTAGAGCCTCCATTGATGCATTTCTTTGAGCCCCAGGTAGTGCCATTGCCCACTGAAACCGGGAATGGTTCAAAGCTTGAATTTTTGTTAGGGAACACCACGGGTTACGATACACCGTAACGCGGTTAATCAGCACAGTTTGGGAACAACAAACACGGATTAAAATACTAATGCACTGAGACAAAACTCTTTAATCCGCCTGTGAAGTCCCGATAAATAATGTTGTTTTTTAAATTCCAAACGATCTATTTGACTGTTATATACTCTTTAACGCCCTTCTGATTCTCAATTTTCTGATTTCTGTACATAGGCATGACATTTTCTGAAGTTAATACGGTTATCTTTGAATTATACTCACTTGTACCCAGAATCAGAGTTGTTACTGGTCAAATTACATTCATTTACAAGGACATGTGATGCAGGGTGTTAGTTCCTAGCTCTCGCCAAAGAGTTACCCAGACGGCATCCTATCGTTGGGTCAACGTTGAATGGTTATCCATTTCATTGGCCCAATGTACACATTCAACGTTGGCCCAACCTAAGCCTGCTGGTTGGGCCATCATTGGGCCAACGTGTAGGCATTCCGTTGGGCTAACGTATGTTAATGTTAATTTCAACGGTTTGCCATCGTAAGCCCTACACAATTTTAACATTAGTCAAACGTAGAAATTATGTATGATGCCAAGCGATTTTTTGCCAGTGAAAAGGGGCATTTCCGGGCCGCCCGGGTGAAAATCCAAGTTGCTCTAACAACTGACTCAAAGACTAGATTTACTTCACAAGAGGAACAGCGCTGCTATTGATAAACGTTACCTGGATGCATAATCAGCAAAGCTAGATAATTGAGATTAAGAGTTGCGGACCGTAACATTCTCACTGCCACCCCACCCGCACCCCCCCCACCCCACCTCCTCTCCCCCCTTCAAGGAAGTTATCATTTATGGTGAAGCGAAGCCATTTTCGCCGAAGAAAGTCCAATCCCGGACGGATCCGAACGAGCCACCATCTTACTACATGACATCATAACAAAGATTAGAAGCATGGCTTAAAATCAAACAACTGACAACTCTGGTGGTTCGATTGTCTCTTAGTGTAGGCCGGGAAAATGGACCTGAACGGGGCATAAGACAATTTTGTTCATCCCTAAAATATCTGTACTTTAAGTAAACAGTGACGACCCTGATCAGACACCGCGTTCTGTGGCGTTTGATCTGGGTCTACACTGTTTGCCAGTGTCCAAATACACGAGCCCAGTCCAGATTTTCCAGTTTACCCATGCTTTCAACAAAGCGCTCTGACGACACGGGAGGAATAGCGTTGCTATAAATAACCGTTACTGGGTCTATACCTAGAGACATGAAAAACCCTGGAATGGCCGTGTACATGCCTTTTGATTTTAACTAATGAATCCTTGAAACGAGGTTTTTTTTGGGGTTTTTTTTTTGTTTTTGCAAATTGTGACCTAATTTCTAGCTTTCCTTTTCCTTCTCTGACATTGTCATACCTTAAAATATGGACAAAACAACAAAAATTCAACCTCTTGTAATCACATAACCAGAAGAAAACGAAACTCGCGATATTTCCGTCAAAATATATAGGAAATATTGAACTTACACTTTTTCTCTCGTCATCAAAATTTCAATTGCGTGCGTTGTACCGTGGTAACCGGCGTGTGCAAAGTTTTAATACTCAATGGGTCCGGTGTGTGTGTGTGTGTGTGTGTGTGTGTGTGTTGGGGGCGTCAGGGGTGGGGACGGGGGCGGGGGCGGCTACGCCATGCAAAACTGAGCACCAGCACGCACTCCCTGCATGCCGATCGTCTGCATCACTATCTCGTTTGGCGTGCACAGCTCCAGGCTTCGCCGAGATCATCCGAAGAATACTTTCTGAAAATAGGACGTACGATAAATAACCACGGTTAAAACGAGAATTCATGCTAAAACCGCTCCATGTAAATCAATCTGAATGCAGTGGTACTCTGTGCATTCAAATCAATCTTGGCAGTTTAATCCAGCTGGTGTGTTGCTGAAATTAAACTCAAAAAATATCACTATAACAATTTTCAGGAACTTCTGTTACCTCTTAGTACACCGTTTTTAGACCTGATATTGACTTTTTGACCTCTAAAATTGCCTTTAATTTTTAAATTATGCTTCTTTTTATATCTAAATAAATAGTCTTGCTTGTAATGAGTTAAGGTCAATCTAAATATACATTTTGTATGCATACTATAACAATCAGAAGACGATTTAGACTTCAAAAACAGACTTTTGGTAGGCCTATTTGGCGGCCATATTGGATTTCTCGGCTCGCCATCACTTATGCCGTCAGTTTCAGAAACTACAGATAATATGGAATATTTTGATATATGACACATCTTGTTATACGGGGAGGGGGAGGTATGTGTGTGTGGGGGGGGGGGGGGTGGGGGGGAGGGGGGAGGCGGGTCCCGGTTACTCCTTGAAATAGTGGCCAGTTTCATTCATTGTCACCCTACATCTGCACTTTTCGACTAGTAAACACATAAACATACATATTAACATTTAAATCTGACATCAATAAAGGTAAATTGATGATGACTTTGGATGTAAACTGTAACCCTGAGTTTCTGGTGGACTCTTCTTTCTTTGAATTTGGACATACCCATTGCTGCAAATGGAGGTGCCATAGGAAAAAAAAAAACGGAATTGCAGAATAGACTGATGAGTCGGCTCGTTACGAGCCGTCTCATCTGGATCTTCACTGTTTGCATAGAAAACTGTTTGGTCTAAAAGAGTTAAACGGAGGGATAAACATTTGTGATTTGTAATTACACTGGCTAAAATAGTTTGGTTAAAGGATTTGACACTTTTCTTATAATAAGCTGAAATGCTAAACGTATGGATACTTCTATTAGGAGACAATTTGTATGAAGTGTCGAAGCCTATTTTCTGGGAAAAATAAGAGAAGTTTCATCTGCTGAATTAGCCCAAAGAGTGGTGAAGCTTAAGTCGAATTATTATCAATTAATGTATTACTATAATTTATTGATATACTATGTAATACTTAGAACATTGTTAGGTACACCAAAAAAGATACAACCACTGTATATCATAAGATCACACACACACACACACACACACACACACACACACACACACACACACACACACACACACACACACACACACACACAACCTTTCTCAAAAAATTCATTTACATGGGAAATGTTGAATACATCACGAAAACATGCCTATAATGTTGACCCTCTTAAACCACACGTTTATGTAGTAAAACTGGGGTTTACGGGGTATGCATGATTTTTTTCTTATTTCTACTCAAAAACATAGATTGTGGGTACTCGTTAGAACCGCTTCGCCGTGGCGGTTCTAATGAGTACCCACAATCTATGTTTTGAGCAGAAATATGAAAAATGTCGGAATTTATATCTAAACATTTCATTTTTTTGGGTGGTAAAATTTTCAGTGTATTTGAATAGGCTTGTGTTGATAAATTTCGGGTATCGTATTTATCCTAAATATTCGCACCCCTACTTCTCTTTTGAAAAAAACGCATTTTGCTATTTACGAATGTTTGTACTGAGACCACGCAAAATATATTGAAAATTTTACAACCAAAAAAGGAAAATTTTCAGATAAAAAATTCTGATATTTTTTTTTCCCATTTCTGCTCAAAACATAGATTGTGGGTGCTCGGCGAGGCGGTTCTAACGAGTACCCACAATCTATGTTTTGAGCAAAATAAGAAGAATAATGTATACACTATATAAAAGGGGGTCAAAATTATATAGGCGTGTTTTCGTGATGGGACGATTGGCAAACAGTGTAGATCCTGTTCTGACGCCACGTTTTGTTGCGTCTGATGTGTCTATACTGTTTGCTCAGGCCTGTCTTTCCGGATACGTTAAGTAAGTACGGTAATTTGATCAAATGGAAACGCTCAGAAATCATCCTTGATCCGCCCTGAGTGTAGACCTAGATCGCCATGCGCGTCCGTCTAGCGGGGTCTAATCTATTTAGTAATGAAATGTTAAAGGACCATACATGGTTTTAATGACTATTGTAGCCCTATATTAGACTGCGCGGAAACGTAGAGGGATCGGAATTTACGCTGACACATGCGTCATGTGGTCGTTTTGCAATCATTGATGCATGTACATGTTGCGGGGTGGTCGGGTGGTGCGAAGGTTTCGTGTATTTTACGTCACTGGGGAGTCCAACTGATAATGGCTTTCAGTTGGGCAAGGCCTGCTATCCTTGCAGCAGGTAAGGGTAGATTGGGAATGTTTTTATTTCTTCTGTTTCTTCACTTTCTTCACTTTCATTCCTGCTCCTTTTTCTTCCCTGTCCCTCTACTATCTCTTTTCTCCCTTTCTCTGAGAGACGACACAAAATGACCCACGAGGGTTGACGTGTCGTTAAACCCCAACACAATCAATCCTGAACATGCTGTTTTTTTATTATTATTACGCTGGTAGCTTGAGAAATGTTCACTAGTTTGCTATGCATTTCACGTGCAGATTGAATTAACGGGACATAATTGAGGTGGCACATTGCATGATTTTGTGTGGGAGTGAATGTTGTTTTCTGTCACCTTTGTTTTCGTCCAAGTGTATATCTACAGATACATATATACATGTTTTATATCAGGCCACCTGGACACTGGGCACGTCAAGCATAAACCGCCCTTATCTATCATATTTGAAAATGTCCATATGTAAACTGGAAAATAACCAAATCAGCTTATTTTGCAACGGCACAATTAAAGCTAATGAGGGCCTTTTCTGGAAAACAGGGGTTCATGTTGCTTCGGTCTTAAATCGGGGTTTTCTCTGTTAATTGATGGGCGCGTCAAGCATAAACCGCCCTTACATATCACATTTGAAAGTGTCTATATGTAAACAGCAAAAACCCCAGATCAGCTTATTTTGCAACGGCACAATTAAATCTAATGAGGATCTTTTCTGGAAAACAGAGGTTCATGTCGCTTCGGTCTTAAATCGGGTTCTTCTCTGTTAATTGATGTAAATAAGCCTCAACGTGAGAAAGCGTACCTTTGGACATGTGCGCCCTGTGACGATTCAGATCAGACTGCGCAGTCTGATCTGAATCGTCAAAGGGCGTATTTTGGACAGCCAAGGATAACGTTTCTTCATACGAACAACGAACAGTGATCAGACTTCGCGGACGCGCAGGCTGGTTTAAGTTTTCATTGGGAACACATATCACAAGGAACGTTTTCTCATGTTGCAGTTCAAATGATTCCGTAAGCGGACATAGATGCACACTCTTGTCTGGGTCTTCAGTGCCCACATGTGGTAAAATTGCGCTGTTATCGTGTAAAAAACTGATCGCGTCCTTTCAGGCCCTTTTGTGTTTACAGATAGATTTTACAGTTTCCATAATTTATTAGCGCGCAGAAAAAGACCATGATCACCCCCTCCCCCGTCCCCCGGATCAGAATCATCTCCGTTCAATGAAATATTCTACCGTTTTCAACGCTTATGTAAGCGGACAACAAGGGCACTTATCAGCCTGCAAATGCGCACTCTTTTCTACAACTTGCCTGTCCGCGTCATAAGGCCCTATTATCATCGGAATGCAAAGTTAGTATCCCTTTGGCGCTCTGATCAAGATCTCTGTTCGCTGATATATTCGCCAGTAACCAATGATTCCGTAAGCGAACAGCGAAGGCCCAGATTAGTCTGCGCAGATGCACACTCTGTTCTAGGTCTTCACTGTCAACACGTCATAAGGCTTCTTTAACTCTTTCGGTGCCAAATTTGCTTTTTTTTTATTTTAACAAATTATCGCTTAAAAAGGCGTTTATATGTCAAGTTGACAGACTGAATGTCAAACAGCATAGATTAAGATGAGACGGCTCATTGAGCCGTCTCATCTGGATCTATGTTGTTTGCAAAAGCATGAAAAGAAAAGATAGTATCACTTTGGCGGTCTGGGAAAGACGTTCTCTGTTCGCTGATAAATTCACCAGTATTCAATGATTCTGTAAGCGGACAGCGAAGGCCATGGTCAGTCTGCGCAGCTGTGCATTCTGATCAATGTCTTCATGTTCAACACAATGTTATTAATCCATCGCATCAAGTTGCAGTACGAATCAAAGAAAACGCTTAGGCGCTTTTCAGTTCGTTGATGTTCTCTGCGATATTCAATAACTTTGTAAGCGGATAGCGAAGCTCTTGATAAGCCTGGTACAGATGTACATTCTTGTCTGAGCCTTCGTGATCCACATGTATCGTAAGTCCATTGTATCAAGCTAGAGTCCGAATGAAAGTAAACGCTTTGACGCTTTTCAGTTCGTTGGTTTTCGTGGTCCACATACATCATTAGTCTGTATCAAGCTAGAGTCCGAATAAAAGAAAACGCTTTGAAGCTTTTCAGTTCGTTTGTGTTTTCTGCGATATTCAATGATTCCGTAAGCGGACAAGGGCCGTGATCAGCCTGTGCCGATAGTCATTCTGGTCTGGGCCTTCGCGGTCAGCATATATCAAAAGCTTATGTAATCAAGCTGGAGTCCGAATAAAAGAAAACGCTTTGACGCTTTTCAGTCCGTTGGTGTTTTCTGCGATATTCAATGATTCCGTAAGCGGACAACAAGGGCCTTGTCCGAGGCGGTTCTAACGAGTACCCACAATCTATGTTTTTGAGCAGAAATAAGAAAAATAATGTATACCCCTGTAAACCCCAGTTTTACTATATAAAAGTGGGTTTGAAGGGGGTCAAAATTATATATAGGCGTGTTTTCGTAATGTTACACTACGTATTCGGCTAGGCCGATCACAGCAAACAGTTTAGTCCCAGATCAGAACGCGGAGTCTGACCAGAGTTTACACTTCATTTACTATATCGTTTGTAGAAACATCAGCATGGTCTAATTGTGCTAAATATTTAGGAGATCTGGGTTTTGGGAGGGGTTGGGGTCTGGGTTTTTCTAATCAGTAGCCTACCATTTTAACATGTTTTCTCCTTCTTTCCATCACGAAAACATGCCTATATAATTTTGACCCCCTTAAACCCCACTTTTATATAGTAAAACTGAGGTTTGCAGGGGTACAAGTTATTTTATTTCAGCTCAAAACATGGATTGTGGGTACTCGTTAGAACCGCCTCGCCGAGGCGGTTCTAACGAGTACCCACAATCTATGTTTTGAGCAGAAATATGAAAAATATCACAGTTTTTTATCTGAAAATTTTAAAATTTTTGGAGGAAAAATTTTCTATATATTTGAATAGTCGTGTTTTCGTAATGCATTAAAAGTGTTACCTAAGGTTTGTATGTTTTAAGGATTGTTTCTTTTATTATTCTTGATATTTGTAGCGCGTCCTAATCAGTTTTATTTTCTTTCTTTACATTAGGAAAACATGCCTATTTAAATATACTGAACATTTTACCACCAAAAAATGAAAATTTTCAGATAAAAAATTCTGATATTTTTCACATTTCTGCTCAAAACATAGATTGTGGCTACTCGTTAGAACCGCCTCGACGAGGCGGTTCTAACGAGTACCCACAATCTATGTTTTTGAGCAGAAATAAGAAAAATAATGTATACCCCTGTAAACCCAAGTTTCACTATATAAAAGTGGGGTTTCAGGGAGTCAAAATTATATAGGCATGTTTTCGTGATGCTTTTAAGTATTATTACTTTTTTTTTTTTTTTATTTCTCTTTAAATTTTAAGTCCTCGATTTTGCTCTAGTCAGTAATTTTTAAAGCATTTTTGGGACCTTCCCTGCGGGATACTATGTTCCCTTATTCCCAAAAATAATCGGCCATGTTACCTTGTTCCCTAAAAGTGATCTTCAAAGTTTCCATGTTCCCTGTTCCCCAGATGCATTTTGTGCTCTTGTTCATTTAAAGTATTTGCATGTTTGCTTGTTCCCAGAAAATAGCATGTTTCCTTGCCCCCCCCCCCGCCCCCCCGCCCCCACCCCACCACAACCCCTCCAGTCGGGGTAACATGTTTCCTTGTTCCCTAAAATAATCGGCCATGATATCTTGTTCCCTAAAAGTCATGCTTCATGTTCTCCAAGATTAGTTTTGCTCCCTTTCTTCCTAAAGGTACGAGGGCGTGTCAATAAATAACCAGCCTATCCCATTTCCGATGGACCGAGACGGTCACGATTTTCATGCTTTGTTTCAATATATGTTTTATACATGGGTACAAAATTGCACGCTTATCGAGTCATTCTTTAATAAGATATTGAATGTCAAACATGACTAGTGTTGCAAAGGTATGCTTTTCATCTAAAAGTTGAGTACCGTGCTGTAATTCGGTACATGTATTTAAAGGTAAAACAGGCAAGGAAATACACGCCGATGTTTATGGGTCTTCTGCACCATCTTATGCTCAGGTTAAATTCTGGGTAGGGGAATTCAAACGCGGTAGAACGTCTTTAGAAGATGTAGCCAGGTCTGGACGCCCACTGGATGCCACCGACGAAGAAATGTGTAAGAAAGTTCGGGATCTGGTATACTCTGATAGGCGATTTCAGGTGGAAGAAATAGCGCAGGCATCAGGCATTTCACATGGTACCTAGCCTTTCAACAATCTTACATGATCGTTTAGGTATGCGCAAGCTAACAGCCCGTTGGGTCCCCAAATCCCTTAACGATGAACAAATGGCAACTAGAGCATCAGTATGCAGCGCCTTGTTGAAGCGTTTTAGATCAAAAGATGATTTTCTTTTGCGTCTGGTGACTGTAGATGAAACTTGGGTTCATTATTATGAGCCAGAGAATAAAGCTCAGAGTCGTCAGTGGGTAGGGCCTGGGTCCCCGAGGCCAATGAAGTTCAAGACGCAACCATCTGCTGGCAAGGTGATGGCCACAGTATTTTGGGACGCAAAAGGCGTTATTATGTTGGACTTTTTACCCAAGAGAAGTACAATAACTGGAGTGTACTATGCAAACTTGTTAGAGCAGCTGAGAACCGCCATCCGTGAAAAACGCCGAGGTAAACTCTCTAAAGGTGTTTTGCTGCAACAGGACAACGCGAGAATCCACACTTGCAAAGTTGCAATGGATGCTGTAGAGCGAAACGGGTATGAATTAATACCACATCCTGCCTATTCGCCTGACCTAGCTCCTAGCGACTTCTTCCTATTCCCAAACTTGAAAAAGGATATCCGTGGACTTCATTTCCGGTCTGATGAAGAAGTCGTGACGGCAGTTGAGGAGTGAGTCAATGGAAATGACCCTGACTTTTTCAGTTCTGGGCTGATGGCACTTGAACACCGTTGGTCAAAGTGCATCACACTAGAGGGCAAGTACATCGAAAAAGAAGAGGTGGATCTCAACCGGAAATAAGTTAGGCTGGTTACTTACTGACTCACCTTCGTATTTGCCAATGTTCCCTTGTTCCCTGAAAACAATGGTCCTGTTTTCTTGCTCCCCAAAACCCTGTAGCAGACAACATTTGATTTTTTTTATTATTTATTTTCAGAGAAAATAAGTCTTGACATTTCATGTGAATCGTCTGCTTGGCAAGACTTGTTTTCTCTGAAAAATAAAAATGTCGTCAGCTGCAGTTGTGACTTTACGGGTTAATAAGTTCGAATTCAACGCAAAAAATGTCCGAAATCCCTTAAAAAATTCAACAGTCAAAGATTAACGCTCAACACTGAAAATTTCAGCAGACGATATTTTGAAATATGTTTTCCTCTCTCTCTCTCTCTCCATTACGAAAACACGCCTATTCAAATATATAGAAAATTTCACCTCCAAAAACTGAGAATTTTCAGATAAAAAACTGATATTTTTCATACTTCCGATAAAAACATAGATTGTGGGTACTCATTAGAACTGCCTCAATGAGGCAGTTCTAACGAGTACCCATAATCAATGTTTTTGATCAGAAATAAGAAAATATTATATACCCCTGTAAACTCCAGTTTTACTATATAAAAGTGAGGTTTGAGGGGGTCAAAATTATATAGGCATGTTTTATTGATGTTCAGAAAAAAACAGGTTTGGACATTTCATGCAAATTGTATCTAATAGAGGCAATTTGCATGAAATGTCAAATCCTGTATTCTGGCAAAAAATAAGAAAAAATATCAACTTGTCGTCTACAGAATTTGCCCAGAGAGTGGTAACGGTTATTTTGTTGTTGTTGTTGCTCAATTTAAATCACGTGACAAATCACTATATAAGGCCTTTCTCGACTGAATAACGTTCGCTTTAGCTTTCTGAATTCATACAAGGTGTATACGTATTTAATATTTCAAGTTATCTAAAGCTTACAATATGGTTTCCACACGAAGAGGAACAGCAGCGGCAGCCGCAGCAGCGGCAGCAGGTACAATTTTCATCATATTGTAGTAGAGAGGGCGTTTTCGTTATTTGTATTTATTTATTTACTTTTTTTTTTTTTTTTTGGCGGCCAAAAATGTGATGCACGTGCGGTTGGGAATTGCCGAAAATGATGCATGGGCTTTGCTTACAGTAATTTTCACTAAATTGGGATTTTTTAACAATTTTTTTTCCTTTTCTGGTATTTTAGACGTAATTATGATCAATTATATACCTACGTATACCGGGTCGACCATTTTGGCAAGGTCGCGCAGAAAAGGCGCGAACTTGACCGTATTCACTCAAAATATTCGGATATCCTTACTACTTACCATACTTGCCCTAAAATATAAACCAATCTATTTTAACATTTTTTGAGGTTTTTTGAAGCGGTGGGTGAGTGGCAAATCGTGTAGACCATTGTTGGACACGTGGCGTCCACGGCGTCTAATCTGGGTCCATACTGTTTGATGAGGCCTGGTGCTAGTCAGCTGGTAGCAGTCGCAGTATTTTGAGTAACTCAGTGCACAGTACACAAATCATTTTAGTAGAGTTCCAGAATTTGTACAGATTTTCTCAAGGCACGGAAACTTT
This sequence comes from Anodontia alba, assembly GCA_964016985.1. NCBI lineage: Eukaryota > Metazoa > Mollusca > Bivalvia > Lucinida > Lucinidae > Anodontia > Anodontia alba. The sequence goes on from OZ024830.1 coordinate 30,284,014, forward strand.
AATCAGATTTTTTTTTTTTTTTTTTTTTTTTTTTTTTTACTTATTACACTTCTAATGATATTCCATCAGGAAAACATACCTATATAAGTTTGACCCCAATTAAACCCCACTTTTATATAGTAAAACTGGGGTTTACAGGGGTATACATTATTTCCCTTATTTCTGTTAAAAAACATAGATTGTGGGTACTCGTTAGAACCGCCTCGCCGAGGCGTTTCTAACGATTACCCACAATCTGTTTTTTAACAGAAACTTGAAAAATATCAGAATTTTTTTATTTGAAAATTTTCATTTTTTGGTGGTAAAAAAAAATCAGAATATTTGAATAGGACGGTGTTTTCGTAATACCTAGCCAAAACCATCTTCTGCACCTTCAGCAAGAAAACAGTCGAGTCTGGAAGGGCGATTCAATCTCTGTTTGAGGAAAAATTGAGCCCTTGTTAATGTCCGTTCTTGCAGTGGGGTCGGAAAAGTCCGTGAGTGGGCATTTATATCATGCCGACCCCCTTAAACCCCACTTAGTAAAACTGGATTTACAGGGGTATACATTTTCTTATTTCTGCTCAAAATATAGATTGTGGGTACTCGTTAGAACCGCCTCGTCGAGGCGGTTATAACGAGTACCCAAAATCTATATTTTCAGCTGGGTACTCGTTAGAACCGCATCGACGACGAGGCGGTTCTAACGAGTACCCACAATCTATATTTTGAGCAGAAATATGAAAAATATCGTTTTATCTGAAAATTTTCATTTTTTTGGTGGTACAGTTTTCAGTATATTTGAATAGACGGGTCTTCGTAATGTAAAAGAGAAATTGTAGTATTCGCCTCGGAATATTGGACAGGTTTCAAAATGTTGATACTCTTCTTGAAATTATAGTAGACTTCCAAGATGGCACCATAGGAAACAAATAAAACCACAAAAAAGAAGAAATATGTTTTCTAGAAATTGGTGAATTTCATGTGAAGCTGGCAAATCTGAAAGAAAGAAAAAAAATGCCTAAGGAACATAGTATTTGCTTTAAACTACTTTCCATACCGTCTTAAAATATGTAAAATGTGAAGGAAAAAAACATTTTAATACCCATAGATCATGTCTAAACATTACGAAAACAGCCTATTCAAATTAATTAACTGAAACTTTTACTACCAAAAAATGAAAATTTTCAGATAAAAAAATGATATTTTTCATGTCTGCTCAAAACATCGATAATTGGTACTCGTTAGAACCGCCTCGCAGAGGCGGTTCTAACGAGTACCCACAATCTATGTTTTAGCAAAATAAGAAAAATAATGTAAACCCCAGTTTTACTGTATAAAAGTGAGGTTTAAGGGGGTCAAAATTATATAAACGTGTTTTCTTGATGAATTTGCTGGGTAAATGGCAAACAATATAGACCAGAATAGGTATCTGGTATATATTTTTCTAATTCTTCATGAAAACGTGTTGTGGGTACTCATTAGAAGTGCCTCGGCGAGTACCCAGAACATGTTTTTGTGGAGAAATAAGAAAAATATCAATACTTTTGGATTGAATTAAAGCATCTTATCAAGAGCTATGGTATAGACCCTGACCAGATGCTGCATTCATCAGTGTCTGATCTGGGACTGCACTGTTGGCTGCATAAATAACAAAAAAAATGTACATTTGACCACTTTTCATAGTCCTCATCATCCATATTACTTTCCAGTAGATGCCTCTAAAACTGATGAATGTTAAACATTGTAGACACTTTTTTATTATGTCCCATCATTCTTTTCACCATTCAAAGAATGCATATGGTGGAAAGGGCATGTAGTGTTACCCCCATTCATCCGTCTCCCTCCACGTCCGGCATTTGCAATTTGCACTGAATTTTTTCAGACGAGGGTATCCGTGTCCTTTGGACACATTTCTAGTTAAGACATGTCAAGTCTCATTTCTTAGTGGAACTCGCTGTTTTTTTGGCTCCCCCAAAAAATGAAAACTTTCTATATTGAATGTAATAGTGAGGAGTCTGGGAGGATGTCGATATTTCATTCCTGAACCTCGCTTATTTTTATTTTGTTCTAATTTAGTAGTCCCATTCTGCCCCATTTGATCTAGGACTAAACTGTTTGATCAAGCCTGACTATTATACAGGTATCCAGTTTCATAACTCAGAATATAATAATTCAAACTGGCTAAAAAATGTTATTAGATTCTCAGACACTGTTTCTTTTTCTTCTTCTTTTTTTTTTTTTTTTTTTTTTTTTTCAAAACAAATAGATGCGTGCGGGCGGCTTTTTGTTCTTTTATTTTCCGGCTGGGTACATTCTTGGACATTTGAGTTTGTTTGGCTAAACAAAATGGCGACCGGAAGTATCTAAAATCTATCACACTGCAAGTTTAAAGTCTCAAACAACATAAAAAAGATCTTAATTTACCGATTTTCTTTGCAAGTATGTACGAATGCCATATGTTTGTGGTCTGTCTTGCAATTTGGTTAGAAATGATTCTCAGGTAAGCGAGTAAAATTCAGTGTCACGTATTTTCGTGGGTCGGAAAAAAACTTGCCACTGGAAAAAAAAAAAAAAAATAATAATAATATATGCGGGACCTGTTGGACATGCAGATGCGGCGGTGTCTGAGAATCTAATACTTTTTTTTGGCCAGGCCAAAAAAAAAGTTATTAGATTCTCAGACAATTTTTTTCAATGAAATAGATGTGTGCGGGTGGCTTTTTATTTTTACTTTTATCTTGGACCCAATTATTAGGTCTGAGCTTTTATTTATGAGATTGGGTACATTCTTGGATATTTGGGTTTGTTTGGCTAAACCAAACGGCGGTGTTTTTTTACCACAAGTATCTGACTAGATTGCAATTAGGCAAGAAATGATTCTCGGATTTATATAAGCGAGTAAAATCCAGCGTCACATATTTTCTAGGGTCGTAAAAAAACTCACCATTGAAAAAAATCATATATGTGGGATCTTTCGGACAACTGCAACAGTGTCTGAGAATCTAATTTTTTTTTTTTTTTTTGCCTAATCAAACCAGAATTATATAGTCCTTTATGTGAATATGGAACAAAAGTCCTTTTACTCCTGATACAACTCCAGTTGTTGGAGAGATTTCCAATCTCTGGATAAGTGCATCACCGTGGCAGTGACAGTTTAACATGCTTCTATATAGTGACAGTTTAACATGTTACTATGTAGTTCAAATGAAAATAATGACATTTGTTTGCCATTGTATAGAAACTAGGCATTTTATTGATGGCTAGTTCATACAGACAGCGGTGGCGAGTAAAGGAATAGGTGGTGATTGAGAAGACCAGGGTTTTACAACATCATATTTCGTACTGCTGGTCTTGTTGTACACTTGATTTCTGCTCCATTTATGGCCAATTTGTTCCTGAAGCCTGTTTTTCAATCTTAGTGCGCCATTATTACCCTTTTTCTGTCCTGTTGAAAAATCATGGTCTTTTTAATCACTACCTGTCCCTTTACTCGTCACTGCTCTCCTTACTCACCAGTCATCAATAAAAATGCCCAGTTTCTGTGCATTGGCAAAGAATGTGATATATTTTATTTTGAATTAGAGCTACATGTTAAACCTTCACTGAAATGATGATGTATTTAACCAGAGATTTGTCAGAGCAAGAGATAAGGGGTGTATAAATACCAGGGCTCTGGAAATTCTGAAATCTGAATGGGTCCAGCTGATCATGTCCTCAATGAGCCAATTTCCAAATTGAAAATATAATATCACCTGTCATGAAAACTAATGACGATTGGCAGTCATATAAATCCTTTTAAAAAATACACCTCAGCTCTGTAATATCACAGAAGTCTGGGTATAACAAGGATGATCAAAGCTGGCATCATCAATAAATACAGTCAGGTATGTAAAAAGAAAGAAAGAAAAAAACAAAACAGAAAAAAAACCCGACGATTTTGTTATTTCCACCTCAGCAGGGTTTTCCTAGATAACTATAAACAACTGATTCCGGTCTTGTGTGTAAGCCTGGCAGGAAACAGGAGAGACGGAACGAAACGACCATAATGGACCTAATCAGGTCTAATAAAAGAGGCCTGCGCCATGGGCGGTTTAACAGTTTTCAATGTTTCAAGATCTGTCTAGACTACTTTAATTTTAAGCACTGACCAATCTTTGTCTAGCGCAAGTGGTGCATTACTTATTTTACTGTGCAATCTACCTTGAATTATACTCGGGTGTTAAAATGCACAAAAAAAAAAGCAAACAATAAGATCCAGATCAGACGCCGTTGTATGCGATGTCTGATCAGGACTTACACAGTTTGGGAATTAATTTATCAAATCTGGGACCAACAAACCGCAAACCGTGTTGAACAAAATAAAAGAAAACAAAAAAAAAAGGGAGTAAGAAAACAGGTGCGTTCAAGCGGTGCATTCTTTAATCACTCTCAGTTGGGATTAAAGCGACCTTTGATCTTTTGGACACGCCAACTGCACCTGCTGTTTTGCAGTCTGTGTATTCACATGTGTCACACAAACAGACTACCATCACTGATGATTCGTGTTAATAGCTTGTTTACCGCAAAAAGGACAGTGAAGTGTTGATGTTTTGACAATGTTTGGATAATGATGTAATTTGTGTTACGGTAGGTTGCCGTTATTCATCTGACCTCTCCAATTTACATGTCAAATGACTGTTTAGAGCCGTTTAACTACATGTACCATAATATCCCATTTAAAAGGTGCGCGGACGTTATCAGTTTGGGAAGACTTGACTGTAAGTGATTTTTTAGACATCATTGATTCGTGAAAATTGGTTGGTCAAGGCACAAACCTGCTGGACCGAATAATTAGCATTTTTGGGTGTTTGAAACCGGTCCGAGATTCTTATTTTCGGTCCAGACCATCCATTTTCTGGTTTTCTAGAGCCCTGATCAGTACCCATATATTTTGAGCAAATACTCAATTATTTTCAGAAACTTGGGTATTGATACCCAATTGATTGGACAGAGTACCTAATTATTTCCAAATACAAGGGTGAAAATTGAAGTTTTAAGGCCAGAAAAGCACAAAATTACTATTTTATATGATTACTGCACATAAAATGTATTTTATTCTTTATATGACAAATATAGTCATAAAATAAATAGTGTATAATGAAATACCATGTGAAAAAAAAAAGAGAAGGAAAAAAAACACCTACCGGTAAGCCCTTTCTGATCTAGTGTTTTCCTGCTCACAACAGATTCATTGTGAGGGAAATTGCTTCATATTAAAAGACCTAAAGTTCACTGAAAAACTTTACCCCCTAAATTTGATTTCAGTGCTCAAATTTAAAATTTCTTTTGAGTATTTTTACCCCCTTGATTCAATTTCAATGCTGATCTTCAAAAATTCAATGCTGAAATACCCTTTACTCCCTCTTATCTAGAGTTCTGTACCTATATCTGGAATATTTACAGGTGGTTGACATAAGATTAAGTGGCAGACACATTGTAAAGCTTCTCCCTAAATGATTCAACTTGGGTTTTCAACATCAACATAAACTTCCAGTCACTCAGTTGGTAGAGCATCCACTTTGTGATCAGTAGGTGTTGGTTCAAACCCCGGTCCAGGGATCAATTTTAGCACTTGCTAACTTGCTAAATGCTAGTTAATTTCCGCAAAAAGCAAGCTGCAATTTCCATCACTTGCTAATTCTAGCAAGTTGGAAAGATTCTCTCTTTAATTGGTGGAACCTGAGGCATTGTTGCTGAAGTTCTGCAATTTCTTTTCCAAAAGCAATGATGATATTTTTTTTATTTTTCCCCGAAAACAGGTTTTGACATTATATGCAAATTGTCTCCATAGGAGACAATTTGCATGTAATGTCAAAACCTGTTTTCTGGGAAAAATAAGAAAAATATTTTAATATGTCTGAAATTTTTACCCAGAGTGCTAAGGTTTAAAGCCACATTTAACAGTTTTTACAAATGTGAAAAAGCAAGTTGGCTGAAAGGTTTAGCAAGTAAAAAATAATGTGACTTGCTAATTTTAGCAAGCTGTCAAAAAAGTTAAATTTGAACCCTGCGGTCATCAGTGGTACCAGCTGCTCGTTTGCTTGGCCTTCAGCATTAAGAAAGTAGAGCAAGATCTGCCCAGTGTCAGTATGTGGCTGTGGAATATCCTGTTATGTTTAAACCGGCCTTGGTGGTAATGGGCGTCCTACTGGTGATCAGGAGTTTGTGGATTAGAAACCCACTGGGTTGGCAACATTCTTTCGTGGAGATTTGATCATGACATATTTTCTTTGGTGATTCTATCCCTTCCACTGATTCAAGAATAGTTGTCAGTTTCTGATGAAAGAATGTGCACAATACTGGTTAACTGTTAGAGGACTAAGCCTGCCCAGTAAAAGTGTGGTTAGGTAAATTGACCTTGCTCAACATGACCCCATTGGGTTGACTGGGCCATAAATCCTCAGTACAAACAAAAACACATCTTGTGTCTGGGGCATGATATTTCAGTAAGGCAGCATTTTAAGTGACCGCATTCAGCGCCCTGCCGGGGGTGGTCGGGTGGTGCGAAGGTGCTGTGTATCTTACATCACTGGGGCGTCCAACTGATATTGGCTTACGGTTGGGCAAGTCCTGCTATCCTTGTAGTGGGTAAGGGTAGAGGGGGAATGTTTTTATTTCTTCTGTTTCTTCACTTTCATTCCTGTTCCTCTTTCTTCCCTGTCCCTCTCTTTCATCTCCTCTACTCTCTTCTATCTCTTTTCTCCCTTTCTCTGGGAGACGACACAAAATGACCCTCAAGGGTTGATGTGTCGTTAAACCCCAACACAATCAAAATCAGCGCCCTGCCACATCCAGATGTCATTGTGATATGACTGAATGTTGAGGGATTTAAAACCCAAATGAAACAAATAATATGAACATATAACTGTGATAGAATTATAAAAAATGAGCAGTATATTCTATTTTTAGTGGATTTTATCACTGTAAACACTGGCAAGTCACTCACAAACTTTGGAATATATTCAGTTTGTGAATTCTTGGCCAGTGTTTACACATTAATAAAATCTTCAGTGATGAAAGTCGATTTGCCTACTCGAGAATTAACCCATCTTTGTTGGGAACCCCTCAAAAGAGTATTTGGCAAACAGTGTAGACTACAATGTTTACATTAATTACATAAATTTCTATGTAATATAGAAGTAATAAAATTTTAGGAGACCTCATGCTGTTTGAAATTGACCAGACCAAAGAATTGTGGTAGGGGAGTCCACTTGATGTTAATAGGTTAATGCCCACATATTCAGTTGTTTGACAGTTAACCCTTAAACTGCCAGTTACAACAATTGTCGTCTGCTTTGTCATTCGCTTGTGATTTTAAGTCATTTTTGCAAACAGTGTGGACCCAGATCAGACTGCTCCTCTAGGAGCAGTCTGATCTGGATCCACACTGTTTGCCAGTATGCAAAAATAGGTTTGAAAAGTTTGCGAGAATATTCAGCAGGCGACATAAACAGGCAACATTTTCAGATGCAGGTTTTCTTGGCGTTTTAAGGGTTAATGTACACAATCCTGTATTATGTTTCAGCTGCTGATCATCTCCGCATTCAGCCTGCAAGGCATTGTAAAGTGATCAGGTATGTAGAATTTAGCATTTATTTATCCATTTATGCATCAGTGTCACGTAAAAGAGACATCAGCAAATAGTGTTGATCCAGATCAGATGCTGCAGAAAGTGGAATCTGATCAGGGTCTGCTCTTTGTGTTAAAAACAAATTACTTCAGTGATGGTAATGCATAAAACAAACCAGACACCCTTTAGATCGGAAATGAACTTGTCCAAAGAGAGGGATCGCTATATATATCAGAGTTCACTAGGCATGAGTGGGTCAATATATCATCATATTTTACTCAGATGAAATTGTCTGAATCGTGGTTTGAGAAACTGACAAATGCAAATAGGTGCAACATTTATTTTATACCACGCCACACGTGTCAGCCTCGGTGGCTTAGTTGGATGGGGCGTCCGACTGGAGACCAGGAGGTCGTGGGTTCAGCCCCTGCCCAGGTCGGCAACATTCTTTCGTGGAGATTGATCATGAAATATTTTCTACTGTCATTCTCTCCCTTCCGCTGATTCAAGAAGGGCAGTTGTCAGTTTCTGGCAGAAGAATGTGCACAATACTGGTTAACCACTTAGAGGACTAAGCCTGCCCAGTAAACATGTGGTTAGGTAAACTGACCACACTCGACATGACCCCATTGGGTTGACACAACCAACCAACCATGCCACACGACAGTGGCGGGGTATTATGGTTTCACATTGGACGTCCATGTGTCTGTCTGTCCATCCGTCAGTCGTCCATTTTTCGTTTCCGGATGATAACTTGAGTAAACATCAATGGATTTTCACCAAACTTGGTATGTGCATTGATATTGTAAAGATCTGGTTTGGGATTGCTTATGGGCAAATTTTGTCAAAATTGTTCGTCATGAACCAATGACAACAAAACCTACAATAAGACCAGTGTGACCACCAAAGAGTCTGATCAGGCTGTATATCCATCCGAAAGCCATAGAAAACACATAGAAATTCATGGTGTCTATTATCCTTTAATTAATTTTGCACTCTGCTAGAATTTCAGCATATCATCACGCACACACAGTGGGCACATATGATAATTTGTGTTATGGATAATATTGGTTGTCAATGCAGCATTGTTGAGAAATCCCCATGGGAAGGGTCGAAAATGGGTGGTTAGGCATTAGATCTAAATAAATAAAAACAAAACTTACAGCTCTAATGCGTAACCACTTGTTTTCAACCCTTACCGTGGCGATTTCTCAACAATAGCATGGTAAATGTGAATATATTTTTTATTTCAGAGATCCTGAATGTTGTGCTGTGTCTGTGTGTGACGCGTGTTCTGAGGTGGTGCGGTCTCGTCAGCAGGGACTAGTTTGTAGATCCTGTACTCGGTCTTTTCATCGGACGTGTACCCGTGAGTGTCACATTCATTTTCAGTTCTATCGTACATTTGACAGTGCTGTCAAACATGTGACATTGCTGCCATGCATGTGACATTGCTGCCATACATGTGACATTGCTGCCATACATGTGACAGTGCTGTCATACATGTGACAGTGCTTTCATACATGTGACAGTGCTGTCACTTGAGACAGTGCTGTCTCACATGAGACGGTGCTGTCATGCATGTGACAGTGTTGTCATGCATGTGACAGTTCTGTCATGCATGTCACAGTTGTCATGCATGTCACAATGCTGCCATGCATGTCACAGTGCTGCCATGCATGTCACTGCTGTCATGCATGTCAGTGCTGTCAAGCATAACACAGTGCTGTCATACATGCCAGTTTTATCAAACCTGAAATGCAAGAAAAAGCCTCTATAGCTATATGCCAATGGTGAATGCCCAGAATAGCCTGTATATTTAGTCTGATAACAGTACCTTTTGGAGTTTTAGCTCACCTGAGGAGGGCTCAGGATGAGCTACTGTGATCACTTGCCGTCCGTCGTCCTTCAGTCCATACATTTGAACTTCTCCTCTGTAACCCCTGCCGGGCCGAATTTCTTCAAACTTCATGTGGATCCTTCTGTTAAAGGCGAATTTAAAGTTTATACAAATGGTCATTGTCGGTTCATCAAGATGGCCACCATGCCTGTTTATGGTAAAAACTTGAAAATCTTCTTCCCCAGAACCAAGAAAACTTCAAGGCTGAATCTAAGTATATAAATGTAGCATCATGGACTCAAGGTCTACCAAGTTTGTTCAAATGATGAGCCATTTGCGTCCCCATGCATTTGTATGGGGAAAATGTTGAAAAGTTATTTTCTTAAAATGTATTAAAGACTAATGGCTGAAACTTACAATAAGAAATTAAAGTAGTAAAACATTTGTTCTATTCAAATTTTGTCCCCTGGGAGTTATCTGTGCTTGCCCCTGGATTAAACATGTATGAAATTGTGTAATTTTTAAATATCTTCTTCTCTGAAACTGCTTTAGCAATTTTCACCATATTTCACATTTGGACTTTTGTCAAAAGGGTATTTCCAATTTGTTCAAATGGTTCTATGCCATTGAACAAGGTGGCCGCCATGCCCATATATGGTAAAAAACTTTAAAAAATCTCCAGAACCAAGAAAGCTTTGGGACTGAATCTTGGTATATAGCATCAAATAGTGATCATAGGTTTACCTTTGACCTTTTTACGGCAAGGTCAAATTTGTGTCTCTATAGATTTATATGGGGGAAAAGTTGAAAAATATTTTTTTTCAATATGTATTTAAGACTAATGGCTGAAACTTTTTATGTATGATTAAAGTTGTAAAACTTTTTAGATAGGATCAAAATTTTGCCCCACGGGGGTTATTTGCCCTTGCTCCTGGACTATATACAGGTACAGAATCATGAAATTTTTAAAACGTCTTCTCTGAAACCACTTGACCAATTTTACCTGATTTTACATGGGGCCTTCTGTCAAAGGGATGTTGACAATTTGTTCCAAATGGTTCTGCACCATTGATCAAGATGGCTGCTATGCCCATACATGGGAAAAACACTTAAAAATCTTCTCCAGTACCAAGAAAGCTTTGAGGGACAGCATCAGGGACTCAAGGTCTACCAGGTTTGAAAAAATGATGAGACTAGGATGACATTTGACCTATTTATGGTATGGTCAAATGTGTCGCAGTTGCTGTGGCAATACTGAAAGAATGTTGCATGGCATTTGCAAATATGCAATGACTGTTTTTATAAGGTGAGTGCATTGTGGCCCATGGGCCTCTTGTTTATGCCCCCATTATTTGAAGATGCCCCTGCCATTTGAAGAATGGTGGAAAGGGCATATAGTATTACCTATGTCCATCCATCTGTCTCCGTCCCTGTCCAGTGCTAGTAATTTACATTTAAGTTTTTCAGGCTGGAGAATACTTATCTTTTGGACATATTTCTAGTTCATGGCAGACAACCTACGTTATGATCATGCGATTCTGATGATAAGATGGTACATAATTTGAAGCAAAAAGTCTTGATACGTGTAAGTAAATTATTTGTATATTCGGTCTTAGAATGCCGATTTTCATGCTGTAAATTGCCGGCCTTGGTGGCTTAGTTGGATGCGCCATCCGACTGGAGACCAGGGGGTCGCGGGTTCAACCCCCGCCGAGGTCGGCAACATTCTTTCGTGGAGATTGACCGTGAAATATTTTCTACGGACATTCTCTCTCTTCCACTGATTCAAGAAGGGCAGTTGTCAGTTTCTGGCTAAAGAATGTGCACAATACTGGTTAACTGCGTAGAGGACTAAGCCTGCCCAGTAAATGTGTGGTAAGGTAAACTGACCGCGCTCGACATAACCCCATTGGGTTGACTGGGCCATAAAACCTCAACACAAACAAACATGCTGTAAATTGCACGGACCCCAGAGTAATTGCTTTTATCTAAGGCATATGTCATCATTTCATGAAATTAAGCCAGTTACCAGAACACTTTGAAATACCGCCAGCCTCGGTGGCTCAGTTGGATGCGCGTCAGACTGGAGACCAGGAGGTCATGGATTCGACCCCGCCAAGGTCGGCAACATTCTTTTGTGGAGATTGATCAGGTAATATTTCCTACAGTCATTTTCTCCCTTCCGCTGATTCAAGAAGAGCAGTTTTCAGTTTCTGGCGAAAGAATGTGCACAATACTGGTTAACTGCTTAGAGGATTAAGCCTGCCCAGTAAACATGTGGTTAGGTAAACTGACCCAGCTCAACATGAACCAATTAGGTTGACTGGGCCTTAAAACCTCAACACAAACAAACTTTGAAATAGCGAAGTGTTTTGGTTGATAAGGAACACACAACGACCAATCTCTGAGTCATAACTGCCCAAATTAGGATATCTACAGCACCTTTTGGACGTAAGCCCTCACCTTATATGTAGCCATGACCCCTTTCATAAAGAGTTTCTATGAAAATTGTTATTTTTCCCAGAAAAGTAAAAATCATTTTTAATGATATGGGGTACACCATTGATTATGCTGAGTTCAAAGACTCCTCAGTTTCGGCTTCAAAATTGCCAGAAGGTGAAACAGAGCACATAACTACAGGGAGCTATGCTTGCAATGTCAACTTAATGTCAGTGAAGAAGGAATGCCATTTTCTTACCCACTAGGTAGTTTGTTCTAATTTTAGAAATGCTGTAAAGTTCTGTCTAGCCAATGGGCTCAGACAGCTCACACACGACATTAAAAAAGATCTCAGAACACTAAATTTCATACATTACCTCACTTATGTGCCACCAGGAAAAAACGAACAATGCTCGGAAAAGGTCATGATGCGACAATCCCAAAAACAAACAAAAAAAAAGAATGATTATTTATGATTTTAATGTAATAGGTAAGAAAATAATCAAACATCGGTTCCCGATAAAGACTGAGTAATCCAAGGTCTCAGGTTAACAGATTAAGTCAGAAACTCAGTAGAACCTTGTTTCGGACAAAAATTCGTTGACCCTTGTATTTGGATTTCTCGGTCTGCATCTGAGACCAAGGTGAGATTCAATTTGGTGATCACACAAAGTACTTTTTGACTGCACCTTTGCTCTGTCTTTGTCATGTCAGCCTAAAGAAATGTTGTTAAGTGCAATAAGTATCGCTGGCTTCGGTGGCCCAGTTGGATGCGCCGTCCGACTGCAGACCAGGAGGTCGCGGGTTCAAGCCCCCGCTGAGGTCGGCAACATTCTTTCGTGGAGATTGATCAGGTAATATTTTCTACGGTCATTCTCTCCCTTCCGCTGATTCAAGAAGGGCAGTTGTCAGTTTCTGGCAAAAGAATGTGCACAATACTGGTTACGCGCTTAGAGGACTAAGCCTGCCCAGTAAACATGTTGTTAGGTAAACTGACCGCGCTCGACATGACCATATTGGGTTGACTGGGCCGTAAAACCTCAACACACACAAAAGCAATAAGTATCAATGCTTCACCAGAGGAGAGAACCATTAACATTGGCTAGACAGAACTTTACAGCATTGCTAAAATTAGAACAAACTCTGTCTAGTGGGTCAGAAAATGGCAATCCTTCTTCACTGACATTAAGCTGACCTTGCAAGCATAGTGCCCTGAAGTTATGTGCTCTGTTTCCCCTTCTGGCAGTTTGGAAGCCAAACTTGGGGAGTATTTTAACTCCGAATATTGGGAAAATTACTGGTTTTATGTGAAAGATTCTGTGACAATAAAGGAGCTTTGCTTAATGAAGTGCAACTGTTTTTCTCCTTTTTCAGAGTGTGTTCCTTATCAGTATAATCGGTGGTGTGCCCCATATCATTAAAAATGATTTTTATTTATTTTTCTGTAAAAAAACACAAAACAAATTTCATAGAAACCCTTTATGAAAGGTGAGGGTTAGTCCAAAAGGTGCTGTAGATATTCTAATTTGGGCAGTTATGGCTCAGTTTGGTTATCGTGTGTTCCATATCGACCGAATAAGTTCACTATCTCAAAGTGTTCTGGTAACTGGCTTAATTTCATGAAAGGACTTATGCTATATAAATAAAAGCGATTACTCTGAGGTCCGTGCACTTTACAGCATGAAAATCAGCATTCTAAGACCGAAGATACAAATAATTTACTTGCCTGTGTAGAGACTTTTTTGCCTCTCAAAATATGTGCACCATATCATCAGAATCATGTGATCATGACGTAGGTTGTCCGCCGTGTAGTTATGTTTATGTGTGTGTGTATGTGCTAGACAAGGTTGAGGTTGAGTTAGGGTTGGGGGAGCAAGGAGCATCGTGCAGTCAGTATTGCAGCTAACTGCAGACCCAGAGTTCAAATCACAGCTCAACCTCATGACTTTCATACATATAGATAGATCATGAAATAATTTCTTTGGTCATTCTCCCACTTTTGCTGATTCAAGAAGGGTAGGTGTCAGTTACTGGCAAAAGAATATGCACAAAGTACTTGTTAACCATATAGAGGACTAAGACATCCTAGAAAAAATCTGTAGCTTAACTGACCTTAACCCTTGTCCTGCTAAATGAATTAAGATGCCGCACATTTTTCAAATTTTCAGCCAATAAGGTCACAGTTATATATGAATGGCAAACAGTGCAGGTCCAGATCAGTTGGCTTCTTAGAAGCCAACTAATCTGGATCTACACTGTTTGCAAAGGCAGGGTATATCCAGGTTAAGCAGGACCAGGGTTAACAGTTTTGACTGGGCCATGAATCTCCCAAAAAAAACAACAAAAAAACCCCCAAAACTGTGAATTATGTGTTGGGACAGATAGGCCTTTGCAAACAGTGTAGACCCAGATCAGACTCGGCAGAACTTGGCATTTGATCAGGGTCAACACTGTTTGCCATCCATACAGCATTATTTTAGATACATCAAGAGATAGTTGAATGGACTATTTCAAATTATAGGACAAGTATGGCAAGTAGATAAGTTGTCCCAGTACTTAAGGTAAATAGGGTGATGAAAATAGACTGTTAATTAAATATTGTTAGAAGTTTCATAATGCCCATATAAGTACTTTGGAATTCCTAAGTAGATATTTAACGCTTGTCCTGCTGAACCCAGATATACCCTACCTTTGCAAACAGTGAAACAGTGTTGATCCAGATCAGTTGGCTTCTGACGAAGCCAACTGATCTGGATCTGCACTGTTTGCCATTTAGTATGTGAATTTAGAGCAAAAATCTGGATCTAGTAATCTGATTGGCTGAAAATTATAAGTGGGTGTGGCTTCAGCGGGACAATAGTTAAAATACACAATTACTCCATTAGATGTTCCTTTAAAAGTTCAGCTACCCTAATGAAAATTACAGCAACAGGTATGGCGCTTTTTTTCATCCGAAAGGTGCCGATATCTTTCTCATTTCTCAAAGATCCATATGTTGTGGGTACTCATTAGAAGCGCCTTGGCAAAGTGCTTCTAATGAGTACCCACAACATATGTTTTCGTCAAGAAATAAGAAAAATATTATGTGGATACCCCCTCTTATCTGTAGCTATGCATTGTAGACTGAATGACCATTCCCACTCTATATTTTGGAAAATTCTAATTTTGATTTTCTGTGATTTAGATATTCCGAGAGAAAAATGGTACAATTATTTGAGAACAGCAGAGATACTGATCAGATGCAACTTTCTGCAGCATCTGATCTGGGTCTGCACTGTTTGCTATTTACCCTTTTTAGGGTCTGCAGACAACAATGGGTTAAAGTGAAAACAAGTAAAATAATTTTGTTCAAAAGCTCATCATTAATACCCTATTGGGACAACAAGCCTGTGCAAACAGTGTAGACCCAGATCAGATGCTGCAGAATGTGTCCGATCAGGGTCTGCACTGTTTGCCATTCTGTCCTGCAGTTTTTATACAAATCAACAGGTAATAAAATTTAAAATTTGCTAAGGAGTCGTCCAAATATTACCGTTTACGGTATCCAGAGCACTGGTTCACCACTGGCTTGTGGCATAGGTCTATATAAGAATGGATATCAATAGTTTTCTTATTTCTTGACAAAAACATATGTTGTGGTACTCATTAGAAGCCCCTCTCTAAAGAGTTTCAAATGAGTACCCACAACATATGTTTTGTCAAGAAATAAGAAAAAATAAGCTACTTTATGGTTGAAAAAACACCTTATCAACAGCTATGAACCATTAATATTTGTTGCATTAACTCAAATGTTGCATTTACTCAAAACAGGATTCTAATTACAAAGTTTGTTATGGTGTTGCTTGATCTGTTTGATGTAATAATTAGTCTTTGGTCCATGTTAACCTTGCCATGCTAATTAAATTGAGATGCCACGCCCACCTCTAATTTTCAGCCAATCAGATAACTTGATCCAGGTTGTTGATACATATTCAAGTAATGCCAAACAGTGCTGATCTAGATCAGTTGGCTTCTTCAGATCAGAAGCCAGATGATCTTGATCTACACTGTTTGCAAAGACAAGGAATATCTGGGTTCAGCAGGACAAGGGTTAATCCATATACAGGCCCCCTAGGGGAACCTTTAAAACCTTTAAAAACCTTAAATTAAAATCCTTTAAAACCTTTAATTTAGCTGAAAAACCTATAAAAACCTGTATTTTATGAAGAAAACCTTTATTTTTAGCCATTTATTTGTGTTGTGTCACATTCAGAAAAGAGGGTCATTATAGTTTGCTATCATGTAAATTATTGATGTCTGCAATTAACAAAACAGCAATCTGAGACAACAGATGATCCAGTTGTGAAGAAAACAGAATTATGAATGTAGACTGGTGAATTGTGATGATGGCAGGTTTTAACGGCATGGAATCTGGAAGTGCGGAGAGTAAATTAACCTCTTTTTGCTCTTTATTTTGTTGAAAAATTTGCCAGAAAAACCTATATTTGACCAAAAATAGCCTTTATAAAAAAACCTTTATTTTCAAAAGACCCTACTAGGGAGCCTGCATGCATGCTTGGTGGACTTAATCTCTCTTTGGATAGGTTAATTGCCAGTTTAAGGGGTGTGTGGTTCTTTTATTTTTGAGTGTTTTAATTTATTAGAGGAGTTAACATTTTTAAAGCAAACAGCTGGCCCCGGTGGCTCAATTGGATGCATGTCTGACTGGTGATCTGACTGGTCTGACTGGTGATCAAGAGGTTGTGGGTTGGAGCCCTGCCGAGTTGGCAACATTCTTTCATGGGAATATGAAATTTTTTCTGTGGTCATTCTCTCCCTTCCACTGATTCAAGAAGGGCTGTTGTCAGTTTCTGGCAATAGAATGTGCACAATACTGGTTAACCGCATAGAGGACTAAGCCTGCCCAGTAAAAGTGTGAACTGACCATGCTCAACAAGACCCCATTGAGCTGACTGGGCCATAAAACCTCAGTTCAAAAAAATTTTAATGTAGTTAGATCAGACAGCACATTCTGCAGCATCTGATCTGGGTTTACACTGTTTGCCTATGTCCCTTTCTGTGGTGCAAAGCATGTATCACATATATAGTCTAAATCTGCTTGTTATAATTATACCCCTGACATACGAAGTATGTGGGGGTTTATAGTTTTCGCTTTTCCTTTCGTCCATTCATTAGTATGTACGTATGTTCATTCTTTCGTTCGTTCGTTCGTTCGTTCGGTCATTCGTCTTTCCGTCAAAGGGTCAAAGTTTTTGCGTTAAAGTTTATAAGACCTCATATTTTGAAGACCTTTTGATGGATTTCATTCATATTTGGCTTGATGGTAGATATAGGTCTAAAGTTTTTATCAGCCTCATCCCCACCCGGGGGGGGTGACCTTAAGGTCAAGGTCACGGGCTTAGAATTTTCATAAAAAAGTCAGTCTTTTGTGTTTAAGTTTATATAGCTATATTATCAAGACCCTTGAGGAATTTCATTTATATTTGACATGTTGGTAGATATTGGCCTAGAGTCTTACACTGCATGATCCCCACCCCGGGTGTGACCGAGGTCAAGGTCACGAACTTAGAATTTTTATATTAAAGTAAAAATTTTTGCGGTTAAGTTTATATAGCCATATCATCAAGACCTTTTGTTAAATTTTATTATCCCCTAACTGAAAGGTTGAGCAGATATAGCTATCAGCAAGGAATCTGTTTGTCTGTCCGTCCATCCGTTGAAGCATTATTCGTTCTTTCTTTCGTTTTGTCTTAGGGTCAAAGTTTTTACGTTAAAGTTTATAAGACTTATATTATGAAGACCCTTTGATGGATTTCATTTATATGCTGATGGTAGACATAGGTCTATAGTTTTTATCAGCCTCATCCCCACCCCGGGGGTGACCTTAAGGTCAAGATCACGGACTTAGAATTTTCATAAAAAAGTCAGTTTTTTGTAAGTTTATATAGCTATATCATCAAGACCCTTTGAGGAATTTCATTTCTATTTGACATGTTGGTAGATATCGGCCTAGAGTCTTACTCCGCATGATCCCCACCCTGGGTATGACCAAGGTCAAGGTCACAAACTTAGAATTTTCATATAAAAGTAAAAATTTTTGCGTTTAAGTAAATATAGCCATATCATCAAGACCTTTTGTTAAATTTCATTATCCTCTAACTGAAAGGTGAGCAGATATAGCTATCAGCAAGGAATCTGTTCGTCTGTCCGTCCATCCGTTGAAGCATTATTCTTTCATACTTTATTTTTATCTAAGGGTCAAAGTTTTTATGTTCAAGTTTATAAGACCTTATATTATGAAGACCCTTTAATGGAATTCATTCATATTTGGTCTGATGGTAGATATAGGGCTTAAGTTTTTATCAGCACCAACCCTATCCTGGGGGATAACCTTGGGGTCAAGGTCACGGACGTAGAATTTTTATAAAAAAGTCAAAAAATTTTTGTGTTTATATTTATATAGCTATACCATCAAGACCCTTTGAGGAATTTCGTTTATATTTTACATGTTGGCAGATATAGGTCTAGAGTTTTATTCAGCATCATCCCCATCCCGGGGTATGACCTTGAGGTCAAGGTCACAGACTTAGAAATTTCATATAAAAGTAAAAAAAATTGCATCTTAGTTTATATAGCTACAGTGGCGATAGCGTTTTTCTTGTCCACGGAAACGCATGCGAAACGCTTATTAACGATTTGGAAACGCAGCGTTTGGACCACGCTTAAACGATCGTTTGCGGTTTTAGCCAATCAGATCATCGTTTCTGAAACGTTTCAAGCGTTTCGAATATTAGCCAATCAAATTAGCGTTCGGAAAACGCTGTCATGGAAACCCTGTCTGGTTGCAAACGTTTCATCGTTTGCATCTTTAAGTCAATCAAAACCCCGCGGACTCAAGTTATTTAAGATCTTTTTTTTTTTTTTTTTTTTTTTTTTTTTTTTTTTTACAGTTTCACTTAATTATAATAACTATTCAAGTCACGGTTTTGCACATGTAACATTCACTATATTACCGTATACGGGAGTTCCCCTTTCAAGATTGCGTTTTCGTAATATTTTGCCTCAGTGAGACAATTCTAATAAATATCCATAACAAAATTATTTTAGTGGAGAAATGAAGACTCATATTAATAATCATCAAATACTCTATGCTACATTAATCTGGAGTAATTAATGTATATAATATCATGATATTTTCTAATTTCATTTACATTTTTATTTATTTATTATACCATTTCCTTTTGTTCTAAATTTAATCTTTTGATCTTTCAAATGTAACATAATATTAGCTAGCCTATGTATTGCTTAAGGAGGATGAGATACAGGAAATGCTCATTCCATGTACTGTTTATTGGAAATTTAATGACATGCAGGTGCACTAAGTCTTTTTCGGCCTATTTCTGATTGGATGAGAAAAAACACATGAAGTATTAACGGATTTATTGCTTGTTTATTTGTAATTTAGACAACACCAGACAAAATGGAAATCATTTTATTCTTCATTTATATTTGGATAGAAATTTCATAAGAGTATCTTTGTTAATTTCTTTAATTTGGGATGAAATTTCAAAGTACCTTTTTTGTGAAAAAAAAAATCAATTTTAATTTATTAATTTCCAGAAAAAATTTAATTCAGAATTTATATAATATCCAAAGATATTCTTTTTCTTTCTTTCTTTCTTTCTTTCTTTCTTTCTTTCTTTCTTATCCATAATCAAACACGTATTGAGATTTTGATGCATAAATCAAGTTGACAGTGGCTAGGGAATATATTTATCACTCTGTGTGGATCGCACAGGTTTCAGCTATAAATATGATTGATTTTAAGCTTTCATTGTCATTCACGTAAATAATAATAAAAATAATAATAACAATAAAGTATGATAAGCAGGTATTCATTTGTTTTGGAATACAACATATCTGAATAATTTCGTTTGTAACATTACCATCAGTAGCATTTGTTTTATTTACCCCATTTTAAAACTTTTTATATCTACATAGATGTTGTCTTTTACACATATGTGTCCTAAATGGTTTCTTCTCATCTCATTTATTAGCATTTTGACTGAAAAGGATTATTTTGCATTTGCATTCTGATATTCCAAATGTGTTAAAAAATATACTTACTTCTTAATATTTTCAGCGTTCTATTTTTTTTTTTTTTTTTTTTTTTTTTTTATAATCCTGTGAAGTCCTATTATAGTATCTGATATGACATGTCATTCACCTGATAAAACGTGCCAATCATTTGATAATACCTGTCATTCATTTAATTTCAGTCATTCATTTCATTTCAGACTATCATGAATCTACTGGCCGGTGAAATCCATAGCTGAAAAGCTTTACAGTCCACAGAAAAAAATATCAAAGCAAAGCTCAAATATTCCTATGGTGATTTTAAATTAAATTTTAAATTTTCACTGTAAAAAATGAAAAATAACCTTGACGCCATGTGAGTCACTGGAATAAACAAAGATTGAAAGGTTAACAACATATTAAAAGATTTGGGACATAGACAACGCATGTTTTGTGTGTGTGTGTGTGTGTGTGTGTGTGTGTGTGTGTGTGAATCTACAAATAAATACAGTTACGGGGCATTAGTTATACCATGGTTCCTGCGCATGTACGATGTGATAATGCACAAGCGTGTTAGTATAAACTGATTTAACACATTTTAAGTAGATCATCCATATCCGGAGATATTTTATGCTGGATGTTGGGAAGTTTGGCCACTATATGATAAATATAGGGCATCCGCGCATTCTGATCTGGTTCGTTTCTGCTCATCTGTACAATGTCTTATTCGATACGATTTGCCAATAGTTTGGCACATCATTTTCTAATATTTAACTTATTGTAGACTGAATGAACTCACCCACACTATATATTGGAAGATTCTAATTTCGATTTTAGGTATGCCAGGCTATATTATTTAATTATTCAGAGAAACACGTGGTTGAACTAACTGCCAACAGTGGAGACCCTGATCAGACTCCACGTTCTGCGGCGTCTGATCTGGGTCTCCACTGTTTGCCAATTACCGTTTTAAGGGTTTCCGGACTATAATGGGTTAAATACAGCGTGCTTTAAATGCGAAATTCTAAGTTAGTCTAATATTTAAGTATAGCTTGCAGTATGCAAACTCCATGCATTTTGATCTGATTCGTTGCAGTTCGTCTGTACATTTTTTTTTTTATTATTCTATTTATTCGATATGATCTGCTGTTACTCCAGTGCATCGTCTTCTAACATTTAAGTATAGCTTGCAGTATGCAAAATTCTAGATTAGAATGTGCATCCGCGCATTCTGATCTGGATAATTGCTACTCGTCCACACATTTGTTGCATTTGGTGGATCTGTTAATCCAGCACGTCGTCTTCTAATATTTAAATATTGCTAAATATAGCGTGCTAAAGGGTTAACAGCTTTGCATTATCATACCAAAAATGTTTTCATAGTGGAAATATACACTTTCAAGAAAGCCCTCCAGTAAGTTATTTGCCGACTGACCACATAATTGTTCAGATGTGCACAGTGCATCGTATTTGAAAAATAATGGTCCAAACAAGTAAAAATGAACCTATTTACATTTTATAAATCTGATCAGTCTGTGTATAAGTTGGATACTGTGCAATTCATGTATCACAGTATTTTATACTATTAATACCTAATCAGTGAACTGAATGGGCACCATTATGCACTAGACTGCGTCACGCACTCTGATCTGAGTAATACATATGCTCAGAGGGAGATTTTCACGTGGTAAAGATCTAATGAAAGGATTAATATTGATGATACTTAATTCTAGCAATATATTTCTGTAATGCAGGTCATCTGTTCCAGCACTATTTGTCTAAACGTCAGTGCACATTTCATTTAAAAAAAAAAAATAATATTACTCAAAACAATAATAGCAATTCACAGGTTTGACGTAGTTCAGTTTTGTGCAGAACGAAAATCTTTGATCTTGATCACGCTGCGAAGGTGATCTGGTTGAATATATATTTGAGCCCCTTCGAAAAGAAATGAGAAACGACCTTATGGTATTTGAGACCACCTTAGACCAAGATAAACCGGCATTTCCGCGCATTCTGATCTTCTGAATCTACACATATCGCCAACAAAATGCAGTATGTCAACGATTCGTTGTCCAGTTGAACCTTTATCACTCTCTTGGCTAACTCAGCAGATGATCAATTCATGAATTGTTTTCTTATTTTCTCCCATAAAACAAGTTTTGACATTTCACGCAAATTACTGATCTCGACTGAAGACAATTTGCATAGGAAGTCATATCCTGTGGAGTTAATATGTATGAAATGCCGACACCTTTTTCAAGGTAACAGAAGAAAAATACTTCAAAATGTCATCTGCTAAAAATTTTATACAGTGTACTTATAAGCCTTAAAATATTTATCTGTCAAAACAAATTGATTGTGGTGTGAAAATAATATTGGGCTTCACAAAATATAATAATTCTTTTGAAAATAGAAAATTATCTCAATAAAACAATAAAATATGTTTTAGCAAAAAAGTAAAAAAAAAAAAAAAAAAAAAAAAAATACAGAAAATGACAAAAAAAAAAAAAAAATCGTAGATAAATATTATCTATGTGTAAATAAAATGTGGTTTTAATATGATTCAATAAATGAGAAAAAAAAAAAAAAAACAACTTCAAAATGTCATCTGCTTAAAATTTTATACCGAGCACTACGCGCTAAAACATTTAATTGTCAAAAGAAAATGATTATCATGATTGTAGTGTGAAATATTAGGCTTCACAAAATATAATAATCAATCACGTTAATTCTTTTGAAAATACGAAATTATCTCAATTATAATTATTTATAAAAAAAAAAAAAAAAAGAGAAAGAAAATACAGTAAAATAAATACAATTTTTATACGTAAACTCATATTACTTTAGTTGTAAAGACATGATTTAATACGGTCCAACAGGTATTTATTATTCGATTGGTCTATACTTACAAACGGTGCCAAACGATCATATGATTAGCCGAAACGGAAAACAGCGTTTTGATAAGGCCAGATGATTGGCCGAAACGGTGAAAAGCATTTCGATAAACGTTCGTAGCTCTTCAGTGCGCATGTGCAAATTTAGCGTTTGCATGAAACGCTTTGCTCTGTAATTTGATTGGCCGAAACGATATGAAACGCTAGAAACGTTGTCGAAACGCAAACGTTATACAACGATTTCAAAACGCACCCCAAACACGTAAACGGACAAGAAAAACGCTATCGTCCCTGTATATCATCAAGACCTTTTGTTGAATTTCGTTATCCTCCTACTGAGAGGTTTAGGGGATATAGTTATCAGCATGGAATCTTCCATCCATAAACACATTATTGTGCACCCCATAACTCCTAACTACCCTTTGAGCTATTTTCAGGAAACTGTCAGGTTGTAGGGGTGTCAGGTACAAGAAAGATAACTCTAACTGACTTGGTCCATGAGGGTCTCCCCTTATCTCAAGAATTGTAAAAATTTTGTGTGAACCATAACTTTAAAACACGTTAAGATATTTTCATGATACTTCACCAGTATGTAGAGGACATTGAGTAGGCATATCACGTTCAAGAATGACTCTGACTCCATTCTGCTGTTTTCTCCCTTGGTTATTTAAGTCTTGTGCGGGCAATAACTCTAAAAATTCTTTAAGATATTTTTGTGGTACTTTACCGATATGTAGAGGGCTTTGAGTAGGCAGGTCACCTTAAAATTTTCATTAAAATTTATATAACTACATTATGAAGACCCTTTTGTTGGTTTCATTAATATTAAGCATGATGGTATATAGGTGTAAAGTTTTTCTCGGCACCTTCCCCAAGCTGGGGCATGACTTTTAAGTCAAGGTCACAGACTTTTCGTACAAATGTCTTTTTTGCTTATATTATAAAGACTGATTGATTTCACTGGTATATGGTGATAGTTATAGTGCTAAAGTTTTATTTAGCTCAATCCCTGCACCTGTGCCTGAACTTTCAGGTCATGGGTTTCATATTATGTGTGATTAAATTTTTTCAATGTTATAACATATAGCATACAACTGCCATCTCCAGAGTCAAAGCTACATACTTTGTGCTTTTTAAAAGTGGCTGTAGCTCTGGTCGGGGCTATATGTGCCCCACTGGGCACTTTGTCTAGTTTTAAAACAACATAATCTGTTTGGTTTTTTTGTGGAGATCATGAAATATTGCTACAGTCATCTTCTCCCTTCCATTTATTCAAGAAGGGCAGTTCTGTTTCTGGTGAAACAATGTGCAGAAGTAATGAAAATGACCTTAATAGTGTTCACGAGGCTGTTAAACTCAAAAATCAATCAACTGACCAAACTGAAGTTGCACTTGCAGTCGGAGTATTCACTGTTTTTCTTTCTACAAGTGTTCTTATTTTCAGCGATGAACCAGGCTGAGTACAGGGTCCGCAAGAGAGGTAAGTTTTAGGATATCTTAAATAGTTACAAATAAGGCGGGGATTTTTTAGCTCACCTAAGCCAAAGGCTCGGGATGCGCTATTGTGATCACTCCCTGTCGATTGTCTGTACCTTTATCTGTCTGTCCACACCTTTGAATGACATCCTCTGAAACCCCTAGGCCAATGTCTTCAAATTTCATGTGGAGCCTTGTGTTAAAGGAGGCTGAAAAATTTTTACAAGTGGTCACCATCCGTTACGTAAGATGGCTGCCATGCCCATATATGGTAAATATGATAAAAACACTTAAGTCTTCCTCTTCAGAACCAAGAAAGCTTTGAGGCTGTCTTCAGAACCAAGAAAGCTTTGAAGCTGTATCTTGGTACATAGCAACAGGGACAAGTTCTATAAAGTATGTTCAAATTATGACCCTAGGTTGACCTTTGACCTTTTTTCACGGCAAGGTCAAATTCACATTCCAAAGCATTTATATGTAGAAAATATTGAAAAATCATTTTCTCAATGTATTAAAACTAATGGCTGAAACTTACAATGAATAATCAAAGTAGCAAACCCTAAAATATAAATTTTGTCCTGGGTTATCTGCCCCGGGCTATATACATGCATAAAATTGTGTAATCATAAACATTTTCGTCTCTGAAACCACTGGGCCAATTTTCTTCAAACTTCATGTAGAGCCTTGTTAACCCTTGTCCTGCTGAATAAATTAAGAAGCCACACCCATTTCTAATTTTCAGCCAATCAGATTACTTGATCAAGGTTGTTGATATACATTCACATACTGAATGACCAACAGTGCAGATTTAGATCAGTTGGCTTCTGAAGAAGCCAACTGATCTGGATCAACACTGTTTGCAAAGGCAGGGTATATACGGGTTCAGCAGGACAAGGGTTAAAGTGGGATTGAAAAATCTATTTGAATGGCTACCCTTTGGTAAGTAATATGGTCAACATGGGTACTCATTTAGGAAGCACTTCAGTTAAGCGATTCTAAAGAGGACCCATGACCTATTTTTTTTTTTTTTTTTTTGAGAAATAAGAACTGTAATGCAGATACCCCCTCTTATCTGTACTTTCTGCAGCTATATTACTTTCTTCTATATTAGTTCCTATCTTAGGACAGGTGTGTTTTCACCCACAACACTAGTTGAACAGATTCAGATTAGTTTTGGGCATTTGTCATTTTCAATATATTTGTTTACCCATAACAGATCTAAATGTGGCTAGAATTCCAGGAAGGAAAAAAAAAGACACTGGGAACAGCAAAGATTCAGATAGTCAGCAAATCTGTATTTTTTTGGTCATAGTTGTCAGCTGCATACAGTTTGCAAATGGACAACAAAGGCATAGATAGGCATGTGAAGCCCACCATTTAGTCCAGCATTGTTCATACATGTAAGAAGTAAGGCTGGCTGATTGGAGCTAAACATATAATCGATTATCAGTCCTGCCATTGTGATTGATAATCAGTTAGTAATCACTGAAGATTTGGTCGTAATTTTACCTGTCTGAGCATGACTCTCACCATTTGTTATACTGTATTGTATGTATTTGGTCAGACAGGCCTGAGCAAACAGTGTAGACCCTGATGAGACACCACAAATGTGGCATCTCATCAGGGTCTACACTGTTTGCCACACATCCAGCTATTTTTAGACACAACAGTGGGTAGTAAACTGTACTTGTTCAAATTTTAGAGTAAGTATGGTAAGGATTTGCGGTGTCTGAATACTAAGGGTAAATACGGTAAAGTAACAAACACAGAAATCAAATGATCGATTATTAGCAAATCAGGAATGATTATCATTTTTGTGGATTTTATTAATCAATTAATCGATTATCTGTGCCAGCCTTAGTAATAAGGCCATTGAATTACAGTATAAAGAGCAGACTCGGCGGCTCCATAGCTACAGATAAGAAGGGTATCCACATAATATTTTTCTTATTTCTTTATGAAAACATGTTGTGGGTACTCATTAGAAGCACCTCGCTGAGGCGCTTCTAATGAGTACCCACAACATATGTTTCTGTTGAGAAATAAGAATGATATCAGCATTTTTCGGATGAAAAAAAGCGCCTTATCTGTTGCTATGGGCTCATTCGGATATGCTTCCAACTGGTGATCAGGCTGCCCCGGTCTCGATCTCCACTGGGTTCTGCAACATTCTTAAATGGAGATTATGAAATATTTTCTATCGTCTTTTTCTACTATCTGATGATTCAAGGAGAGGAGGGCAATTCTCAGTTTCTTAGATAAGAACGTGCACAAGTACTGGTCAACAACTAAGCCTGCCCAGGAAAAGTGTGGTTAAAGGTAAACTGACCGGCTCAAGATGACCTTAATATCATTGACCAGGCTGTTAAAATCCAAATCGAAACAACCAATTGCACAGTTTTTCTGAAAAGGATCATTTTGAGGCAAAAAACCTGTTGCTACAGTAAAAGCCTTTTTTTCATCCAAAAAGTATATTTTTTTTACTCTCCATATAAACATAAAAGTTGCCAGTAGTCATTAGTGAGGCACTTCTAATGGGTATCCATAATATGTCTTCATGGAGAAATAAAGAAAAATATTTATCTAGAATGAAATACATCAAATGAATTGAGTAACACATTTGCAGTTAATAAATTTGGTATTTAGGATCTTGACAGGTGACATGGGTCAGATTCCCTGTCTGAGAAATATGTTCATCTAAACTGATAATCTTAACACTCAGCATTCTTAGAGCAAGTTTCTGCAGATGAAAAATTGACAAAGTTTTCTTTTTTTTCAGAAAACAGAACTTAACATTTCAAGCAAATTTGTCTTCAATTTGCAGGAAATGTCAAGTTCTATTTTTAGGGAAAAAATGAAAAATATTTGACAATGTTGTTGTCAGAAAGTTTTTCCCAGCAGGCTAAGTGTTTTTACAGTTGATTTTTATGTTCTGTTTCAGAGGGGACCCTCAATGAATGGACATGCCAGAATTGTGGTAAGTATATGTTAAAAAATCACAATTCTAATGGATATTATGCTAAAGACAAATTCTCCAGAAAATTTGTTCTATGTGCAATATACAGGGCCCCTAGGGGAACCTTGAAACCTGTAAAAACCTGTAATTTTGTTGAAATCCTTTAAAAACTTTTAATTTGGCTGAAAAACCTGTAAAAACCTGTATTTTGATGAGAACACCTTTATATTTGGCAATTTGTTAATGCAAGAGAAGGGCAAAGGAAAAATATGTAGCATTTAATAACAGCAAATTATAGTTCTGTGGCTGAGATTCATATGTTCCAAAACAGAAATGCAAGTTAATATTGTCATTACCATTTAAAGATAAAAATATCAGGGCCCAGTTGTTCAAAGCTAACGACATCATTAATCAACGATTTGTTAAAATTTACATCAAGTGATACGCAAATATGCTGAAATTTTTTGCTGAAAAAATGTGAGTAGTGCAAAAGCTACTCACATTTTTCAGCAAAAAATATCAGAATACTGTGTATTTTATCCACTAAAACAGTTAACGAAATGACCCTTAACGAACTTGTTAAGCTAACGACGCTTTGAACAACTGGGCCCAGATTTTCGTTGCAATTTTTCTCCCTATTTTGCTTGAATGGTGATGTCGCGGAGTTCTTTTCCTTGGGATCTGGCAAGAAATTTAACTGTAAAATGCTCTTTTATTTTGTACATCATTACGAAAATAAGCCTATTCAAATATATTGAACATTTTACAACCAAAAAAAGAAAATTTTCAGATAAAAAATTCTGATATTTTTTCATATTTCTGCTCAAAACATAGATTGTGGGTACTCGTTAGAACTGCCTCGCCAAGGCGGTTCTAACAAGTACCCACAATCTTAGTTTTCTTTAAGAAAACTAATGTACACCCTTGTAAACCCCAGTTTTACTATATAAAAGTGGGGTTTAGGGGGTCAAAATTATATAGGCGTGTTCTCGTGATGGTTTCATCCTGAAACACCTCTATTTGGCTGAAAATAGCCTTTATAAAAACTTTATTTTTAAGAGAGCCTGCTAGGGGGCCTGAATATATCTTTGAGCTGTGACCTGTCCCAGGTAGTTTTTAAATATAACACTTTTTGGTAGCATATATGAATAAAACATTGAAAAGAAAAAGAAAAATGAGTCCTATTATCTGTACTCATAAAAAAAAAATAAAGTAACAAATTTTGTAAAGCATGTGTATTTCTCTCATAAGGAGTTCATCAGAACCTGATTGAGAACCTAAATTATTTTTGTGAAACTCCCTTTATTTAGCGCACCTGAGCTAAAGACTCGGTTCCGTTCAGGGTGAACTTTTGTGATCACTTGCCATGTGTCATTCGTCCGTTAACACCATTGAATGTTTCCTCTGAAACCCCTGGGCCAATAGTCTTCAAATTTCACATGGAGCCTTTTTTATGGCGATTGAAAATTTGTTCAAATGGTCATGGTCTGTTAAGATGGCCACTATGCCCATATATGGTAAAAACTTAAAAATCAGAACCAAGAAAGGTTTAAGGCAAAATCTTGATATATAGCATCAGGAACTCAAGTTCTACCAAGTTTTTTCAAATGATGATCATAGAGAGACCTTTGACATTTTTTTATGGAAAGGTCAAATTTGCATCCCCATGCATTTGTATGGGGAAAATATTGAAAAGTCATTTTCTGAAAATCTGTTAAAGACTAATGGCTGAAACTTACAAGGTATGATAACCGGTAAATTATTAAAGTTTTTTTAGTTACAATCCAAATTTTGTCCATTGGGGGTCATCTGCTCTTGCCCCTGGGCTATATACATGCTAGTCCAACAAGTTAGACGCACCCATGCACCCATTTATTGATAATTGCTGTTTATAGATGTGCATGCGTTCCTAAGAACAACAAAAACATAACATCATATAAATGTGATGTCCGACTGGAGACCAGGAGGTCGCTGGATCAACCCCTGCCGGCCGAAATTGGCAACATTCTTTCGTGGAGATTGATCATGAAATATTTTCTATGGTCATTCTCTCCCTTCCACTGAATCAAGAAGGGCAGTTGTCAGTTTCTGTCGAAAGAATGTGCACAATACTGGTTAACCGCTTAGAGGACTAAGCCTGCCCAGTAACCGTGTGGTTAGGTAAACTGACTGTGCTCGACATGACCCCATTGGGTTGACTGGGCCATAAAACCTCAACACAAACAAACATATAAATGAAATATGAACATCTGGAACACAGAATTCTCATGTATGGGAGTATATACAAGCATGAAATTGTGTAAAGTGTAAATATCTTCTCCTTTGAAGCCGCTTGAGCAATTTTAACCTAATTTCACATGGGGCCATCTGTTGAAAGGGTATTTGACAATTTGTTTGAATGGTTATGCACCATTGAACAGGATGGCTGCCATGCCCATATATGGTAAAAACACTTAATCTTCTTCAGAACCAAGAAAGCTTTGAGGCTGAATCTTGGTATATAGCATCAGGGACTCAAGATTTACCAAGTTTGTTTGGCCTTGGCACTCGACATGACCCCATTGGGTTAACTGGGCTGTAAAATCTCAACACAAACCATGTTTGTTCAAATAATGATATTAGGTGTTTGAAATTCTCTGTGAGGACTTTGTGAATTCCTGACCTTGCTTATAAAAGACATTTGCTTGAGGAAAGACCAGTTTTTTTTTGTGTTTTTTTGTGAACATACAGCATTTCTGACAAAAGCATTATTTTTGAGTATTAACAACTCGGTGAAAATTCTGTAAATAATTTTTGCAAATAGTCCTAAAATAAGACACTGCATATGCCCAAGATATTCACTATAAGATGGCTATTCCAGATAGATATTCACTTAGAAATGCCAGCCTCCATGACACATTTGCTGGTTCAACACCTACTGCATCTGCAACATTCGTTTGTGGAGATTTGATCATGTAATATTTTCTATGGTCATTCTCTCCACTTCTGCTTATTTAAGAAGGATAGTTATCAGTGTTTGGTGAATGAATGTGCACAATACTGGTTAACTGCTTAAGAGGACTAAGCCTGCCAGCAAAAGAGTTGGTGGCTCAGTTGGATGTGCGTCAGATCAGTGATCAGATGGTTGCAGGTTCGACCAGCGCCGGGTCGGGATCAATCTTTTGTGGAGATTGATCATGATCATCTCTCCCTTCAGCTGATTCAAGAAGGGCAATTGTTAGTTTCTGGCAAAAGATTGTGCACTATAGTGGTTTACTGTTAGAGGACTAAGCCTGCCCAGTAAAAGTGTGGTTAGGTAAATGGACCAAACTCGACATGACCCCATGGGGTTAACTGTGCCGTAAAACCTCAATATATACAAACAAGAATGGTTCCTTAACCTGATCACACTCGACATGACCCCATTGGGTTGACTGGGCTTCACCTCAGCACAAAAAAACAGATCAGTCAGAAACATTAAATTATATTGGTATATTTTTGATACAGTATCAGTTTAAAAGTATTTTAGATGTTTGTGAAGAAAAATGAAAGTTGAATTCGAAGTGTAATTTAGATAATGATGATTTGACAATGGCTGTACAAAACCTGTTAGTCTAGCAAGCATTACATGGGTGAAATGTTTTCAGTATGATTACTGAATTCAGTATTGGGATGACTTTTCATCCGAGATAAGACAGGGAAAAACTTATTTTTAGTTTCAGAAATTAAAATATGGATTTTCCAAATTGGAGAATACTGGAACTGTCACCAGTGGGGTTATGGTGACATCACCGTCTACTGCAAATGGGTACCTGTATGTTTTTATGCATTTCTTGAGAGGGTTTAACATTTTTTTGTCAAAGTGCTATTTAATGAGGGTGGTGTCCATTGTCACAGATCAATTTTAATATATTAAATTATATAGAACCTCCTGTCCCTCAAACTGCTTACATCGGATTCATTCCTCATATCTTGGTTGCTTATACAGCCATTAGAGTAAGTTTGTTTTGATGTAAAGCATTATTTTGGAATATGAGGTGAATGAATTTTTCTTTTTTTTTTTTTTCAGAACATGTGGCTGCAAGGCCAGTGGAGCCGCAGGTTTATGATCATGATATGAAGGAGATAGAAAGACCCGAGCACACCACCTCAGAGGATGGTATCTGGGGATTTGTTAAATCCTCAGTTGAAATCCTGAAACAGACTGCACAATATGTTTCATCTTTCTTTTATTTTTGGTAGGGATCTTAATTTATAAATTCTTTTCCTAGTTATCTCTACATATATTATGGTTGATTTTTTAAGTTTTTCAAAATTTGTTAAGGCAGCAAAAAATTTACTGTTCTATAGAAATTTCAAAAGCAATAATAAATCTGTTTCAGGATAACTGCTAACAAAAGAGGTGGACAGGGTATTCAATTATTTCATTTAACTATTAATCCCTGGGCCCCCGTAGCCTAGTGGATAAGAGAGTTGACTCTTAATCCATTAGGTTTCTCACCGCTGTGGTTCGAGCCTCGCTCGGGTCACATGTGGGAAAGCCAAGTTCTGCTTACGGATGGTCAGGCGGTTTTTCTCCGGGTTCTCCGGTTTTCGCCCACCTTTGATGAACGATCGGCTCGATATAAGTGAAATATTCTTGAAAGGGCCGTAAAACCCAAACAAAAAAAAAAACAAAAAAACTATTAATTCCTTGGACTTCAGCAGCATCAGATGACATTTTTCTGTTTTCCTTTTCTTAGAAAATATGGTTTTGGCATTTCATGTATATAGTCTCTACAATGTGCACTAATCCTTGCAGACACAAGACAGAGCTGCTCAGTCTTCTGGAACCATGGATAAACTAAGGTTTGACTCTTCCTGTGGGAAGATTAGTACCTTGCCTGTTTTAATTAGGATCTCCTTGGAAAGGACCCTTTTCAGTTAGGGTTTTTTTTTTTATATTGTGCATCATTTAAGGTCCATACTTGTCTTTTTTCCTAAGTTTTAAGTATCCATCTGCTTTCTCCAAAACTTAGTCTTACAGTATTGTCCCATTTCAGTGCAACACCATACCCAACTCCTCTGTGAAGGAGCTGCCCATTTAAATATGCTCGTCTAGAGCAGTGGATAAGTTAAGGTTTTAGAACTGTCTGGGCTCTTCTGGAGCCCTGGATAGGTCAAGGTTTGAATCTTCCTGCGGGAGGATTAGCAACATCAGGCAATACCTGGGATATCGTTCTGGAAGGTGCCTAGTTTTTGTTTACATTTCATTTTACAAATTTTTAAGCATCATTCTTCCTTCCCCAAACTCTGTCTAACAATCTTGTCTGTACTTTTGTATGCATTGCATTTAACACCATAGCTGACAACTGTATGTCCTCCACCATACAGTACTCAAGTATGCTTTATGGCTACATCTGCATGTTGGATGTGCACATTTCTGTATGGCAGAGTTTAGGTAAGGTATGAAAATTAAGGTTGTGTTCAGAGTTCAGTCCAAAAAGCTCAAACAGGTGATTATCAAAAACTTGGTTGTCTCACTTTAAATCACCCAGAATATAGTTTTCAGATCTAAAATGATTGGCTTTTATATATATAACATCTTTAAGCCCTACTGTTATTTTAGCAGCTGTTCCTAACAGGTTTAAGTTTGTCATTGTGGCATAATATATGGGTCATAATATGGGGTTTGTCACTGGGTCTTAATATGTGGGTTGTAACACCAGGTTTGTGTAATGAAGCTGCTCTAATTACTGCTTCTTATCCAGTTTGTAGCACCACTAGTTGCTCTAAGGTGTTTTGAACAATGACTAAAATTCATTCAGTAGAGTACAACACATTTACAATAACAATTGAATATTGTAAGTGTGTACCCAATAGGTCCCAAGGTTACTTCTCCATTGTTCGGTTTTCTGTGGAGTGCTGTTTTGTGTCATTTTATGGTTATTAAACCTTGTCCAGAGCTGTGTACCATGATTATGGCCTATCCGGAGTATCTTCTTTTTTTTTTTTCATTCTAACAATCACTATTTGAATACCCTGCTTTCCTATAATCTAGCAACACTAATGCAGCATTCTGAAGTATTGCATTGGCAGTCTAATTATACTGTCTTGGTCTTGCACAGAGTAAATCTGGTATCCAGGTATTAATAAGTTTCTCTTCAGAAATCGTCTTTGTGGCATCTGATTAGCGCTGTCTGAGAAGGTGATCCTTACATTGCATCACAAATGGAAACCTGCTTTTGTCAAAAAAGTGTTGTCTGGACCACTCAGTAAATACTGCTTTAGTGTTGCCATACCATCCACTACATCAGTTACACACATTGTTGGAGATCTGTTGATGCATGGTTTGCTCTTCCATTGAACATTACAGAACTCCAGATATCCAGATAAATATTGTTTTATTATTTCTACATGAAATATGATGTCACTCATTAGATGCACTTCTGATGTGTGCCCATATTTTCATGAAGAAATAAAAATCTATGTTTTGGTTGGAAAAGGCATTTTACTATAGTTACCTCAAATTTTCGAACAGGCAGACATGAGAACAGCGTAGACCCAGATCAGACTGCAGTTCTAAATCAGTTGTTGCACCCATATTACATGAAGACAGTAGGTTTTGTGGGTAAACCATACATCATACAGAAGGATAGTAGACTACTCATATATAACTGTTCATATGTACTGTTCCTAAACCATTCATCATACTGTCCATAGTTGAGACCCTGGTTAGTCAGCCAGCACATCTATTTTCAACTCAGGAGTCCTTGTGGCTTACTGCTGTTCAAGACCGACTGCATAAATACAAGGCTATTCTGGGTCTCTACTGTTCATGCATGATGTAATTATGGTTTTAATCATTTCTGTAATTGTTCTTGTGTTCTTAGGCATTTTTATGGGCACATGAGCATTCAAACTTATCTGCTGATTTTGAAATGCACCAGCAAACATTGAACATGTGTTCAATTACAGAATATATTTCAGTAGATTCCCTTCTGCTGATTCAGTAAGGGTATTTGTCAGTTTCTGGCAAAAGAATGTGTGCACAATACTGGTTAACCACTTAGAGGATTAAAAAATGGTAAGGGAAAAGTCCAGGGATTGCCACAATCACAAACCACAGCCCCTCCCAAGAGGAAGAGGAAACGGACTAAACCAGACAAGCACAAATTGAAGAAACGCACGAAAAGCACCAAGATTAGCTCTCTCACCCCCAAGCGAGGTAATCGCAATGCTAAAAGGACTGAAAAACACGAGAACAAAATAACACAAGGTAAGACATAAAACGATTTTCGTAGAATAAACCACAGAGCAACAAAGAGTAAGATTAACACCGGACCACTGCCTTACCATGGTCAGTTAAGTAAACCACGTGGGGGTGTTAAAGCACTTTTAAAGCTATCCAACTTCCTAAGCCTGCCCAGTAAAAGTGTGGTTAGGTAAACTGACCGCATTCAACCTGATCCAGTGGGTTGACTGGGCCATAAAACCTCGACACAAACAAAAATTTCAGGAGATTATACCAGCCTGTAGGAAAAAAATACTTGAAACCTTGTGACAGTGAGTATTTTAATGCTAACAAGTAGATTTTTTGCACAGATAATTGGTATTATAAAGTTGGTATATACCACTCAAATTTTGCTAAGCATCAAAACTTTGGTATTAATTTTTTCTAATGTAATAGGATTCAAGTTTACTTAACATTTTTCAGAGATTTGTCTTTTTAACATCAAAATTTTTTTTTTCCAAATTATTCTGTCTAGTGCTGTAAAGTTTTAATTAAAACAATATCGAATGTCATTGAACAAAAATGAAAACCCAGGAAAGCAATTAAGCCATTTAAAAATGGCATTGTATTTAAATGTCATTGCTGTTTGTGCTGTGTTTCTTATTTGGTTTTGAAACTTGTTGGATTCTATGCTAGATTGTGAAGTGATTGTGAAACTTGGTAGAGTTGGTGTAATTTCATTGGTTAGTTTTGGAGTTAATGCTTGGACTGGCTGGATTTAAGGGTGAGTTGTGGTTGAATTCTAAGGTGTTAAATTATGAACTTCATAGAATGGATTTAAGGGGAGTTAGTTTGTGATTTAGTGCTCAGATAACTTGGTGAAAAAATGTTTGCACAAAATATTGCAGAAAACAGCATGATGGCAGTGATATTAATTTTTTTGATCAGGCTCACAATTGAAACTCAACAATATCTGTACAAAAAAACCTACTGATTGCAGAAAAAAAAAGGTGAGAGAAAAAGTCCAGGGAGTGCCACAATCACAAACTGCAGCCCTTCCCAGACACCAAGAGGCAGAGGAAACAGACAAATTGCACATGTACTTGCACAAAAGACTGCTCAGGAAGTGTAAGTTAACTGACCAGCTCAACAGGACCTGAAGTGTTGACTTAGCCGTAAAACTCCTAATAAAATAATCTGAATGATAAATTCTTAATATAGATATTCAATAAATTTTGAATGTTGCTGGTGATGGTCATGAGCTGTCTTCCAGACTGCTGACAGAGTGTGATGTTTCAAAAAAATGTCAATGCATATTTAAAGTGAGCTAGAAACCACAATTGCTAAATAGTCATCTAGGCACCAAAAGGTTGAGACTGCAAAATACACACTTTACAACAACACACTGATCAGCTAGATAAATGCCGCTCTACTATAAAGTGCAATACTAAAGTTTTGATTTTTAAATATGATAAGCAAAATGTTAAACTGTTTAAATGATATAAATTTGTCAGCAATGTGCCCTATTCTTGTTTCGTTGTACAAGATTTTTGCTGTCTGAGATTTTTTTCAGCCAACTCTTTCTGTGCCGTGTTGACTGAGCCACTTGGGTTCCTGCTTTGACCATCTGAAACTTCAAACAAGCAGAAGTAAATGCGCCGTGTTGACTGAGCCACTTGGGTTCCTGCTTTGACCATCTGAAATGTCTAACAAGCAGAAGTAAAATTGTGGTACAACAGGATGCACTTTTAAAGGTTAGAACTTCAGAAAAGAAAGAAAAAAAAAAATGAAGTTGAATATAGTTTTTATCAATATATATAGTAAAAACAGGTCTTAGGAAGATAAGTATTTACCCCAAATATACTCAACAAAATAATTTAAGGCTCACTTAGTGCAGTTTTCCATATATGAAAATTTGACTGCATCTGTGGGCAAAACCACAGAAGATATCAAAATGTTTTTGATTGTTTTTAAAATGGAACCCGAAAATTCATATTTCCAGCAAAAAGATTTAAATCAAAACTTTCACAGAAAGAATGCTACAGTTTTACCCCCAAGTAGAAAATTGATACCTGATCATGATAAGGGAATATTATTATTATTGTCTTTACTTCAAACTGTGAAAAAAACAACAACAGAAAACGTTAATTTTAATCAAGAAACACATTTTCCATCTTTAGATTATTCACAGACTGAGGAATTATTGGAGGCAATTTCAGCTTCTTAAAGGGTTGACCTCTTTTTCTGGCCATAGCTGTGTGTCTTTTATCCCTGAGAAAGTGCAATTGGCAAGATTTTGTTTGGGATAAATCATTTTGACTGAAAAAAAAAGAGATACATTTAATTTCAGATATTCTGAAAAAAACATGAATTTTGGGTACAAAAATCATGTTTCAGAAATTCCCATTTTTCTCAGAATCTTCTAGACTGACAATGTTTGTGCCATTGACACTTTGGTAGCTGACCGTATTGCTAACATGCTGAGCTTATTGAAATGGGCTTACAAAAAGCAGTTTTGCCCACAGAATAATTATTTAAACTGACAGGTTGCATTTGAATCTTAATCAAAGGGAAACTGAAACTGATGACCCTTTAATTATTTTGTTGAGTATATTTAGACACATTAAATCCTTGCCATACTTGTACTAAGCATTGGACAAGCCAGTTTACTATAGGGATCAAACATGGTTTTTCATGCTTTTCCATTCACCAGGTCCCTAGGGAGGTGTTAATCCGCGGCCTCCAGCCTCGGTTTTCCACAACTCCCTTGGGACCTGGTGAATGTTGATGCATTGAAAAACCATGTTTGATCACTATTGTTGCATAAAAACTGAAAACATTTTCTATATTTCCCATTATTTCTTGCACTATTTTGTTTTGCCTTTTCACCAATGTCTCGCAAATGCAATTCGCATGGACTAGCTCGTTCTAGGGCCGGGCACTACACATCTCCTAATGGTAGCAGATCTGTGGCCCCGGTACAATCATATTGAAAGTTGTGTAGCCATACATAAACAGCGCGTGAATTGCTTTAATACACAGGTTTTCACCGGTAAATGCACAGTTGTT
Organism: Anodontia alba; assembly: GCA_964016985.1. Lineage (NCBI taxonomy): Eukaryota > Metazoa > Mollusca > Bivalvia > Lucinida > Lucinidae > Anodontia > Anodontia alba. The sequence continues at coordinate 30,321,550 of OZ024830.1, forward strand.
AATAAAGTGTGACACTGCTTTTTGTGAAATAATACATATTGTGTCTAAACCTGCTTGATGAATGGTTACCAGGTAACCCTGATGCAAAACTGCACTTAACGTGCATTGTGCAGTACATTCTGATCTGAATCAACGGTTTGGGGTAATTTTTGAAACATATACATAGCTCTTGATAAGAATGGGTATCCAGGTAAAATTTTTCTTAACTCTCCACAGAAACAAATGTGGGTACTCATTAGGAGTGCCTCAGCAAGGCAATTCTAATGAGTGCTCACAACATGTTTTTATGGAGAAATAAGAAAAATATCAATGCTTTTTGTTTGAAATAAGGAGCTTATCAAGAGCTATGATTAACTGTGATTCAAATGATAAAGTATACAAGTATACAGTGGCGAAGTGTCCACTGGCTGAGTGGTTTGTGGTTTGCACTCTCATCTGTGGATCATGAGTTTCCAGGTTTGACGCTTGGGAATTCAATATAGGGATCAAACATGGGTTTTCATGCCAGAGGCCGCAGTTTTCAACACCTCCCTAGGGACCTGGCAAATGTTAATGGATTGAAAAACCATTTTCGATCGCTATTATTGCATAAAAACTGAAAACATTTGCTACATTCGCATTATTTTTTGCACTATTTCATTTTGCCTTTTCACCGATGTCTCACGAACGTAATTTTCATGGACTATGCTCGTTCTAGGGCCAGGCAGTACAAATGCTTATCCTTAGTTCTGACACAGATACATGTTTTGTTATATTATTTACAGATCTAAATCCAACAGAGTACGAGTATCTTTATAAGGAAAACTGGTGACTGGGGTTAAGTAAGGTAAGTTAACTATTCCGAAATATTCCTACAATATTAACTCTTGGCATGCTGGGTTAGCCGGCCTCGGTGGCTCAGTTGGATGCGCCGTCCGACTGGAGACCAGGAGATCGCGGGTTCAACCCCTGCCGAGGTTGGCAACATTCTTTCGTGGAGATTGATCATGAATTATTTTCTATGGTCATTCTCTCCCTTCCGCTGATTCAAGAAGGGCAGTTGTCAGTTTCTGGCGAAAGAATGTGCACAATACTGGTTAACCACTTAGAGGACTAAGCCTGCCCAGTAACCGTGTGGTTAGATAAACTGACTGCGCTTGACATGATCCCATTGGGTTGACTGGGCCGTAAAACCAACGCAAACATGCTGGGTAAAATTTTCAGGAGATGCAATTTTAGGAGACAATTAGCATGAAATAGCAAAGCCTATTTTCTGGGCAAAAATATTGTCAATTTGTCTGCCAAATTTGCCCATAAGTGTTCTATTTAAGTCTAAATCTGGATACAGATATAAAACAGTAATGAAGATGTCTAGGAAGAGCCACAATCCCAGATGATAGCCTACCAACGATATCAAGAGGAAGACTGAAAAAAAACATAATGGGTCTTTTACATGGGCGTGAGTACATAGGTCTAGATAAGAGGGGGTAGCCTGTAAATATTTTTCTTATTTCTCCACGAAAACATATGTTGTGGGTAATCATTAGAAGCGCCTCAGTGAGACACTTGTAACGAGTACCCACAACATATGTTTTTGTGGAGAAATAAGAAAATATCAATACTTTTGGATGGAAAAAAATGCCTTAACTAGTGCTATGGAGCAATTAGTGCTCCGGAGTTTGGATCAGGAGGCCCCAGATTGGAATCCTACTGGAGGAGTAAGTCAGCTCATGACTATATGGCGCATTGTACCATTACGAAAACACGCCTATTTAAATATATAGAAAATTTCACGTACAAAAACTGAAAATTTTCAGATAAAAAACTCTTCTATTTTTCTTATTTCTGCTCAAAACATAGATTGTTGGTACTCGTTAGTACCGCCTCGGCGAGGCGGTTCTGACGAGTATCCACAATCTATGTTTTTGAGCAGAAATAAGAAAATCAATGTATACCCCTGTAAACCCCAGTTTTACTATATAAAAGTGGGGTTTAAGGGGGTCAGTATTATATAGGCATGTTTTCGTGATGAGAGCCTTTCATTATCACTTTCCATCTCAATATGACTTAAATAGTTTAAAGTGATGTAAACACCAAATCATCTTCTGAATTATTGTGTGTAAATTTACATCATATAGTGCCATTAAGGTTTCTTTATGAATATACATTTATAGAAGTGTTCAAAACTAATAAGGGGGTGGTTGGGTGAGGCAAAGGTGTCGTACATCTTGAGTCACGGAGGCGTCCAACTCATATTGGCTTACACTTGGGCAAGGCCTGCTTTCCTTGTAGCAGGTAAGAGTAGAGGGGGAATGTTTTTATTTCTTCTGTTTCTTCATTGTCATTCATGTTCATTTCTCTCCTGTCTATCTCATCGCCTCTACTATCTCTTCTGTCTCTCTGCTTCTTTTCTCTGGGAGACGACACAAAATGACCCACAAGGGTTGACTTGTAGTTAAACTCCAACACAATCAATTTAAAACTAATATATTTTGATCCACTACTAATTTGTAGTTTTACCTTAAATAAGGGTGGATAGTCTCTGATAAGTTTATAAAAACAAGGGAAACAAAACAAATCCACTTCCATGAAAACAGGATTCATTTTTTTTTTTCAGAACAGATTCACTATGACAGCTGAAATTCATAATTTCAAAACTGCTTTTGTGACACTGAAAGTATTAAAGACTTTAAGAAAAGAAAAAAAAAAGGCAAAATAGAACTAGACAGAAAGTTAGGGACCTAATTTGATATATCAATCAAAGAAAAACTACAATTAAGAAGACAAAGATTGTCAGTCAAGACCATGTAACAGATGAAAATAATTTGTGTAAGTAACGGATGAAAATAATTTGTAAGTATACAATGTGTAAGTATACAAGCATTGGAAATAATCCTTGTGTGAGTATACAGTGTGTAAGTATACTTATGTAAACATTATAAATAACCTTTGTCTAAGTAAAAGAGCATTGAAACTACTTTGAAAATAACTGCACCAATAATATGAATGTAACAAATTCTGCAAAAATATCATTTCTATAGACTTTTGATTGCAGATGGCTTAGTGTTTTAACCTATTACTCACATGGCAAAGTCAGCAAATGAAAACATATCTACTGGGTGGACACACATTCTTATCTGCTCTGATGAGCTCAAACCACTTTATTTAAGCCGTAATGAGCTATTTATGGTAAAAACACATCCTGACTTACTGACAAAACTGCTGGATGAGTGGCAAACCGTTTAGATGCTGATCAGATGCTGCATTCTGTCCTCTGATCCAGGTCTACACTGTTTACTCTGGCCTGTCTGTCTCAATACTTAGGATTTTTACGGTAATAGACTTAAATGAAATATGGCTTACTCCTACTCCTTATCATGGACACAAATATATATGAAGTTAACCAGGGAAAGCAATAAAGTATAAGATGGTGCTTTGCAGTTAATGACTTGGATCATATTTTTTTTTTCAAACTTATTGTTTAGGTCTCTTTTGGCTATACATTGTAGTATAAAAAAGTTGAAAAAATACTCTGTCTGGGCAGAGTGTTGTTTTCTCTTCTAAAAGGGGGTCTACTCTAAAAGGAAAGAATTTGTTTCTCTTGGAAGCACCTTAGGAGTAAATACTTTTCTTTTAGAGTAGGCTCCATTTCAGAAGGAGCCATTTTCTCCCTTCCATGGACATGAAGGGCAGTTGTCAGTTTCTGGCAAAAGAATGAGCACAAGTACTGTTTCACAGCTTAGAGGAAAACCAGATAAGGAAAGTGTGGATAGGTAAACTGACTAGTTCGACATGATAGTAAGCGTTGACTGGGAAGTTCCAACCTAACCAATCAAGCTATAAAGGTAACCCAAAATGGAATGTCGGCGTCATGTGGGAAGACTGATATGGTTCGTAGTGGCACTGGCTGTGGGTACATGCGACACACCCACAGGTTTTTTTTTTTTGTCTAGTGACTTAAATTTATTGTTTACCTAGTGTTTAGCTTGATAAGAAAGTGTCAATGAAAGGTCAGTCACAAGAAGCAGTCTTCTGAAGGCACTGATAAAAAAATTAAAATCTTTTTAATTTATCACCTTATAAGTATAATGACTGAACCATATATTGTCATTGTTAATAAGGCCAGATGTATGGTGAATGGAGAGGATATGCATCTTACCCAGTTACCATGAGTGTAATGTATACTGATTTATTACAGATACAGTAAAAGCCCCTAGAACAGACATGAGCTGGTGTGGATCTGGTTCAGAAACTTCTTCATACTACTATTAAGGTATGGTTGTCTGTTGGATCTGTGCATCGTAGTATGTACATAAGCAGGTAATCTCATGTACTTTTTAATGTTTTATGCAGACTATGATTTTAATTTGTATTTCATAGTTAATGTTGGTGTTTTACACCTCTTCAAACAGTATTTCAGTTATGTTATAGGTGTTGGATTGGTAGACAGGGAATACAAATGTCCGAAGTAAAAAAAAAAAAAATAAAAGAAAAATCTAAGGAGTGCCACAATCACAAGCCGCAGCCCATCCCAGACACAAAGAGGAAGAGGAAATAGACAAAATCAAACAAGTGTAAATCGAACAAAAGCACTAAGATTAGCTGTCTCTTTCTCAAGTGAGGTAATCGCAATGCGGAAAGGACTGAAAATTACAAGAACAAAATAACACAAGGCAAGACTTAAAACAAATCTCCTTGTAGATTAAAAAAAAAAGGTAAGAGAAAAGTCCAGAGAGTGCCACAGTCACAAACCGCAGCCCTTCCCAGACACCAAGAGGAAGAGGAAACCGACAAATCCAAACAAACACAAATCAAACAAACATACAAAAAAACACTAAGATTAGCTCTCTTCCACAAGCGAGGTAATTGCAAATGCTAAAAGGACTGAAAAACACAAGATCTGAAAGACAAAAGATAAGACATAAAACAAATTGCCTCGTAGAAAAAAAAAAATCACACAAAAAATATTAGGTATGATCTTATGAATTTGTCAGATCGTGTTAGGACCAGTTGACAAGGAAATATATCTTTGCTGTAATAAGAAATAATTTGGGAATCAATGTGCATAAAGTGTCTTGTGGTAAGATGTATACTACTAAGGCCGACCAGTAAATATTATTGAAAATAGTACTGTGAAGTAAACAGTACTTTTAAAAGTCTGTAGGTTTTCAAAAGTTCACTGCATTTATATTAGGTAAATTTTCTGCTGACCATTCAAAAACTGTCCCTCTATTGGCATTTTTTAATGTATGTGTGGGCTATTGCAGTAGTGTCGTTTTGTTTTGTCATTGCTAGTTTAAATCTTCTTCATTCAGGAAGGCTGTGCTTAATGATTATAGCCTTTCCTGAGTAACTTGATTTGTAATTTTGATATCAAGAGGTAATATGACACGAGTCATTATTTACCCACTCCATTCAAATGTCCCTGTTTTTTAAACTTGGTCTTAGCCCTTAGCATTTTTCCTCCTTTTTTTATCAGGTAATCAAAACCATTCTTTGGGCTTCGATGCATATGACTTGTTTATCCAATGTTCTTGTTAGATTAATGTCTTTGAAATCAGGTTCATGTGTCTTGCACACTGGACCTGCTTCTTGTTCCTGGTAAGCAAGGAACAAGGTGAAGAGTAAGAAATTAGAACAAGATCTGTAGCTTGTGTTCAGTTAGTGTTTCCATATTGCTTGGGTATGCTCAGTTTGTCAATTTCATGTTCTTGATTAGGTTCTGGTTCCTTGGTTTGTTATTTCTCTTTGCACAAGATTTGATTTGTTCCATGGTTTTGATGTTTTTGTTCATTTACACAACTTAAGTTTGATTTTGGTTTCCTGGGTTTCAGAGGTTTCTTGGGTTTCAGATTCAGTGTATCTTGAGGTTTTTTTACTCTTTACTCTTGTCACACTGAAGCATTTGGGGACAGAGTGCAAGGAACAAAAATCTGACTTTACCGATGTTTCTACAAGAACAGCAAATAAACAAGTCATATGTACTTAAAACATAATGGACATTTTCTCCAAATTTATATTTTTTATTTAGTATCTTTTTATTACCTAAAATTATCTAATTTAATGCAGTGTTGATGTTCTATCAAAAAATAAAAAGATAAGAGAAAAGCCCAGGGAGTGCCACAATCACAAACAGCAGCCCTTCCCAGACACCAAGAGGAAGAGGAAACAGACAAAACCAAACAAGCGCAAATCAAACAAACATATGAAAAGCACTAAGATTAGCTCTCCCTTCCCCAAGCAAGTTAATTGCAATGCTAAAAGGACTGAAAAACACAAGAACAAAATAGCACAAGCTAAGACATAAAACAAATCACCTCGTAGAAGTCTGTCCATACAGACACATGATCGTTTAAGAATTATTTCAGTGTCGGGTCAGTATTGTTTATTTGTAAGATGGGCATTTGTGTTCCTTGGAGGTTTGGATCTAAGCCATGTTACAGTTAATTTGAAGATTTCAAATTACAAATGAAACTAGTTAACCAAATGTGGCTTGTTTAAACAGAGAGACATGTGCAGGCTAGTCCATTCTGGTCTTCACTGTTACATAGGAGAAGGGTTTTCCAGAAGCATGTTAGTGACCTTGCTGTCCTGATGGTTTAGTGTCTGAGAAATAAGGGAAATAGCAGGTTTGTATCCCTTACTCAACTAGAAAATACTCTGCATACCTTGAGTTGAGTATAGTTTGACAAAGTGGCATTTCTAGCTGGCTTTTGATTCACTTTTAACAATGTTTCAGTTATACTGGGCTGGCATGTTATTTGCATACACGTATACAGGTCTAAATAGCATGGATCTTCTATGCACATACAGAGCCACTGTCCACCTTGAGTTTTATTGCTTTTGATTTTATTTTTCAGTGCTCCAGTAAAACCTCATTATTCTGAGAAGATTTTGAGATACTGAGTTGCATTGATATTTAGACAGGAAATGAACGGCAAACTCTATAATTATAGAGTCCTGTCTGAAGTTCCTAGCAGATTTGCCATAGATGCAGCTCATCCATTGCCCCAAAGGGTTTGGATATGTCATGGGAACTGGAAGTAGCTTTTTAAAGGGACTGCCAAGGAAGACTGAATAATCTTGAAAAATATTTTTCTGATTACAAAGCCGGAACGGACCGTGTAACACTGAATTACTGCATTGCAAATGCTCCAAACTATTTGAAAGGAACTTTTCATAAACGAAAGGGCCGTAAAACCCAAATCATAAACTTTACATAAGCAGTGCTCCTTAATGAACCTGAGGTAATGTTATTTCATAGTCTGACCTCACCTGGAGACTAAGGTTTCACTTGTCAGATTGACTGACCAGCAACTGTTCTACCTACTAATATACCACCTTGGGGCTACAGAAACAGTGTTAGGTATAGGTATTACCAATGTGCAAATTTATTACCTTTCAGCTGCTGAAACAGCTTAAGGTGTAGGTATCACTGATCTACTGGGTAGCATTACCTTCTGGTCAACACTTCGGAACTGCAGAAATGGTGTAAGCTTTTGAAACACCTCACCCCAACTTTGGTTTAAACTGTTAGTACAAGGTATTTGGGTAAACTTCCTTGACAGCTTCAGCTACTGTCTGCTTGCTTGAACCAGTTTACTTTTTAATCACTTTGCATTTACTGATTGACAGATTTTTTAAATGGCTCCAGTTCCTTGTTTTTTTTTTTTAACTTTTTTTTACTTTCAAATTAATTTTGTTAAATTAACCTCTTATTAATATTACTGTTAGCTTGACAAAGGGGATCATTGATTTATGCTGTTAAGTGGGAGACAGGATAAATCATATGGAATAATGATTCTTTTTGTCAACCATTGCTTTTCAGTGTTCCGGCACAGTGGCTCAGTGGTAGAGCGTCTGCTTTGTGACCGAGAGGTTGTGGGTTCGATCCGCGGGCGGGTCATACCAAAGACTTCAAAAATGGTTCTAGCAGCTCTTTTGCTTGGCGCTCAGCATTAAGTAGAGCTAGAACTTGTCAGCCCAGTGTCAGTATAATGTGACTGAGTTGAATATCATGTCAGAGTGTGTGGGGCGTGATATTTCAATGAGACAGCACTCTAAAAGTGAGCATTGAGCTCCATGCCACATCCAGATACTGTTGCGATAGGACTGAAAGAGGTTGAAAGCAACATTAAGCCCAAATCAAACAATTGTTTTCAGTGTATGTTGGTCCTTTCTTGAATTGAACTGCTTTGAAATTGATATTTCTTACTTACATCTAATTAATGTAGGTAGGCAAAAAGAGGTCACTGATTTGTGCTGGTTAAGTGTAGGGAACCATCATAAATCAGGACAAGGATTCTGTTAGTCTTTTGTTTTCAAATCAAAATTTCATCATTAAAAGGACTGGTAGCCATTCAGAGACGTCAAGTTCTTGAGACTACAAAGTTGTACAGTTGTGTTCAGTCTTTGTAGATATCTTGCAGGGTGTATCTTGCCTTGCCTTTTGGATGAGATTTTTTCTCTGGCTCTTCCAATAGCAGAAGTGCTACCATTAAAGGCCATTATGGTTTGGAACTACAAGCAAATCTAACCCAACTTTTTTTTTTAAGTTGAACTCAACTTTTGATCTTGACCCCGTGTCATAGATTTGCTTGGGAAACTCTTTCCCTCTTAAAATTATATTCTAAACACTCAAAGATTAGTTTTAACAGCTTTAAATAAAATGTTTTCATGAAGATGCATTGGTATAGAATTAATACTTTTTCCAGGGTAAAACTCAGCTGTACATTTTAAATTTAGGACCAGCCATTACTGTTGTAGCCTCATTGGTGCTTTTGGTAGAATTTGGTGACCTGTATCACAATTTCATGGTCACCAAAAAACTTTTTGCAAGCATCAGTATAAATATGTAACTTCATTTCTAAAGCATTTGTTTGAAATTTGAATAATTCAATACAAAACATTTAATATGGCAGCTTCATTTCCTTGCCAGAAACAGTGTTTCCTTAATTTCACTGTCATGTTTGTTAATGTTTCTCTAGCCTGTGCAGCAAAATAGCCTCACTGGCCAGTAGGGTTTTTTGTCTTCATCTTTCGATTCTACTAAGAAGCTTCGATCAAGGTCTTCCTTGCACTTGTGTCGTTTTGTTTTGTCATTGTTTATTCCTTGTCCCTTCTTCATTTACGGTATCAGGAAGGATGTTTGTGACTGGCCGTATCTGAGGTGGCCTTTCGCTGGTAACTTCATTTATTTTTACAGGTTTCAGGTCCATGCATTACTTTCAGTTCTCAAAATGACTAAGCTGTTGAATACTGCTAAAATAGCAGCTTTTTGATCATCTAAATTGAACACCTGTTGCCAGGTGGTTCATAGCTTGAACTGAAACTCAATATTGAAGTAGTAGAGCTAGGACTGGTGAGCCTAGTGTTGGGATAATTAGTGGATATGCTTACTTATTCATGTGTGTGTGTTCAAGATTCAGTGGGAAGTACTGTGAAAGTGGCCACTGAGTTCCCATCACATCCAGACAGTCATCATATAACTTAAGAATTACATCATATGCACACACACACTGCCTTCCGTAGTCTGTATGATGTGAACATATGTTCACTATAATTTTCAGTGGAGTGCTTGTCACTCAGGTGGAATGAGGTGACCAATGCATTCTTTGCATCATATGTTTTAAATATGTTTTTACTTACAGGTGGGAAAAGGGACGTTATGCTATATGGAGGCAATGTGGATGCAGATCAGCCAGTGCTATGGTGCACTTTGATCTGCATTCTCCTTGCCCACTTAATGAATCCTGAGATTTGGTATAAATGTATTGACAGAGAAGGTCCTGATCTGACTGTTTGGATATGCAGAAGATTTGGGCCTTCTCTGTTCATATATGGCATAAGGTCCCTTTTCTCATTGCATGTTTTTTTTTATTTTTCAGTTTGCAGATGTCTTGGATATTTGAGGGAATCAAAAGAAGCAAGAAGCAGCCTCCAGTACACTGTTTTAGACCGTTGAGAATGGACAGGTATATTTTGTTAATAGTAAACTGTAGTGTCAGATACTTGGTATCAGAAGAAAAGAGAGTCCAGGTGTCTGAGTTGTTAGTGCTTCCGATTTTAGATCATGAGGTCCCGGGATCTGGCTGAAGGCAGAATTCAGCTTATGACTGTAAAAGTGCATCATTGCACATAAAGAGCCTTTCATTCTCACCCATCATCTCAATATGACAAATAATGTTGAAAAGAAAGTAAAACACCAAATCCTCATCACAATTATCAGATAAAGTGTATCGGACAAATATTTCTTATTTCTCCACAAAAAAAATCTCACTAGAAGTGCCTTGTTTAAAAAAAACGTGCCTACATATGGTGCATTGGTAAAATGAAAATATAAATAGACTCCTCCTATTAGTATAGTATGGACCTTAACCATTCACCTTAGCACTTTCTCTTGTCCCGCAATCAAATTTGTCAGCTTTGGACAAAAAGTGGAAGGGTTTATACATATAGAAATATACTAGCCACTAAACAGCCACTAACATTTTTTTTGTTGATTTCTTTAAAACCAAAATAAATCTTAGTGCTGTTTATATACCCAATAGGCTGATGTATCAGTCAATTTAGACATCATAAGGTTTATAAAACTGAACATTACTTCCAGGATGCACTGATAAACACATTAAATTCACAATTTTCCGCATTTTAACACATTGATAGAAGAGTTTAAATACTAGTAGGCATTTTTGTCTTAGATAAGGGTAGATAGTCTATGATAAGTTTATTAAAAAACAAGGGGAACAAAACATAATTAAATCCACTTCCATGAAAATAGGATTCATGTTTTTTTTCAGAGCAGATTCAGGATGACAGCTGAAATTCATAATTTCCAAACTGTTTTTGTGACACTGAAATGGGAAAATAGAACTAGACAGAAAGATAGGGATATAAATTGACATTACAATCAAAGTAAAATAAAAGCATAAAAAAGAATGAAACAAAAAATAGAAGATGGAAATCAGTGACTGTAAGGGGAGTTTTCGAAGAGGCCATTAAAAACAATAGAAACAAAATTAAAAACAGAAATACCAGCCAGAAAGTGACAGAAACAAAACTGACACCTGCAAATTATCAAAGCTGACAGAAAAGACTGAGGAGAGGGGGAAAAGTGAATGGCTATAATTATAGACCAGTCAAAAGAAATAAAACCTAAAAAACAAAACCATGAATGAATATATTACAAAGAAATAGAAAATGAATTGGAGGCAAGTGTCAGAAATGAGGGAAAAAAGACAGGTGACAGAAATGAGAAAAAGAAAAAAATGAAAGAATAGAGAGGATAAATGAAAATGGATGGCTGTAAGGGGAGGAGGAGGCCATTTGAAACAACAAATCAAAAACAGGACCACTACAATTAAGAAGACAAAGATCATCAGTCAAGAATCTGTAATAGATGGAAATAATCTCTGTAAGTATACAAGCTTAGGTTTCACACTGCTGTGGTTTGAGCCTCGCTCCGGTCACATGTGGGAATGCCAAGCTCTGCTTACGGATGATCAGGTGGTTTTTCTTTGGATTCTCCGGTTTTTGCCAACCTGTGATGAACGATTGGCTCACTATAAGCAAAATATTCTTGAAAGGGCTGTAAAACCCAAATCAAACAAGTTCACAACCATTGGAAATAATCCTTGTGCGAGTATACAGTGTGTAAGTATACTTTATGTAAGCATTGTAAATAATCTTTGTCTAAGTAAAAAAGCATTGAAACTACTTTGAAAATAACTGCACCAATAATATGAATGTAACAAAATTCTGCAAAAATCTCATCTATAGACTGTTGATTGTAGATGGCTTAGTGTTTAAACCTTTCACTCACATGGCAAAGTCAGCAAATGACACATATACTTGGTGGATACACATACTTATCTGCTGACCTTGGTGGTTAGGTTGGATGCGCATCTGTCTGGAGACCAGGAGGTCGTGGGTTTGACACCCACCGAGGTCGGCAGCATTCTTTCCTGGAGATTGATCATGAAATATTTTCTACATTCATTCTCTCCCTTCCACTGATTCAAGATGGGCAGTTGTCAGTTTCTGGCGAAAGAATTTGCACAATACTGGTTAACCGCTTAGAGGACTAAGCCTGCCCCAGTAAACGTGTGGCTAGGTAATCTGAACGCGCTTGACATGACCCCATTGGGTTGACTGGGCCGTAAAACCTCAACACAAACAAACACATAATTTTCTGCTCTAATGAGCTCAAACCACTTTGTATAAGCTGTAATGAGCTATTTATGGTAAAGCACATCCTAATTGACTGATATTTTGATTTTTAACCCTTGTATACTGAATAGACTCCCCCTCACTATATATTAGAATTTCAATTTTAGGTACACCTTCCTAGAGAAAAATGGCTAAATTATTTGCAAACAGTGGAGACCCTGATCAGACGCCCTGTTCTGCTGCAGTGTCTGATCTGGGTCAGCACTGTTTGCCAGTTACCCTTTTACGGGTCTCCTGACTACAATGGGTTAAATTTTCCGGTTTTATAGTTTCAGGCATGCCTGGCACATTAGAGTGAGTTTCACTACCAAATCAAATTGGTATACTGGTTTGACACAAATGACTGATGTAGTGACATAGTTGGTGTAGTATCTGCTTTGTCTTGGAGGTTGGATGTTCAGTCACTGGCCAAGTCACTGTAAAGTCACGGCACTAACTGCTCTTTTGCTTGCCACTCAGTATTAAGAAAATAGAACTTGGAATCGTACTTTAGCTCATTCCTTATTAAGCCACCTTATTTACCCTAGATATTGGGACACCGTACCTCCTTACCATACATGTCCTTAAATTTGTACAAATCACTTTTGCTATATATTGTGTATAAAAACTGCTGGATGAGTGGCAAACAGTTTGTTTCTCTTGGAAGCACCTTAGGAGTAAATACTTTTCTTTTAGAGTAGGTTCCATTTCAGAAGGAGCCATTTTCTCCCTTCCATGGACATGAAGGGCAGTTGTCAGTTTCTGGCAAAAGAATGAGCACAAGTACTGTTTCACAGCTTAGAGGAAAACCAGATAAGGAAAGTGTGGATAGGTAAACTGACTAGTTTGACATGATAGTAAGCTTTGACTGGCTGTTAAGTTCCAACCTAACCAATCAAGCTATAAAGGTAACCCAAAATGGAATGTCGGCGTCATGGGGGAAGACTGATATGGTTAGTAGTGGCACTGGCTGTGGGTACATGTGACACACCCACAGGTAGTTTTTTATCTAGTGACTTCAATTTATTGTTTATCTAGTGTTTAGCTTGATAACAAAGTCTCAATGAAAGGTCAGTCACAAGAAGCAGTCTTCTGAAGGCACTGATAAAAAAATTAAAATCTTTTAAATTTATCACCTGTCATATAAGTGTAATGACTGAACCATATATTGTCATTGTTAATAAGGCCAGATGTATGATGAATGGAGAGGATATATATCTTACCCAGTTACCATGAGTGTAATGTATACTGATTTATTACAGATACAGTAAAAGCCCCTAGAACAGACATGAGCTTGTGTGGATCTGGTTCAGAAGCTTCTTCATACTACTATTAAGGTATGGTTGTCTGTTGGATCTGTGCATCATAGTATGTACATAAGCAGGTAATCTCATGTACTTTTTAATGTTTTATGCAGACTATGATTTAATTTGTATTTCATAGTTTATGTTGGTGTTTTACACCTCTTCAAACAGTATTTCAGTTATGTTAAAGGTGTTGGATTGGTAGACAAGGAATACAAATGTCCAAAGTAAAAAAATAAAAAAATAAAAGTCTATGGAGTGCCACAGTCACAAGTTGCAGCCCATCCCGGACACAAAGAGGAAGAGGAAACAGACAAAATCAAGCAAGTGTAAATCCAACAAAAGCACTAAGATTAGCTGTCTCTTTCTCAAGTGAGGTAATCGCAATGCGGAAAGGACTGAAAATTACAAGAACAAAATAACACAAGGCAAGACTAAAAAGAAATCTCCTTGTAGAGTAAAAAAAAAAAAAAAACGGTAAGAGAAAAGTCCAGGGAGTGCCACAGTCACAAACCGCAGCCCTTCCCAGACACCAAGAGGAAGAGGAAACCGACAAATCCAAACAAGCACAAAGGTACAAAAAACACTAAGATTAGCTCTCCTCCACAAGTGAGGTAATTGCAAATGCTAAAAGGACTAAAAAACACAAGATCAGAAAGACACAAGATAAGACATAAAACAAATCTCCTCGTAGAAAAAAAAAAAAAAACACAAAGCAACAAAGAGTAAGACTAAAACTGGGACCACAAAGCAACAAAAAGTAGATATTAGGTACAATCTTATGAATTTGTCAGATCGTGTTAGGATCAGATGACAAGGAAGTATATCTTTGCTGTAATAAGAAATAATTTGGGAATCAATGTGCATAATGTGTCTTGTGGTAAGATGTATACTACTAAGGCAGACCAGTAAATATTATTGAAAATAGTACTGTGACGTAAACAGTACTTTTAAAAGTCTGTAGGTTTTGAAAAGTTCACTGCATTATATTAGGTAGATTTTCTGTTGACCAATCAAAAACTGTCCCTCTATTGGCATTTTTTAATGTATGTGTGGGCTATTGCAGTAGTGTCGTTTTGTTTTGTCATTGCTAGTTTAAATCTTCTTCATTCAGGAAAGCTGTGCTTAATGATTATAGCCTTTCCTGAGTAACTTGATTTGTAATTTTGATATCAAGAGGTAATATGACATGAGTCATTATTTACCCACTCCATTCAAATGTCCCTGTTTTTTAAACTTGGTCTTAGCCCTTAGCATTTTTCCTCCTTTTTTTATCAGGTAATTAAAACCATTCTTTGGGTTTCGATGCATACGACTTGTTTATCCAATGTTCTTGTTAGATTAATGTCTTTGAAATCAGGTTCATGTGTCTTGCGCACTGGACCTGCTTCTTGTTCCTAGTAAGCAAGGAACAAGGTGAAGAGTAAGGAATTAGAACAAGATCTGTAGCTTGTGTTCAGTTCGTGTTTCCATATTGCTTGGGTATGCTCAATTTGTCATTTTCATGTTCTTGATTAGGTTCTGGTTCCTTGGTTTGTTATTTCTCTTTGCACAACTTCTTGATTTGATTTGTTCCATGGTTTTGATGTTCTTGTTCATTTACACAACTTAAGTTTGATTTTGGTTTCCTGGGTTTCAGAGGTTTCTTGGGTTTCAGATTCAGTGTATCTTGAGTTTTTTTTTACTCTTTACTCTTGTCACACTGAAGCATTTGGGGACAGAGTGCAAGGAACAAAAATCTGACTTTACCGATGTTTCTACAAGAACAGCAAATAAACAAGTCATATGTACTTAAAACATAATGGACATTTTCTCCAAATTTATATTTTTTATTTAGTATCTTTTTATTACCTAAAATTATCTAATATGATGCAGTGTTGATGTTCTATCAAAAAATAAAAAGGTAAGAGAAAAGCCCAGGGAGTGCCACAATCACAAACAGCAGCCCTTCCCAGACACCAAGAGGAAGAGGAAACAGACAAAACCAAACAAGCGCAAATCAAACAAACGAAAAGCACTAAGATTAGCTCTCCCTTCCCCAAGCGAGGTAATCGCAATGCTAAAAGGACTGAAAAACACAAGAACAAAATAACACAAGCTAAGACATAAAACAAATCACCTCGTAGAAATCTGTCCGTACAGACACATGATCGTTTCAGAATTATTTCAGTGTCGGGTCAGTATTGTTTATTTGTAAGATGGGTATTTGTGTTCCTTGGAGGTTTGGTGCTAAGCCATGTTAGTTAATTTGAAGATTTCAAATTACAAATGAAACTAGTTAACCAAATGTGGCTTGTTTTAAACAGCGAGACATGTGCAGGCTAGTCCATTCTGGTCTTCACTGTTACATAGGAGAAGGGTTTTCCAGAAGCATGTTAGTGGCCTTGCTATACTGATGGTTTAGTGTCTGAGAAATAAGGGAAATAGCAGGTTTGTATCCCTTACTCAACTAGAAAATACTCTGCATACCTTGGGTTGAGTATAGTTTGACAAAGTGGCATTTCTAGCTGGCTTTTGATTCACTTTTAACAATGTTTCAGTTATACTGGGCTGGCATGTTACTTGCATACACGTATATAGGTCTAAATAGCATGGATCTTCTGTGCACATACAGAGCCACTGTCCACCTTGAGTTTTATTGCTTTTGATTTTATTTTTCAGTGCTCCAGTAAAACCTCATTATTCTGAGAAGATTTTGAGATACTGAGTTGCATTGATATTTAAACAGGAAATGAACAGCAAACTCTGTAATTATAGAGTCCTGTCTGAAGTTCCTAGCAGATTTGCCATAGATGCAGCTCATCCATTGCCCCAAAGGGTTTGGATATGTCATGAGAACTGGAAGTAGCTTTTTAAAGGGACTGCCAAGGAAGACTGAATAATCTTGAAAAATGTTTTTTGATTACAAAGCCGGAACGGACCGTGTAACACTGAATTACTGCATTGCAAATGCTCCTAAATGAACCTGAGGTAATGTTATTTCATAGTCTGACCTCACCTGGAGACTAAGGTTTCACTTGTCAGATTGACTGACCAGCAATTGTTCTACCTACTAATATACCACCTTGGGGCTACAGAAACAGTGTTAGGTATAGGTATTACCAATGTGCAAATTTTTCACCTTTCAGCTGCTGAAACAGCTTAAGGTGTAGGTATCACTGATCTACTGGGTAGCATTACCTTCTGGTCAACACTTCGAACTGCAGAAATGGTGTAAGCTTTTGAAACACCTCACCCCAACTTTGGTTTAAACTGTTAGTACAAGGTATTTGGGTAAACTTCCTTGACAGCTTCAGCTACTGTCTGCTTGCTTGAACCAGTTTACTTTATAATCACTTTGCATTTACTGATTGACAGATTTTTTAAATGGCTCCAGTTCCTTGTTTTTTTTTTTAACTTTTTTTTACTTTCATATTAATTTTGTTAAATTAACCTCTTATTAATATTACTGTTAGCTTGACAAAGGGGATCATTGATTTATGCTGTTAAGTGGGAGACAGGATAAATCATATGGAATAATGATTCTTTTTGTCAACCATTGCTTTTCAGTGTTTCGGCACAGTGGCTCAGTGGTAGAGCGTCTGCTTTGTGAACGAGAGGTTGTGGGTTTGATCCGTGGGCGAGTCATACCAAAGACTTTAAAAATGGTTCTAGCTGCTCTTTTGCTTGGTGCTCAGCATTAAATAGCTAGAACTTGTTAGCCCAGTGTCAGTATAATGTGACTGAGTGGAATATCATGTCAGAGTGTGTGGGGCGTGATATTTCAGTGAGACAGCACTCTAAAAGTGAGCATTGAGCTTCATGCCACATCCAGATGCTGTCGCGATAGGACTGAAAGAGGTTGAAAGCAACGTTAAGCCCAAATCAAACAAAAGTGTTTTCAGTGTATGTTGGGCCTTTCTTGAATTGAACTGCTTTGAAATTGATATTTCTTACTTACATCTAATTAATGTAGGTAGGCAAAAAGAGGTCACTGATTTGTGCTGGTTAAGTGGAGGGAACCATCATAAATCAGGGCAAGGATTCTATTAGTCTTTTGTTTTCAAATCAAAATTTCATCATTAAAAGGACTGGTAGCCATTCAGAGACGTCAAGTTCTTGAGACTACAAAGTTGTACAGTTGTGTTCAGTCTTTGTAGATATCTTGCAGGGTGTATCTTGCCTTGCCTTTTGGATGAGATTTTTTCTCTGGCTCTTCCAATAGCAGAAGTGCTACCATTAAAGGCCATTATGGTTTGGAACTACAACCAAATCTAACCCAACTTTTTTTTTTAAGTTGAACTCAACTTTTGATCTTGACCCTGTGTCATAGATTTACTTGGGAAACTCTTTCCCTCTTAAAATTATATTCTAAACACTCAAAGATTAGTTTTAACAGCTTTAAATAAATGTTTTCATGAAGATGCATTGGTATAGAATTAATACTTTTTCCAGGGTAAAACTCGGCTGTACATTTTAAATTTAGGACCAGCCATTACTGTTGTAGCCTCATTGGTGCTTTTGGTAGAATTTGGTGACCTGTATCACAATTTCATGGTCACCAAAAAACTTTTCACAAGCATCAGTATAAATATGTAACTTCATTTCTAAAGCATTTGTTTGAAATTTGAATAATTCAATACAAAACATTTAATATGGCAGCTTCATTTCCTTGCCAGAAACAGTGTTTCCTTAATTTCACTGTCATGTTTGTTAATGTTTCTCTAGCCTGTGCAGCAAAATAGCCTCACTGGCCAGTAGGGTTTTTTGTCTTCATCTTTCGATTCTACTAAGAAGCTTCGATCAAGGTCTTCCTTGCACTTGTGTCGTTTTGTTTTGTCATTGTTTATTCCTTGTCCCTTCTTCATTTACGGTATCAGGAAGGATGTTTGTGACTGGCCGTATCTGAGGTGGCCTTTCCCTGGTAACTTCATTTATTTTTACAGGTTTCAGGTCCATGCATTACTTTAAGTTCTCAAAATGACTAAGCTGTTTAATACTGCTAAAATAGCAGCTTTTAGATCATCTAAATTGAACACCTGTTGCCAGGTGGTTCTTAGCTTGAACTGAAACTCAATATTGAAGTAGTAGAGCTAGGACTGGTGAGCCTAGTGTTGGGATAATTAGTGGATATGCTTACTTATTCATGTGTGTGTGTTCAAGATTCAGTGGGAAGTACTGTGAAAGTGGCCACTGAGTTCCCATCACATCCAGACAGTCATCATATAACTTAAGAATTACATCATATGCACACACACACTGCCTTCCGTAGTCTGTATGATGTGAACATATGTTCACTATAATTTTCAGTGGAGTGCTTGTCACTCAGGTGGAATGAGGTGACCAATGCATTCTTTGCATCATATGTTTTAAATATGTTTTTACTTACAGGTGGGAAAAGGGTCGTTATGCTATATGGAGGCAAGGTGGATGCAGATCAGCCAGTGCTATGGTGCACTTTGATCTGCATTCTCCTTGCCCACTTACTGAATCCTGAGATTTGGTATAAATGTATTGACAGAGAAGGTCCTGATCTGACTGTTTGGATATGCAGAAGATTTGGGCCTTCTCTGTTCATATATGGCATAAGGTCCCTTTTCTCATTGCATGTTTTTTTTTTATTTTTCAGTTTGCAGATGTCTTGGATATTTGAGGGAATCAAAAGAAGCAAGAAGCAGCCTCCAGTACCCTGTTTTAGACCGTTGAGAATGGACAGGTATATTTTTATTAATAGTAAACTGTAGTGTCAGATACTTGGTATCAGAAGAAAAGAGTGTCCAGGTGTCTGAGTTGTTAGTGCTTCCGATTTTAGATCATGAGGTCCCGGGATCTGGCTGAAGGCAGAATTCAGCTTATGACTGTAAAAGTGCATCATTGCACATAAAGAGCCTTTCATTCTCACCCATCATCTCAATATGACAAATAATGTTGAAAAGAAAGTAAAACACGAAATCCCCATCACAATTATCAGATAAAGAGTATCGGACAAATATTTCTTATTTCTCCACAAAAAAAATTTCTCACTAGAAGTGCCTTGTTTAAAAAAACGTGCCTACATATGGTGCATTGGTAAAATGAAAATATAAATAGACTCCTCCTATTAGTATAGTATGGACCTTTTCACCTTAGCACTTTCTCTTGTCCCGCAATCAAATTTGTCATCTTTGGACAAAAAGTGGAAGGGTTTGTACATATAGAAATATACTAGCCACTAATCAGCCACTAACAATTTTTTTGTTGATTTCTTTAAAACCAAAATAAATCTTAGTTCTGTTTATATACCCAATAGGCTGATGTATCAGTCAATTTAGACATCATAAGGTTTATAAAACTGAACATTGCTTCCAGGATACACTGATAAACACATTAAATTCACAATTTTCCGCATTTTAACACATTGATAGAAGAGTTTAAATACTAGTAGGCATTTTTGTCTTAGATAAGGGTGGATAGTCTATGATAAGTTTATTAAAAAACAAGGGGAACAAAACATAATTAAATCCACTTCTATGAAAATAGGATTCATGTTTTTTTCAGAGCAGATTCAGGATGACAGCTGAAATTCATAATTTCCAAACTGTTTTTGTGACACTGAAAGTATAGAAGACTTTAAGAAAAGAAAATGAAATGGCAAAATAGAACTAGACAGAAAGATAGGGATATAAATTGACATTACAATCAAAGTAAAATAAAAGCATAAAAAAGAATGAAACAAAAAATAGAAGATGGAAATCAGTGACTGTAAGGGGAGTTTTCGATGAGGCCATTAAAAACAATAGAAACAAAATTAAAAACAGAAATACCAGCCAGAAAGTGACAGAAACAAAACTGACACCTGCAAATTATCAAAGCTGACAGAAAAGACTGAGGAGAGGGGGAAAAGTGAATGGCTATAATTATAGACCAGTCAAAAGAAATAAAACCTAAAAAACAAAACCCTGAATGAATATATTACAAAGAAATAGAAAATGAATCGGAGGCAAGTGTCAGAAATGAGGGAAAAAAGACAGGTGACAGAAAAAGAAAAAAATGAAAGAATGGAGAGGATAAATGAAAATGGATGGCTGTAAGGGGAGGAGGAGGCCATTTGAAACAACAAATCAAAAACAGGATTGGGGGTGGTCGGGTGGTGCGAAGGTGCTGTGTATCGTACATCACCGGGGCGTCCAACTGATATTGGCTTACAGTTGGGCAAGGCCTGCTATCCTTGTAGTGGGTAAGGGTAGAGGGGGAATGTTTTTATTTCTTCTGTTTCTTCACTTTCATTCCTGTTCCTCTTTCTTCCCTGTCCCTCTCTTTCATCTCCTCTACTCTCTCTTCTATCTCTTTTCTCCCTTTCTCTGGGAGACGACGCAAAATGACCCTCAAGGGTTGACATGTCGTTAAACCCCAACACAATCAATCAATCAAAAACAGGACCGCTACAATTAAGAAGACAAAGATCATCAGTCAAGAATCTGTAATAGATGGAAATAATCTGTGTAAGTATACAAGCTTAGGTTTCTCACTGCTGTGGTTTGAGCCTCGCTCCGGTCACATGTGGGAATGCCAAGCTCTGCTTACGGATGATCAGGTGGTTTTTCCCTGGATTCTCCGGTTTTTGCCAACCTGTGATGAACGATTGGCTCACTATAAGCAAAATATTCTTGAAAGGGCTGTAAAACCCAAATCAAACAAGTTCACAACCATTGGAAATAATTCTTGTGCGAGTATACAGTGTGTAAGTATACTTTATGTAAGCATTGTAAATAATCTTTGTCTAAGTAAAAAAGCATTGAAACTACTTTGAAAATAACTGCACCAATAATATGAATGTAACAAAATTCTGCAAAAATCTCATCTATAGACTGTTGATTGTAGATGGAATAGTGTTTAAACCTTTCACTCACATGGCAAAGTCAGCAAATGACAACAACACATATACTTGGTGGATACACATACTTATCTGCTGGCCTTGGTGGCTAGGTTGGATGCGCATCTGACTGGAGACCAGGAGGTCGCGGGTTCGACACCCACTGAGATCGGCAGCATTCTTTCCTGGAGATTGATCATGAAATATTTTCTACAGTCATTCTCTCACTTCCACTGATTCAAGATGGGCAGTTGTCAGTTTCTGGCGAAAGAATTTGCACAATACTGGTTAACCGCTTAGAGGACTAAGCCTGCCCCAGTAAACATGTGGCTAGGTAATCTGAACGCGCTTGACATGACCCCATTGGGTTGACTGGGCCGTAAAACCTCAACACAAACAAACACATAATTTTCTGCTCTAATGAGCTCAAACCACTTTGTATAAGCTGTAATGAGCTATTTATGGTAAAGCACATCCTGATTGACTGATATTTTGATTTTTAACCCATTGTATACTGAATAGACTCCCCCACACTATATATTGGAATTTCAATTTTAGGTACACCTTCCTAGAGAAAAATGGCTAAATTATTTGCAAACAGTGGAGACCCTGATCAGATGCCCCGTTCTGCTGCAGCGTCTGATCTGGGTCTGCACTGTTTGCCAATTAACCTTTTACGGGTCTCCTGACTACAATGGGTTAAATTTTCCGGTTTTATAGTTTCAGGCATACCTGGCACATTAGAGTGAGTTTCACTACCAAATCAAATTGGTATACTGGTTTGACACAAATGACTGATGTAGTGACAGTTGGTGTAGTATCTGCTTTGTCTTGGAGGTTGGATGTTCAGTCACTGGCCAAGTCACTGTAAAGTCAATGGCACTAGCTGCACTTTTGCTTGCCACTCAGTATTAAGAAAATAGAACTTGGACGTACTTTAGCTCATTCCTTATTAAGCCACCTTATTTACCCTAGATATTGGGACACCGTACCTCCTTACCATACATGTCCTTAAATTTGTACAAATCACTTTTGCTATATGTTGTGTATAAAAACTGCTGGATGAGTGGCAAACAGTTTGTTTCTCTTGGAGGCACCTTAGGAGTAAATACTTTTCTTTTAGAGTAGGCTTCATTTCAGATGGAGCCATTTTCTCCCTCCCATGGACATGAAGGGCAGTTGTCAGTTTCTGGGAAAAGAATGAGTACAAGTACTGTTTCACAGCTTAGAGGAAAACCAGATAAGGAAGATGTGGATAGGTAAACTGACTAGTTTGACATGATAGTAAGCTTTGACTGGCTGTTAAGTTCCAACCTAACCAATCAAGCTATAATGGTAACCCAAAATGGAATGTCGGCGTCATGGGGGAAGACTGATATAGTTAGTAGTGGCACTGGCTGTGGGTACATGCGACACACCCACAGGTAGTTTTTTGTCTAGTGACTTAAATTTATTGTTTACCTAGTGTTTAGCTTGATAATAAAGTCTCAATGAAAGGTCAGTCACAAGAAGCAGTCTTCTGAAGGCACTGATAAAAAAATTAAAATCTTTTAAATTTATCACCTGTCATATAAGTGTAATGACTGAACCATATATTGTCATTGTTAGTAAGGCCAGATGTATGATGAATGGAGAGGATATATATCTTACCCAGTTACCATGAGTGTAATGTATACTGATTTATTACAGATACAGTAAAAGCCCCTAGAACAGACATGAGCTGGTGTGGATCTGGTTCAGAAGCTTCTTCATACTACTATTAAGGTATGGTTGTCTGTTGGATCTGTGCATCATAGTATGTACATAAGCAGGTAATCTCATGTACTTTTTAATGTTTTATGCAGACTATGATTTAATTTGTATTTCATAGTTTATGTTGGTGTTTTACACCTCTTCAAACAGTATTTCAGTTATGTTAAAGGTGTTGGATTGGTAGACAAGGAATACAAATGTCCAAAGTAAAAAAAAAAAAAAAAGAAAATAAAATAAAAGTCTATGGAGTGCCACAGTCACAAGTTGCAGCCCATCCCGGACACAAAGAGGAAGAGGAAACAGACAAAATCAAGCAAGTGTTAATCGAACAAAAGCACTAAGATTAGCTGTCTCTTTCTCAAGTGAGGTAATCGCAATGCGGAAAGGACTGAAAGTTACAAGAACAAAATAACACAAGACAAGACTAAAAACAAATCTCTTTGTAGTTAAAAAAAAAAAAAAAACGGTAAGGGAAAAGTCCAGGGAGTGCCACAGTCACAAACCGCAGCCCTTCCCAGACACCAAGAGGAAGAGGAAACCGACAAATCCAAACAAACACAAATCAAACAAACGTACAAAAAACACTAAGATTAGCTCTCTTCCACAAGCGAGGTAATTGCAAATGCTAAAAGGACTAAAAAACACAAGATCAGAAAGACACAAGATAAGACATAAAACAAATCTCCTCGTAGAAAAAAAAACACAAAGCAACAAAGAGTAAGACTAAAACTGGGACCACAAAGCAACAAAAAGTAGATATTAGACACAACCTTATGAATTTGTCAGATCGTGTTAGGATCAGATGACAAGGAAATATATCTTTGCTGTAGTAAGAAATAATTTGGGAATCAATGTGCATAATGTGTCTTGTGGTAAGATGTATACTACTAAGGCAGACCAGTAAATATTATTGAAAATAGTACTGTGACGTAAACAGTACTTTTAAAAGTCTGTAGGTTTTGAAAAGTTCACTGCATTATATTAGGTAGATTTTCTGTTGACCAATCAAAAACTGTCCCTCTATTGGCATTTTTTAATGTATGTGTGGGCTATTGCAGTAGTGTCGTTTTGTTTTGTCATTGCTAGTTTAAATCTTCTTCATTCAGGAAGGCTGTGCTTAATGATTATAGCCTTTCCTGAGTAACATGATTTGTAATTTTGATATCAAGAGGTAATATGACACGAGTCATTATTTACCCACTCCATTCAAATGTCCGTTTTTTAAGCTTGGTCTTAGCCCTTAGCATTTTTCCTCCTTTTTTTATCAGGTAATTAAAACCATTCTTTGGGTTTCGATGCATATGACTTGTTTATCCAATGTTCTTGTTAGATTAATGTCTTTGAAATCAGGTTCATGTGTCTTGCACACTGGACCTGCTTCTTGTTCCTGGTAAGCAAGGAACAAGGTGAAGAGTAAGGAATTAGAACAAGATCTGTAGCTTGTGTTCAGTTTGTGTTTCCATATTGCTTGGGTATGCTCAATTTGTCATTTTCATGTTCTTGATTAGGTTCTGGTTCCTTGGTTTGTTATTTCTCTTTGCACAACTTCTTGATTTGATTTGTTCCATGGTTTTGATGTTTTTGTTCATTTACACAACTTAAGTTTGATTTTGGTTTCCTGGGTTTCAGAGGTTTCTTGGGTTTCAGATTCAGTGTATCTTAGAGGTTTCTTTACTCTTGTCACACTGAAGCATTTGGGGACAGAGTGCAAGGAACAAAAATCTGACTTTACCGATGTTTCTACAAGAACAGCAAATAAACAAGTCATATGTACTTAAAACATAATGGACATTTTCTCCAAATTTATATTTTTTATTTAGTATCTTTTTATTACCTAAAATTATCTAATATGATGCAGTGTTGATGTTTTATCAAAAAATAAAAAGATAAGAGAAAAGCCCAGGGAGTGCCACAATCACAAACAGCAGCCCTTCCCAGACACCAAGAGGAAGAGGAAACAGACAAAACCAAACAAGCGCAAATCAAACAAACATATGAAAAGCACTAAGATTAGCTCTCCCTTCCCCAAGCAAGGTAATTGCAATGCTAAAAGGACTGAAAAACACAAGAACAAAATAGCACAAGCTAAGACATAAAAGAAATCACCTCGTAGAAGTCTGTCCATACAGACACATGATCGTTTAAGAATTATTTCAGTGTCTGGTCAGTATTGTTTATTTGTAAGATGGGTATTTGTGTTCCTTGGAGGTTTGGTGCTAAGCCATGTTACAGTTAATTTGAAGATTTCAAATTACAAATAAAACTAGTTAACCAAATGTGGCTTGTTTAAACAGCGAGACATGTGCAGGCTAGTCCATTCTGGTCTTCACTGTTACATAGGAGAAGGGTTTTCCAGAAGCATGTTAGAGACCTTGCTGTCCTGATGGTTTAGTTTCTGAGAAATAAGGGAAATAGCAGGTTTGTATCCCTTACTCAACAAGAAAATACTCTGCATACCTTGGGTTGAGTATAGTTTGACAAAGTGGCATTTCTAGCTGGCTTTTGATTCACTTTTAACAATGTTTCAGTTATACTGGGCTGGCATGTTATTTGCATACATGTATACAGGTCTAAATAGCATGGATCCTCTATGCACATACAGAGCCACTGTCCACCTTGAGTTTTATTGCTTTTGATTTTATTTTTCAGTGCTCCAGTAAAACCTCATTATTCTGAGAAGATTTTGAGATACTGAGTTGCATTGATATTTAGACAGGAAATGAACGGCAAACTCTATAATTATAGAGTCCTGTCTGAAGTTCCTAGCAGATTTGCCATAGATGCAGCTCATCCATTGCCCCAAAGGGTTTGGATATGTCATGAGAACTGGAAGTAGCTTTTTAAAGGGACTGCCAAGGAAGACTGAATATTCTTGAAAAATATTTTTCTGATTACAGAGCCGGAACGGACCGTGTAACACTGAATTACTGCATTGCAAATGCTCCAAACTATTTGCAAGGAACTTTTCATAAGCGAAAGGGCCGTAAAACCCAAATCATAAACTTTACATAAGCACTGCTCCTTAATGAACCTGAGGTAATGTTATTTCATAGTCTGACCTCACCTGGAGACTAAGGTTTCACTTGTCAGATCGACTGACCAGCAACTGTTCTACCTACTAATATACCACCTTGGGGCTACAGAAACAGTGTTAGGTATAGGTATTACCAATGTGCAAATTTTTCACCTTTCAGCTGCTGAAACAGCTTAAGGTGTAGGTATCACTGATCTACTGGGTAGCATTACCTTCTGGTCAACACTTCGGAACTGCAGAAATGGTGTAAGCTTTTGAAACACCTCACCCCAACTTTGGTTTAAACTGTGAATACAAGGTATTTGGGTAAACTTCCTTGACAGCTTCAGCTACTGTCTGCTTGCTTGAACCAGTTTACTTTATAATCACTTTGCATTTACTGATTGACAGATTTTTTAAATGGCTCCAGTTCCTTGTTTTTTTTTTTAACTTTTTTTTACTTTCATATTAATTTTGTTAAATTAACCTCTAATTAATATCACTGTTAGCTTGACAAAGGGGATCATTGATTTATGCTGTAAAGTGGGAGACAGGATAAATCATATGGAATAATGATTCTTTTTGTCAACCATTGCTTTTCAGTGTTCCGGCACAGTGGCTCAGTGGTAGAGCGTTTGCTTTGTGACCGGGAGTTTGTAGGTTCGATCCGCTGGTGGGTCATACCAAAGACTTTAAAAATGGTTCTAGCTGCTCTTTTGCTTGGCGCTCAGCATTAAATAGAGCTAGAAATTGTCAGCCCAGTGTCAGTATAATGTGACTGAGTGGAATATCATGTCAGAGTGTGTGGGGCGTGATATTTCAATGAGACAGCACTCTAAAAGTGAGCATTGAGCTCCATGCCACATCCAGATACTGTTGCGATAGGACTGAAAGAGGTTGAAAGCAACATTAAGCCCAAATCAAACAAGTGTTTTCAGTGTATGTTGGTCCTTTCTTGAATTGAACTGCTTTGAAATTGATATTTCTTACTTACATCTAATTAATGTAGGTAGGCAAAAAGAGGTCACTGATTTGTGCTGGTTAAGTGGAGGGAACCATCATAAATCAGGGCAAGGATTCTATTAGTCTTTGTTTTCAAATCAAAATTTCATAATTAAAAGGACTGGTAGCCATTCAGAGACGTCAAGTTCTTGGGACTACAAAGTTGTACAGTTGTGTTCAGTCTTTGTAGATATCTTGCAGGGTGTATCTTGCCTTGCCTTTTGGATGAGATTTTTTCTCTGGCTCTTCCAATAGCAGAAGTGCTACCAATAAAGGCCATTATGGTTTGGAACTACAACCAAATCTAACCCAACTTTTTTTTTTTTAAGTTGAACTCAACTTTTGATCTTGACCCCGTGTCATAGATTTACTTGGGAAACAGATTTCTTTCCCTCTTAAAATTATATTCTAAACACTCAAAGATTAGTTTTAACAGCTTTAAATAAATGTTTTCATGAAGATGCATTGGTATAGAATTAATACTTTTTCCAGGGTAAAACTCGGCTGTACATTTTAAATTTAGGACTAGCCATTACTGTTGTAGCCTCATTGGTGCTTTTGGTAGAATTTGGTGACCTGTATCACAATTTCATGGTCACCAAAAACTTTTCACAAGCATCAGTATAAATATGTAACTTCATTTCTAAAGCTTTTGTTTGAAATTTGAATAATTCAGTACAAAACATTTAATATGGCTGCTTCATTTCCTTGCCAGAAACAGTGTTTCCTTAATTTCACTGTCATGTTTGTTAATATTTCTCTAGCCTGTGCAGCAAAATAGCCTCACTGGCCAGTAGGGTTTTTTTGTCTTCATTTCGATTCTACTAAAAAGCTTCCGTCAAGGTCTTCCTTGCACTTGTGTCGTTTTGTTTTGTCATTGTTTATTCCTTGTCCCTTCTTCATTTACGGTATCAGGAAGGATGTTTGTGACTGGCCGTATCTGAGGTGGCTTTTCCCTGGTAACTTCATTTATTTTTACAGGTTTCAGGTCCATGCATTACTTTCAGTTCTCAAAATGACTAAGCTGTTGAATACTGCTACAATAGCAGTTTTTAGATCATCTAAATTGAACACCTGTTGCCAGGTGGTTCTTAGCTTGAACTGAAACTCAATATTGAAGTTGTAGAGCTAGGACTGGTGAGCCTAGTGTTGGGATGATTAGTGGATGTGCTTACTTATTCATGTGTGTGTGTTCAAGATTCAGTGGGAAGTACTGTGAAAGTGGCCACTGAGTTCCCATCACATCCAGACAGTCATCATATAACTTAAGAATTACATCATATGCACACACACACTGCCTTCGGTAGTCTGTATGATGTGAACGTATGTTCACTATAATCTTCATTGGAGTGCTTGTCACGCTGGTGGAATGAGGTGACCAATGCAGTCTTTGCATCATATGTTTTAAATATGTTTTTACTTACAGGTGGGAAAAGGGTCGTTATGCTATATGGGGGCAATGTGGATGCAGATCCGCCAGTGCTATGGTGCACTTTGATCTGCATTCTCCTTGCCCTCTTACTGAATCCTGAGATTTGGTATAAATGTATTGACAGAGAAGGTCCTGGTCTGACTGTTTGGATATGCAGAAGATTTGGGCCTTCTCTGTTCATATATGGCATAAGGTCCCTTTTCTCATGGCATGTTCTTTTTTTATTTTTCAGTTTGCAGATGTCTTGGATATTTGAGGGAATCAAAAGAAACAAGAAGCAGCCTCCAGTACCCTGTTTTAGACCGTTGAGAATGGACAGGTATATTTTGTTAATAGTAAAATGTAGTGTCAGATACGTGGTATCAGAAGAAAAGAGCATCCAGGTGTCCGAGTTGTTAGTGCCTCCGATTTTAGATCATGAGGTCCCGGGATCTGGCTGAAGGCAGAATTCAGCTTATGACAGTAAAAGTGCATCATTGCACATAGAGAGCCTTTCATTGTCACCCATCATCTCAATATGACAAATAATGTTGAAAAGAAAGTAAAACACCAAATCCTCATCACAATTATCAGATAAAGAGTATCGGACAAATTTCTCCACAAAAAACTTCTCACTAGAAGTGCCTTGTTTAAAAAAACGTGCCTACATTTGGTGCATTGGTAAAATGAAAATATAAATAGACTCTTCCTATGAGTATAGTATGGACCTTAACTATTCACCTTAGCACTTTCTCTTGACCCGCAATCAAATTTGTCATCTTTGGACAAAAAGTGGAAGGGTTTGTACATATAGAAATATACTAGCCACTAAACAGCCACTAACAATTTTTTTGTTGATTTCTTTAAAACCAAAATAAATTTTAGTTCTGTTTATATACCCAATAGGCTGATGTATCAGTCAATTAAGACATCATAAGGTTTATAAAACTGAACATTACTTCCAGGATGCACTGATAAACACATTAAATTCACAATTTTCCGCATTTTATCACATTGATAGAAGAGTTTAAATACTAATAGGCATTTTTGTCTTAGATAAGGGTGGATAGTCTATGGTAAGTTTATTAAACAACAAGGGGAACAAAACATAATTAAATCCACTTCCATGAAAATAGGATTCATGTTTTTTTCAGAGCAGATTCAGGATGACAGCTGAAATTCATAATTTCCAAACTGTTTTTGTGACGCTGAAAGTATAGAAGACTTTAAGAAAAGAAAATGAAATGGCAAAATAGAACTAGACAGAAAGATAGGGATATAAATTGACATTACAATCAAAGTAAAATAAAAGCATAAAAAAGAATGAAACAAAAAATAGAGGATGGAAATCAGTGACTGTAAGGGGATTCTTCAAAGAGGCCATTAAAAACAATAGAAACAAAATTAAAAACAGAATTACCAGCCAGAAAGTGACAGAAACAAAACTGACACCTGCAAATTATCAAAGCTGACGGAAAAGACTGAGGAGAGGGGAAAAGTGAATGGCTATATAGACCAGTCAAAAGAAATAAAACCTAAAAAACAAAACCATGAATGAATACATTACAAAGAAATAGAAAATGAATTGGAGGCAAGTGTCAGAAATGAGGGAAAAAAGACAGGTGACAGAAAAGACAAAGAAAAAAATGAAAGAATGAAGAGGATAAATGAAAGTGGATGGCTGTAAGGGGAGGAGGAGGCCATTTGAAACAACAAATAAAAAATAGGACCGCTACAACTAAGAAGACAAAGATCATCAGTCAAGAATCTGTAACAGATGGAAATAATCTGTGTAAGTATACAAGCTTAGGTTTCACACTGCTGTGGTTCGAGCGTCGCTCGGGTCACATGTGGGAAAGCCAAGCTCTTCTTACGGATGGTCAGGTGGTTTTTCCCTGGATTCTCCGGTTTTTGCCAACATTTGATGAACAATTGGCTCGCTATAAGCAAAATATTCTTGAAAGGGCTGTAAAACCCAAATCAAACAAGTTCACAACCATTGGAAATAATCCTTGTGTGAGTATACAATGTGTAAGTATACTTTATGTAAGCATTGTAAATAATCTTTGTCTAAGTAAAAAAGCATTGAAACTACTTTGAAAATAACTGCACCAGTAATATGAATGTAACAAAATTCTGCAAAAATCTCATCTATAGACTGCTGATTGTAGATGGCTTAGTGTTTAAACCTTTCACTCACATGGCAAAGTCAGCAAATGACAACAACATATATACTTGGTGGATACACATACTTATCTGCTGGCCTCGGTGGCTAGGTTGGATGCGCATCTGACTGGAGACCAGGAGGTCGCGGGTTCGACACCCGCCGAGGTCGGCAGCATTCTTTCATGGAGATTGATCATGAAATATTTTCTACAGTCATATTCTCTCCCTTCCGCTGATTCAAGATGGGCAGTTGTCAGTTTCTGGCGAAAGAATTTGCACAATACTGGTTAACCGCTTAGAGGACTAAGCCTGCCCCAGTAAACGTGTGGCTAGGTAAACTGAACGCGCTTGACATGACCCCATTGTGTTGACTGGGCCGTAGAACCTCAACACAAACAAACACATAATTATCTGCTCTGATGAGCTCAAAGCACTTTGTATAAGCCGTAATGAGCTATTTATGGTAAAGCACATCTTGATTGATAGTTTGATTTTTAACCCATTGTATACTGAATAGACTCCCCCACACTGTATATTGGAATTTCAATTTTAGGTACACCTTCCTAATGAAAAATGGCTAAACTTATTTGCAAACAGTGGAGAACCTGATCAGATGCCACGTTCTGCTGCAACGTCTAATCTGGGTCTACACTGTTTGCCAATTACCCTTTTACGGGTCTCCCGACTACAGTGGGTTAAATTTTCCGGTTTTATAGTTTCAGGCATACCTGGCACATTAGAGTGAGTTTCACTACCAAATCAAATTGGTATACTGTTTTGACACAAATGACTGATGTAGTGACATAGTTGGTGTAGTATCTGCTTTGTCTTGGAGGTTGGATGTTCAGTCACTGGCCAAGTCACTGTAAAGTCACGGCACTAACTGCTCTTTTGCTTGCCACTCAGTATTAAGAAAATAGAACTTGGAATTGTACTTTAGCTTATTCCTTATTAAGCCACCTTATTTACCCTAGATATTGGGACACCGTACCCCCTTACCATACATGTCCTTAAATTTGTACAAGTCACTTTTGCTATATATTGTGCATAAAAACTGCTGGATGAGTGGCAAACAGTGTAGATGCTGATCAGATGCTGCATTCTGTCCTCTGATCCAGGTCTACACTATTTACTCTGGCCTGTCTGTCTCAATACTTAGGCTTTTTACAGTAATAGACTTAACCGGCACAGTGGCTCAGTGGTAGAGCGTCCGCTTTGTGACCGGGAGGTTGCGGGTTCGATCCCCGGCCGGGTCATACCAAAGACTTTAAAAATGGTACTAGCTGCTCTTTCGCTTGGCGCTCAGCATTAAGAAAGTAGAACTAGAACTGGTCAGCTCAGTGTCAGTATAATGTGACTGGGTGGAATATCATGTCAAAGTGTCTGGGGCGTGATATTTCAGTGAGGCAGCACTCTAAAAGTGAGCATTGAGCTCCCTGCCACATCCAGACACCGTCGCAATATGACTGAAAAAGGTTGAAAGCGACGTTAAGCCCAAATCAAACAAACAAAACGGTAATAGACTTAAATGAAATATGGCTTACTCCTACTCCTAAACATGGACATAAATATATATGAAGTTAACCAGGGAAAGCAACAACCTTTCTAAGTCCCTGGCAGAAGAAATAAAGTATAAAATTGTGCTTTGCAGTTAATGACTTGGATCATTTTTTTTTTTCAAACTTATTGTTTAGGTCTCTATTGGCTATATTATAAAAAAGTTGAAAAAATACTCTTTCTGGGCAGAGTGTTGTTTTCTCTTCTAAAAGGGGGTCTACTCTATAAGGAAAGAATTTGTTTCTCTTGGAAGCACCTTAGGAGTAAATACTTTTCTTTTAGAGTAGGCTCCATTTCAGAAGGAGCCATTTTCTCCCTTCCATGGACATGAAGGTCAGTTGTAAGTTTCTGGGAAAAGAATGAGCACAAGTACTGTTTCACAGCTTAGAGGAAAACCAGATAAGGAAAGTGTGGATAGGTAAACTGACCAGTTTGACATGATAGTAAGCTTTGACTGGCTGTTAAGTTCCAACCTAACCAATCAAGCTATAATGGTAACCCAAAATGGAATGTCGGCGTCATGGGGGAAGACTGATATAATTAGTAGTGGCACTGGCTGTGGGTACATGAGACACACCCACAGGTAGTTTTTTGTCTAGTGACTTAAATTTATTGTTTACCTAGTGTTTAGCTTGATAACAAAGTCTCAATGAAAGGTCAGTCACAAGAAGCAGTCTTCTGAAGGCACTGATAAAAAAATTAAAATCTTTTAAATTTATCACCTGTCATATAAGTGTAATGACTGAACCATATATTGTCATTGTTAGTAAGGCCAGATGTATGATGAATGGAGAGGATATATATCTTACCCAGTTACCATGAGTGTAATGTATACTGATTTATTACAGATACAGTAAAAGCCCCTAGAACAGACATGAGCTGGTGTGGATCTGGTTCAGAAGCTTCTTCATACTACTATTAAGGTATGGTTGTCTGTTGGATCTGTGCATCATAGTATGTACATAAGCAGGTAATCTCATGTACTTTTTAATGTTTTATGCAGACTATGATTTAATTTGTATTTCATAGTTTATGTTGGTGTTTTACACCTCTTCAAACAGTATTTCAGTTATGTTAAAGGTGTTGGCTTAGTAGACAAGGAATACAAATGTCCAAAGTAAAAAAAAAAAAAAAATAAAAAAATAAAAGTCTATGGAGTGCCACAGTCACAAGTTGCAGCCCATCCCGGACACAAAGAGGAAGAGGAAACAGACAAAATCAAGCAAGTGTAAATCGAACAAAAGCACTAAGATTAGCTGTCTCTTTCTCAAGTTAGGTAATCGCAATGCGGAAAGGACTGAAAATTACAAGAACAAAATAACACAAGGCAAGACTAAAAACAAATCTCCTTGTAGAGTAAAAAAAAAAAAAAAAAAAAAAACGTTTAGAGAAAAGTCCAGGGAGTGCCAGTCACAAACCGCAGCCCTTCCCAGACACCAAGAGGAAGAGGAAACCGACAAATCCAAACAAGCACAAATCAAACAAACGTACAAAAAACACTAAGATTAGCTCTCTTCCACAAGCGAGGTAATTGCAAATGCTAAAAGGACTAAAAAACACAAGATCAGAAAGACACAAGATAAGACATAAAACAAATTTCCTCGTAGAAAAAAAAAAAACACAAAGCAACAAAGAGTAAGACTAAAACTAGGACCACAAAGCAACAAAAAGTAGATATTAGACACAATCTTATTAATTTGTCAGATCGTGTTAGGATCAGATGACAAGGAAATATATCTTTGCTGTAATAAGAAATAATTTGGGAATCAATGTGCATAATGTGTCTTGTGGTAAGATGTATACTACTAAGGCAGACCAGTAAATATTATTGAAAATAGTACTGTGAAGTAAACAGTACTTTTAAAAGTCTATAGGTTTTGAAAAGTTCACTGCATTATATTGGGTAGATTTTCTGCTGACCATTCAAAATCTGTCCCTCTATTGGCATTTTTAATGTATGTGTGGGCTATTGCAGTATCTTCATTCAGGAAAGCTGTGCTTATAGCCTTTCCTGAGTAACTTGATTTGTAATTTTGATATCAAGAGGTAATATGACACGAGTCATTATTTACCCACTCCATTCAAATGTCTGTTTTTTAAACTTGGTCTTAGCCCTTAGCATTTTTCCTCCTTTTTTTATCAGGTAATCAAAACCATTCTTTGGGTTTCGATGCATATGACTTGTTTATCCAATGTTCTTGTTAGATTAATGTCTTTGAAATCAGGTTCATGTGTCTTGCACACTGGACCTGCTTCTTGTTCCTGGTAAGCAAGGAACAAGGTGAAGAGTAAGGAATTAGAACAAGATCTGTAGCTTGTGTTCAGTTCGTGTTTCCATATTGCTTGGTAGCAATTTGTCATTTTCATGTTCTTGATTAGGTTCTGGTTCCTTGGTTTGTTATTTCTCTTTGCACAACTTCTTGATTTGATTTGTTCCATGGTTTTGATGTTTTTGTTCATTTACACAACTTAAGTTTGATTTTGGTTTCCTGGGTTTCAGAGGTTTCTTGGGTTTCAGATTCAGTGTATCTTAGAGGTTTTTTTACTCTTTACTCTTGTCACACTGAAGCATTTGGGGACAGAGTGCAAGGAACAAAAATCTGACTTTACCGATGTTTCTACAAGAACAGCAAATAAACAAGTCATATGTACTTAAAACATAATGGACATTTTCTCCAAATTTATATTTTTTATTTATTATCTTTTTATTACCTAAAATTATCTAATATGATGCAGTGTTGATGTTCTATCAAAAAATAAAAAGATAAAAGCCCAGGGAGTGCCACAATCACAAACAGCAGCCCTTCCCAGACACCAAGAGGAAGAGGAAACAGACAAAACCAAACAAGCGCAAATCAAACAAACATATGAAAAGCACTAAGATTAGCTCTCCCTTCCCCAAGCAAGTTAATTGCAATGCTAAAAGGACTGAAAAACACAAGAACAAAATAGCACAAGCTAAGACATAAAAGAAATCACCTCGTAGAAGTCTGTCCATACAGACACATGATCGTTTAAGAATTATTTCAGTGTCGGGTCAGTATTGTTTATTTGTAAGATGGGTATTTGTGTTCCTTGGAGGTTTGGTGCTAAGCCATGTTACAGTTAATTTGAAGATTTCAAATTACAAATGAAACTAGTTAACCAAATGTGGCTTGTTTAAACAGCGAGACATGTGCAGGCTAGTCCATTCTGGTCTTCACTGTTACATAGGAGAAGGGTTTTCCAGAAGCATGTTAGTGACCTTGCTGTCCTGATGGTTTAGTGTCTGACTGAGAAATAAGGGAAATAGCAGGTTTGTATCCCTTACTCAACAAGAAAATACTCTGCATACCTTGGGTTGAGTATAGTTTGACAAAGTGGCATTTCTAGCTGGCTTTTGATTCACTTTTAACAATGTTTCAGTTATACTGGGCTGGCATGTTATTTGCATACACGTATACAGGTCTAAATAGCATGGATCTTCTATGCACATACAGAGCCACTGTCCACCTTGAGTTTTATTGCTTTTGATTTTATTTTTCAGTGCTCCAGTAAAACCTCATTATTCTGAGAAGATTTTGAGATACTGAGTTGCATTGATATTTAGACGGGAAATGAACGGCAAACTCTATAATTATAGAGTCCTGTCTGAAGTTCCTAGCAGATTTGCCATAGATGCAGCTCATCCATTGCCCCAAAGGGTTTGGATATGTCATGAGAACTGGAAGTAGCTTTTTAAAGGGACTGCCAAGGAAGACTGAATAATCTTGAAAAATATTTTTCTGATTACAAAGCCGGAACGGACCGTGTAACACTGAATTACTGCATTGCAAATGCTCCAAACTATTTGCAAGGAACTTTTCATAAGCGAAAGGGCCGTAAAACCCAAATCATAAACTTTACATAATCAGTGCTCCTTAATGAACCTGAGGTAATGTTATTTCATAGTCTGACCTCACCTGGAGACTAAGGTTTCACTTGTCAGATTGACTGACCAGCAACTGTTCTACCTACTAATATACCACCTTGGGGCTACAGAAACAGTGTTCGGTATAGGTATTACCAATGTGCAAATTTTTCACCTTTCAGCTGCTGAAACAGCTTAAGGTGTAGGTATCACTGATCTACAGAGTAGCATTACCTTCTGGTCAACACTTCGGAACTGCAGAAATGGTGTAAGCTTTTGAAACACTTCACCCCAACTTTGGTTTAAACTGTTAGTACAAGGTATTTGGGTAAACTTCCTTGACAGCTTCAGCTACTGTCTGCTTGCTTGAACCAGTTTACTTTATAATCACTTTGCATTTAATGATTGACAGATTTTTTAAATGGCTCCAGTTCCTTGTTTTTTTTTTAACTTTTTTTTACTTTCATATTAATTTTGTTAAATTAACCTCTTATTAATATCACTGTTAGCTCGACAAAGGGGATCATTGATTTATGCTGTTAAGTGGGAGACAGGATAAATCATATGGAATAATGATTCTTTTTGTCAACCATTGCTTTTCAGTGTTCCGGCACAGTGGCTCAGTGGTAGAGCGTCTGCTTTGTGACCGAGAGGTTGTGGGTTCGTTGCGTGGGCGGGTCATACCAAAGACTTTAAAATGGTTCTAGCTGCTCTTTTGCTTGGCGCTCAGCATTAAGTAGAGCTAGAACTGGTCAGCCCAGTGTCAGTATAATGTGACTGAGTGGAATATCATGTCAGAGTGTCGGGGGCGTGATATTTCAGTGAGACAGCACTCTAAAAGTGAGCATTGAGCTCCATGCCACATCCAGATGCTGTCACGATAGACTGAAAGAGGTTGAAAGCAACGTTAAGCCCAAATCAAACAAAAGTGTTTTCAGTGTATATTGGGCCTTTCTTGAATTGAACTGCTTTGAAATTGATATTTCTTACTTACATCTAATTAATGTAGGTAGGCAAAAAGAGGTCACTGATTTGTGCTGGTTAAGTGGAGGGAACCATCATAAATCAGGACAAGGATTCTATTAGTCTTTGTTTTCAAATCAAAATTTCATCATTAAAAGGACTGGTAGCCATTCAGAGACGTCAAGTTCTTGGGACTACAAAGTTGTACAGTTGTGTTCAGTCTTTGTAGATATCTTGCAGGGTGTATCTTGCCTTGCCTTTTGGATGAGATTTTTTCTCTGGCTCTTCCTATAGCAGAAGTGCTACCATTAAAAGCCATTATGGTTTGGAACTACAAGCAAAACTAACCCAACTTTTTTTTTTAAATTGAACTCAACTTTTGATCTTGACCCCGTGTCATAGATTTACTTGGGAAACAGATTTCTTTCCCTCTTAAAATTATATTCTAAACACTCAAAGATTAGTTTTAACAGCTTTAAATAAATGTTTTCATGAAGATGCATTGGTATAGAATTAATACTTTTTCCAGGGTAAAACTCGGCTGTACATTTTAAATATAGGACTAGCCATTACTGTTGTAGCCTCATTGGAGCTTTTGGTAGAATTTGGTGACCTGTATCACAATTTCATGGTCACCAAAAAACTTTTAACAAGCATCAGTATAAATATGTAACTTCATTTCTAAAGCATTTGTTTGAAATTTGAATAATTCAATACAAAACATTTAATATGGCTGCTTCATTTCCTTGCCAGAAACAGTGTTTCCTTAATTTCACTGTCATGTTTGTTAATGTTTCTCTAGCCTGTGCAGCAAAATAGCCTCACTGGCCAGTAGGGTTTTTTGTCTTCGTCTTTCGATCCTACTAAGAAGCTTCCATTAAGGTCTTCCTTGCACTTGTGTCGTTTTGTTTTGTCATTGTTTATTCCTTGTCCCTTCTTCATTTACGGTATCAGGAGGGATGTTTGTGACTGGCCGTATCTGAGATTGCCTTTCCCTGGTAACTTCATTTATTTTTACAGGTTTCAGGTCCATGCATTACTTTCAGTTCTCAAAATGACTAAGCTGTTGAATACTGCTGCAATAGCAGTTTTTAGATCATCTAAATTGAACACCTGTTGCCAGGTGGTTCTTAGCTTGAACTGAAACTCAATATTGAAGTAGTAGAGCTAGGACTGGTGAGCCTAGTGTTGGGATGATTAGTGGATGTGCTTACTTATTCATGTGTGTGTGTTCAAGATTCAGTGGGAAGTACTGTGAAAGTGGCCACTGAGTTCCCATCACATCCAGACAGTCATCATATAACTTAAGAATTATATTATATGCACACACACACACTACCTTCCGTAGTCCGTATGATGTGAATGTATGTTCACTATAATCTTCATTGGAATGCTTGTCACGCTGGTGGAATGAGGTGACTAATGCAGTCTTTGCATCATATGTTTTAAATATGTTTTTACTTATAGGTGGGAAAAGGGTCGTTATGCTATATGGGGGCAATGTGGATGCAGATCAGCCAGTGCTATGGTGCACTTTGATCTGCATTCTCCTTGCCCTCTTACTGAATCCTGAGATTTGGTATAAATGTATTGACAGAGAAGGTCCTGGTCTGACTGTTTGGATATGCAGAAGATTTGGGCCTTCTCTGTTCATATATGGCATAAGGTCCCTTTTCTCATTGCATGTTTTTTTTTTCAGTTTGCAGATGTCTTGGATATTTGAGGGAATCAAAAGAAGCAAGAAGCAGCCTCCAGTACCCTGTTTTAGACCGTTGAGAATGGACAGGTATATTTTGTTAATAGTAAACTGTAGTGTCAGATACTTGGTATCAGAAGAAAAGAGAGTCCAGGTGTCCGAGTTGTTAGTGCCTCCGATTTTAGATTATGAGGTCCCGGGATCTGGCTGAAGGCAGAATTCAGCTTATGACTGTAAAAGTGCATCATTGCACATAAAGAGCCTTTCATTCTCACCCATCATCTCAATATGACAAATAATGTTGAAAAGAAAGTAAAAC
This sequence comes from Anodontia alba, assembly GCA_964016985.1. Lineage (NCBI taxonomy): Eukaryota > Metazoa > Mollusca > Bivalvia > Lucinida > Lucinidae > Anodontia > Anodontia alba. The sequence continues at coordinate 30,360,639 of OZ024830.1, forward strand.
ACCAAATCCTCATCACAGTTATCAGATAGAGTATCGGACAAATTTCTCCACAAAGAACTTCTCACTAGAAGTGCCTTGTTTAAAAAAAAGTGCCTACATATGGTGCATTGGTAAAATGAAAATATGGACGCCTCCTATGAGTATGGACCTTAACTATTCACCTTAGCACTTTCTCTTGACCCGCAATCAAATTCACCTTAGCACTTTCTCTTGTCCCGCAGTCAAATTTGTCATCTTCGGACAAAAAGTGGAAGGGTTTGTACATATAGAAATATACTAGCCACTAAACAGCCACTAACAATTTTTCTGTTGAAACTCTTTAAAACCAAAATAAATCCTAGTTCTGTTTATATACCCAATAGGCTGATGTATCAGTCAATTTAGACATCATAAGGTTTATAAAACTGAACATTACTTCCAGGATGCACTGATAAACACATTAAATTCACAACATTTCACATTTTATCACATTGATAGAAGAGTTTAAATACTAATAGACATTTTTGTCTTAGATAAGGGTGGATAGTCTATGATAAGTTTATAAACAACAAGGGGAACAAAACATAATTAAATCCACATCCATGAAAATAGGATTCATGTTTTTTTTCAGATCAGATTCAGGATGACAGCTGAAATTCATAATTTCCAAACTGTTTTTGTGACACTGAAAGTATAGAAGACTTTAAGAAAAGAAAATGAAATGGCAAAATAGAACTAGACAGAGAAAGTTAGGGATATAAATTGACATTACAATCAAAGAAAAATAAAAGCATGAAAAAAAAAATGAAACAAAAAATAGAGGATGGAAGTCAGTGACTGTAAGGGGAGTCTTCGAAGAGGCCATTAAAAACAACAGAACCAAAATTAAAAACAGAAATACCAGCCAGAAAGTGACAGAAACAAAACTGACACCTGCAAATTATCAAAGCTGACAGAAAAGACTGAGGAGAGGGGAAAAATGAATGGCTATATAGACCAGTCAAAAGAAATAAAACCTAAAATACAAAACCATGAATACATTACAAAGAAATAGAAAATGAATCGGAGGCAAGTGTCAGAAATGAGGGAAAAAAGACAGGTGACAGAAATGACAAAAGAAAAAATTAAAAGAATGGAGAGGATAAATGAAAAAGGATGGCTGTAAGGGGAGGAGGAGGCCATTTGAAACAACAAATCAAAATCAGGACCGCTACAATTAAGAAGACAAAGATCATCAGTCAAGAATCTAACAGATGGAAATAATCTGTGTAAGTATACAAGCTTAGGTTTCTAACTGCTGTGGTTCGAGCCTCGCTCCGGTCACATGTGGGAAAACCAAGCTCTGCTTACGGATGGTCAGGTGGTTTTTCCCTGGATTCTCCAGTTTTTTTGCCAACCTTTGATGAACGATTGGCTCGCTATAAGCAAAATATTCTTGAAAGGGCTGTAAAACCCAAATCAAACAAGTTCACAAGCATTGGAAATAATCCTTGTGCAAGTATACAGTGTGTAAGTATACTTTATGTAAGCATTGTAAATAATCTTTGTCTAAGTAAGAAAGCATTGAAACTACTTTGAAAATAACTGCACCAATAATATGAATGTAACAAAAAATCAGTCACTGGCCAAGTCACTGTAAAGTCACGGCACTAACTGCTCTTTTGCTGGCCACTCCGTATTAAGAAAATAGAACTTGGAATTGTACTTTAGCTCATTCCTTATTAAGCCACCTTATTTACCCTAGATATTGGGACACCGTACCCCCTTACCATACATGTCCTTAAATTTGTACAAGTCACTTTTGCTATATACTGCGCATAAAAACTGCTGGATGAGTGGCAAACAGTGTAGATGCTGATCAGATGCTGCGTTCTGTCCTCTGATCCAGGTCTGCACTATTTACTCTTTCTCTCCCTTCCACTTATTCAAGATGGGCAGTTGTCAGTTTCTGGCGAAAGAATGTACACAATACTGGTTGTCCGCTTAGAGGACTCAGCCTGCCCCAGTAAACGTGTGGCTAGGTAAACTGAACGCACTTGACATGACCCCATTTGGTTGACTGGGCCGTAAAACCTCAACACAAACAAACACATAATTATGTGCTCTGATGAGCTCAAAGCACTTTGTATAAGTCGTAATGAGCTATTTATGGTAAAGCAGATCCTGATTGATAGTTTGATTTTTAACCCATTGTATACTGAATAGACTCCCCCACACTATATATTGGAACTTCAATTTTAGGTACACCTTCCTAGAGAAAAATGGCTAAACTATTTGCAAACAGTGGAGACCCTGATCAGATGCCACATTCTGCTGCAGCGTCTAATCTGGATCTACACTGTTTGCGAATTACCCTTTTACTGGTCTCCCAAACTGCAATGGGTTAAATTTCCCAGGTTTATAGTTTCAGGCATACCTGGCACATTAGAGTGAGTTTCACTACCAAATCAAATAAATTGGTATACTGTTTTGACACAAATGACTGATGTAGTAACACAGTTGGTGTAGTATCTGCTTTGTCTTGGAGGTTGGAGGTTCAGTCACTGGCCAAGTCACTGTAAAGTCACGGCACTAACTGCTCTTTTGCTGACCACTCAGTATTAAGAAAATAGAATGGAATTCTACTTTACCTCATTCCTTATTAAGCCACCTTATTTACCCTAGATATTGGGACACCGTACCCCCTTACCATACATGTCCTTAAATTTGTACAAGTCACTTTTGCTATATATTGCGCATAAAAACTGCTGGATGAGTGGCAAACAGTGTAGATGCTGATCAGATGCTGCATTCTGTCCTCTGATCCAGGTCTACACTATTTACTCTGGCCTGTCTGTCTCAATACTTAGGCTTTTTACAGTAATAGACTTAAATGAAATATGGCTTACTCCTACTCCTTAACATGGACACAAATATATATGAATTTAACCAGGGAAAGCAACAACCTTTCTAAGTCCCTGGCAGAAGAAATAAAGTATAAAATTGTGCTTTGCAGTTAATGACTTGGATCATATTTTTTTTTCAAACTTATTGTTTAGGTCTCTTTTGGCTATATTATAAAAGTTGAAAAAATACTCTTTCTGGGCAGAGTGTTGTTTTCTCTTCTAAAAGGGGGTCTACTCTAAAAGAAAGAATATGTTTCTCTTGGAAGCACCTTAGGAGTAAATACTTTTCTTTTAGAGTAGGCTCCATTTCAGAAGGAGCCATTTTCTCCCTTCCATGGACATGAAGGGCAGTTGTCAGTTTCTGGGAAAAGAATGAGCACAAGTACTGTTTCACAGCTTAGAGGAAAACCAGATAAGGAAGGTGTGGATAGGTAAACTGACTAGTTTGACATGATAGTAAGCTTTGACTGGCTGTTAAGTTCCAACCTAACCAATCAAGCTATAATGGTAACCCAAAATGGAATGTCGGCGTCATGGGGGAAGACTGATATAGTTAGTAGTGGCACTGGCTGTGGGTACATGCGACACCCACAGGTAGTTTTTTGTCTAGTGACTTAAATTTATTGTTTACCTGGTGTTTAGCTTGATAACAAAGTCTCAATGAAAGGTCAGTCACAAGAAGCAGTCTTCTGAAGGCACTGATAAAAAAATTAAAATCTTTTTAATTTATCACCTGTCATATAAGTGTAATGACTGAACCATATATTGTCATTGTTAGTAAGGCCAGATGTATGATGAATGGAGAGGATATGTATCTTACCCAGTTACCATGAGTGTAATGTATACTGATTTATTACAGATACAGTAAAAGCCCCTAGAACAGACATGAGCTGGTGTGGATCTGGTTCAGAAGCTTCTTCATACTACTATTAAGGTATGGTTGTCTGTTGGATCTGTGCATCATAGTATGTACATAAGCAGGTAATCTCATGTACTTTTTAATGTTTTATGCAGACTATGATTTAATTTGTATTTCATAGTTTATGTTGGTGTTTTACACCTCTTCAAACAGTATTTCAGTTATGTTAAAGGTGTTGGATTGGTAGACAAGGAATACAAATGTCCAAAGTAAAAAAAAAAAAAAATAAAAAAAAATAAAAGTCTATGGAGTGCCACAGTCACAAGTTGCAGCCCATCCCGGACACAAAGAGGAAGAGGAAACAGACAAAATCAAGCAAGTGTAAATCGAACAAAAGCACTGAGATTAGCTGTCTCTTTCTCAAGTGAGGTAATCGCAATGCGGAAAGGACTGAAAATTACAAGAACAAAATAACACAAGGCAAGACTAAAAACAAATCTCCTTGTAGAGTAAAAAAAAAAAAAACGGTAAGAGAAAAGTCCAGGGAGTGCCACAGTCACAAACCGCAGCCCTTCCCAGACACCAAGAGGAAGAGGAAACCGACAAATCCAAACAAGCACAAATCAAACAAACGAACAAAAAACACTAAGATTAGCTCTCTTCCACAAGCGAGGTAATTGCAAATGCTAAAAGGACTAAAAAACACAAGATCAGAAAGACACAAGATAAGACATAAAACAAATCTCCTCGTAGAAAAAAAAAACACAAAGCAACAAAGAGTAAGACTAAAACTGGGACCACAAAGCAACAAAAAGTAGATATTAGACACAATCTTATTAATTTGTCAGATCGTGTTAGGATCAGATGACAAGGAAATATATCTTTGCTGTAATAAGAAATAATTTGGGAATCAATGTGCATAATGTGTCTTGTGGTAAGATGTATACTACTAAGGCAGACCAGTAAATATTATTGAAAATAGTACTGTGAAGTAAACAGTACTTTTAAAAGTCTGTAGGTTTTGAAAAGTTCACTGCATTATATTAGGTAGATTTTCTGCTGACCATTCAAAAACTGTCCCTCTATTGGCATTTTTTAATGTATGTGTGGGCTATTGCAGTAGTGTCGTTTTGTTTTGTCATTGCTAGGTTAAATCTTCTTCATTCAGGAAAGCTGTGCTTAATGATTATAGCCTTTCCTGAGTAACTTGATTTGTAATTTTGATATCAAGAGGTAATATGACACGAGTCATTATTTACCCACTCCATTCAAATGTCCCTGTTTTTTAAACTTGGTCTTAGCCCTTAGCATTTTTCCTCCTTTTTTTATCAGGTAATCAAAACCATTCTTTGGGTTTTGATGCATATGACTTGTTTATCCAATGTACTTGTTAGATTAATGTCTTTGAAATCAGGTTCATGTGTCTTGCACACTGGACCTGCTTCTTGTTCCTGGTAAGCAAGGAACAAGGTGAAGAGTAAGGAATTAGAACAAGATCTGTAGCTTGCGTTCAATTCGTGTTTCCATATTGCTTGGGTATGCTCAATTTGTCATTTTCATGTTCTTGATTAGGTTCTGGTTCCTTGGTTTGTTATTTCTCTTTGCACAACTTCTTGATTTGATTTGTTCCATGGTTTTGATGTTTTTGTTCATTTACACAACTTAAGTTTGATTTTGGTTTCCTGGGTTTCAGAGGTTTCTTGGGTTTCAGATTCAGTGTATCTTGAGGTTTTATTACTCTTTACTCTTGTCACACTGAAGCATTTGGGGACAGAGTGCAAGGAACAAAAATCTGACTTTACCGATGTTTCTACAAGAACAGCAAATAAACAAGTCATATGTACTTAAAACATAATGGACATTTTCTCCAAATTTATATTTTTTATTTAGTATCTTTTTATTACCTAAAATTATCTAATATGATGCAGTGTTGATGTTCTATCAAAAAATAAAAAGATAAGAGAAAAGCCCAGGGAGTGCCACAATCACAAACAGCAGCCCTTCCCAGACACCAAGAGGAAGAGAAAACAGACAAAACCAAACAAGCGCAAATCAAGCAAACATATGAAAAGCACTAAGATTAGCTCTCCCTTCCCCAAGCAAGTTAATTGCAATGCTAAAAGGACTGAAAAACACAAGAACAAAATAACACAAGCTAAGACATAAACCAAATCACCTCGTAGAAGTCTGTCCATACAGACACATGATCGTTTAAGAATTATTTCAGTGTCGGGTCAGTATTGTTTATTTGTAAGATGGGTATTTGTGTTCCTTGGAGGTTTGGTGCTAAGCCATGTTACAGTTAATTTGAAGATTTCAAATTACAAATGAAACTAGTTAACCAAATATGGCTTGTTTAAACAGTGAGACATGTGCAGGCTAGTCCATTCTGGTCTTCACTGTTACATAGGAGAAGGGTTTTCCAGAAGCATGTTAGTGACCTTGCTGTCCTGATGGTTTAGTGTCTGAGAAATAAGGGAAATAGCAGGTTTGTATCCCTTACTCAACAAGAAAATACTCTGCATACCTTGGGTTGAGTATAGTTTGACAAAGTGGCATTTCTAGCTGGCTTTTGATTCACTTTTAACAATGTTTCAGTTATACTGGGCTGGCATGTTATTTGCATACACGTATACAGGTCTAAATAGCATGGATCTTCTATGCACATAGAGAGCCACTGTCCACCTTGAGTTTTATTGCTTTTGATTTTATTTTTCAGTGCTCCAGTAAAACCTCATTATTCTGAGAAGATTTTGAGATACTGAGTTGCATTGATATTTAGACAGGAAATGAACGGCAAACTCTATAATTATAGAGTCCTGTCTGAAGTTCCTAGCAGATTTGCCATAGATACAGCTCATCCATTGTCCTAAAGGGTTTGGATATGTCATGAGAACTGGAAGTAGCTTTTTAAAGAGACTGCCAAGGAAGACTGAATAATCTTGAAAAATATTTTTCTGATTACAAAGCTGGAACTGACCGTGTAACACTGAATAACTGCATTGCAAATGCTCCAAACTATTTGCAAGGAACTTTTCATAAGCGAAAGGGCCGTAAAACCCAAATCATAAACTTTACATAATCAGTGCTCCTTAATGAACCTGAGGTAATGTTATTTCATAGTCTGACCTCACCTGGAGACTAAGGTTTCACTTGTCAGATTGACTGACCAGCAACTGTTCTACCTACTAATATATACCACCTTGGGGCTACAGAAACAGTGTTAGGTATAGGTATTACCAATGTGCAAATTTTTCACCTTTCAGCTGCTGAAACAGCTTAAGGTGTAGGTATCACTGATCTACAGAGTAGCATTACCTTCTGGTCAACACTTCGGAACTGCAGAAATGGTGTAAGCTTTTGAAACACCTCACCCCAACCTATGTTTAAACTTTTAGTACAAGGTATTTGGGTAAACTTCCTTGACAGCTTCAGCTACTGTCTGCTTGCTTGAACCAGTTTACTTTATAATCACTTTGCATTTAATGATTGACAGATTTTTTAAATGGCTCCAGTTCCTTGTTGTTGTTTTTTTAACTTTTTTTTACTTTCATATTAATTTTGTTAAATTAACCTCTTATTAATATCACTGTTAGCTTGACAAAGGGGATCATTGATTTATGCTGTTAAGTGGGAGACAGGATAAATCATATGGAATAATGATTCTTTTTGTCAGCCATTGCTTTTCAGTGTTCCCGCAAAGTGGCTCAGTGGTAGAGTGTCTGCTTTGTGACCGAAAGGTTGTGGGTTCGATCCGCGGGCGGGTCATACCAAAGCCTTTAAAATGGTTCTAGCTGCTCTTTTGCTTGGCGCTCAGCATTAAGTAGAGCTAGAACTGGTCAGCCCAGTGTCAGTATAATGTGACTGAGTGGAATATCATGTCAAAGTGTGTGGGGCGTGATATTTCAGTGAGGCAGCACTCTAAAAGTGAGCATTGAGCTCCATGCCACATCCAGATACTGTCCAGATACTGTCGCAATACGACTGAAAGAGGTTGAAAGCAATGTTAAGCCCAAATCAAACAAAAGTGTTTTCAGTGTATGTTGGGCCTTTCTTGAATTGAACTGCTTTGAAATTGATATTTCTTACTTACATCTAATTAATTTAGGTAGGCAAAAAGAGGTCACTGATTTGTGCTGGTTAAGTGGAGGGAACCATCATAAATCAGGGCAAAGATTCTATTAGTCTTTTGTTTTCAAATCAAAATTTCATCATTAAAAGGACTGGTAGCCATTCAGAGACGTCAAGTTCTTGAGACTACAAAGTTGTACAGTTGTGTTCAGTCTTTGTAGATATCTTGCAGGGTGTATCTTGCCTTGCCTTTTGGATGAGATTTTTTCTCTGGCTCTTCCAATAGCAGAAGTGCTACCATTAAAGGCCATTATGGTTTGGAACTACAAGCAAATCTAACCCAACTTTTTTTTTTAAATTGAACTCAACTTTTGATCTTGACCCCGTGTCATAGATTTACTTGGGAAACTCTTTCCCTCTTAAAATTATATTCTAAACACTCAAAGATTAGTTTTAACAGCTTTAAATAAATGTTTTCATGAAGATGCATTGGTATAGAATTAATACTTTTTCCAGGGTAAAACTCAGCTGTACATTTTAAATTTAGGACCAGCCATTACTGTTGTAGCCTCATTGGTGCTTTTGGTAGAATTTGGTGACCTGTATCACAATTTCATGGTCACCAAAATACTTTTCACAAGCATCAGTATAAATATGTAACTTCATTTCTGAAGCATTTGTTTGAAATTTGAATAATTCAATACAAAACATTTAATATGGCAGCTTCATTTCCTTGCCAGAAACAGTGTTTCCTTAATTTCACTGTCATGTTTGTTAATATTTCTCTAGCCTGTGCAGCAAAATAGCCTCACTGGCCAGTAGGGTTTTTTGTCTTCATCTTTCGATTCTACTAAGAAGCCTCCATCAAGGTCTTCCTTGCATTTGTGTCGTTTTGTTTTGTCATTGTTTATTCCTTGTCCCTTCTTCATTTACGGTATCAGGAAGGATGTGACTGGCCGTATCTGAGGTGGCCTTTCCCTGGTAACTTCATTTATTTTTACAGGTTTCAGGTCCATGCATTACTTTCAGTTCTCAAAATGACTAAGCTGTTGAATACTGCTACAATAGCAGTTTTTAGATCATCTAAATTGAACACCTGTTGCCAGGTGGTTCTTAGCTTGAACTGAAACTCAATATTGAAGTAGTAGAGCTAGGACTGGTGAGCCTAGTGTTGGGCTGATTAGTGGATGTGCTTACTTATTCATGTGTGTGTGTTCAAGATTCAGTGGGAAGTACTGTGAAAGTGGCCACTGAGTTCCCATCACATCCAGACAGTCATCATATAACTTAAGAATTACATCATATGCACACACACACTGCCTTCCGTAGTCTGTATGATGTGAACGTATGTTCACTTTAATTTTCATTGGAGTGCTTGTCACTCAGGTGGAATGAGGTGAACCATGCATTCTTTGCATCGTATGTTTTAAATATGTTTTTACTTACAGGTGAGAAAAGGGTCGTTATGCTATATGGGGGCAATGTGGATGCAGATCCGCCAGTGCTATGGTGCACTTTGATCTGCATTCTCCTTTCCCTCTTATTGAATCCTGAGATTTGGTATAAATGTATTAACAGAGAAGGTCCTGATCTGACTGTTTGGATATGCAGAAGATTTGGGCCTTCTCTGTTCATATATGGCATAAGGTCCCTTTTCTCATTGCATTTTTTTTTTATTTTTCAGTTTGCAGATGTCTTGGATATTTGAGGGAATCAAAAGAAGCAAGAAGCAGCCTCCAGTACACTGTTTTAGACCGTTGAGAATGGACAGGTATGTTTTGCTAATAGTAAAATGTAGTGTCAGATACTTGGTATCAGAAGAAAAGAGCATCCAGGTGTCCGAGTTGTGAGGGCTACCGATTTTAGATCATGAGGTCCCGGGATCTGGCTGAAGGCAGAATTCAGCTTCTGACTGTAAAAGTGCATCATTGCACATAGAGAGCCTTTCATTGTCACCCATCATCTCAATATGACAAATAATGTTGAAAAGAAAGTAAAACACCAAATCCTCATCACAATTATCAGATTAAGAGTATGGGACAAATATTTCTTATTTCTCCACAAAAAAACTTCTCACTAGAAGTGCCTTGTTTAAAAAAAAATTCCTACATATGGTGCATTGGTAAAATGAAAATATAAATAGACTCTTCCTATGAGTATAGTATGGACCTTAACTATTCACCTTAGCACTTTCTCTTGTCCCGCAATCAAATTTGTCATCTTTGGACAAAAAGTGGAAGAGTTTGTACATATAGAAATATACTAGCCACTAAACAGCCACTAACAATTTTTCTGTTGATTTCTTTAAAACCAAAATAAATCTTAGTTCTGTTTATATATCCAATAGGCTGATGTATCAGTCAATTTAGACATCATAAGGTTTATAAAACTGAACATTACTTCCAGGATGCACTGATAAACACATTAAATTCACAACATTCCCCATTTTATCACATTGATAGAAGAGTTTAAATACTAATAAGCATTTTTGTCTTAGATAAGGTGGATAGTCTGTGATAAGTTTATAAACAACAAGGGAAACAAAACATAATTAAATCCACATCCATGAAAATAGGATACATGTTTTTTTCAGAGCAGATTCAGGATGACAGCTGAAATTCATAATTTCCAAACTGTTTTTGTGACACTGAAAGTATAGAAGACTTTAAGAAAAGAAAATGAAATGGCAAAATAGAACTAGACAGAAAGATAGGGATATAAATTGACATTACAATCAAAGAAAAATAAAAGCATGAAAAAAAAATGAAACAAAAAATAGAGGATGGAAATCAGTGACTGTAAGGGGAGTCTTTCGAGAGGCCATTAAAAACAATAGAAACAAAATTAAAAACAGAAATACCAGCCAGAAAGTGACAGAAACAAAACTGACACCTGCAAATTATCAAAGCTGACAGAAAAGACAGAGAGGGGAAAAGTGAATGGCTATATAGACCAGTCAAAAGAAATAAAACCTAAAAAACAAAACCATGAATGAATATATTACAAAGAAATAGAAAATGAATCAGAGGCAAGTGTCAGAAAGGAGGGAAAAAAGACAGGTGACAGAAATGACAAAAGAAAAAATTAAAAGAATGGAGAGGATAAATGAAAAAGGATGGCTGTAAGGGGAGGAGGAGGCCATTTGAAACAACAAATCAAAATCAGGACCGCTACAATTAAGAAGACAAAGATCATCAGTCAAGAATCTAACAGATGGAAATAATCTGTGTAAGTATACAAGCTTAGGTTTCTAACTGCTGTGGTTCGAGCCTCGCTCCGGTCACATGTGGGAAAACCAAGCTCTGCTTACGGATGGTCAGGTGGTTTTTCCCTGGATTCTCCAGTTTTTTTGCCAACCTTTGATGAACGATTGGCTCGCTATAAGCTAAATATTCTTGAAAGGGCTGTAAAACCCAAATCAAACAAGTTCACAAGCATTGGAAATAATCCTTGTGCAAGTATACAGTGTGTAAGTATACTTTATGTAAGCATTGTAAATAATCTTTGTCTAAGTAAGAAAGCATTGAAACTACTTTGAAAATAACTGCACCAATAATATGAATGTAACAAAAAATCAGTCACTGGCCAAGTCACTGTAAAGTCACGGCACTAACTGCTCTTTTGCTGGCCACTCCGTATTAAGAAAATAGAACTTGGAATTGTACTTTAGCTCATTCCTTATTAAGCCACCTTATTTACCCTAGATATTGGGACACCGTACCCCCTTACCATACATGTCCTTAAATTTGTACAAGTCACTTTTGCTATATACTGCGCATAAAAACTGCTGGATGAGTGGCAAACAGTGTAGATGCTGATCAGATGCTGCGTTCTGTCCTCTGATCCAGGTCTGCACTATTTACTCTTTCTCTCCCTTCCACTTATTCAAGATGGGCAGTTGTCAGTTTCTGGCGAAAGAATGTACACAATACTGGTTGTCCGCTTAGAGGACTCAGCCTGCCCCAGTAAACGTGTGGCTAGGTAAACTGAACGCACTTGACATGACCCCATTTGGTTGACTGGGCCGTAAAACCTCAACACAAACAAACACATAATTATGTGCTCTGATGAGCTCAAAGCACTTTGTATAAGTCGTAATGAGCTATTTATGGTAAAGCAGATCCTGATTGATAGTTTGATTTTTAACCCATTGTATACTGAATAGACTCCCCCACACTATATATTGGAACTTCAATTTTAGGTACACCTTCCTAGAGAAAAATGGCTAAACTATTTGCAAACAGTGGAGACCCTGATCAGACGCCACATTCTGCTGCAGCGTCTAATCTGGATCTACACTGTTTGCGAATTACCCTTTTACTGGTCTCCCAAACTGCAATGGGTTAAATTTCCCAGGTTTATAGTTTCAGGCATACCTGGCACATTAGAGTGAGTTTCACTACCAAATCAAATAAATTGGTATACTGTTTTGACACAAATGACTGATGTAGTGACACAGTTGGTGTAGTATCTGCTTTGTCTTGGAGGTTGGAGGTTCAGTCACTGGCCAAGTCACTGTAAAGTCACGGCACTAACTGCTCTTTTGCTGACCACTCAGTATTAAGAAAATAGAATGGAATTCTACTTTACCTCATTCCTTATTAAGCCACCTTATTTACCCTAGATATTGGGACACCGTACCCCCTTACCATACATGTCCTTAAATTTGTACAAGTCACTTTTGCTATATATTGCGCATAAAAACTGCTGGATGAGTGGCAAACAGTGTAGATGCTGATCAGATGCTGCATTCTGTCCTCTGATCCAGGTCTACACTATTTACTCTGGCCTGTCTGTCTCAATACTTAGGCTTTTTACAGTAATAGACTTAAATGAAATATGGCTTACTCCTACTCCTTAACATGGACACAAATATATATGAATTTAACCAGGGAAAGCAACAACCTTTCTAAGTCCCTGGCAGAAGAAATAAAGTATAAAATTGTGCTTTGCAGTTAATGACTTGGATCATATTTTTTTTTCAAACTTATTGTTTAGGTCTCTTTTGGCTATATTATAAAAGTTGAAAAAATACTCTTTCTGGGCAGAGTGTTGTTTTCTCTTCTAAAAGGGGGTCTACTCTAAAAGAAAGAATATGTTTCTCTTGGAAGCACCTTAGGAGTAAATACTTTTCTTTTAGAGTAGGCTCCATTTCAGAAGGAGCCATTTTCTCCCTTCCATGGACATGAAGGGCAGTTGTCAGTTTCTGGGAAAAGAATGAGCACAAGTACTGTTTCACAGCTTAGAGGAAAACCAGATAAGGAAGGTGTGGATAGGTAAACTGACTAGTTTGACATGATAGTAAGCTTTGACTGGCTGTTAAGTTCCAACCTAACCAATCAAGCTATAATGGTAACCCAAAATGGAATGTCGGCGTCATGGGGGAAGACTGATATAGTTAGTAGTGGCACTGGCTGTGGGTACATGCGACACCCACAGGTAGTTTTTTGTCTAGTGACTTAAATTTATTGTTTACCTAGTGTTTAGCTTGATAACAAAGTCTCAATGAAAGGTCAGTCACAAGAAGCAGTCTTCTGAAGGCACTGATAAAAAAATTAAAATCTTTTTAATTTATCACCTGTCATATAAGTGTAATGACTGAACCATATATTGTCATTGTTAGTAAGGCCAGATGTATGATGAATGGAGAGGATATATATCTTACCCAGTTACCATGAGTGTAATGTATACTGATTTATTACAGATACAGTAAAAGCCCCTAGAACAGACATGAGCTTGTGTGGATCTGGTTCAGAAGCTTCTTCATACTACTATTAAGGTATGGTTGTCTGTTGGATCTGTGCATCATAGTATGTACATAAGCAGGTAATCTCATGTACTTTTTAATGTTTTATGCAGACTATGATTTAATTTGTATTTCATAGTTTATGTTGGTGTTTTACACCTCTTCAAACAGTATTTCAGTTATGTTAAAGGTGTTGGATTGGTAGACAAGGAATACAAATGTCCAAAGTAAAAAAAAAAAAAAATAAAAAAATAAAAGTCTATAGAGTGCCACAGTCACAAGTTGCAGCCCATCCCGGACACAAAGAGGAAGAGGAAACAGACAAAATCAAGCAAGTGTAAATCGAACAAAAGCACTAAGATTAGCTGTCTCTTTCTCAAGTGAGGTAATCGCAATGCGGAAAGGACTGAAAATTACAAGAACAAAATAACACAAGGCAAGACTAAAAACAAATCTCCTTGTAGAGTAAAAAAAAAAAAAACGGTAAGAGAAAAGTCCAGGGAGTGCCACAGTCACAAACCGCAGCCCTTCCCAGACACCAAGAGGAAGAGGAAACCGACAAATCCAAACAAGCACAAATCAAACAAACGAACAAAAAACACTAAGATTAGCTCTCTTCCACAAGCGAGGTAATTGCAAATGCTAAAAGGACTAAAAAACACAAGATCAGAAAGACACAAGATAAGACATAAAACAAATCTCCTCGTAGAAAAAAAAAACACAAAGCAACAAAGAGTAAGACTAAAACTGGGACCACAAAGCAACAAAAAGTAGATATTAGACACAATCTTATTAATTTGTCAGATCGTGTTAGGATCAGATGACAAGGAAATATATCTTTGCTGTAATAAGAAATAATTTGGGAATCAATGTGCATAATGTGTCTTGTGGTAAGATGTATACTACTAAGGCAGACCAGTAAATATTATTGAAAATAGTACTGTGAAGTAAACAGTACTTTTAAAAGTCTGTAGGTTTTGAAAAGTTCACTGCATTATATTAGGTAGATTTTCTGCTGACCATTCAAAAACTGTCCCTCTATTGGCATTTTTTAATGTATGTGTGGGCTATTGCAGTAGTGTCGTTTTGTTTTGTCATTGCTAGGTTAAATCTTCTTCATTCAGGAAAGCTGTGCTTAATGATTATAGCCTTTCCTGAGTAACTTGATTTGTAATTTTGATATCAAGAGGTAATATGACACGAGTCATTATTTACCCACTCCATTCAAATGTCCCTGTTTTTTAAACTTGGTCTTAGCCCTTAGCATTTTTCCTCCTTTTTTTATCAGGTAATCAAAACCATTCTTTGGGTTTTGATGCATATGACTTGTTTATCCAATGTACTTGTTAGATTAATGTCTTTGAAATCAGGTTCATGTGTCTTGCACACTGGACCTGCTTCTTGTTCCTGGTAAGCAAGGAACAAGGTGAAGAGTAAGGAATTAGAACAAGATCTGTAGCTTGTGTTCAGTTTGTGTTTCCATATTGCTTGGGTATGCTCAATTTGTCATTTTCATGTTCTTGATTAGGTTCTGGTTCCTTGGTTTGTTATTTCTCTTTGCACAACTTCTTGATTTGATTTGTTCCATGGTTTTGATGTTTTTGTTCATTTACACAACTTAAGTTTGATTTTGGTTTCCTGGGTTTCAGAGGTTTCTTGGGTTTCAGATTCAGTGTATCTTGAGGTTTTATTACTCTTTACTCTTGTCACACTGAAGCATTTGGGGACAGAGTGCAAGGAACAAAAATCTGACTTTACCGATGTTTCTACAAGAACAGCAAATAAACAAGTCATATGTACTTAAAACATAATGGACATTTTCTCCAAATTTATATTTTTTATTTAGTATCTTTTTATTACCTAAAATTATCTAATATGATGCAGTGTTGATGTTCTATCAAAAAATAAAAAGATAAGAGAAAAGCCCAGGGAGTGCCACAATCACAAACAGCAGCCCTTCCCAGACACCAAGAGGAAGAGAAAACAGACAAAACCAAACAAGCGCAAATCAAGCAAACATATGAAAAGCACTAAGATTAGCTCTCCCTTCCCCAAGCAAGTTAAATTGCAATGCTAAAAGGACTGAAAAACACAAGAACAAAATAACACAAGCTAAGACATAAACCAAATCACCTCGTAGAAGTCTGTCCATACAGACACATGATCGTTTAAGAATTATTTCAGTGTCGGGTCAGTATTGTTTATTTGTAAGATGGGTATTTGTGTTCCTTGGAGGTTTGGTGCTAAGCCATGTTACAGTTAATTTGAAGATTTCAAATTACAAATGAAACTAGTTAACCAAATATGGCTTGTTTAAACAGTGAGACATGTGCAGGCTAGTCCATTCTGGTCTTCACTGTTACATAGGAGAAGGGTTTTCCAGAAGCATGTTAGTGACCTTGCTGTCCTGATGGTTTAGTGTCTGAGAAATAAGGGAAATAGCAGGTTTGTATCCCTTACTCAACAAGAAAATACTCTGCATACCTTGGGTTGAGTATAGTTTGACAAAGTGGCATTTCTAGCTGGCTTTTGATTCACTTTTAACAATGTTTCAGTTATACTGGGCTGGCATGTTATTTGCATACACGTATACAGGTCTAAATAGCATGGATCTTCTATGCACATACAGAGCCACTGTCCACCTTGAGTTTTATTGCTTTTGATTTTATTTTTCAGTGCTCCAGTAAAACCTCATTATTCTGAGAAGATTTTGAGATACTGAGTTGCATTGATATTTAGACAGGAAATGAACGGCAAACTCTATAATTATAGAGTCCTGTCTGAAGTTCCTAGCAGATTTGCCATAGATGCAGCTCATCCATTGTCCTAAAGGGTTTGGATATGTCATGAGAACTGGAAGTAGCTTTTTAAAGAGACTGCCAAGGAAGACTGAATAATCTTGAAAAATATTTTTCTGATTACAAAGCTGGAACTGACCGTGTAACACTGAATTACTGCATTGCAAATGCTCCAAACTATTTGCAAGGAACTTTTCATAAGCGAAAGGGCCGTAAAACCCAAATCATAAACTTTACATAATCAGTGCTCCTTAATGAACCTGAGGTAATGTTATTTCATAGTCTGACCTCACCTGGAGACTAAGGTTTCACTTGTCAGATTGACTGACCAGCAACTGTTCTACCTACTAATATATACCACCTTGGGGCTACAGAAACAGTGTTAGGTATAGGTATTACCAATGTGCAAATTTTTCACCTTTCAGCTGCTGAAACAGCTTAAGGTGTAGGTATCACTGATCTACAGAGTAGCATTACCTTCTGGTCAACACTTCGGAACTGCAGAAATGGTGTAAGCTTTTGAAACACCTCACCCCAACCTATGTTTAAACTATTAGTACAAGGTATTTGGGTAAACTTCCTTGACAGCTGCAGCTACTGTCTGCTTGCTTGAACCAGTTTACTTTATAATCACTTTGCATTTAATGATTGACAGATTTTTTAAATGGCTCCAGTTCCTTGTTGTTTTTTTTTTTAACTTTTTTTTACTTTCATATTAATTTTGTTAAATTAACCTCTTATTAATATCACTGTTAGCTTGACAAAGGGGATCATTGATTTATGCTGTTAAGTGGGAGACAGGATAAATCATATGGAATAATGATTCTTTTTGTCAGCCATTGCTTTTCAGTGTTCCCGCACAGTGGCTCAGTGGTAGAGCGTCTGCTTTGTGACCGAAAGGTTGTGGGTTCGATCCGGGGGCAGGTCATACCAAAGCCTTTAAAATGGTTCTAGCTGCTCTTTTGCTTGGCGCTCAGCATTAAGTAGAGCTAGAACTGGTCAGCCCAGTGTCAGTATAATGTGACTGAGTGGAATATCATGTCAAAGTGTGTGGGGCGTGATATTTCAGTGAGGCAGCACTCTAAAAGTGAGCATTGAGCTGCATGCCACATCCAGATACTGTCCAGATACTGTCGCAATACGACTGAAAGAGGTTGAAAGCAATGTTAAGCCCAAATCAAACAAAAGTGTTTTCAGTGTATGTTGGGCCTTTCTTGAATTGAACTGCTTTGAAATTGATATTTCTTACTTACATCTAATTAATTTAGGTAGGCAAAAAGAGGTCACTGATTTGTGCTGGTTAAGTGGAGGGAACCATCATAAATCAGGGCAAAGATTCTATTAGTCTTTTGTTTTCAAATCAAAATTTCATCATTAAAAGGACTGGTAGCCATTCAGAGACGTCAAGTTCTTGAGACTACAAAGTTGTACAGTTGTGTTCAGTCTTTGTAGATATCTTGCAGGGTGTATCTTGCCTTGCCTTTTGGATGAGATTTTTTCTCTGGCTCTTCCAATAGCAGAAGTGCTACCATTAAAGGCCATTATGGTTTGGAACTCAAGCAAATCTAACCCAACTTTTTTTTTTAAATTGAACTCAACTTTTGATCTTGACCCCGTGTCATAGATTTACTTGGGAAACTCTTTCCCTCTTAAAATTATATTCTAAACACTCAAAGATTAGTTTTAACAGCTTTAAATAAATGTTTTCATGAAGATGCATTGGTATAGAATTAATACTTTTTCCAGGGTAAAACTCAGCTGTACATTTTAAATTTAGGACCAGCCATTACTGTTGTAGCCTCATTGGTGCTTTTGGTAGAATTTGGTGACCTGTATCACAATTTCATGGTCACCAAAATACTTTTCACAAGCATCAGTATAAATATGTAACTTCATTTCTGAAGCATTTGTTTGAAATTTGAATAATTCAATACAAAACATTTAATATGGCAGCTTCATTTCCTTGCCAGAAACAGTGTTTCCTTAATTTCACTGTCATGTTTGTTAATATTTCTCTAGCCTGTGCAGCAAAATAGCCTCACTGGCCAGTAGGGTTTTTTGTCTTCATCTTTCGATTCTACTAAGAAGCCTCCATCAAGGTCTTCCTTGCATTTGTGTCGTTTTGTTTTGTCATTGTTTATTCCTTGTCCCTTCTTCATTTACGGTATCAGGAAGGATGTGACTGGCCGTATCTGAGGTGGCCTTTCCCTGGTAACTTCATTTATTTTTACAGGTTTCAGGTCCATGCATTACTTTCAGTTCTCAAAATGACTAAGCTGTTGAATACTGCTACAATAGCAGTTTTTAGATCATCTAAATTGAACACCTGTTGCCAGGTGGTTCTTAGCTTGAACTGAAACTCAATATTGAAGTAGTAGAGCTAGGACTGGTGAGCCTAGTGTTGGGATGATTAGTGGATGTGCTTACTTATTCATGTGTGTGTGTTCAAGATTCAGTGGGAAGTACTGTGAAAGTGGCCACTGAGTTCCCATCACATCCAGACAGTCATCATATAACTTAAGAATTACATCATATGCACACACACACTGCCTTCCGTAGTCTGTATGATGTGAACGTATGTTCACTTTAATTTTCATTGGAGTGCTTGTCACTCAGGTGGAATGAGGTGAACCATGCATTCTTTGCATCGTATGTTTTAAATATGTTTTTACTTACAGGTGAGAAAAGGGTCGTTATGCTATATGGGGGCAATGTTGATGCAGATCCGCCAGTGCTATGGTGCACTTTGATCTGCATTCTCCTTTCCCTCTTATTGAATCCTGAGATTTGGTATAAATGTATTAACAGAGAAGGTCCTGATCTGACTGTTTGGATATGCAGAAGATTTGGGCCTTCTCTGTTCATATATGGCATAAGGTCCCTTTTCTCATTGCATTTTTTTTTTATTTTTCAGTTTGCAGATGTCTTGGATATTTGAGGGAATCAAAAGAAGCAAGAAGCAGCCTCCAGTACACTGTTTTAGACCGTTGAGAATGGACAGGTATGTTTTGTTAATAGTAAAATGTAGTGTCAGATACTTGGTATCAGAAGAAAAGAGCATCCAGGTGTCCGAGTTGTGAGGGCTACCGATTTTAGATCATGAGGTCCCGGGATCTGGCTGAAGGCAGAATTCAGCTTCTGACTGTAAAAGTGCATCATTGCACATAGAGAGCCTTTCATTGTCACCCATCATCTCAATATGACAAATAATGTTGAAAAGAAAGTAAAACACCAAATCCTCATCACAATTATCAGATTAAGAGTATGGGACAAATATTTCTTATTTCTCCACAAAAAAACTTCTCACTAGAAGTGCCTTGTTTAAAAAAAAATTCCTACATATGGTGCATTGGTAAAATGAAAATATAAATAGACTCTTCCTATGAGTATAGTATGGACCTTAACTATTCACCTTAGCACTTTCTCTTGTCCCGCAATCAAATTTGTCATCTTTGGACAAAAAGTGGAAGAGTTTGTACATATAGAAATATACTAGCCACTAAACAGCCACTAACAATTTTTCTGTTGATTTCTTTAAAACCAAAATAAATCTTAGTTCTGTTTATATATCCAATAGGCTGATGTATCAGTCAATTTAGACATCATAAGGTTTATAAAACTGAACATTACTTCCAGGATGCACTGATAAACACATTAAATTCACAACATTCCCCATTTTATCACATTGATAGAAGAGTTTAAATACTAATAAGCATTTTTGTCTTAGATAAGGTGGATAGTCTGTGATAAGTTTATAAACAACAAGGGAAACAAAACATAATTAAATCCACATCCATGAAAATAGGATACATGTTTTTTTCAGAGCAGATTCAGGATGACAGCTGAAATTCATAATTTCCAAACTGTTTTTGTGACACTGAAAGTATAGAAGACTTTAAGAAAAGAAAATGAAATGGCAAAATAGAACTAGACAGAAAGATAGGGATATAAATTGACATTACAATCAAAGAAAAATAAAAGCATGAAAAAAAAATGAAACAAAAAATAGAGGATGGAAATCAGTGACTGTAAGGGGAGTCTTTCGAGAGGCCATTAAAAACAATAGAAACAAAATTAAAAACAGAAATACCAGCCAGAAAGTGACAGAAACAAAACTGACACCTGCAAATTATCAAAGCTGACAGAAAAGACAGAGAGGGGAAAAGTGAATGGCTATATAGACCAGTCAAAAGAAATAAAACCTAAAAAACAAAACCATGAATGAATATATTACAAAGAAATAGAAAATGAATCGGAGGCAAGTGTCAGAAAGGAGGGAAAAAAGACAGGTGACAGAAATGACAAAAGAAAAAATTAAAAGAATGGAGAGGATAAATGAAAAAGGATGGCTGTAAGGGGAGGAGGAGGCCATTTGAAACAACAAATCAAAATCAGGACCGCTACAATTAAGAAGACAAAGATCATCAGTCAAGAATCTAACAGATGGAAATAATCTGTGTAAGTATACAAGCTTAGGTTTCTAACTGCTGTGGTTCGAGCCTCGCTCCGGTCACATGTGGGAAAACCAAGCTCTGCTTACGGATGGTCAGGTGGTTTTTCCCTGGATTCTCCAGTTTTTTTGCCAACCTTTGATGAACGATTGGCTCGCTATAAGCTAAATATTCTTGAAAGGGCTGTAAAACCCAAATCAAACAAGTTCACAAGCATTGGAAATAATCCTTGTGCAAGTATACAGTGTGTAAGTATACTTTATGTAAGCATTGTAAATAATCTTTGTCTAAGTAAGAAAGCATTGAAACTACTTTGAAAATAACTGCACCAATAATATGAATGTAACAAAAAATCAGTCACTGGCCAAGTCACTGTAAAGTCACGGCACTAACTGCTCTTTTGCTGGCCACTCCGTATTAAGAAAATAGAACTTGGAATTGTACTTTAGCTCATTCCTTATTAAGCCACCTTATTTACCCTAGATATTGGGACACCGTACCCCCTTACCATACATGTCCTTAAATTTGTACAAGTCACTTTTGCTATATACTGCGCATAAAAACTGCTGGATGAGTGGCAAACAGTGTAGATGCTGATCAGATGCTGCGTTCTGTCCTCTGATCCAGGTCTGCACTATTTACTCTTTCTCTCCCTTCCACTTATTCAAGATGGGCAGTTGTCAGTTTCTGGCGAAAGAATGTACACAATACTGGTTGTCCGCTTAGAGGACTCAGCCTGCCCCAGTAAACGTGTGGCTAGGTAAACTGAACGCACTTGACATGACCCCATTTGGTTGACTGGGCCGTAAAACCTCAACACAAACAAACACATAATTATGTGCTCTGATGAGCTCAAAGCACTTTGTATAAGTCGTAATGAGCTATTTATGGTAAAGCAGATCCTGATTGATAGTTTGATTTTTAACCCATTGTATACTGAATAGACTCCCCCACACTATATATTGGAACTTCAATTTTAGGTACACCTTCCTAGAGAAAAATGGCTAAACTATTTGCAAACAGTGGAGACCCTGATCAGACGCCACATTCTGCTGCAGCGTCTAATCTGGATCTACACTGTTTGCGAATTACCCTTTTACTGGTCTCCCAAACTGCAATGGGTTAAATTTCCCAGGTTTATAGTTTCAGGCATACCTGGCACATTAGAGTGAGTTTCACTACCAAATCAAATAAATTGGTATACTGTTTTGACACAAATGACTGATGTAGTGACACAGTTGGTGTAGTATCTGCTTTGTCTTGGAGGTTGGAGGTTCAGTCACTGGCCAAGTCACTGTAAAGTCACGGCACTAACTGCTCTTTTGCTGACCACTCAGTATTAAGAAAATAGAATGGAATTCTACTTTACCTCATTCCTTATTAAGCCACCTTATTTACCCTAGATATTGGGACACCGTACCCCCTTACCATACATGTCCTTAAATTTGTACAAGTCACTTTTGCTATATATTGCGCATAAAAACTGCTGGATGAGTGGCAAACAGTGTAGATGCTGATCAGATGCTGCATTCTGTCCTCTGATCCAGGTCTACACTATTTACTCTGGCCTGTCTGTCTCAATACTTAGGCTTTTTACAGTAATAGACTTAAATGAAATATGGCTTACTCCTACTCCTTAACATGGACACAAATATATATGAATTTAACCAGGGAAAGCAACAACCTTTCTAAGTCCCTGGCAGAAGAAATAAAGTATAAAATTGTGCTTTGCAGTTAATGACTTGGATCATATTTTTTTTTCAAACTTATTGTTTAGGTCTCTTTTGGCTATATTATAAAAGTTGAAAAAATACTCTTTCTGGGCAGAGTGTTGTTTTCTCTTCTAAAAGGGGGTCTACTCTAAAAGAAAGAATATGTTTCTCTTGGAAGCACCTTAGGAGTAAATACTTTTCTTTTAGAGTAGGCTCCATTTCAGAAGGAGCCATTTTCTCCCTTCCATGGACATGAAGGGCAGTTGTCAGTTTCTGGGAAAAGAATGAGCACAAGTACTGTTTCACAGCTTAGAGGAAAACCAGATAAGGAAGGTGTGGATAGGTAAACTGACTAGTTTGACATGATAGTAAGCTTTGACTGGCTGTTAAGTTCCAACCTAACCAATCAAGCTATAATGGTAACCCAAAATGGAATGTCGGCGTCATGGGGGAAGACTGATATAGTTAGTAGTGGCACTGGCTGTGGGTACATGCGACACCCACAGGTAGTTTTTTGTCTAGTGACTTAAATTTATTGTTTACCTAGTGTTTAGCTTGATAACAAAGTCTCAATGAAAGGTCAGTCACAAGAAGCAGTCTTCTGAAGGCACTGATAAAAAAATTAAAATCTTTTTAATTTATCACCTGTCATATAAGTGTAATGACTGAACCATATATTGTCATTGTTAGTAAGGCCAGATGTATGATGAATGGAGAGGATATATATCTTACCCAGTTACCATGAGTGTAATGTATACTGATTTATTACAGATACAGTAAAAGCCCCTAGAACAGACATGAGCTTGTGTGGATCTGGTTCAGAAGCTTCTTCATACTACTATTAAGGTATGGTTGTCTGTTGGATCTGTGCATCATAGTATGTACATAAGCAGGTAATCTCATGTACTTTTTAATGTTTTATGCAGACTATGATTTAATTTGTATTTCATAGTTTATGTTGGTGTTTTACACCTCTTCAAACAGTATTTCAGTTATGTTAAAGGTGTTGGATTGGTAGACAAGGAATACAAATGTCCGAAGTAAAAAAAAAATAAAAAATAAAAGTCTTATGGAGTGCCACAGTCACAAGTTGCAGCCCATCCCGGATACAAAGAGGAAGAGGAAACAGACAAAATCAAGCAAGTGTAAATCGAACAAAAGCACTAAGATCAGCTGTCTCTTTCTCAAGTGAGGTAATTGCAATGCGGAAAGGACTGAAAATTACAAGAACAAAATAACACAAGGCAAGACTAAAAACAAATCTCCTTGTAGAGTAAAAAAAAAAAATAAAACGGTAAGAGAAAAGTCCAGAGAGTGCCACAGTCACAAACCGCAGCCCTTCCCAGACACCAAGAGGAAGAGGAAACCGACAAATCCAAACAAACACAAATCAAACAAACGTACAAAAAACACTAAGATTAGCTCTCCTCCACAAGTGAGGTAATTGCAAATGCTAAAAGGACTAAAAAACACAAGATCAGAAAGACACAAGATAAGACATAAAACAAATCTCCTCGTAGAAAAAAAAAAAAAAAAACACAAAGCAACAAAGAGTAAGACTAAAACTGGGACCACAAAGCAACAAAAAGTAGATATTAGGTACAATCTTATGAATTTGTCAGATCATGTTAGGATCAGATGACAAGGAAGTATATCTTTGCTGTAATAAGAAATAATTTGGGAATCAATGTGCATAATGTGTCTTGTGGTAAGATGTATACTACTAAGGCAGACCAGTAAATATTATTGAAAATAGTACTGTGACGTAAACAGTACTTTTAAAAGTCTGTAGGTTTTGAAAAGTTCACTGCATTATATTAGGTAGATTTTCTGTTGACCAATCAAAAACTGTCCCTCTATTGGCATTTTTTAATGTATGTGTGGGCTATTGCAGTAGTGTCGTTTTGTTTTGCCATTGCTAGTTTAAATCTTCTTCATTCAGGAAAGCTGTGCTTAATGATTATAGCCTTTCCTGAGTAACTTGATTTGTAATTTTGATATCAAGAGGTAATATGACATGAGTCATTATTTACCCACTCCATTCAAATGTCCCTGTTTTTTAAACTTGGTCTTAGCCCTTAGCATTTTTCCTCCTTTTTTTATCAGGTAATTAAAACCATTCTTTGGGTTTCGATGCATATGACTTGTTTATCCAATGTTCTTGTTAGATTAATGTCTTTGAAATCAGGTTCATGTGTCTTGCGCACTGGACCTGCTTCTTGTTCCTAGTAAGCAAGGAACAAGGTGAAGAGTAAGGAATTAGAACAAGATCTGTAGCTTGTGTTCAGTTCGTGTTTCCATATTGCTTGGGTATGCTCAATTTGTCATTTTCATGTTCTTGATTAGGTTCTGGTTCCTTGGTTTGTTATTTCTCTTTGCACAACTTCTTGATTTGATTTGTTCCATGGTTTTGATGTTTTTGTTCATTTACACAACTTAAGTTTGATTTTGGTTTCCTGGGTTTCAGAGGTTTCTTGGGTTTCAGATTCAGTGTATCTTGAGTTTTTTTTTACTCTTTACTCTTGTCACACTGAAGCATTTGGGGACAGAGTGCAAGGAACAAAAATCTGACTTTACCGATGTTTCTACAAGAACAGCAAATAAACAAGTCATATGTACTTAAAACATAATGGACATTTTCTCCAAATTTATATTTTTTATTTAGTATCTTTTTATTACCTAAAATTATCTAATATGATGCAGTGTTGATGTTCTATCAAAAAATAAAAAGGTAAGAGAAAAGCCCAGGGAGTGCCACAATCACAAACAGCAGCCCTTCCCAGACACCAAGAGGAAGAGGAAACAGACAAAACCAAACAAGCGCAAATCAAACAAACGAAAAGCACTAAGATTAGCTCTCCCTTCCCCAAGCGAGGTAATCGCAATGCTAAAAGGACTGAAAAACACAAGAACAAAATAACACAAGCTAAGACATAAAACAAATCACCTCGTAGAAATCTGTCCGTACAGACACATGATCGTTTCAGAATTATTTCAGTGTCGGGTCAGTATTGTTTATTTGTAAGATGGGTATTTGTGTTCCTTGGAGGTTTGGTGCTAAGCCATGTTAGTTAATTTGAAGATTTCAAATTACAAATGAAACTAGTTAACCAAATGTGGCTTGTTTTAAACAGCGAGACATGTGCAGGCTAGTCCATTCTGGTCTTCACTGTTACATAGGAGAAGGGTTTTCCAGAAGCATGTTAGTGGCCTTGCTATACTGATGGTTTAGTGTCTGAGAAATAAGGGAAATAGCAGGTTTGTATCCCTTACTCAACTAGAAAATACTCTGCATACCTTGGGTTGAGTATAGTTTGACAAAGTGGCATTTCTAGCTGGCTTTTGATTCACTTTTAACAATGTTTCAGTTATACTGGGCTGGCATGTTACTTGCATACACGTATATAGGTCTAAATAGCATGGATCTTCTGTGCACATACAGAGCCACTGTCCACCTTGAGTTTTATTGCTTTTGATTTTATTTTTCAGTGCTCCAGTAAAACCTCATTATTCTGAGAAGATTTTGAGATACTGAGTTGCATTGATATTTAAACAGGAAATGAACAGCAAACTCTGTAATTATAGAGTCCTGTCTGAAGTTCCTAGCAGATTTGCCATAGATGCAGCTCATCCATTGCCCCAAAGGGTTTGGATATGTCATGAGAACTGGAAGTAGCTTTTTAAAGGGACTGCCAAGGAAGACTGAATAATCTTGAAAAATGTTTTTTGATTACAAAGCCGGAACGGACCGTGTAACACTGAATTACTGCATTGCAAATGCTCCTAAATGAACCTGAGGTAATGTTATTTCATAGTCTGACCTCACCTGGAGACTAAGGTTTCACTTGTCAGATTGACTGACCAGTAATTGTTCTATCTACTAATATACCACCTTGGGGCTACAGAAACAGTGTTAGGTATAGGTATTACCAATGTGCAAATTTTTCACCTTTCAGCTGCTGAAACAGCTTAAGGTGTAGGTATCACTGATCTACTGGGTAGCATTACCTTCTGGTCAACACTTCGAACTGCAGAAATGGTGTAAGCTTTTGAAACACCTCACCCCAACTTTGGTTTAAACTGTCAGTACAAGGTATTTGGGTAAACTTTCTTGACAGCTTCAGCTACTGTCTGCTTGCTTGAACCAGTTTACTTTATAATCACTTTGCATTTACTGATTGACAGATTTTTTAAATGGCTCCAGTTCCTTGTTTTTTTTTTTAACTTTTTTTTACTTTCATATTAATTTTGTTAAATTAACCTCTTATTAATATTACTGTTAGCTTGACAAAGGGGATCATTGATTTATGCTGTTAAGTGGGAGACAGGATAAATCATATGGAATAATGATTCTTTTTGTCAACCATTGCTTTTCAGTGTTTCGGCACAGTGGCTCAGTGGTAGAGCGTCTGCTTTGTGAACGAGAGGTTGTGGGTTTGATCCGTGGGCGGGTCATACCAAAGACTTTAAAAATGGTTCTAGCTGCTCTTTTGCTTGGTGCTCAGCATTAAATAGCTAGAACTTGTCAGCCCAGTGTCAGTATAATGTGACTGAGTGGAATATCATGTCAGAGTGTGTGGGGCGTGATATTTCAGTGAGACAGCACTCTAAAAGTGAGCATTGAGCTTCATGCCACATCCAGATGCTGTCGCGATAGGACTGAAAGAGGTTGAAAGCAACGTTAAGCCCAAATCAAACAAAAGTGTTTTCAGTGTATGTTGGGCCTTTCTTGAATTGAACTGCTTTGAAATTGATATTTCTTACTTACATCTAATTAATGTAGGTAGGCAAAAAGAGGTCACTGATTTGTGCTGGTTAAGTGGAGGGAACCATCATAAATCAGGGCAAGGATTCTATTAGTCTTTTGTTTTCAAATCAAAATTTCATCATTAAAAGGACTGGTAGCCATTCAGAGACGTCAAGTTCTTGAGACTACAAAGTTGTACAGTTGTGTTCAGTCTTTGTAGATATCTTGCAGGGTGTATCTTGCCTTGCCTTTTGGATGAGATTTTTTCTCTGGCTCTTCCAATAGCAGAAGTGCTACCATTAAAGGCCATTATGGTTTGGAACTACAACCAAATCTAACCCAACTTTTTTTTTTAAGTTGAACTCAACTTTTGATCTTGACCCTGTGTCATAGATTTACTTGGGAAACTCTTTCCCTCTTAAAATTATATTCTAAACACTCAAAGATTAGTTTTAACAGCTTTAAATAAATGTTTTCATGAAGATGCATTGGTATAGAATTAATACTTTTTCCAGGGTAAAACTCGGCTGTACATTTTAAATTTAGGACCAGCCATTACTGTTGTAGCCTCATTGGTGCTTTTGGTAGAATTTGGTGACCTGTATTACAATTTCATGGTCACCAAAAAACTTTTCACAAGCATCAGTATAAATATGTAACTTCATTTCTAAAGCATTTGTTTGAAATTTGAATAATTCAATACAAAACATTTAATATGGCAGCTTCATTTCCTTGCCAGAAACAGTGTTTCCTTAATTTCACTGTCATGTTTGTTAATGTTTCTCTAGCCTGTGCAGCAAAATAGCCTCACTGGCCAGTAGGGTTTTTTGTCTTCATCTTTCGATTCTACTAAGAAGCTTCGATCAAGGTCTTCCTTGCACTTGTGTCGTTTTGTTTTGTCATTGTTTATTCCTTGTCCCTTCTTCATTTACGGTATCAGGAAGGATGTTTGTGACTGGCCGTATCTGAGGTGGCCTTTCCCTGGTAACTTCATTTATTTTTACAGGTTTCAGGTCCATGCATTACTTTCAGTTCTCAAAATGACTAAGCTGTTGAATACTGCTAAAATAGCAGCTTTTAGATCATCTAAATTGAACACCTGTTGCCAGGTGGTTCTTAGCTTGAACTGAAACTCAATATTGAAGTAGTAGAGCTAGGACTGGTGAGCCTAGTGTTGGGATAATTAGTGGATATGCTTACTTATTCATGTGTGTGTGTTCAAGATTCAGTGGGAAGTACTGTGAAAGTGGCCACTGAGTTCCCATCACATCCAGACAGTCATCATATAACTTAAGAATTACATCATATGCACACACACACTGCCTTCCGTAGTCTGTATGATGTGAACATATGTTCACTATAATTTTCAGTGGAGTGCTTGTCACTCAGGTGGAATGAGGTGACCAATGCATTCTTTGCATCATATGTTTTAAATATGTTTTTACTTACAGGTGGGAAAAGGGTCGTTATGCTATATGGAGGCAAGGTGGATGCAGATCAGCCAGTGCTATGGTGCACTTTGATCTGCATTCTCCTTGCCCACTTACTGAATCCTGAGATTTGGTATAAATGTATTGACAGAGAAGGTCCTGATCTGACTGTTTGGATATGCAGAAGATTTGGGCCTTCTCTGTTCATATATGGCATAAGGTCCCTTTTCTCATTGCATGTTTTTTTTTTATTTTTCAGTTTGCAGATGTCTTGGATATTTGAGGGAATCAAAAGAAGCAAGAAGCAGCCTCCAGTACCCTGTTTTAGACCGTTGAGAATGGACAGGTATATTTTTATTAATAGTAAACTGTAGTGTCAGATACTTGGTATCAGAAGAAAAGAGTGTCCAGGTGTCTGAGTTGTTAGTGCTTCCGAATTTAGATCATGAGGTCCCGGGATCTGGCTGAAGGCAGAATTCAGCTTATGACTGTAAAAGTGCATCATTGCACATAAAGAGCCTTTCATTCTCACCCATTATCTCAATATGACAAATAATGTTGAAAAGAAAGTAAAACACGAAATCCCCATCACAATTATCAGATAAAGAGTATCGGACAAATATTTCTTATTTCTCCACAAAAAAAATTTCTCACTAGAAGTGCCTTGTTTAAAAAAACGTGCCTACATATGGTGCATTGGTAAAATGAAAATATAAATAGACTCCTCCTATTAGTATAGTATGGACCTTTTCACCTTAGCACTTTCTCTTGTCCCGCAATCAAATTTGTCATCTTTGGACAAAAAGTGGAAGGGTTTGTACATATAGAAATATACTAGCCACTAAACAGCCACTAACAATTTTTTTGTTGATTTCTTTAAAACCAAAATAAATCTTAGTTCTGTTTATATACCCAATAGGCTGATGTATCAGTCAATTTAGACATCATAAGGTTTATAAAACTGAACATTGCTTCCAGGATACACTGATAAACACATTAAATTCACAATTTTCCGCATTTTAACACATTGATAGAAGAGTTTAAATACTAGAAGGCATTTTTGTCTTAGATAAGGGTGGATAGTCTATGATAAGTTTATTAAAAAACAAGGGGAACAAAACATAATTAAATCCACTTCCATGAAAATAGGATTCATGTTTTTTTCAGAGCAGATTCAGGATGACAGCTGAAATTCATAATTTCCAAACTGTTTTTGTGACACTGAAAGTATAGAAGACTTTAAGGAAAGAAAATGAAATGGCAAAATAGAACTAGACAGAAAGATAGGGATATAAATTGACATTACAATCAAAGTAAAATAAAAGCATAAAAAAGAATGAAACAAAAAATAGAAGATGGAAATCAGTGACTGTAAGGGGAGTTTTCGATGAGGCCATTAAAAACAATAGAAACAAAATTAAAAACAGAAATACCAGCCAGAAAGTGACAGAAACAAAACTGACACCTGCAAATTATCAAAGCTGACAGAAAAGACTGAGGAGAGGGGGAAAAGTGAATGGCTATAATTATAGACCAGTCAAAAGAAATAAAACCTAAAAAACAAAACCCTGAATGAATATATTACAAAGAAATAGAAAATGAATCGGAGGCAAGTGTCAGAAATGAGGGAAAAAAGACAGGTGACAGAAAAAGAAAAAAATGAAAGAATGGAGAGGATAAATGAAAATGGATGGCTGTAAGGGGAGGAGGAGGCCATTTGAAACAACAAATCAAAAACAGGACCGCTACAATTAAGAAGACAAAGATCATCAGTCAAGAATCTGTAATAGATGGAAATAATCTGTGTAAGTATACAAGCTTAGGTTTCTCACTGCTGTGGTTTGAGCCTCGCTCCGGTCACATGTGGGAATGCCAAGCTCTGCTTACGGATGATCAGGTGGTTTTTCCCTGGATTCTCCGGTTTTTGCCAACCTGTGATGAACGATTGGCTCACTATAAGCAAAATATTCTTGAAAGGGCTGTAAAACCCAAATCAAACAAGTTCACAACCATTGGAAATAATCCTTGTGCGAGTATACAGTGTGTAAGTATACTTTATGTAAGCATTGTAAATAATCTTTGTCTAAGTAAAAAAGCATTGAAACTACTTTGAAAATAACTGCACCAATAATATGAATGTAACAAAATTCTGCAAAAATCTCATCTATAGACTGTTGATTGTAGATGGACTAGTGTTTAAACCTTTCACTCACATGGCAAAGTCAGCAAATGACAACAACACATATACTTGGTGGATACACATACTTATCTGCTGGCCTTGGTGGCTAGGTTGGATGCGCATCTGACTGGAGACCAGGAGGTCGCGGGTTCGACACCCACTGAGATCGGCAGCATTCTTTCCTGGAGATTGATCATGAAATATTTTCTACAGTCATTCTCTCACTTCCACTGATTCAAGATGGGCAGTTGTCAGTTTCTGGCGAAAGAATTTGCACAATACTGGTTAACCGCTTAGAGGACTAAGCCTGCCCCAGTAAACATGTGGCTAGGTAATCTGAACGCGCTTGACATGACCCCATTGGGTTGACTGGGCCGTAAAACCTCAACACAAACAAACACATAATTTTCTGCTCTAATGAGCTCAAACCACTTTGTATAAGCTGTAATGAGCTATTTATGGTAAAGCACATCCTGATTGACTGATATTTTGATTTTTAACCCATTGTATACTGAATAGACTCCCCCACACTATATATTGGAATTTCAATTTTAGGTACACCTTCCTAGAGAAAAATGGCTAAATTATTTGCAAACAGTGGAGACCCTGATCAGATGCCCCGTTCTGCTGCAGCGTCTGATCTGGGTCTGCACTGTTTGCCAATTAACCTTTTACGGGTCTCCTGACTACAATGGGTTAAATTTTCCGGTTTTATAGTTTCAGGCATACCTGGCACATTAGAGTGAGTTTCACTACCAAATCAAATTGGTATACTGGTTTGACACAAATGACTGATGTAGTGACAGTTGGTGTAGTATCTGCTTTGTCTTGGAGGTTGGATGTTCAGTCACTGGCCAAGTCACTGTAAAGTCAACGGCACTAGCTGCACTTTTGCTTGCCACTCAGTATTAAGAAAATAGAACTTGGACGTACTTTAGCTCATTCCTTATTAAGCCACCTTATTTACCCTAGATATTGGGACACCGTACCTCCTTACCATACATGTCCTTAAATTTGTACAAATCACTTTTGCTATATGTTGTGTATAAAAACTGCTGGATGAGTGGCAAACAGTTTGTTTCTCTTGGAGGCACCTTAGGAGTAAATACTTTTCTTTTAGAGTAGGCTTCATTTCAGATGGAGCCATTTTCTCCCTCCCATGGACATGAAGGGCAGTTGTCAGTTTCTGGGAAAAGAATGAGTACAAGTACTGTTTCACAGCTTAGAGGAAAACCAGATAAGGAAGATGTGGATAGGTAAACTGACTAGTTTGACATGATAGTAAGCTTTGACTGGCTGTTAAGTTCCAACCTAACCAATCAAGCTATAATGGTAACCCAAAATGGAATGTCGGCGTCATGGGGGAAGACTGATATAGTTAGTAGTGGCACTGGCTGTGGGTACATGCGACACACCCACAGGTAGTTTTTTGTCTAGTGACTTAAATTTATTGTTTACCTAGTGTTTAGCTTGATAACAAAGTCTCAATGAAAGGTCAGTCACAAGAAGCAGTCTTCTGAAGGCACTGATAAAAAAATTAAAATCTTTTAAATTTATCACCTGTCATATAAGTGTAATGACTGAACCATATATTGTCATTGTTAGTAAGGCCAGATGTATGATGAATGGAGAGGATATGTATCTTACCCAGTTACCATGAGTGTAATGTATACTGATTTATTACAGATACAGTAAAAGCCCCTAGAACAGACATGAGCTGGTGTGGATCTGGTTCAGAAGCTTCTTCATACTACTATTAAGGTAAGGTTGTCTGTTGGATCTGTGCATCATAGTATGTACATAAGCAGGTAATCTCATGTACTTTTTAATGTTTTATGCAGACTATGATTTAATTTGTATTTCATAGTTTATGTTGGTGTTTTACACCTCTTCAAACAGTATTTCAGTTATGTTAAAGGTGTTGGATTGGTAGACAAGGAATACAAATGTCCAAAGTAAAAAAAAAAAAAAAAAAAAAAATAAAATAAAAGTCTATGGAGCGCCACAGTCACAAGTTGCAGCCCATCCCGGACACAAAGAGGAAGAGGAAACAGACAAAATCAAGCAAGTGTTAATCGAACAAAAGCACTAAGATTAGCTGTCTCTTTCTCAAGTGAGGTAATCGCAATGCAGAAAGGACTGAAAGTTACAAGAACAAAATAACACAAGACAAGACTAAAAACAAATCTCTTTGTAGAGTAAAAAAAAAAAAAAAACGGTAAGGGAAAAGTCCAGGGAGTGCCACAGTCACAAACCGCAGCCCTTCCCAGACACCAAGAGGAAGAGGAAACCGACAAATCCAAACAAACACAAATCAAACAAACGTACAAAAAACACTAAGATTAGCTCTCTTCCACAAGCGAGGTAATTGCAAATGCTAAAAGGACTAAAAAACACAAGATCAGAAAGACACAAGATAAGACATAAAACAAATCTCCTCGTAGAAAAAAAAAACTTAAAGCAACAAAGAGTAAGACTAAAACTGGGACCACAAAGCAACAAAAAGTAGATATTAGACACAATCTTATGAATTTGTCAGATCGTGTTAGGATCAGATGACAAGGAAATATATCTTTGCTGTAGTAAGAAATAATTTGGGAATCAATGTGCATAATGTGTCTTGTGGTAAGATGTATACTACTAAGGCAGACCAGTAAATATTATTGAAAATAGTACTGTGACGTAAACAGTACTTTTAAAAGTCTGTAGGTTTTGAAAAGTTCACTGCATTATATTAGGTAGATTTTCTGTTGACCAATCAAAAACTGTCCCTCTATTGGCATTTTTTAATGTATGTGTGGGCTATTGCAGTAGTGTCGTTTTGTTTTGTCATTGCTAGTTTAAATCTTCTTCATTCAGGAAGGCTGTGCTTAATGATTATAGCCTTTCCTGAGTAACATGATTTGTAATTTTGATATCAAGAGGTAATATGACACGAGTCATTATTTACCCACTCCATTCAAATGTCCGTTTTTTAAGCTTGGTCTTAGCCCTTAGCATTTTTCCTCCTTTTTTTATCAGGTAATTAAAACCATTCTTTGGGTTTCGATGCATATGACTTGTTTATCCAATGTTCTTGTTAGATTAATGTCTTTGAAATCAGGTTCATGTGTCTTGCACACTGGACCTGCTTCTTGTTCCTGGTAAGCAAGGAACAAGGTGAAGAGTAAGGAATTAGAACAAGATCTGTAGCTTGTGTTCAGTTTGTGTTTCCATATTGCTTGGGTATGCTCAATTTGTCATTTTCATGTTCTTGATTAGGTTCTGGTTCCTTGGTTTGTTATTTCTCTTTGCACAACTTCTTGATTTGATTTGTTCCATGGTTTTGATGTTTTTGTTCATTTACACAACTTAAGTTTGATTTTGGTTTCCTGGGTTTCAGAGGTTTCTTGGGTTTCAGATTCAGTGTATCTTAGAGGTTTCTTTACTCTTGTCACACTGAAGCATTTGGGGACAGAGTGCAAGGAACAAAAATCTGACTTTACCGATGTTTCTACAAGAACAGCAAATAAACAAGTCATATGTACTTAAAACGTAATGGACATTTTCTCCAAATTTATATTTTTTAATTAGTATCATTTTATTACCTAAAATTATCTAATATGATGCAGTGTTGATGTTTTATCAAAAAATAAAAATATAAGAGAAAAGCCCAGGGAGTGCCACAATCACAAACAGCAGCCCTTCCCAGACACCAAGAGGAAGAGGAAACAGACAAAACCAAACAAGCGCAAATCAAACAAACATATGAAAAGCACTAAGATTAGCTCTCCCTTCCCCAAGCAAGGTAATTGCAATGCTAAAAGGACTGAAAAACACAAGAACAAAATAGCACAAGCTAAGACATAAAAGAAATCACCTCGTAGAAGTCTGTCCATACAGACACATGATCGTTTCAGAATTATTTCAGTGTCTGGTCAGTATTGTTTATTTGTAAGATGGGTATTTGTGTTCCTTGGAGGTTTGGTGCTAAGCCATGTTACAGTTAATTTGAAGATTTCAAATTACAAATAAAACTAGTTAACCAAATTTGGCTTGTTCAAACAGCGAGACATGTGCAGGCTAGTCCATTCTGGTCTTCACTGTTACATAGGAGAAGGGTTTTCCAGAAGCATGTTAGAGACCTTGCTGTCCTGATGGTTTAGTGTCTGAGAAATAAGGGAAATAGCAGGTTTGTATCCCTTACTCAACAAGAAAATACTCTGCATACCTTGGGTTGAGTATAGTTTGACAAAGTGGCATTTCTAGCTGGCTTTTGATTCACTTTTAACAATGTTTCAGTTATACTGGGCTGGCATGTTATTTGCATACATGTATACAGGTCTAAATAGCATGGATCTTCTATGCACATACAGAGCCACTGTCCACCTTGAGTTTTATTGCTTTTGATTTTATTTTTCAGTGCTCCAGTAAAACCTCATTATTCTGAGAAGATTTTGAGATACTGAGTTGCATTGATATTTAGACAGGAAATGAACGGCAAACTCTATAATTATAGAGTCCTGTCTGAAGTTCCTAGCAGATTTGCCATAGATGCAGCTCATCCATTGCTCCAAAGGGTTTGGATATGTCATGAGAACTGGAAGTAGCTTTTTAAAGGGACTGCCAAGGAAGACTGAATATTCTTGAAAAATATTTTTCTGATTACAGAGCCGGAACGGACCGTGTAACACTGAATTACTGCATTGCAAATGCTCCAAACTATTTGCAAGGAACTTTTCATAAGCGAAAGGGCCGTAAAACCCAAATCATAAACTTTACATAAGCACTGCTCCTTAATGAACCTGAGGTAATGTTATTTCATAGTCTGACCTCACCTGGAGACTAAGGTTTCACTTGTCAGATCGACTGACCAGCAACTGTTCTACCTACTAATATACCACCTTGGGGCTACAGAAACAGTGTTAGGTATAGGTATTACCAATGTGCAAATTTTTCACCTTTCAGCTGCTGAAACAGCTTAAGGTGTAGGTATCACTGATCTACAGAGTAGCATTACCTTCTGGTCAACACTTCGGAACTGCAGAAATGGTGTAAGCTTTTGAAACACCTCACCCCAACTTTGGTTTAAACTGTTAATACAAGGTATTTGGGTAAACTTCCTTGACAGCTTCAGCTACTGTCTGCTTGCTTGAACCAGTTTACTTTATAATCACTTTGCATTTACTGATTGACAGATTTTTTAAATGGGTCCAGTTCCTTGTTTTTTTTTTTTAACTTTTTTTTACTTTCATATTAATTTTGTTAAATTAACCTCTAATTAATATCACTGTTAGCTTGACAAAGGGGATCATTGATTTATGCTGTAAAGTGGGAGACAGGATAAATCATATGGAATAATGATTCTTTTTGTCAACCATTGCTTTTCAGTGTTCCGGCACAGTGGCTCAGTGGTAGAGCGTTTGCTTTGTGACCGGGAGTTTGTAGGTTCGATCCGCTGGTGGGTCATACCAAAGACTTTAAAAATGGTTCTAGCTGCTCTTTTGCTTGGCGCTCAGCATTAAATAGAGCTAGAAATTGTCAGCCCAGTGTCAGTATAATGTGACTGAGTGGAATATCATGTCAGAGTGTGTGGGGCGTGATATTTCAATGAGACAGCACTCTAAAAGTGAGCATTGAGCTCCATGCCACATCCAGATACTGTTGCGATAGGACTGAAAGAGGTTGAAAGCAACATTAAGCCCAAATCAAACAAGTGTTTTCAGTGTATGTTGGTCCTTTCTTGAATTGAACTGCTTTGAAATTGATATTTCTTACTTACATCTAATTAATGTAGGTAGGCAAAAAGAGGTCACTGATTTGTGCTGGTTAAGTGGAGGGAACCATCATAAATCAGGACAAGGATTCTATTAGTCTTTGTTTTCAAATCAAAATTTCATAATTAAAAGGACTGGTAGCCATTCAGAGACGTCAAGTTCTTGGGACTACAAAGTTGTACAGTTGTGTTCAGTCTTTGTAGATATCTTGCAGGGTGTATCTTGCCTTGCCTTTTGGATGAGATTTTTTCTCTGGCTCTTCCAATAGCAGAAGTGCTACCAATAAAGGCCATTATGGTTTGGAACTACAACCAAATCTAACCCAACTTTTTTTTTTTTAAGTTGAACTCAACTTTTGATCTTGACCCCGTGTCATAGATTTACTTGGGAAACAGATTTCTTTCCCTCTTAAAATTATATTCTAAACACTCAAAGATTAGTTTTAACAGCTTTAAATAAATGTTTTCATGAAGATGCATTGGTATAGAATTAATACTTTTTCCAGGGTAAAACTCGGCTGTACATTTTAAATTTAGGACTAGCCATTACTGTTGTAGCCTCATTGGTGCTTTTGGTAGAATTTGGTGACCTGTATCACAATTTCATGGTCACCAAAAACTTTTCATAAGCATCAGTATAAATATGTAACTTCATTTCTAAAGCTTTTGTTTGAAATTTGAATAATTCAGTACAAAACATTTAATATGGCTGCTTCATTTCCTTGCCAGAAACAGTGTTTCCTTAATTTCACTGTCCTGTTTGTTAATATTTCTCTAGCCTGTGCAGCAAAATAGCCTCACTGGCCAGTAGGGTTTTTTTGTCTTCATTTCGATTCTACTAAAAAGCTTCCGTCAAGGTCTTCCTTGCACTTGTGTCGTTTTGTTTTGTCATTGTTTATTCCTTGTCCCTTCTTCATTTACGGTATCAGGAAGGATGTTTGTGACTGGCCGTATC
This sequence comes from Anodontia alba, assembly GCA_964016985.1. NCBI lineage: Eukaryota > Metazoa > Mollusca > Bivalvia > Lucinida > Lucinidae > Anodontia > Anodontia alba. The sequence goes on from OZ024830.1 coordinate 30,398,206, forward strand.
TGAGGTGGCTTTTCCCTGGTAACTTCATTTATTTTTACAGGTTTCAGGTCCATGCATTACTTTCAGTTCTCAAAATGACTAAGCTGTTGAATACTGCTACAATAGCAGTTTTTAGATCATCTAAATTGAACACCTGTTGCCAGGTGGTTCTTAGCTTGAACTGAAACTCAATATTGAAGTTGTAGAGCTAGGACTGGTGAGCCTAGTGTTGGGATGATTAGTGGATGTGCTTACTTATTCATGTGTGTGTGTTCAAGATTCAGTGGGAAGTACTGTGAAAGTGGCCACTGAGTTCCCATCACATCCAGACAGTCATCATATAACTTAAGAATTACATCATATGCACACACACACTGCCTTCGGTAGTCTGTATGATGTGAACGTATGTTCACTATAATCTTCATTGGAGTGCTTGTCACGCTGGTGGAATGAGGTGACCAATGCAATCTTTGCATCATATGTTTTAAATATGTTTTTACTTACAGGTGGGAAAAGGGTCGTTATGCTATATGGGGGCAATGTGGATGCAGATCAGCCAGTGCTATGGTGCACTTTGATCTGCATTCTCCTTGCCCTCTTACTGAATCCTGAGATTTGGTATAAATGTATTGACAGAGAAGGTCCTGGTCTGACTGTTTGGATATGCAGAAGATTTGGGCCTTCTCTGTTCATATATGGCATAAGGTCCCTTTTCTCATGGCATGTTCTTTTATTATTTTTCAGTTTGCAGATGTCTTGGATATTTGAGGGAATCAAAAGAAACAAGAAGCAGCCTCCAGTACCCTGTTTTAGACCGTTGAGAATGGACAGGTATATTTTGTTAATAGTAAAATGTAGTGTCAGATACGTGGTATCAGAAGAAAAGAGCATCCAGGTGTCCGAGTTGTTAGTGCCTCCGATTTTAGATCATGAGGTCCCGGGATCTGGCTGAAGGCAGAATTCAGCTTATGACAGTAAAAGTGCATCATTGCACATAGAGAGCCTTTCATTGTCACCCATCATCTCAATATGACAAATAATGTTGAAAAGAAAGTAAAACACCAAATCCTCATCACAATTATCAGATAAAGAGTATCGGACAAATTTCTCCACAAAAAACTTCTCACTAGAAGTGCCTTGTTTAAAAAAACGTGCCTACATTTGGTGCATTGGTAAAATGAAAATATAAATAGACTCTTCCTATGAGTATAGTATGGACCTTAACTATTCACCTTAGCACTTTCTCTTGACCCGCAATCAAATTTGTCATCTTTGGACAAAAAGTGGAAGGGTTTGTACATATAGAAATATACTAGCCACTAAACAGCCACTAACAATTTTTTTGTTGATTTCTTTAAAACCAAAATAAATCTTAGTTCTGTTTATATACCCAATAGGCTGATGTATCAGTCAATTAAGACATCATAAGGTTTATAAAACTGAACATTACTTCCAGGATGCACTGATAAACACATTAAATTCACAATTTTCCGCATTTTATCACATTGATAGAAGAGTTTAAATACTAATAGGCATTTTTGTCTTACATAAGGGTGGATAGTCTATGGTAAGTTTATTAAACAACAAGGGGAACAAAACATAATTAAATCCACTTCCATGAAAATAGGATTCATGTTTTTTTCAGAGCAGATTCAGGATGACAGCTGAAATTCATAATTTCCAAACTGTTTTTGTGACACTGAAAGTATAGAAGACTTTAAGAAAAGAAAATGAAATGGCAAAATAGAACTAGACAGAAAGATAGGGATATAAATTGACATTACAATCAAAGTAAAATAAAAGCATAAAAAAGAATGAAACAAAAAATAGAGGATGGAAATCAGTGACTGTAAGGGGATTCTTCAAAGAGGCCATTAAAAACAATAGAAACAAAATTAAAAACAATTACCAGCCAGAAAGTGACAGAAACAAAACTGACACCTGCAAATTATCAAAGCTGACGGAAAAGACTGAGGAGAGGGGAAAAGTGAATGGCTATATAGACCAGTCAAAAGAAATAAAACCTGAAAAACAAAACCATGAATGAATACATTACAAAGAAATAGAAAATGAATTGGAGGCAAGTGTCAGAAATGAGGGAAAAAAGACAGGTGACAGAAAAGACAAAGAAAAAAATGAAAGAATGAAGAGGATAAATGAAAGTGGATGGCTGTAAGGGGAGGAGGAGGCCATTTGAAACAACAAATAAAAAATAGGACCGCTACAACTAAGAAGACAAAGATCATCAGTCAAGAATCTGTAACAGATGGAAATAATCTGTGTAAGTATACAAGCTTAGTTTTCACACTGCTGTGGTTCGAGCGTCGCTCGGGTCACATGTGGGAAAGCCAAGCTCTTCTTACGGATGGTCAGGTGGTTTTTCCCTGGATTCTCTGGTTTTTGCCAACATTTGATGAACAATTGGCTCGTTTTAAGCAAAATATTCTTGAAAGGGCTGTAAAACCCAAATCAAACAAGTTCACAACCATTGGAAATAATCCTTGTGTGAGTATACAATGTGTAAGTATACTTTATGTAAGCATTGTAAATAATCTTTGTCTAAGTAAAAAAGCATTGAAACTACTTTGAAAATAACTGCACCAGTAATATGAATGTAACAAAATTCTGCAAAAATCTCATCTATAGACTGCTGATTGTAGATGGCTTAGTGTTTAAACCTTTCACTCACATGGCAAAGTCAGCAAATGACAACAACATATATACTTGGTGGATACACATACTTATCTGCTGGCCTCGGTGGCTAGGTTGGATGCGCATCTGACTGGAGACCAGGAGGTCGCGGGTTCGACACCCGCCGAGGTCGGCAGCATTCTTTCATGGAGATTGATCATGAAATATTTTCTACAGTCATATTCTCTCCCTTCCGCTGATTCAAGATGGGCAGTTGTCAGTTTCTGGCGAAAGAATTTGCACAATACTGGTTAACCGCTTAGAGGACTAAGCCTGCCCCAGTAAACGTGTGGCTAGGTAAACTGAACGCGCTTGACATGACCCCATTGTGTTGACTGGGCCGTAGAACCTCAACACAAACAAACACATAATTATCTGCTCTGATGAGCTCAAAGCACTTTGTATAAGCCGTAATGAGCTATTTATGGTAAAGCACATCTTGATTGATAGTTTGATTTTTAACCCATTGTATACTGAATAGACTCCCCCACACTGTATATTGGAATTTCAATTTTAGGTACACCTTCCTAATGAAAAATGGCTAAACTTATTTGCAAACAGTGGAGAACCTGATCAGATGCCACGTTCTGCTGCAACGTCTAATCTGGGTCTACACTGTTTGCCAATTACCCTTTTACGGGTCTCCCGACTACAGTGGGTTAAATTTTCCGGTTTTATAGTTTCAGGCATACCTGGCACATTAGAGTGAGTTTCACTACCAAATCAAATTGGTATACTGTTTTGACACAAATGACTGATGTAGTGACATAGTTGGTGTAGTATCTGCTTTGTCTTGGAGGTTGGATGTTCAGTCACTGGCCAAGTCACTGTAAAGTCACGGCACTAACTGCTCTTTTGCTTGCCACTCAGTATTAAGAAAATAGAACTTGGAATTGTACTTTAGCTTATTCCTTATTAAGCCACCTTATTTACCCTAGATATTGGGACACCGTACCCCCTTACCATACATGTCCTTAAATTTGTACAAGTCACTTTTGCTATATATTGTGCATAAAAACTGCTGGATGAGTGGCAAACAGTGTAGATGCTGATCAGATGCTGCATTCTGTCCTCTGATCCAGGTCTACACTATTTACTCTGGCCTGTCTGTCTCAATACTTAGGCTTTTTACAGTAATAGACTTAACCGGCACAGTGGCTCAGTGGTAGAGCGTCCGCTTTGTGACCGGGAGGTTGCGGGTTCGATCCCCGGCCGGGTCATACCAAAGACTTTAAAAATGGTACTAGCTGCTCTTTCGCTTGGCGCTCAGCATTAAGAAAGTAGAACTAGAACTGGTCAGCTCAGTGTCAGTATAATGTGACTGGGTGGAATATCATGTCAAAGTGTCTGGGGCGTGATATTTCAGTGAGGCAGCACTCTAAAAGTGAGCATTGAGCTCCCTGCCACATCCAGACACCGTCGCAATATGACTGAAAAAGGTTGAAAGCGACGTTAAGCCCAATCAAACAAACAAAACAGTAATAGACTTAAATGAAATATGGCTTACTCCTACTCCTAAACATGGACATAAATATATATGAAGTTAACCAGGGAAAGCAACAACCTTTCTAAGTCCCTGGCAGAAGAAATAAAGTATAAAATTGTGCTTTACAGTTAATGACTTGGATCATTTTTTTTTTTTCAAACTTATTGTTTAGGTCTCTATTGGCTATATTATAAAAAAGTTGAAAAAATACTCTTTCTGGGCAGAGTGTTGTTTTCTCTTCTAAAAGGGGGTCTACTCTATAAGGAAAGAATTTGTTTCTCTTGGAAGCACCTTAGGAGTAAATACTTTTCTTTTAGAGTAGGCTCCATTTCAGAAGGAGCCATTTTCTCCCTTCCATGGACATGAAGGTCAGTTGTAAGTTTCTGGCAAAAGAATGAGCACAAGTACTGTTTCACAGCTTAGAGGAAAACCAGATAAGGAAAGTGTGGATAGGTAAACTGACCAGTTTGACATGATAGTAAGCTTTGACTGGCTGTTAAGTTCCAACCTAACCAATCAAGCTATAATGGTAACCCAAAATGGAATGTCGGCGTCATGGGGGAAGACTGATATAGTTAGTAGTGGCACTGGCTGTGGGTACATGAGACACACCCACAGGTAGTTTTTTGTCTAGTGACTTAAATTTATTGTTTACCTAGTGTTTAGCTTGATAACAAAGTCTCAATGAAAGGTCAGTCACAAGAAGCAGTCTTCTGAAGGCACTGATAAAAAAATTAAAATCTTTTAAATTTATCACCTGTCATATAAGTGTAATGACTGAACCATATATTGTCATTGTTAGTAAGGCCAGATATATGATGAATGGAGAGAATATGTATCTTACCCAGTTACCATGAGTGTAATGTATACTGATTTATTACAGATACAGTAAAAGCCCCTAGAACAGACATGAGCTTGTGTGGATCTGGTTCAGAAACTTCTTCATACTACTATTAAGGTATGGTTGTCTGTTGGATCTGTGCATCATAGTATGTACATAAGCAGGTAATCTCATGTACTTTTTAATGTTTTATGCAGACTATGATTTAATTTGTATTTCATAGTTTATGTTGGTGTTTTACACCTCTTCAAACAGTATTTCAGTTATGTTAAAGGTGTTGGCTTAGTAGACAAGGAATACAAATGTCCAAAGTAAAAAAAAAAAAAAAATAAAAAAATAAAAGTCTATGGAGTGCCACAGTCACAAGTTGCAGCCCATCCCGGACACAAAGAGGAAGAGGAAACAGACAAAATCAAGCAAGTGTAAATCGAACAAAAGCACTAAGATTAGCTGTCTCTTTCTCAAGTTAGGTAATCGCAATGCGGAAAGGACTGAAAATTACAAGAACAAAATAACACAAGGCAAGACTAAAAACAAATCTCCTTGTAGAGTAAAAAAAAAAAAAAAAAACGTTTAGAGAAAAGTCCAGGGAGTGCCAGTCACAAACCGCAGCCCTTCCCAGACACCAAGAGGAAGAGGAAACCGACAAATCCAAACAAGCACAAATCAAACAAACGTACAAAAAACACTAAGATTAGCTCTCTTCCACAAGCGAGGTAATTGCAAATGCTAAAAGGACTAAAAAACACAAGATCAGAAAGACACAAGATAAGACATAAAACAAATTTCCTCGTAGAAAAAAAAAAACACAAAGCAACAAAGAGTAAGACTAAAACTAGGACCACAAAGCAACAAAAAGTAGATATTAGACACAATCTTATTAATTTGTCAGATCGTGTTAGGATCAGATGACAAGGAAATATATCTTTGCTGTAATAAGAAATAATTTGGGAATCAATGTGCATAATGTGTCTTGTGGTAAGATGTATACTACTAAGGCAGACCAGTAAATATTATTGAAAATAGTACTGTGAAGTAAACAGTACTTTTAAAAGTCTATAGGTTTTGAAAAGTTCACTGCATTATATTGGGTAGATTTTCTGCTGACCATTCAAAATCTGTCCCTCTATTGGCATTTTTTAATGTATGTGTGGGCTATTGCAGTAGTGTCGTTTTGTTTTGTCATTGCTAGTTTAAATCTTCTTCATTCAGGAAAGCTGTGCTTATAGCCTTTCCTGAGTAACTTGATTTGTAATTTTGATATCAAGAGGTAATATGACACGAGTCATTATTTACCCAATCCATTCAAATGTCCGTTTTTTAAACTTGGTCTTAGCCCTTAGCATTTTTCCTCCTTTTTTTATCAGGTAATCAAAACCATTCTTTGGGTTTCGATGCATATGACTTGTTTATCCAATGTTCTTGTTAGATTAATGTCTTTGAAATCAGGTTCATGTGTCTTGCACACTGGACCTGCTTCTTGTTCCTGGTAAGCAAGGAACAAGGTGAAGAGTAAGGAATTAGAACAAGATCTGTAGCTTGTGTTCAGTTTGTGTTTCCATATTGCTTGGGTATGCTCAATTTGTCATTTTCATGTTCTTGATTAGGTTCTGGTTCCTTGGTTTGTTATTTCTCTTTGCACAACTTCTTGATTTGATTTGTTCCATGGTTTTGATGTTTTTGTTCATTTACACAACTTAAGTTTGATTTTGGTTTCCTGGGTTTCAGAGGTTTCTTGGGTTTCAGATTCAGTGTATCTTAGAGGTTTTTTTACTCTTTACTCTTGTCACACTGAAGCATTTGGGGACAGAGTGCAAGGAACAAAAATCTGACTTTACCGATGTTTCTACAAGAACAGCAAATAAACAAGTCATATGTACTTAAAACATAATGGACATTTTCTCCAAATTTATATTTTTTATTTATTATCTTTTTATTACCTAAAATTATCTATGATGCAGTGTTGATGTTCTATCAAAAAATAAAAAGATAAAAGCCCAGGGAGTGCCACAATCACAAACAGCAGCCCTTCCCAGACACCAAGAGGAAGAGGAAACAGACAAAACCAAACAAGCGCAAATCAAGCGAACATATGAAAAGCACTAAGATTAGCTCTCCCTTCCCCAAGCAAGTTAATTGCAATGCTAAAAGGACTGAAAAACACAAGAACAAAATAGCACAAGCTAAGACATAAAAGAAATCACCTCGTAGAAGTCTGTCCATACAGACACATGATCGTTTAAGAATTATTTCAGTGTCGGGTCAGTATTGTTTATTTGTAAGATGGGTATTTGTGTTCCTTGGAGGTTTGGTGCTAAGCCATGTTACAGTTAATTTGAAGATTTCAAATTACAAATGAAACTAGTTAACCAAATGTGGCTTGTTTAAACAGCGAGACATGTGCAGGCTAGTCCATTCTGGTGTTCACTGTTACATAGGAGAAGGGTTTTCCAGAAGCATGTTAGTGACCTTGCTGTCCTGATGGTTTAGTGTCTGACTGAGAAATAAGGGAAATAGCAGGTTTGTATCCCTTACTCAACAAGAAAATACTCTGCATACCTTGGGTTGAGTATAGTTTGACAAAGTGGCATTTCTAGCTGGCTTTTGATTCACTTTTAACAATGTTTCAGTTATACTGGGCTGGCATGTTATTTGCATACACGTATACAGGTCTAAATAGCATGGATCTTCTATGCACATACAGAGCCACTGTCCACCTTGAGTTTTATTGCTTTTGATTTTATTTTTCAGTGCTCCAGTAAAACCTCATTATTCTGAGAAGATTTTGAGATACTGAGTTGCATTGATATTTAGACGGGAAATGAACGGCAAACTCTATAATTATAGAGTCCTGTCTGAAGTTCCTAGCAGATTTGCCATAGATGCAGCTCATCCATTGCCCCAAAGGGTTTGGATATGTCATGAGAACTGGAAGTAGCTTTTTAAAGGGACTGCCAAGGAAGACTGAATAATCTTGAAAAATATTTTTCTGATTACAAAGCCGGAACGGACCGTGTAACACTGAATTACTGCATTGCAAATGCTCCAAACTATTTGCAAGGAACTTTTCATAAGCGAAAGGGCCGTAAAACCCAAATCATAAACTTTACATAAGCAGTGCTCCTTAATGAACCTGAGGTAATGTTATTTCATAGTCTGACCTCACCTGGAGACTAAGGTTTCACTTGTCAGATTGACTGACCAGCAACTGTTCTACCTACTAATATACCACCTTGGGGCTACAGAAACAGTGTTCGGTATAGGTATTACCAATGTGCAAATTTTTCACCTTTCAGCTGCTGAAACAGCTTAAGGTGTAGGTATCACTGATCTACAGAGTAGTATTACCTTCTGGTCAACACTTCGGAACTGCAGAAATGGTGTAAGCTTTTGAAACACCTCACCCCAACTTTGGTTTAAACTGTTAGTACAAGGTATTTGGGTAAACTTCCTTGACAGCTTCAGCTACTGTCTGCTTGCTTGAACCAGTTTACTTTATAATCACTTTGCATTTAATGATTGACAGATTTTTTAAATGGCTCCAGTTCCTTGTTTTTTTTTTAACTTTTTTTTACTTTCATATTAATTTTGTTAAATTAACCTCTTATTAATATCACTGTTAGCTCGACAAAGGGGATCATTGATTTATGCTGTTAAGTGGGAGACAGGATAAATCATATGGAATAATGATTCTTTTTGTCAACCATTGCTTTTCAGTGTTCCGGCACAGTGGCTCAGTGGTAGAGCGTCTGCTTTGTGACCGAGAGGTTGTGGGTTCGTTGCGTGGGCGGGTCATACCAAAGACTTTAAAATGGTTCTAGCTGCTCTTTTGCTTGGCGCTCAGCATTAAGTAGAGCTAGAACTGGTCAGCCCAGTGTCAGTATAATGTGACTGAGTGGAATATCATGTCAGAGTGTGTGGGGCGTGATATTTCAGTGAGACAGCACTCTAAAAGTGAGCATTGAGCTCCATGCCACATCCAGATGCTGTCACGATAGACTGAAAGAGGTTGAAAGCAACGTTAAGCCCAAATCAAACAAAAGTGTTTTCAGTGTATATTGGGCCTTTCTTGAATTGAACTGCTTTGAAATTGATATTTCTTACTTACATCTAATTAATGTAGGTAGGCAAAAAGAGGTCACTGATTTGTGCTGGTTAAGTGGAGGGAACCATCATAAATCAGGACAAGGATTCTATTAGTCTTTGTTTTCAAATCAAAATTTCATCATTAAAAGGACTGGTAGCCATTCAGAGACGTCAAGTTCTTGGGACTACAAAGTTGTACAGTTGTGTTCAGTCTTTGTAGATATCTTGCAGGGTGTATCTTGCCTTGCCTTTTGGATGAGATTTTTTCTCTGGCTCTTCCAATAGCAGAAGTGCTACCATTAAAAGCCATTATGGTTTGGAACTACAAGCAAAACTAACCCAACTTTTTTTTTTTAAATTGAACTCAACTTTTGATCTTGACCCCGTGTCATAGATTTACTTGGGAAACAGATTTCTTTCCCTCTTAAAATTATATTCTAAACACTCAAAGATTAGTTTTAACAGCTTTAAATAAATGTTTTCATGAAGATGCATTGGTATAGAATTAATACTTTTTCCAGGGTAAAACTCGGCTGTACATTTTAAATATAGGACTAGCCATTACTGTTGTAGCCTCATTGGAGCTTTTGGTAGAATTTGGTGACCTGTATCACAATTTCATGGTCACCAAAAAACTTTTAACAAGCATCAGTATAAATATGTAACTTCATTTCTAAAGCATTTGTTTGAAATTTGAATAATTCAATACAAAACATTTAATATGGCTGCTTCATTTCCTTGCCAGAAACAGTGTTTCCTTAATTTCACTGTCATGTTTGTTAATGTTTCTCTAGCCTGTGTAGCAAAATAGCCTCACTGGCCAGTAGGGTTTTTTGTCTTCATCTTTCGATCCTACTAAGAAGCTTCCATTAAGGTCTTCCTTGCACTTGTGTCGTTTTGTTTTGTCATTGTTTATTCCTTGTCCCTTCTTCATTTACGGTATCAGGAGGGATGTTTGTGACTGGCCGTATCTGAGATTGCCTTTCCCTGGTAACTTCATTTATTTTTACAGGTTTCAGGTCCATGCATTACTTTCAGTTCTCAAAATGACCTAGCTGTTGAATACTGCTGCAATAGCAGTTTTTAGATCATCTAAATTGAACACCTGTTGCCAGATGGTTCTTAGCTTGAACTGAAACTCAATATTGAAGTAGTAGAGCTAGGACTGGTGAGCCTAGTGTTGGGATGATTAGTGGATGTGCTTACTTATTCATGTGTGTGTGTTCAAGATTCAGTGGGAAGTACTGTGAAAGTGGCCACTGAGTTCCCATCACATCCAGACAGTCATCATATAACTTAAGAATTATATTATATGCACACACACACACTACCTTCCGTAGTCCGTATGATGTGAATGTATGTTCACTATAATCTTCATTGGAATGCTTGTCACGCTGGTGGAATGAGGTGACTAATGCAGTCTTTGCATCATATGTTTTAAATATGTTTTTACTTATAGGTGGGAAAAGGGTCGTTATGCTATATGGGGGGCAATGTGGATGCAGATCAGCCAGTGCTATGGTGCACTTTGATCTGCATTCTCCTTGCCCTCTTACTGAATCCTGAGATTTGGTATAAATGTATTGACAGAGAAGGTCCTGGTCTGACTGTTTGGATATGCAGAAGATTTGGGCCTTCTCTGTTCATATATGGCATAAGGTCCCTTTTCTCATTGCATGTTTTTTTTTTCAGTTTGCAGATGTCTTGGATATTTGAGGGAATCAAAAGAAGCAAGAAGCAGCCTCCAGTACCCTGTTTTAGACCGTTGAGAATGGACAGGTATATTTTGTTAATAGTAAACTGTAGTGTCAGATACTTGGTATCAGAAGAAAAGAGAGTCCAGGTGTCCGAGTTGTTAGTGCCTCCGATTTTAGATCATGAGGTCCCGGGATCTGGCTGAAGGCAGAATTCAGCTTATGACTGTAAAAGTGCATCATTGCACATAGAGAGCCTTTCATTCTCACCCATCATCTCAATATGACAAATAATGTTGAAAAGAAAGTAAAACACCAAATCCTCATCACAGTTATCAGATAGAGTATCGGACAAATTTCTCCACAAATAACTTCTCACTAGAAGTGCCTTGTTTAAAAAAAAGTGCCTACATATGGTGCATTGGTAAAATGAAAATATGGACGCCTCCTATGAGTATGGACCTTAACTATTCACCTTAGCACTTTCTCTTGTCCGCAATCAAATTCACCTTAGCACTTTCTCTTGTCCCGCAGTCAAATTTGTCATCTTCGGACAAAAAGTGGAAGGGTTTGTACATATAGAAATATACTAGCCACTAAACAGCCACTAACAATTTTTCTGTTGAAACTCTTTAAAACCAAAATAAATCCTAGTTCTGTTTATATACCCAATAGGCTGATGTATCAGTCAATTTAGACATCATAAGGTTTATAAAACTGAACATTACTTCCAGGATGCACTGATAAACACATTAAATTCACAACATTTCACATTTTATCACATTGATAGAAGAGTTTAAATACTAATAGACATTTTTGTCTTAGATAAGGGTGGATAGTCTATGATAAGTTTATAAACAACAAGGGGAACAAAACATAATTAAATCCACATCCATGAAAATAGGATTCATGTTTTTTTCAGATCAGATTCAGGATGACAGCTGAAATTCATAATTTCCAAACTGTTTTTGTGACACTGAAAGTATAGAAGACTTTAAGAAAAGAAAATGAAATGGCAAAATAGAACTAGACAAAGTTAGGGATATAAATTGACATTACAATCAAAGAAAAATAAAAGCATGAAAAAAAAAAATGAAACAAAAAATAGAGGATGGAAGTCAGTGACTGTAAGGGGAGTCTTCGAAGAGGCCATTAAAAACAACAGAACCAAAATTAAAAACAGAAATACCAGCCAGAAAGTGACAGAAACAAAACTGACACCTGCAAATTATCAAAGCTGACAGAAAAGACTGAGGAGAGGGGAAAAATGAATGGCTATATAGACCAGTCAAAAGAAATAAAACCTAAAATACAAAACCATGAATACATTACAAAGAAATAGAAAATGAATCGGAGGCAAGTGTCAGAAATGAGGGAAAAAAGACAGGTGACAGAAATGACAAAAGAAAAAATTAAAAGAATGGAGAGGATAAATGAAAAAGGATGGCTGTAAGGGGAGGAGGAGGCCATTTGAAACAACAAATCAAAATCAGGACCACTACAATTAAGAAGACAAAGATCATCAGTCAAGAATCTAACAGATGGAAATAATCTGTGTAAGTATACAAGCTTAGGTTTCTAACTGCTGTGGTTCGAGCCTCGCTCCGGTCACATGTGGGAAAACCAAGCTCTGCTTACGGATGGTCAGGTGGTTTTTCCCTGGATTCTCCAGTTTTTTTGCCAACCTTTGATGAACGATTGGCTCGCTGTAAGCAAAATATTCTTGAAAGGGCTGTAAAACCCAAATCAAACAAGTTCACAAGCATTGGAAATAATCCTTGTGCAAGTATACAGTGTGTAAGTATACTTTATGTAAGCATTGTAAATAATCTTTGTCTAAGTAAGAAAGCATTGAAACTACTTTGAAAATAACTGCACCAATAATATGAATGTAACAAAAAATCAGTCACTGGCCAAGTCACTGTAAAGTCACGGCACTAACTGCTCTTTTGCTGGCCACTCCGTATTAAGAAAATAGAACTTGGAATTGTACTTTAGCTCATTCCTTATTAAGCCACCTTATTTACCCTAGATATTGGGACACCGTACCCCCTTACCATGCATGTCCTTAAATTTGTACAAGTCACTTTTGCTATATACTGCGCATAAAAACTGCTGGATGAGTGGCAAACAGTGTAGATGCTGATCAGATGCTGCATTCTGTCCTCTGATCCAGGTCTGCACTATTTACTCTTTCTCTCCCTTCCACTTATTCAAGATGGGCAGTTGTCAGTTTCTGGCGAAAGAATGTACACAATACTGGTTGTCCGCTTAGAGGACTCAGCCTGCCCCAGTAAACGTGTGGCTAGGTAAACTGAACGCACTTGACATGACCCCATTGGGTTGACTGGGCCGTAAAACCTCAACACAAACAAACACATAATTATGTGCTCTGATGAGCTCAAAGCACTTTGTATAAGTCGTAATGAGCTATTTATGGTAAAGCAGATCCTGATTGATAGTTTGATTTTTAACCCATTGTATACTGAATAGACTCCCCCACACTATATATTGGAACTTCAATTTTAGGTACACCTTCCTAGAGAAAAATGGCTAAACTATTTGCAAACAGTGGAGACCCTGATCAGACGCCACATTCTGCTGCAGCGTCTAATCTGGATCTACGCTGTTTGCGAATTACCCTTTTACTGGTCTCCCAAACTGCAATGGGTTAAATTTCCCAGGTTTATAGTTTCAGGCATACCTGGCACATTAGAGTGAGTTTCACTACCAAATCAAATAAATTGGTATACTGTTTTGACACAAATGACTGATGTAGTGACACAGTTGGTGTAGTATCTGCTTTGTCTTGGAGGTTGGAGGTTCAGTCACTGGCCAAGTCACTGTAAAGTCACGGCACTAACTGCTCTTTTGCTGACCACTCAGTATTAAGAAAATAGAATGGAATTCTACTTTACCTCATTCCTTATTAAGCCACCTTATTTACCCTAGATATTGGGACACCGTACCCCCTTACCATACATGTCCTTAAATTTGTACAAGTCACTTTTGCTATATATTGCGCATAAAAACTGCTGGATGAGTGGCAAACAGTGTAGATGCTGATCAGATGCTGCATTCTGTCCTCTGATCCAGGTCTACACTATTTACTCTGGCCTGTCTGTCTCAATACTTAGGCTTTTTACAGTAATAGACTTAAATGAAATATGGCTTACTCCTACTCCTTAACATGGACACAAATATATATGAATTTAACCAGGGAAAGCAACAACCTTTCTAAGTCCCTGGCAGAAGAAATAAAGTATAAAATTGTGCTTTGCAGTTAATGACTTGGATCATATTTTTTTTTCAAACTTATTGTTTAGGTCTCTTTTGGCTATATTATAAAAGTTGAAAAAATACTCTTTCTGGGCAGAGTGTTGTTTTCTCTTCTAAAAGGGGGTCTACTCTAAAAGAAAGAATATGTTTCTCTTGGAAGCACCTTAGGAGTAAATACTTTTCTTTTAGAGTAGGCTCCATTTCAGAAGGAGCCATTTTCTCCCTTCCATGGACATGAAGGGCAGTTGTCAGTTTCTGGGAAAAGAATGAGCACAAGTACTGTTTCACAGCTTAGAGGAAAACCAGATAAGGAAGGTGTGGATAGGTAAACTGACTAGTTTGACATGATAGTAAGCTTTGACTGGCTGTTAAGTTCCAACCTAACCAATCAAGCTATAATGGTAACCCAAAATGGAATGTCGGCGTCATGGGGGAAGACTGATATAGTTAGTAGTGGCACTGGCTGTGGGTACATGCGACACCCACAGGTAGTTTTTTGTCTAGTGACTTAAATTTATTGTTTACCTGGTGTTTAGCTTGATAACAAAGTCTCAATGAAAGGTCAGTCACAAGAAGCAGTCTTCTGAAGGCACTGATAAAAAAATTAAAATCTTTTAAATTTATCACCTGTCATATAAGTGTAATGACTGAACCATATATTGTCATTGTTAATAAGGCCAGATGTATGATGAATGGAGAGGATATGTATCTTACCCAGTTACCATGAGTGTAATGTATACTGATTTATTACAGATACAGTAAAAGCCCCTAGAACAGACATGAGCTGGTGTGGATCTGGTTCAGAAGCTTCTTCATACTACTATTAAGGTATGGTTGTCTGTTGGATCTGTGCATCATAGTATGTACATAAGCAGGTAATCTCATGTACTTTTTAATGTTTTATGCAGACTATGATTTAATTTGTATTTCATAGTTTATGTTGGTGTTTTACACCTCTTCAAACAGTATTTCAGTTATGTTAAAGGTGTTGGATTGGTAGACAAGGAATACAAATGTCCAAAGTAAAAAAAAAAAAAAAATAAAAAAATAAAAGTCTATGAAGTGCCACAGTCACAAGTTGCAGCCCATCCCGGACACAAAGAGGAAGAGGAAACAGACAAAATCAAGCAAGTGTAAATCGAACAAAAGCACTAAGATTAGCTGTCTCTTTCTCAAGTTAGGTAATCGCAATGCGGAAAGGACTGAAAATTACAAGAACAAAATAACACAAGGCAAGACTAAAAACAAATCTCCTTGTAGAGTAAAAAAAAAAAAAGGTAAGAGAAAAGTCCAGGGAGTGCCACAGTCACAAACCGCAGCCCTTCCCAGACACCAAGAGGAAGAGGAAACCGACAAATCCAAACAAGCACAAATCAAACAAACGTACAAAAAACACTAAGATTAGCTCTCTTCCACAAGCGAGGTAATTGCAAATGCTAAAAGGACTAAAAAACACAAGATCAGAAAGACACAAGATAAGACATAAAACAAATCTCCTCGTAGAAAAAAAAAACACAAAGCAACAAAAAGCAACAAAGAGTAAGACTAAAACTGGGACCACAAAGCAACAAAAAGTAGATATTAGACACAATCTTATTAATTTGTCAGATCGTGTTAGGATCAGATGACAAGGAAATATATCTTTGCTATAATAAGAAATAATTTGGGAATCAGTGTGCATAATGTGTCTTGTGGTAAGATGTATACTACTAAGGCAGACCAGTAAATATTATTGAAAATAGTACTGTGAAGTAAACAGTACTTTTAAAAGTCTGTAGGTTTTGAAAAGTTCACTGCATTATATTAGGTAGATTTTCTGCTGACCATTCAAAAACTGTCCCTCTATTGGCATTTTTTAATGTATGTGTGGGCTATTGCAGTAGTGTCGTTTTGTTTTGTCATTGCTAGTTTAAATCTTCTTCATTCAGGAAGGCTGTGCTTAATGATTATAGCCTTTCCTGAGTAACTTGATTTGTAATTTTGATATCAAGAGGTAATATGACACGAGTCATTATTTACCCACTCCATTCAAATGTCCCTGTTTTTCAAACTTGGTCTTAGCCCTTAGCATTTTTCCTCCTTTTTTTATCAGGTAATCAAAACCATTCTTTGGGTTTCGATGCATATGACTTGTTTATCCAATGTTCTTGTTAGATTAATGTCTTTGAAATCAGGTTCATGTGTCTTGCACACTGGACCTGCTTCTTGTTCCTGGTAAGCAAGGAACAAGGTGAAGAGTAAGGAATTAGAACAAGATCTGTAGCTTGTGTTCAGTTCGTGTTTCCATATTGCTTGGGTATGCTCAATTTGTCATTTTCATGTTCTTGATTAGGTTCTGGTTCCTTTGTTTGTTATTTCTCTTTGCACAACTTCTTGATTTGATTTGTTCCATGGTTTTGATGTTTTTGTTCATTTACACAACTTAAGTTTGATTTTGGTTTCCTGGGTTTCAGAGGTTTCTTGGGTTTCAGATTCAGTGTATCTTGAGGTTATTTTACTCTTTACTCTTGTCACACTGAAGCATTTGGGGACAGAGTGCAAGGAACAAAAATCTGACTTTACCGATGTTTCTACAAGAACAGCAAATAAACAAGTCATATGTACTTAAAACATAATGGACATTTTCTCCAAATTTATATTTTTTATTTAGTATCTTTTTATTACCTAAAATTATCTAATATGATGCAGTGTTGATGTTCTATCAAAAAATAAAAAAGATAAGAGAAAAGCCCAGGGAGTGCCACAATTACAAACAGCAGCCCTTCCCAGACACCAAGAGGAAGAGGAAACAGACAAAACCAAACAAGCGCAAATCAAACAAACATATGAAAAGCACTAAGATTAGCTCTCCCTTCCCCAAGCAAGGTAATTGCAATGCTAAAAGGACTGAAAAACACAAGAACAAAATAACACAAGCTAAGACATAAAACAAATTACCTCGTAGAAGTCTGTCCATACAGACACATGATCGTTTAAGAATTATTTCAGTGTCGGGTCAGTATTGTTTATTTGTAAGATGGGTATTTGTGTTCCTTGGAGGTTTGGTGCTAAGCCATGTTACAGTTAATTTGAAGATTTCAAATTACAAATGAAACTAGTTAACCAAATGTGGCTTGTCTAAACAGTGAGACGTGCAGGCTAGTCCATTCTGGTCTTCACTGTTACATAGGAGAAGGGTTTTCCAGAAGCATGTTAGTGACCTTGCTGTCCTGATGGTTTAGTGTCTGAGAAATAAGGGAAATAGCAGGTTTGTATCCCTTACTCAACAAGAAAATACTCTGCATACCTTGGGTTGAGTATAGTTTGACAAAGTGGCATTTCTAGCTGGCTTTTGATTCACTTTTAACAATGTTTCAGTTATACTGGGATGGCATGTTATTTGCATACACGTATACAGGTCTAAATAGCATGGATCTTCTATGCACATACAGAGCCACTGTCCACCTTGAGTTTTATTTCTTTTGATTTTATTTTTCAGTGCTCCAGTAAAACCTCATTATTCTGAGAAGATTTTGAGATACTGAGTTGCATTGATATTTAGACAGGAAATGAAAGGCAAACTCTATAATTATAGAGTCCTGTCTGAAGTTCCTAGCAGATTTGCCATAGATGCAGCTCATCCATTGCCCCAAAGGGTTTGGATATGTCATGAGAACTGGAAGTAGCTTTTTAAAGGGACTGCCAAGAAAAGACTGAATAATCTTGAAAAATGTTTTTTTGATTACAAAGCCAGAACGGACCGTGTAACACTGAATTACTGCATTGCAAATGCTCCAAACTATTTGCAAGGAACTTTTCATAAGTGAAAGGGCCCTAAAACCCAAATCATAAACTTTACATAAGCAGTGCTCCTTAATGAACCTGAGGTAATGTTATTTCATAGTCTGACCTCACCTGGAGACTAAGATTTCACTTGTCAGATTGACTGACCAGCAACTGTTCTACCTACTAATATACCACCTTGGGGCTACAGAAACAGTGTTAGGTATAGGTATTACCAATGTGCAAATTTTTCACCTTTCAGCTGCTGAAACAGCTTAAGGTGTAGGTATCACTGATCTTCTGGGTAGCATTACCTTCTGGTCAACACTTTAGAACTGCAGAAATGGTGTAAGCTTTTGAAACACCTCACCCCAACTTTAGTTTAAACTGTTAGTACAAGGTATTTGGGTAAACTTCCTTGACAGCTTCAGCTACTGTCTGCTTGCTTGAACCAGTTTACTTTATAATCACTTTGCATTTACTGATTGACAGATTTTTTAAATGGCTCCAGTTCCTTGTTTTTTTTGTTTGTTTTTTTTAACTTTTTTTTACTTTCATATTAATTTTGTTAAATTAACCTCATTTTAATATTACTGTTAGCTTGACAAAGGGGATCATTGATTTATGCTGTTAAGTGGGAGACAGGATAAATCATATGGAATAATGATTCTTTTTGTCAACCATTGCTTTTCAGTGTTCCGGCACAGTGGTTCAGTGGTAGAGCGTCTGCTTTGTGACCGAGAGGTTGTAGGGTCGTTCTGCGGGCGGGTCATACCAAAGACTTTAAAAATGGTTCTAGCTGCTCTTTTGTTTGGCGCTCAGCATTAAGTAGAGCTAGAACTGGTCAGCCCAGTGTCAGTATAATGTGACTGAGTGGAATATCATGTCAGAGTGTGTGGGGCGTGATATTTCAGTGAGGCAGCACTCTAAAAGTGAGCATTGAGCTCCATGCCACATCCAGATATTGTCGCGATACGACTGAAAGAGGTTGAAAGCAACGTTGAGCCCAAATCAAACAAAAGTGTTTTCAGTGTATGTTGGGCCTTTCTTGAATTGAACTGTTTTGAAATTGATATTTCTTACTTACATCTAATTAATGTAGGTAGGCAAAAAGAGGTCACTGATTTGTGCTGGTTAAGTGGAGGGAACCATCATAAATCAGGGCAAGGATTCTGTTAGTCTGTTTTCAAATCAAAATTTCATAATTAAAAGGACTGGTAGCCATTCAGAGATGTTAAGTTCTTGGGACTACAAAGTTGTACAGTTGTGTTCAGTCTTTGTAGATATTTTGCAGGGTGTATCTTGCCTTGCCTTTTGGATGAGATTTTTTCTCTGGCTCTTCCAATAGCAGAAGTGCTACCATTAAAGGCCATTATGGTTTGGAACTACAACCAAATCTAACCCAACTTTTTTTTTTTAAGTTGAACTCAACTTTTGATCTTGACCGCGTGTCATAGATTTGCTTGGGAAACAGATTTCTTTCCCTCTTAAAATTATATTCTGAACACTCAAAGATTAGTTTTAACAGCTTTAAATAAATGTTTTCATGAAGATGCACTGGTATAGAATTAATACTTTTTCCAGGGTAAAACTCGGCTGTACATTTTAAATTTAGGACGAGCCATTACTGTTGTAGCCTCATTGGTGCTTTTGGCAGAATTTGGTGACCTGTATCACAATTTCATGGTCACCAAAAAACTTTATGTAACTTCATTTCTAAAGCATTTGTTTGAAATTTGAATAAGTCAATACAAAACATTTAATATGGCAGCTTCATTTCCTTGCCAGAAACAGTATTTCCTTAATTTCACTGTCAGGTTTGTTAATATTTCTCTAGCCTGTGCAGCAAAATAGCCTCACTGGCCAGTAGGGTTTTTTGTCTTCATCTTTCGATTCTTCTAAGAAGCCTCCATCAAGGTCTTCCTTGCACTTGTGTCGTTTTGTTTTGTCATTGTTTATTCCTTGTCCCTTCTTCATTTACGGTATCAGGAAGGATGTGACTGGCCATATCTGAGGTGGCCTTTCCCTGGTAACCTCATTTATTTTTACAGGTTTCAGGTCCATGCATTACTTTCAGTTCTCAAAATGACTAAGCTGTTGAATACTGCTACAATAGCAGTTTTTAGATCATCTAAATTGAACACCTGTTGCCAGGTGGTTCTTAGCTTGAACTGAAACTCAATATTGAAGTAGTAGAGCTAGGACTGGTGAGCCTAGTGTTGGGATGATTAGTGGATGTGCTTACTTATTCATGTGTGTGTGTTCAAGATTTAGTGGGAAGTACTGTGAAAGTGGCCACTGAGTTCCCATCACATCCAGACAGTCATCATATAACTTTAGAATTACATCAGATGCACACACACACTGCATTCCGTAGTCTGTATGATGTGAACGTATGTTCACTATAATTTTCATTGGAGTGCTTGTCACTCAGGTGGAATCAGGTGACCAATGCATTCTTTGCATCATATGTTTTAAATATGTTTTTACTTACAGGTGGGAAAAGGGTTGTTATGCTATATGGGGGCAATGTGGATGCAGATAAGCCAGTGCTATGGTGCACTTTGATCTGCATTCTCCTTGCCCTCTTACTGAATCCTGAGATTTGGTATAAATGTATTGACAGAGAAGGTCCTGATCTGACTGTTTGGATATGCAGAAGATTTGGGCCTTCTCTGTTCATATATGGCATAAGGTCCCTTTTCTCATTGCATGTTTTTTTTTTTATTTTTCAGTTTGCAGATGTCTTGGATATTTGAGGGAATCAAAAGAAGCAAGAAGCAGCCTCCAGTATCCTGTTTTAGACCGTTGAGAATGGACAGGTATATTTTGTTAATAGTAAAATGTAGTGTCAGATACTTGGTATCAGAAGAAAAGTGTCCAGGTGACAGCTGAAATTCATAATTTTCTGCATTCTCCTTTCCCTCTTAATGAATCCTGAGATTTGGTATAAATGTATTAACAGAGAAGGTCCTGATCTGACTGTTTGGATATGCAGAAGATTTGGGCCTTCTCTGTTCATATATGGCATAAGGTCCCTTTTCTCATTGCATTTTTTTTTATTTTTCAGTTTGCAGATGTCTTGGATATTTGAGGGAATCAAAAGAAGCAAGAAGCTGTTTTAGACCGTTGAGAATGGACAGGTATATTTTGTTAATTGTAAAATGTAGTGTCAGATACTTGGTATCAGAAGAAAAGAGCATCCAGGTGTCCGAGTTGTGAGGGCTACCGATTTTAGATCATGAGGTCCCAGGATCTGGCTGAAGGCAGAATTCAGCTTCTGACTGTAAAAGTGCATCATTGCACATAGAGAGCCTTTCATTGTCACCCATCATCTCAATATGACAAATAATGTTGAAAAGAAAGTAAAACACCAAATCCTCATCACAATTATCAGATTAAGAGTATCGGACAAATATTTCTTATTTCTCCACAAAAAAACTTCTCACTAGAGGTGCCTTGTTTAAAAAAAAGTTCCTACATATGGTGCATTGGTAAAATAAAAATATAAATAGACTCTTCCTATGAGTATAGTATGACCTTAACTATTCACCTTAGCACTTTCTCTTGTCCCGCAATCAAATTTGTCATCTTTGGACAAAAAGTGGAAGAGTTTGTACATATAGAAATATACTAGCCACTAAACAGCCACTAACAATTTTTCTGTTGATTTCTTTAAAACCAAAATAAATCTTAGTTCTGTTTATATATCCAATAGGCTGATGTATCAGTCAATTTAGCGGGTGGTGCGAAGGTGCTGTGTATCTTACATCACCGGGGCGTCCAACTGATATTGGCTTACAGTTGGGCAAGGCCTGCTATCCTTGTAGTGGGTAAGGGTAGAGGGGGAATGTTTTTATTTCTTCTGTTTCTTCACTTTCATTCCTGTTCCTCTTTCTTCCCTGTCCCTCTCTTTCATCTCCTCTACTCTCTCTTCTATCTCTTTTCTCCCTTTCTCTGGGAGACGACACAAAATGACCCTGAAGGGTTGACGTGTCGTTAAACCCCAACAAAATCAATCATTCAATTTAGACATCATAAGGTTTATAAAACTGAACATTACTTCCAGGATGCACTGATAAACACATTAAATTCACAACATTCCCCATTTTATCACATTGATAGAAGAGTTTAAATACTAATAGGCATTTTTGTCTTAGATAAGGTGGATAGTCTGTGATAAGTTTATAAACAACAAGGGGAACAAAACATAATTAAATCCACATCCATGAAAATAGGATGCATGTTTTTTTTCAGAGCAGATTCAGGATGACAGCTGAAATTCATAATTTCCAAACTGTTTTTGTGACACTGAAAGTATAGAAGACTTTAAGAAAAGAAAATGAAATGGCAAAATAGAACTAGACAGAAAGATAGGGATATAAATTGACATTACAATCAAAGAAAAATAAAAGCATGAAAAAAAAATGAAACAAAAAATAGAGGATGGAAATCAGTGACTGTAAGGGGAGTCTTTCGAGAGGCCATTAAAAACAATAGAAACAAAATTAAAAACAGAAATACCAGCCAGAAAGTGACAGAAACAAAACTGACACCTGCAAATTATCAAAGCTGACAGAAAAGACTGAGAGAGGGGAAAAGTGAATGGCTATATAGACCAGTCAAAAGAAATAAAACCTAAAAAACAAAACCATGAATGAATATATTACAAAGAAATAGAAAATGAATCGGAGGCAAGTGTCAGAAAGGAGGGAAAATAGACAGGTGACAGAGTCAATACCAAAGACTTTAAAAATGGTACTAGCTGCTCTTTCGCTTGGCGCTCAGCATTAAGAAAGTAGAGCTAGGAATCTGAACTGGTCAGCTCAATGTCAGTATAATGTGACTGGGTGGAATATCATGTCAAAATATCAGGGATGTGATGTTTCAGTGAGGCAGCACTCTAAAAGTGAGCATTGAGCTCCCTGCCACATCCAGACACCGTCGCGATATGACTGAAAGATTGTTGAAAGCGACGTTCAGCCCAAATCAAACAAACAAAAAACAAAATCCATCAGGGTCTTCCTTGCAATTATGTCATTTTCTTTTGTCATTACTTAATCCTCATAATTCATTTATATCGTTCCTATCGTTCATCTGTCATTACTGACAATGACCAATCCTAATCAACTGTGTGATGTGTTATTATTTGTGTATTCTAAGATGGCTGATGAGACCAGTCTTAGCTCTGAACTGCCTGTTGCAGATAGAACAAGAGATCTGAGGAAGAAAGCTCTGTTGGTGAAGCCTTAGCTTTGGCTTTCCACTGTGCACATTTCTGTTCAGCTTTGCTGATTCATTTTGCTTCGTATTCACCAGCTCCCCTTCTTATGAGGCCTTGCCACTTTGTTCGATCCTGTGCACTGTTCCCATGACTCTGTTGGTATGTTGAGGTCTTTAAGGGAGGCTTTGAGGGTGTCCTTGTATCGCTTCTTCTGACCACCATGGTAGCGTTTTCCAACTTGTAGTTCTCCATAGAGGATTATCTTTGGCAAACGTTCATCAGGCATTCTGGTAACATGACCTGTCCATCTTAAATGTGCCAATTTCAGAAGAGTATGTACACTCTGCATCCCTGCCCTTTTCAAGACTTCTGTGTCTGGAATCCTGTCTTGCCACTTGATCTTTAGAAGTTTTCTAAGACAGTATGTATGGAAGTGGTTCAGTCTTTTTAGCATGCAGTTGGTAAAGTGTCCAGGTTTCGCATGCGTATAATAGTGTTGGCAGCACCATCGATTTGTATACTTTTAGCTTTGTGTCAAGTCTGATTCCACTTCGGTCCCAAATACTTCCATGTAGCCGGCCAAATGCTGCACTAGCTTTGGCAATCCTAGCTCTGACTTCATCACCAATGTGCTTAACCCTAGACAATGTGCTTCAAAGGTAGGTGAACTTGTCTGCCACTTGCAGTTGTTGACCTTTCACTGTGATGGTAGGCTCCTTGAAAGGCTTTCCAGGTGCTGGCTGATATACTATCTCAGTCTTTTTGATGCTGATTGTGAGATCATAGCTGTCACATGAATCAGATACTTGATCCACACCTTTTTGCATTATCTCTTCTGTTGGAGCACCCTTTGCCATGTCACCAGCAAAGAGGAACTCATCTAGCACCTATCTGCACCTTGGATTTAGCTTGCAAACTTCTTCGATTGAAAAGTTTCCCATCAAAGCTATACCTAATAGTTATACCATTGTCACCATCCTGGAATGCATCTGTAAGCATGGCAGAAAACATCATGCTGAACAGTGTTGAAGCTAGTACACAGCCTTGCTTAACTCCATTTGTCACAGGGACTGGATCAGAAACTTGCCATCATTTTAGACCCTTGCAAGCATTCCCTCATGGAACTGCCGCACCATTGCTATAAATTTGGCAGGACAGCCAAACTTTGCCATAATTTTCCAAAGTCCCTCATGACTGACTGTGTCAAATGCTTTGGTAAGGTAGACAAAGGTCATGTAGAGGTCCACAATCTGTTCCTGGCATTTTTCTTTAATCTGTCACGCTGTAAAGATCATGTCTATTGTTCCTCTGTCTTTCCTGAATCCACACTGGCTTCCTGGTAGAAGCCCTGACTGTTCATTCAGTCGATTCAGTAAGACCCTGGCAAGGATCCTCCCAGCAATTGACAATATAAAGAGGTGCCTCGATGATTGTCACAGACTTGAGGATTCCCTTTCCTTTTGAATAGGCGGATAATTGTTGCAATTGTTGCATCTTCAAATTCTTTAGGGATGGTTTCTTTTCTCCACATAATGTGAAATAATTCTGTCAGTTTCTCTGCAACTGGAGGACCTCCTGCTCTGTAGATCTCTGCAGGTATTGCCTCTGATCCTGGAGTTTTGCCAGATGACAGGAGTTCTATTGCTTTCACTGTTTCAGAGACTGTTTCAAGCAGCGGATTACATTCCACCTGTGGTAGTCTGTTGATATCTTCATCATTGATAGATAATGGCCAATTAAGGACACCGAAGTGTTCACCCCATCTTTTCAAGATAGCTTCTTTGTCAGTCAGAAGACTAGTTCCATCTGCACTAAGGAGTGGTGTGGTTCCTGAGCTCTGGGGACCATATACTGTTTTAAGTGCATCAAAGAACTTCATATCCTTTTGGTCTGCAAAGGACTGGCAGGGTGTGGTCGGGTGGTGCAAAGGTGTTGTGTACCTTACATCACTGGGGCGTCCAATTGATATTGGCTTACAGTTGGGCAAGGCCTGCTATCCTTGTAACAGGTAAGGGTAGAGGGGGAATGTTTTTATTTCTTCTATTTCTTCACTTTCACTCCTGTTCCGCTTTCTTCCCCCGATTACCACTTTTTATTCAAAATTTTTTATCAGATCGAACATTTAATGTTCGAATAGGTAATACGTTATCGGACATATTTAAACAAGAACAAGGTGTACCACAGGGAAGCATTTTATCACCTACCTTGTTTGGCATTAAAATTAACGATATTGTTAAATGTGTGAAAGACCTTGATTGTTCACTTTTTGTTGACGATTTTGGAATATTTATTAGATCGAAAAATATGGAAACCATTGAATTCAAACTACAACGATGTTTAAACAATATAGAAGATTGGGCAACAGAAAATGGTTTCAAATTTTCAAAAACAAAAACTCAATGCGTTCATTTTTGTCAGATACGTCAGCTACATTTAGATCCTCATCTCACCATATACGGTAGTCCAATTCTAGTCGTCAGTGAAGCAAAATTCCTGGGTCTTTTGTTCGATAACAAATTATCTTTTATACCACACATCAAAGCTTTAAAAGCTAAATGTCTTAAAGCACTTGATATTCTTAAAGTTCTCTCCAGTTCCGACTGGGGAGGAGATCGTACTGTTCTTTTAAATCTTTATAGATCTTTAATTCGATCTAAACTGGATTATGGATCCATAGTTTATGGATCCGCTAGAAAATCTTATTTGAAATCTTTGGATACTATTCATCACCAAGGTTTACGTCTGGCTCTAGGGGCTTTTCGTACTTCCCCCGTCGAAAGTTTATACGCTGAATCAAATGAACCATCATTGTATATAAGAAGAGAGAAATTGTCTCTTCAATATGTTACTAAATTAGCCGCCAATCCACGTAATTCAGCCTATGATTGTGTTTTTAATCCTAAATATGAAAGATTTTACAACAACAAACCAATGGCTATAAAACCCCTTGGCCTGAGAATACAACCGTTACTTGGCCAATATCAATATTAAAAATGTTCAGCATTTTTCTTTTCCATCAAAAGAGCCATGGACGTTAAACCCTCCAAAGATTATTTTAGACCTTCATAAAAATAAAAAAACAGAAGTCGAGTCGCATATTTTTAAGAATGAATTTTTAGAAATCAAATCAAATTATAAACATTACCTGTCAATTTATACAGATGGTTCGAAACAAGATGAGAAAGTTGCTTGTTCTGTTATTAGTCCAAATTTTACTGACAGTATCAGATTACCTGATAATAGCTCCATTTTTACCGCCGAAGCCAAGGCAATTGATATTGCACTTTACCATATCAGAGATCAGTCTGAAAAACAGTTTATCATTTATTCAGATTCTCTTTCTGTATTAAAATCTCTTAAAGATTTACACCATAGAAACCCATTAATTCAGCAAATTCTTAAAAAATATTATTATCTTTCCGCTTCAAAAGAAATTGTATTTTGTTGGCTTCCCAGCCACGTTAATATTCGTGGAAATGAATAAGCAGATTCAGAAGCCAAATCTGCATTATCCTTAGTAATAACCAATTTCAAAATTCCTCACTCCGACTTTAAATCAAACGTCTGTCAATACATCAACAACAAATGTCAGTCTGTTTGGGAAACACAAACTTATAATAAATTAAATGAAATCAAACCAAATTTTAACAGCAAATGCACATTCTCTAATCTCAGCAGAAAAGAACAAACAAAAATCACGAGATGTAGACTTGGACACACTAGAATTACTCATTCTTATATTTTAAACAATGAACAAGCTCCATTCTGCATTCCTTGTAATGAACCTTTCACAGTCAAACATTTTCTTATCACTTGTGCTGAATTTAATCACATTCGCACAAAGTATTTTAATATAAAAACTATAAAGGAACTTTTTGATATGCCAACTCAGAAAATACTCGACTTTCTTAAAGAGATCGGACTTTTTAATAAAATATGATCAGTATTTTTAATCATTTAAAATCATTGATACTTTATCTCTTTAAAATAAACACATCAATCCTAGATATTTTTAAATTTCTCATTAAATAAAATCATCATATAACATAAAACTTATTAGACGCTATATGCCCTTTTAGGGTTGAGCGTCTATAAACAAAATATCCATCCATCCATCCGCTTTCTTCCCTGTCCCTCTCTTTCATCTCTTCTACTATTTCTTCTATCTCTTTTCTCCCTTTCTCTGGGAGACGACACAAAATGACCCTTAAGGGTTGACGTGTCGTTAAACCCCAACACAATCAATCAATCTGCAAAGGACTGGATTTCATCAGCCTTTTTGCTCGGCCGGGAGTCTTGCATGTTTGAGCCTAGTCTGTACTATGTTGCATATGTTTGAATAGGCAGTCTTACTAGATACTGAGCTGGTATTTCTGAGGTAAACTTTGTGTTTCTTGTGTTTCTCTTCAAGGAGTTCCTGGATTTCTTTGTCATTCTCATCAAACCGATCTCGGTGTTTGGGAGATACTGGTCCTAGGGAATCCATTGCTGAAGAGTGAACGGTGTCTCTGAAGACTGTCCAGCTCTCATCTACATCTTCTGAACTGTGTTCCAGTGCATCTGAATAGCTGCAGAGATCGTTGACGAATGCTTGCCTCTTGCTGTCTAGTTTCAGCTTGGAGAAATCCATTTGTTTTGGCACCTTCTTGCCTTTGGTCATCGTACAGGCTGAATGCACAGGTTGAGTTTGCTGACAAGAAGCCTGTGATCTGTCCAACAGTCTGCACCACACATAGTCTTTGTCATTCTGACATCCTGTCTGTCCTTCCTTCACACTATGACGTAGTCAATGAAATGCCAGTGTTTGTCCCTTCATTTAGTGAATCAGGAAGGATGTTTGTGATGGACCATATCTGAGGTAGCCTTTCCCTGGTAACCATTTATTTTTACATGTTTCAGGTCATTGTGTTACTTTCCAGTTCTCAAAATGACTAAGCTGTCGAATACTGCCACAATAGAGTAGAGACTCTAAATTGAACACCTATTACCAGTAGCTTGAACTGAAACTCACTATTGTAGGAGAGCTATGACTGGTGAGCCTGGTGTTGGGATAATAATTGGATGTACTTATTCATTTGTGTGTGTTCTCTAGATTCAGTGGGAAGTAGTGTAAAGTTGGCCACTGAGTTCCCATTACATCCAGGCAGTCATGATATGACTGAAGAATTACACTCATATGCACACACACACACACACTGCCGTCTGTAGCCTGTATGATGTGAACGTTAGTTCACCGTTGTTTTCATTGGAGTGCTAGTCAAACCAGTGGACTGAGGTGACCAATGCATTTTTAGCATTGCTATCAACACAGTACTGGTGCTGATTGAGTCTTGTATCATATCTTGGATATAAAGGTTTTAAGTTTTAGGGGAGAAAAGGGCCATTATGCTATATGGGGGCAATGTGGATGCAGATCAGCCAGTGCTATGGTGCACTTTGATCTGCACTTTCCTTGCCCTCCTACAGAATCGTGAGATTTTGTATAAATGTATTGACATAGAAGGTCCTGATCTGACTGTTTGGATAAACAGCAGATTTGGGCCTTCTCTGTTCATATATGGCATAAGGTCCCTTTTCTCATTGCATGTTTTTTTTTATTTTTCAGTTTACAGATATCTGGTATTTGAAATCAAAAGAAGAATAAAGCTGCCTCTAGTACCCTATTTTAGACCATTGAGGATGATAGGTATATTCTGTTCCATCACGAAAACACGCCTATATAATTTTGACCCCGGTAAACCCCACTTTTATATAATAAAACTGGGGTTTACAGGGGTATACATTATTTTTCTTGTTTCTGCTCAAAAACATAGATTATGGGTAATGGTTAGAACCGCCTCGGCAAGGTGGTTCTAACGAGTACCCACAATCTATGTTTTGAGCAGAAAATGGAAAATATCTGAGTTTTTTAGCTGAAAATTTTCAGTTTTTGGTGGTGAAATTTTCTATACATTTGAATAGGCGTGTTTTCGTTATGATCTTAATTTATTCAGCAGTACAAGGGTTAATTCTCCACAAAAAAGGCTGGTCTCATTAAGGTGCCTTGTTTATAAGAAAGTGCCTTCCTGGTGCAATGGGAAATTACAAATATAAATACTCTTAAGTTAACCCTTGTCCTGCTGAATAAATTAAGAAGCCACACCCATTTCTAATTTTCAGCCAATCAGATTACTACATCCAGATTGTTGCTATAAATACATATACTTAATGGCAAACAGTACAGGTCCAAATCAAGTTGGCTTCTTCAGAAGCCAGCTGATATGGATCTACACTGTTTGCAAAGGCAGGGTATATCCGGGTTCAGCAGGACAAGGGTTAACTGTTCACCTAGAGTTCCTCTTGTCCCCCAGTCAAATTTTGTCATTTTTGGTACAAAACATGGAAGGATTTGTACATATAAAAATATCAACCTATTATCATATGCCTACATAATGTGTACTCCTGTGTTTCGCCGGCCTCAGTGGCTCAGTTGGATGTGCTGTCCAACTAGAGACCAGGAGGTTGCGGGTTCAACCCCTGTCGAGGTCGGCAACATTCTTTCATGGAGATTGATCATGAAATATTTTCTACTGTCATTCTCTTCCTTCTCCTGATTCAAGAAGGGCAGTTGTCATGTCAAGTGCGGTCAGTTTACCTAACCACACGTTTACTGGGCAGGCTTAGTCCTCTAAGCAGTTAACCAGTATTGTGCATTCTTTCGCCAGAAACTGACAACTGCCCTTCTTGAATCAGCGGAAGGGAGAGAATGACCATAGAAAATATTTGATCATGATCAATCTCCACGAAAGAATGTTGCCGACCTCGGCGGGGGCTGAACCCGCGTCCTCCTCCTCTTCAGTCGGACAGCGCATCCAAATGAGCCACCGAGGCCGGCATAATTGGATGGTGGAGGCCCTGATAAGAATCAGCAGATTGGCAAGCTGACTAGGTCTTTGCTGTCTGCATATGCCCAAAGAGGTATTTCCCATGATGTGGACCATATTATCAGGAATTTCAGAATTATGTAGTCTTTAAATCAGCTTTCCAGTCTGTTACTCTTTAGCAACTTTTTCACTGCATTAGTCTTTGTTCAGTAAACAGAATCTTCCTTATTTTCCCAAATATAATGGGCACTGCAGGAAAAGGGTTCTTATTTTATTTGTAACAGCTCGGGCCCAGATCAGCCTGTAAAAACGTGTTGGCTGATCAAAGCCTACCTTGCCTGCTTAGGGAATCAGTGGATACTGTAGTATATATTGATGAACAGAGAGTGTTCAGGCCCCGAGGTTATAAAAAAATTTTCATGCTCAACAGCTGAGCATGAAATTTTCTCTGCTAATAAATATGAAAATGCCAACAGTAGTTGGCATTTTTATATTTATTAGCAAGAGAAATTTTCATGCTCCGCTATGTTTAGCAAGAAAAAAAATTGGCATTGTTAGTAATTTGAGATTTGTTAGCATGAAAAATTTCATGCTCAGTTGAGTTGAGCATGAAAAAAGTTGTATAACCTCGGAGCCTGATCAGACTGCAAGGATGCACACTCTTATTTGGACCTTTGCTGTTTGCATATGGCATAAGGGCCTTCCCATGGTTGCGCATCATGTCAAAAATGTCATTGCTTACATAGTTCTAGATAAAATGGTTGTCACTTTACTCCACAAAAATTTGAGTACTCTTTGAAACACCTGGCCCCTAGGTTATAAAACTTTTTTCATGCTCAGCTGAGTATGAAATTTATTTTGCTTATAAGTCTTAAAATTCTGACAAGTTTTTTAAACTTCTTTCATGCTCAACTCAGCTGGGCATGCTCAGCTGAGTTGAGCATTAAAATGGTTTTAATTTTTGGTATTTTTATTTTTATGACCCAAGTGAAATTTCATGCTCAGTTGAGTTGAGCATGAAAAAAGTTCTATAACCTAGGGGCCTGGTGTTTCTACAATACATTTTCATGTTTTGTGAAGAAATAAGAACGTAGTAATATTTTGGCTGAAAAAAAAAAATGGCTTATCTATGATAAGTAAACATTTTACATAGATGTTTAAAAACTATGGGAAAATTTTCTGGAGGAAAAGTAAAGGCTAACAATGAAGATGTAGGCAAATATATGCAGACATAGAAGAATAGATGAGCATTGAAATTGTTTTATATATTGGAACAATTAGTATACATGTATATACCTTGAGCCAGGACAACCATTTCCATAGTCAGTATTTTAAAAGGAGTGATGACTAGTACTAGACTTTGCTGTCATTTTTTTTTTAAAGGGACAACTATTGCAAACAGGGCCCAGTTGTTCAAAGCATCATTAGGTTATCAAGCTTGTTAGTGGTCAAAATGTTAACTGCTCTAATAAGTACAGTATCTAATTCAGTTATTTTTGCTGAAAAAAATGTGAGTAGCTTTTGCAAATGCAAAAGCTACTCACCCGGCCTCGGTGGCTCAGTTGGATGCGCCGTCCGACTGGAGACCAGGAGGTCGCGGGTTCAACCCCCGCCGAGGTCGGCAACATTCTTTTGTTGAGATTGATCATGAAATATTTTCTACGGTCATTCTCTCCCTTCCGCTGATTCAAGAAGGGCAGTTGTCAGTTTCTGGCGAAAGAATGTGCACAATACTGGTTAACTGCTTAGAGGACTAAGCCTGCCCAGTAAACGTGTGGTTAGGTAAACTGACCGCGCTCGACATCACCCCATTGGGTTGACTGGGCCGTAAAACCTCAACACAAACAAACAAAAGCTACTCACATTTTTTCAGCAAAAATATTAGCGTATATGCCATATTTAATGATAAAAGTTTTAACGATTCGTTAACTAACGACATCATTAGTTTTGAACAACTGGACCCAGGAATTTAACCCTCCAATACTTTAATCCTTCTGTGGCAGACCTATTTTAGTATGAATAGCAGATAAATAAATGAAGTTACCAAGGAAAGGCCATAATCATGAGCAACAGCCTTGTCAAGGTACCAGAAGAAGAGAAGGAAGAAACTGAAAATATGCAACAGAGACAAGTGACATTACAAGCAAAAGTTAGGCAAACTTTCCTGTCCTATGATTAAAATGTTTTTTTTTTTTATTTTTTCAGCTTTTGCCATTCACACCCAAAGGAAGATGTGAACCATGCCAGATGGCAGCTTTGGTGAGTTAATTTACTTTTTTATGTTCATTTTTAAACTGATAATACATTTTAATTTTAAAGATACTGGGTTTCTTCACTTGAAGCTTAGCACTCTGGGTAAAATGTGTTCAGAAAAATAAGAAAAAAATCACCAATTTGCCATCTGCTGAGTTAAATAACAATTTTAATCTCATTTGAGAAGTTACTATTAGAATGGTTTGGCTGCTCATCTCATACATATATTTCATAAGGTTACAGGGGTTTCCTGTAGTAGATATCTCTCACCGGATGTCTGCAGTTGTCTTGCTTTGCATGTCATAGCTGTTGAAGTGGCTAGGCAGGGGGCTAGCCCGGGAAGCCTCTTGCCTGATGTCTGCAGCTATGAGTGTTTCGCAAGTCTTAATCATAGATTTGCACTTGGTGGGGAATGATTGCTACTTGTATACACCTGCTGTTCAAAATGTCTGCACTAATATTAGCATTCTCACAAAAAAGAACCTCTGTTACATTTGGGCCATGAAGGCTCAGATCAGACTGCATGTGCAGTTTAATCAGGACCTTTGTTGTCTGTCATCTATTCTTAACCTTTGTCATGCTGAATAAATTAAGATGCCACGCCCACTTCCAATTTTCAGCCAATCAGATCACCTGATCCTGGTTGTTGATATAAGTTCACATACTGAGTGACAAACAGTGCAGATCCAGATCAGTTGGCTTCTTCAGAAGCCAACTGATTTGGATCTATACTGTTTGCAAAGGCAGGGTATTTCCGGGTTCAGCAGGACAAGGTGATTTTTAGGGAATAGTGACTGCAGTGTAACCGCCATTACCCAAGCACAGAATTAATGGATATAGTGGAATAGTTTGAAAGAATTTTCTTGCTATCAGATATACAGCCAGCCTCGGGGGCTCAGTTGGATGCAAGTCCAACTGGTGATCAGGCGGTTGGGGGTCAGTAACATTATTTTGTGGAGATTGATCATGAAATATTTTCTACAGTCATTCTCTCCCTTCTACTGATTCAAGAAGGGCGATTGTCAATTTCTTGCGAAAGAATATGCACAATACTGGTTAAGCACTTGGAGAACTAAACCTGTCCAGTAAAAGTGTGGTTTGATAAACTGACCATACTTGACATGACCCCAGTGGGTTGACTGGGCAGTAAAACCTCAACACAAGCAAAATTTATTGTTTTTATTTTGGCATAGTTGATCAAATGCATAGGCATTAGCTGGTTTATAGGATCGTTGATCTTCAGTAAAAGGTAGTCTGTGCTTAATGGTCTTGCCTGCAAGATTTAGACCTAGTGTTTGAATGGAGTATGAATTTCTCCCACTGATTCATTCATCCAGCACCTGGTTTAAGTCTTATAAAGATGTCAGGAAAGCAATGTTGTGGAGGACATTGTGATTCAACATCTTTATGATAGTGTCAGTGATGTTGCCTGCTGGCACTTGTTTATTCTAAGCATTAGGTTTTGCCAGATCTTACTGTAAGAAAGTAGGTGAGTTTACCAGATAATGCTATGTAATCAGGATAACTCTACATCAGATAGTAAGTAGGTAGTCTGTGCTTGCTGTTTTTGCCTGCAAGATTTAGATCAAGTGTCAGAATGGCGCATGAATTTCTCCCACTGATTCATAGAGTTCATTCAGCACCTGGTTTAAGTCTTATAAAGCTGCCAAAAGCAATGTTGTGGAGGACATTGCATTGTGACATCTTTACTGTGTGTCAGTGATGTTGCCCACTGGCATTTATTTACTGTGAGCATAGGTCTACCCAGGTCTTACTGTATTTTAGGTTCTAAGAAAGTCGGCCAGTTTACTAGACATTGCTATTTAACCAGGGCTAACTGTACTTCAGATTGAAAGGATTAGTCTGTGCTTCAGGTTCTTGCCTGCAAGATTTAGAACTAGTGTTTGAATGGCATATGAATTTCTCCCACTGATTCATAGAGTTCATTCCGCATCTTGTTTTAGTCTTATAAAGATGTCAGGAAAGCAATGTTGTGGAGGACATTGTGATTCAACATCTTTATGATGTGTCAGTGATGTTGCCCACTGGCACTTATTTACCAGAGCAATAGGTTTTTTAGCAATGTTTTGCTGTATTTCTAGTACTTAACCGCACTTTTACAGGGCAGGCGTATTCATCTAAAAGGGTTTATCAGGTTTGTGCACATTCCACTGGCAGGAATCAACAACTGCTCTCTTACAACTGCTCTCTTGAATAGCAGAAGGGAGAGTATGACCATAGAAAATATATCCTGATCAGTCTCCACAAAAGAATGTTGCTGACCCAGCGGGGGTTAAACCCACGACTTCCAGATCACCAGTCAGACAGCTGTATTTCTGGTAGTAAGAAAGTTCTGTCAATATATTCCTCTATATCGATTCATTCTGTGCTTGAGTAATGACAGTTCATATCAGACTGTAATAAGAGCCCTTTTCTCAGATTGTCTCATATAAATTTCAGATTATGTAATAACTTTCCTGTACCATGCACTGGTTTACAAGGAGGTCTACAGTTTGATCCAGTGTAGCAGAAGCCTTTTAACAATAGGATGCCACGTAAGTTTTGTGTCAAGGCATAACAATGGCAAAAATGTCCCTAACATTTAACCTAAATACATGGACACCTTTACACTTACCATACTTATCCTGAAATATCAACAAGTCCATTTAACCACCTGTTGATGGCTCTGAAAACTGCAGGATGAGTGGCTGACTGTGTAGACCATGGTCGGATGCATTCTGCTTAATGTATGACCTGTGACTTGGGTTGAAACGGTGAAGATCTGTTCCTTGAGCCAGGATAATCATTCCCTTAGACATTATTTTGAAAAGGGTGCTTCTGATTTTGCTCTGATTTTCAAAGGGAGACAACCATTGCAAACAGGAATGTAGTCCTCAGATGCTTGAATCCTTTCAACTGACTACTCTTAATTAGGGAAAGAATTTACTTCCAGTGGGAACACATTCTCTGCTTTAAAAGTAGCCCCAGAGCATTGTGTTAAAACACCTATGTAAGATGTGTACTTCTTGCCGTCTCGAAAACATACCTGTATAATTTGACCCCCTTAAACCCCACTTTTATATAGTAAAACTGGGGTTTACAGGGGTATACATTATTTTTTTTGTTTCTACTCAAAAACAGATTAACTTTGATATTTTGTGGAAATTGCCTCCTTTGGAGAGAAATTGGGTAAACTATTAGTCTATTTTCTTGAACAAAATACAGTTGACTCTCGTTATCTTGACCTTGCTTATCTCGAATAACCCCTTATCTCAAAGCGAAAATCTGGTCCCTGCTTAAACATGAAATTCTAATAACGGGTAACAAAATATTGTAGAAAAGAGGAGAAATTGCTCCCTTTTCCACAATATTTTCAATATACCTCTAACTTCAGGAGTCAAATTACATTCACATTTGTTAAATGTGGTTGTCTGATTTATTTTTTCCTAAATTCTGCAAATCTGATATGTCGAGGTATGGATATCTTGAAGTATTTCAGAGAGTCCCATGGAACTGGAGATAATGAGAGTCACTATATTTCATTCAAGTCTTTCACTATAATGTACTTTTTCAGATATTGCTGTGCTGCTTGCCAAACTTGATCCATGGAGAACATTTGATACGTGGAGATTTCTCAAGGTTACCTACCGCCTATTCAACAATCCATTCTTATTGAACAGAGATGTGATTTTTGTGTTTGTGGATATATACTAAAACTGTTTGATTGTGACTGTTCTCTTGTTATATGAGAATATTCTTTGATTGGTTTTAATTTTTTTTTATTCAATAGTCAATGACCATATATAAGTGAATACAAGACAGTGGAAAGCTGATTTTAGTCATCTCGTAAGCTTGTGTATATTCATTAATTGTAAGGTGTACTGAGGGATACAAAATAAATGTGAGATATGAAAGGTGTTTTTTTTATTTCTCCACAATATATTTCCAAAATGATCATATTATGAACAGATGTTGTGGGTACTCATAGAAGTGTCATGTTGAGGAATTTCTAACCTGAACTGCCTAGTGGATAGGAGAGTTTACTCTTAATCCATTAGGTTTCTCACCACTGTGGTTCGAGCCTCTCTCGGGTCACACGTGGGAAAGCCAAGTTCTGCTTACGGATGGTCAGGTGGTTTTTCCCTGGGTTCTCCAGTTTTCCCCCACCTATCGGCTCGATATAAGGGAAATGTTCTTGAAAGGGCTGTAAAACCCAAATAAAAAAAAAATCTATCCTGAATTCCCTCTACACTATATATTGGAATAGTCCAATTTCAATTTTTGGCATGTCAGAAGACCATATGACATAAATATTTCAACAGAATAATGGTTTAGCTATTTGCAAAAGTGGGGATCTTGATCAGATGCCCCATTCTGTGGCATCTGGTATGGGTTTGCACTGTTTGCCAATTCCCTTTTTTGGGGTCTCCAGACTAAAATGGGCTAATGAGTACCCACAATGTTTTCATGGCCAAATATGGAGTTATTGGATGCCTTTTTTTTTTTCCTGAGATTTTCATCCTGAGGGTTATTCATTACGAAAACATGCCTATTCAAACATATAGAAAATTTCACCACTAAAAACTGATAATTTTTAGATAAAACCTGATATTTTTCATATTTCTGCTCAAAACATAGATTGTGGATACTTGTTAGAACTGCCTCAGCGAGGCAGTACTAATGAGTACCCACAATCCATGTTTTTAAGCAGAAATAAGAAAAAATAATGTATACCCCTGTAAACCCCAGTTTTACTATATGAAAGTGGGATTTAAGGGGGTCAAAATTATATAAGTGTGTTTCCGTGATGTTTCTCATTCCTGCTTGGAAACATTTTGAGGGGATGTTTTCATGGAGAAACAAAGAAAATTTGCTGGATATTGACCAGCCATCCAAAGTATTGGTGGTGGTGTTTCTCCACAAATCAAGTGTACCCATTTGAAGTCTCTTGGCAAGGTGCTTCTAATGAGTACCCACAAGATATTGGCCGGCCTCGGTGGCTCAGTTGGATGCGCCGTCCGACTGGAGATCAGGAGGTCGCAGGTTTAACCCCCGCCGAGGTCAGCAACATTCTTTCGTGGAGATTGATCATGAAATATTTTCTACGGTCATTCTCTACCTTCCGCTGATTCAAGAAGGGCAGTTGTCAGTTTCTGGCGAAAGAATGTGCACAATACTGGTTAACCGCTTAGAGGACTAAGCCTGCCCAGTAAACGTGTGGTTAGGTAAACTGACCGCGCTCGACATGACCCCATTGGGTTGACTGGGCCATAAAACCTCAACACAAACAAACCCACAAGATATTTTTTTCAGGGAGATATAAGAATCATTTTTTTGTATACCAGTCATGAACTATGATATGGTAAAGGTCCTAAAATTTTTAACACTATATCTCCTATTTTTTTTTTTTTTTTTTTTTTTGCATAAATTTTGCTGTTTCCTTTTTATGGTTGTTTCTTAATATACTTAACTCTTTCACTGCCACAGGCGATTATAATGGGCTTTTGGAAACCGCATAGATCCAGATGAGACGGCTCATGAGCCGTCTCATCTGGATCTACGCTGTTTGACATTCAGTCTTGTCTTTCAACTTTACATATAAGCTTCTTTCCAAGCGCTAGTTCCTTTTGAAAAGAAAAAAAAAAAAGAAAAAAAAAAAAAGAAAAACAGATGACATGGGTCATCTGAAATTTGGCACCGAAAGAGTTTATACAGCAAACAGTGTTGACCAATGGAGTGGCAAACAGTGTAGACCCTGATCAGACTGCTCCTTTTGGTCGGCACTGTTTGCATATGCTGTTTTATCAGACTTTGATGTACGAAATTTTAGGACATTTACCATACTGTTGATTGTATCAAAAACAAAAAAGGACACTGATTAGACTGCAGAGCCACAGGCTAATCTAGTATGCATTCGTTTTGATGACCTGTTTCACTTTAGGCATAGTATATTTCCATTTCGCATCACAAGGCATAGTACATTTTGAATATTTGCCAAGAAAATATAAGGTGGCGCATAGCATTTCCTACAAGACTGCATGTGTGCCCTTGCTAGCAAAGACTTAGATTACCCTGCAGTCTGACCAGTGTCTTTGCAGAGCACTCTATGGGTAAACAAGGATCCAAAATGTCTGCAGGTGGACAACAGATCTAACTGCAGATGCGCCGGCCTCGGTGGCTCAGTTCAACCCCCGCCGAGGTTGGCAACATTCTTTCGTGGAGATTGATCATGAAATATTTTCTATGGTCATTCTCACCCTTCCGCAGATTCAAGAAGGGCAGTTGTCAGTTTCTGGCGAACGAATGTGCACAATACTGGTTAACCGCTTAGAGGACTAAACCTGCCCAGTAAAGTGTGGTTAGGTAAACTGACCATGCTCGACATGATCCCATTGGGTTGACTGGGCCGTAAAACCTCAACACAAACAAAGACTGCAGATGCACAGGCTGAATTGAATCTTTGATGGACACTAATGCAACAGTGTAGGACACTAATGCAACAGTGTAGGAAATGTATCTTCAGTACAGTAAATGTCCTAAACTTTCCTACACCAAAGTTTCTAATAAAATCGCTATGCAAACATGGAGCCCCAAATCAGACTGTTCCCATTTGCCATTCACTAAATATCTAAAGAAATAACATGAAAAGTAGAATTTTGTCCCAAAAAAGTACTGAATAAAGTGATCAGAATTTAGGACATTCACAGTTACTCATTCATAAGTCTATTTAAGATTGGGTATCAGGCAAATATTTTTCTTTCTCCATGAAAAATGTTGTGGGTACTCATTAGAAGCACCTCAGTGGAGTGCTTCTAATGAGTACCCATGACATGTTTTCCTAAACATATTTTCTGGATATAACTATGAATGCTTACTGTTGTGTCAAAAATGTTTAAGAACAAGTATCCAAAATCTGTTGTTAGGTAAGCAAAAAAAAAAAAAAAACAGCTAAATGGGCATTATTGCATCTGCTGTGCGGACACCATAACAAAGGACCCCGGCTAATTGACACTTACTGTATTTACCTGAAGTCTGAGCAAACTGTGGACCCAGAGCAGAATGGGGAGTGATTCAAGGTCGTTACTGAATCTCTCATCTAGCAATTTTAGATACATAAACAGGTAGTTGAATGACCTTGTTAAATTTTTGGGGCAAATATGGTAAGGTGTCAGAATGTGTAGGATGAACATGGTATTTTTCACTTTATTTTATATTTTGGCAATAAAAATCAAGATATTACATCATTATCTCAACACTTTTTCATCATTCAGTCTGACCAAGACCTATGTCCGCTTACAAAATTAATGGATACTATAGAATATATGGGTGGAGAGCAACAATCCAGAAAAGATCCAGAGGAGACTGTGTGTGCATGCACAGGTTGATCTTTACCTTCGCTATTCCAAAGCAACATGAGCTCATCATTACATGAAAGTTTATATTTATTTATTTATTTTCTAAAGTAAATAAGAACACTTCACAAACTGAATCCTTATCCTACTCACACTCATGGAACGCTATATAATAAATCTGGTAGGAAATTTAAAAAATAACTACCCAAAAATGGCAATATTTATTTTCTGCAATCACACAACTGAATTTTCTGAAACAGTTATTTCTACAATCTAGTCTGTATATTTAGTGAAGATTCATATCAACCTGTACATCTGCACAGTCTGATCCGTCTTCACCACAGACTCTATAAGATATACAGTAAAACTTGTGTAAGACAGCCACCTTTGAAATTGACTTTAGTGGTTGATGTGGTGGTA
Source organism: Anodontia alba (assembly GCA_964016985.1). Taxonomy (NCBI): domain Eukaryota; kingdom Metazoa; phylum Mollusca; class Bivalvia; order Lucinida; family Lucinidae; genus Anodontia; species Anodontia alba. The sequence goes on from OZ024830.1 coordinate 30,438,136, forward strand.
ATGTGGAAAGGTGGTTGTCTTATAAAGGTACATGTCATGTAATTTTCCAGGCGGTTTTCACACGTGTTGTGGTTGAAAGTTCACAGCCGCCGGCTGCTGAAAGCGTGTCTCTGAGGTAGCAATAGGAAGCTACCACCTCCAGCTTGTCAGGTCCGACTTGGACTTCCCACTGTGGTCTGCCGTCCAAGGGTCGTGTAGTTCCCTGGCGCCGTGTACATCTGTAATCAGGTTCCTTTGTCAAGCGCTTGAGCCCACTGCATTTCTTGTGCATCCAGTGCTTGCAGGCATTGCAGAAGATGCTCTTGCTGCCCGCTCCAGTACGACAAACGGCGCATGAAAACTGGCCTGAACTCTGCAAGCGGTCCAGACCTGTGCTACAAATCATGATCTTTGTCTTTTCTGTGTTTACTCTCAGTCCTTTCTCCTCCATTACCGTATGTTATACTTTACTGTATGTATTTGATCAGACAGGCCTGAGCAAACAGTGTAGACCCTGATGAGATGCCATGTTTCATCAGGGTCTACACTGTTTGCCAATCATCCAGCTATTTTTAGACACAATAGTGGTAGTAAACTGTACTTGTTCAAATTTTAGATAAAGGATGGTAAGGAGTTGAGGTGTCTGAATACTAAGGGTAAATACGGTAAAGTAACAAACACAGAAATCAAATGATCGATTTTTAGCAAATCAGTAATGATAATCATTTTTTATGGAATTTACTGATCAGTTAATCGATTATCCGATTAATTGTGCCAGCCTTACTTATTAGGATTCTTTTTAACTTTGGTACAATGGACAGTGAAGATACTAATGACTACACAGATAGACAGGCTGATCTTGGCCTTCATTGTCTACACATTTTTGCATGACTCGGCCCAATATATTCATTCAAGAACATCAATAATCAGGGCCCAGTTGTTCAAAACTAATGATGTCGTTAGTTAACGTATTTCTAAAACTTTAACCATTAAATAGGGAGGAGATCGTACTGTTCTTTTAAATCTTTATAGATCTTTAATTCGATCTAAACTGGATTATGGATCCATAGTTTATGGATCCGCTAGAAAATCTTATTTGAAATCTTTGGATACTATTCATCACCAAGGTTTACGTCTGGCTCTAGGGGCTTTTCGTACTTCCCCCGTCGAAAGTTTATACGCTGAATCAAATGAACCATCATTGTATATAAGAAGAGAGAAATTGTCTCTTCAATATGTTACTAAATTAGCCGCCAATCCACGTAATTCAGCCTATGATTGTGTTTTTAATCCTAAATATGAAAGATTTTACAACAACGGCTATTAAACCCCTTGGCCTGAGAATACAACCGTTACTTGAAGAGGCCAATATCAATATTAAAAATGTTCAGCATTTTTCTTTTCCATCAAAAGAGCCATGGACGTTAAACCCTCCAAAGATTATTTTAGACCTTCATAAAAATAAAAAAACAGAAGTCGAGTCACATATTTTTAAGAATGAATTTTTAGAAATCAAATCAAATTATAAACATTACCTGTCAATTTATACAGATGGTTCGAAACAAGATGAGAAAGTTGCTTGTTCTGTTATTAGTCCAAATTTTACTGACAGTATCAGATTACCTGATAATAGCTCCATTTTTACCGCCGAAGCCAAGGCAATTGATATTGCACTTTACCATATCAGAGATCAGTCTGAAAAACAGTTTATCATTTATTCAGATTCTCTTTCTGTATTAAAATCTCTTAAAGATTTACACCATAGAAACCCATTAATTCAGCAAATTCTTAAAAAATATTATTATCTTTCCGCTTCAAAAGAAATTGTATTTTGTTGGCTTCCCAGCCACGTTAATATTCGTGGAAATGAATTAGCAGATTCAGAAGCCAAATCTGCATTATCCTTAGTAATAACCAATTTCAAAATTCCTCACTCCGACTTTAAATCAAACGTCTGTCAATACATCAACAACAAATGTCAGTCTGTTTGGGAAACACAAACTTATAATAAATTAAATGAAATCAAACCAAATTTTAACAGCAAATGCACATTCTCTAATTACAGCAGAAAAGAACAAACAAAAATCACGAGATGTAGACTTGGACACACTAGAATTACTCATTCTTATATTTTAAACAATGAACAAGCTCCATTCTGCATTCCTTGTAATGAACCTTTCACAGTCAAACATTTTCTTATCACTTGTGCTGAATTTAATCACATTCGCACAAAGTATTTTAATATAAAAACTATAAAGGAACTTTTTGATATGCCAACTCAGAAAATACTCGACTTTCTTAAAGAGATCGGACTTTTTAATAAAATATGATCAGTATTTTTAATCACTTAAAATCATTGATACTTTATCTCTTTAAAATAAACACATCAATTCTAGATATTTTTAAATTTCTCATTAAATAAAATCATCATATAACATAAAACTTATTAGACGCTATATGCCCTTTAAGGGTTGAGCGTCTATAAACAAAATATCCATCCATCCATTTAACCATTAAATATGGCATATATGCTAATATTTTGGCTGCAAAAATGTGTGTAGCTTTTGCATTTGCAAAAGCTACTCACATTTTTTTTCAGCAAAAATACCTGTGAATTAGATATTGTACTTACTAGAAGAGTTACTATTTTGACCACTTACGTGCTCGTTAAGCTAACGATGCTTTGAACAAATGGGCTCAGATCTTCCGACATACTAAAAACTCATTACGAAAACGTGCCTATTCAAATATATTGAAAATTTCACCACCAAAACAACTGAAAGTTTTCAGATAAAAGTTCTGATATTTTTTCATATTACTGCTCAAAACATAGACTTTGGGTACTCGCTAGAACTGTCTCGCCGAGGCGGTTCTAACGAGAACCCACAATCTGTTTTTGAGCAGAATTAAGAAAAACAATGTATACCTCTCTTAGCCCCAGTATTACTATATAAAAGTGGGGTTTAAGGGGGTCAGAATTATATAGGTATGTTTTCGTGATGTGATCGGAATTCTTATATACCATATTTACCCATAACTGTATGGGAAGCATCTGAGTGGCTTTCTTGACTGGGATCACAATGTCTGGGTTTTGATTCCCACTAGAGGCAGAATTTGGCTCATAACTATACAGCACTTCATCACACAGCCTTTTATTATGATTCTTCCATAATCTGGATACGACTTAAATAATGTTGAATGGGACGTAAAATACCAAACCATCATGATTGTTTGGCGCTTCATTGCACAGAGCCTTTCATTATCACACCTTTCTCATCTGGACATGAGTTAAATAATGTTGATAGGGACGTAAAACCTAATATGGTACTTCTTTGCACAAAGCCTGTCGTCATCAACACTATCTTCTTAATATGAGTAAAACAATGTTGATATGGGCGTAAAACATCATCTACCATATGTATCCTAAATATGTAAGTTATTTTGAAAAAAAAATGGCGGACAGTGTAGATCCTGATTAAAGGAGCAGTTCTTGGTCTGCACTGACAAGCCTGTGCACATATAAAGAGAACATATGTGCCCATCACGAAAACACGCCTATTTTCAAATATATTGAAAATTTCAACACCAAAAACTGAAAGTTTTTCAGATAAAAATTCTGATATTTTGCATTTTTCTGCTCATAACATAGATTGTGGGTACCCGTTAGAACGGCCTCATCGAGGCGGTTCTAACGGGTACCCACCATCTATGTTTTTGAGCAGAAATAAGAAAAATAATGTATACCCCTGTAAACCCCAGTTTTACCATATAAAAGTGAGCTTTAAGGGGGTCAAAATTATATAGGTATGTTTTCGTGATGCATCCCATGTGCAAACATCTTTGGGCAAATGCGGACAGTGATGCGCAAACGTCTTCGGGCAAATGCGGACAGGGAAGGCCCAGAACAGCTTGCATATCAATGCAGTCTGGTCAGGGCCTTAACTGTCTACTAACAAAATCACTGGATACTACAGAATGTAAAGAAAGCAAAGACCCGGATGAGTCTTTGTACAAGTGTAGGATGATCTAAATAGGCCCATATTGGAAGGATTTATTTTTGCTTGATGCGGCCGAGGTGTTAGCTAACGTGACCGTGACTTTAAAATCTCTATCTTGTAAAAATATGGAAATACATTGAAAGTTTTTGCTGCAAAAATGTGATTAGCTTTTGCATTGCAAAAGCTTCTCACATTTTTGCAGCAAAAAAAAAATTCAATGTTTTGCTGCTTTCAATGTTTTGCTGCAAAAAATGTGAGTAGCTTTTGCTCACATTTTTTGCAGCCAAACTATCAATATATTTGAAAATACCTTAGCAACAACAGTTAACAAGTTCACAGAATTCCATAATTGAAAGATTTGAAAAATTTATAAGGATTCAACCAGAAAAGGTGATCAATACTTAAAAAGAAATATCTTTTGAATTAGCAATTTAGATGTGCTATAATTAGTTTGCATATACATGCAATTTTGTCTGACTAGACGGTGATAAAAAAAATACATTTTAGCTGTGTTCATTATATTAGCTGGTAACAAATAGCCAGTATTTCCAGTAAAAAGGTCTTATATTTTAAATGTGCTGAAGTTTGAAGTGCACATTAATTGCACATATTAGCAAGCATGATATTTATGGGGTGTTTGGGTGAGGGAAAGGTATTGTGTATCTTGCGATCAGGATTCAACCCCCGCCGATTCGGCAACATTCTTTCATGGAGATTGATAATGAAATATTTTCTACCGTCATTCTCACCCTTCTGCCAGTCGTCAGTTTCTGGCGAAAGAATGTGCACAATTCTGGTTAACCGCTTACAAGACCAAGCCTGTCCAGTAAAAGGTAAACTGACTGCACCCAACATGAACCCATTGCATTGACTGGGCCATAAAACCTTAACAGAAACAAAACTGATATTAGCTTACAGTTGGGCAGGGCCTGCTATCCTTGCAGCAGGTAAGGATACAGGGGGAATGGTTTTATTTCTTCTGTTTCTTCACTTTCATTCATTTTCCTCTTTCTCCCCTGTCCCTCTTTTTCATTTCTGCTATCTCTCTCTCCCTTTCTCTGGGAGATGGCACAAAATGGCCCACAAGGGTTGACATGTCGTCAAGCCCCAACACAATAAATATATATCACGCCTATTCAAATATTTTCACCACCAAAAACTGAAAGATTTCAGATAAAAGTTCTGATATTTTTTTTATATTTCTGCTCAAAACATAGATTGTGGGTACTCGTTAGAACCACCTTTGAGCAGAAATAAGAAAAATAATGTATACCCCTGTAAACCCCAGTTTTACTATATAAAAGCGGGGTCTAAAGGGGTCAAAATTATATAGGCATGCTTTCGTGATGTATTCGCACATGTATGGCATAATACAAATACCGGTGAGCGAATAGGTACAGGTAGACCAGATATATCACTATTATGGTTGTCCCAGCAAACACACAATGTAATTACAACGTCGTTACAACGTCACGACGTTGCAGCGACGTTGTAACGACGTTGTTACAACGTTGTTGCAACGCTGTGTGTTTGCTGGGGTGTACACCAACTGCAGATGGATCAACATTTGTAGTGTCTGTATGGGGGTGGTTGGGTTAGGCGAAGATGTCCTGTCGCTTTTGTCACCGGGTTGCTCAACTGATATTTGCTTAAAGTTGGGCAAGTTCTTGCAGCAGGTAAGGCTAGAGGGGGAATGTTATTTCTTCTGTTCCTCCACTTTTTCATTTCCCTCTTTCTTCACCACCCCTCTCTTTCATTTCCTCTACTATCTCTTCTATTTCTTTTTAGCTCACCTGTTACATAGTGACAAGGTGAGCTTTTGTGATCACATCTTCTTGGTTCTGAGAAGATTTTAAGTGTTTTTACCATATATGGGCATGGCGGCCACCTTGATTAACGGACCGTGACCATTTGTACAAATTTTCAATCCCCTGTCAACAGGAAGTTTGAAGAAAACTGGCCTAGGGGTTTCAGAGAAGTCGTTCAAAGGTGTGGACGGACGGACGGACGACGGACAGACAGAGGACAACGGACAACGGATGACAAGTGATCACAATAGCTCATCCTGAGCCCTGCTCAAGAGAGCTAAAAGTCAAATAAAGGGAGCATTCAGATATTCTGATAAAAGATGTATTCAGATTTATTTTTTGTTTTTGCACCAAAATGTATCCTGTGTGTAATTATTTAAATTGTCTCAGCGAGATGAGTCTAGTGAAAAAACTGAAAGATGTTTGAGTGCAAAAGCAACTTGTCCGAAAAGACCACTCACGGTAACATAGGCAATCTGCCTATTTTTTAGCGGATTGTCCCAGCTTCTGTGATTTTTCCATACAATTATATTTGGTATTTTTAGGAAGACACGTTCTATAAAGAAGCAGAAGCAACCAAATTGTAAATATTTGTCATATAGAAGCTGTATTTTATTTCTATAGGAGGGAGGGGTAACATTTTTAGAAAAATAAAATTGATTCAGATTTGGAATTTTTCATGTGAGTGAATGTTTATGCATATCCTTGTAAAATATATGCTTATATTTTGGTATATAGTAAGTTATTTGACTACAATTGATGGTATACCGTAATTTTACATTTTCCACAGCAAAATAAAAACTTGCACCAAACATTTAACATACTCTATAGCAATGCTAGCATTTAATGTTCAGTGATCCCATATGTAACCAGGTGTTCCAGGTAAGCTTGTTATCCTATTGATAAATATCAGTGTGTTTTTACCATTTTTTATACAAATTGATAAGTTTTTGAATCTCATTAGAACTACAAGACAATATGGATAATTAAGAACCAAGGTTATTTTTGTCATGGCAGAATAAGAAATAAAAATACATATGACTACTTAACTGGAGCCCTGTTGTGTATTCCACATCTAACTATAGGTTCAACTTCATTGGCTATATATACAATATATGCACAGGTATCTTGTGATGTACAGATGCCTTCCAAATGCACATTACTGACCCAGGCTAAATCCTTAAGGTATTGAGTAGAGGCTGCAATTTATGCAACAGATGTCAGGCACATGGCCAATTATATGGCCCAATTAAATCGTACTGTTTACTAACATGCCAAGACCTAACAGTTCAGATAGTTCAATTCATAACAGTTGTACTTCTTTCTATGCTTAAAATTGCCAAACTGAGTGACAAAATATTTTATTTTTTCTTTATTTTTATTTATTTTTTTTTTTTATTTATTTATTTATTTTTTTTTATTTTTATTTATTTTTTTTTTGTCTCGAGGGTATCGTTCACCGCCCGCCCCCTCCCACCTTGCCTCAGGTAGCCATTTACATTTCTTGTGTAAAATATGCATATACAAATGTCTGCAAAAAGATTACCTGAGGCACAGGGTGTGTGTGTGGATGGGGTGGGGATGGGGGATGGGGAGTGGGGGGAATGGAACAGTACTTTATAAAAACTTTTCCATTTTCCATGCATTTCAATAGCAAAAATTTACAGTTTTGTCCAAATTTAGGGTTCAATTACATTTCATTTGGAAAAATTGTTTTCATAACATTAATGATGGGTCATTAGAGGTCCACTGCAATAAAAATTATGCATTTTGCTTAAACTTTATTTTCCATCATTTTGTAGGCAAATTTACATTGCTACTGTCAGAGGTCCTTAACATCTTCATCATCATCTTAATTATTCAGGTATTCATTACGAAAACACGCCTATTCAATTACACTGAAAATTTTACCACCAAAAAATGGCAATTTTTCAGATAAAAAAATCTCATATTTTTCATATTTCTGCTCAAAACAGATTGTGGGCACTCGTTAGAACCGCCTCGTCGAGGCGGTTCTAACGAGTACCCACAATCTATGCTTTTAAGCAGAAATAACAAAAATAATGTATACCCCTGTAAACCCCAGTTTTACTATATATAAGTGGGGTTTAAGGGGCTCAAAATTATATAGGTATGTTTTCGTGATGTTATTGATGCATTGAAATAGTGTAGAACTCATTAAAATTGCCTCACTGAGGCTGTTCTAAGCAGAATCAATGGTTTAGTATGGTATCATAAAAACATGCCTGCTTCATAAGGAAGGCGGGATAGAATTGTCAGGATTGTTAAAGAGCCATAACGATGATAAATTTAGATACTTATATTAGCAGAAATAAAGAACACGTTTTCTTTTGATTTCCATCAACGTTAATGGATGTGTGCTTTGGACAATTTTTACAGATTTGTCATGGAAACTTTAATCCTGTACCTGTTAGCATGTCCACAGAACGTTTTAACATAGACAACTTGAGCTATTTCTGAAATCCGATCAAGTTATAAGGTACCAAACTTGGGTTTTTTATTTCCACTATTATAGTTCATCCAGTGGGAGACTGTGGATCACTCTGCGATACTTGGCCTTTTTAATGTTTAGCATGCTGGGTAAAAATTTCAGCAGATGACAACTTGAAATAGTTTTCTTACTTTTACCAGAAAATGGGTTTTGACATTTCATGCAAATATGAAATGCAAATTGTGCAGGAACTGCCAAAACCTTATTTTCCGCTAAAAAATATAGAGAGTCGTAGTAAAGCCTAAAGACTCTTTCTTCGATACATTTTTATGATATTGATACTATGTGGGTTAACCAGTGGGGCCCTTGCTGCCTAGGCAGTTTTCAGCATCATTTATGCCATGTACAGTACATATATCATTCGCGGTATTTTCTAGTTTGGGGCAAACAGTGATCAGCCTTAGCATTCAGGGCCCAGTTGTTTAAAGCATTGTTAGCTTAACGAGCTCATTGCCCAGTGAGCATTCTACGTAGATCTATATCGGGCCGTCATCGGCCCGTCAGGGTAGCTGACGGGCCGATGACGGCCCAATGTAGAATGCTAACTGGGTAGTGGTCAAAATGTTCACTGTTCTAATAAGTACAACATGTAATTCACAGATATTTTTGCTGAAAAAGAAATGTGAGTAGCTTTTGCAAATGCAAAAGCTACTCACATTTTTTTCAGCAAAAATATTAGCATATATGCCATATTTAATGATCAAAGTTTTAATGATATGTTAACCCTTGTCATGCTGAATAAATAAAGGTGCCACGCCCACTTCTAATTTCCAGCCAATCCAATTACTTGGTCCGTGTTTTTTTTTTTTTTTTTTTTTTTATATATATACAGAAATTCACATATTTAATGACAAACAGTGCAGATCCAGATCAGTTGGCATCTCCTTCAGAAGCCATCTGATCTGGATCTATTCTGTTTGCTAAGACAGGGCATGTCATGTTCAGCAAGAGAAGGCTTAGCTAACGACATTAGTTTTGAATAACTGGGCCCAGAAGTCTCAACATCATACTACCAGTTCAGGTATGTGAGCAGTGAACATACTCCATCACGAAAACAAACCTATATAATTTTGACCCCCTTAAACCCCACTTTTATATAGTAAAACTGGGGTTTACCGAGGTATACATTATTTTTCTTATTTCTGTTTAAGAACATAGATTGTGTGTACTCCTTAGAACTGCCTCGGCAAGGCGGTTCTAACGAGTACCTGCAGTCTATGTTTTGAGCAGAAATATGAAAAATATCGGAATTTTTATCTAAAAACTTTGTTTTTCGTGGTGAAATTTTCAATATATTTGAATAGGCGTGTTTTCGTAATGCACACAACTGAAAACAGTTGAAGTGTCAAGTTTTCAGGGCCATGTTAATTATATTGTGGTTTATATATATATATATTATATTTTACTGTCTGCTAATGTGTCTAAAATCCCCTGAATGCATTACGAAAACATGCCTATTCAAATATATTGAAAATTTTGCATCCAAAAACGGAAAATTTTCAGAGGAAAAACTGATTTTTCATATGTCTGCTCAAAACAGATTGTGGGTACTCATTAGAACCGCCTTGCTGAGGCGGTTCTAACGAGTATCCACAATTTATGTTTTTGAGCAGAAATAAGAAAAAAATGTACTCCCCTGTAAACGCCAGTTTTACTGTATAAAAGTGGGGTTTAAGGGGGTCAAAATAATATAGGCGTGTTTTCGTGATGGAATGGCAAAATTTTTAGTACATCCTTATAGAAGCCACACTCTGCAGCATTTGATCAGATCTGAGTCTACACTGCTTTGTCAGGTCTGTCTGTTTGAATTTTTTTTCTGAAAACAGTGCAGTCATATCTCCAGATTAAACTTGTTGGTTTGCCATTTACCACTGAGCCAATATCTTTTAGATACACCACCAAATACTAAAATGGAATCGATATGTTCAATTTTTAGGGTAAATACAGTATGGGGCTATGATGATTATTTGCGTTATTTGCTATTTGATTTCAACCAGCCCAGCGATTTTAAACAGTTTGAATCTGAAATACATAGGACCAAGGTCAGTAAATGACCTTTGGTTTAAACATATTTATTTCCGAAATGTTTACATATACAACACATACAAAAGTACAACAATAGGATTAGAACGAAAGCATAAACGCTTATTTAGTTCCTTTCCTAGATGACCTTTACCTTTGGCATTTATAAATGTTATTTAGCTGACTGCATAAATCAGATTTGATGTCATAAGCTACAACAGTTTGTTCCTAAGAACATTTTCAAAGGTTACTACTATACATGAGCGTGTCGGCCATCTTGGTCATGTGACCTAGACCTGTCGAACAAACTTTTGTACCCCTCCTGATAGAGGATCCTCATTTAGTTTGGTTTCAATCGGACCAGCCGGTTTTAAAGAAGTTATGTCGTTTGAAATATTGACGACGCCGACCACGTCTATCCTATGAGCTCTCCAGGAGCCTTCGGCTTTGGTGAGCTAAGAAGGGGTAATCAAGGGGTCAGAAATAATGAACACTTCTTGGTTAAAAATACAGTTGACTCTCGTTATCTCGACCTCGCTTATCTCGAATAACCGCCTATCTCGAAGTGAAATTCTGGTCCCTGCCTAAACAAGAAAATCTAACAACAGGTAAAATATATTGTGGATAAGAGGAGAAATTGCTCCTAAGGAGCAATTTCTCCTCTTTCCCACAATATTTTCAATGTATCTCTAACTTCAAGAGTCCATTTACATATGTATATGTTAAATGTGGTTGTTTTAATTATTATTTCCTCAATTGTGCAAATCTGATATGTCGAGGTACGGATATCTCGAAGTATTTTATAGAGTCCCTTGGATTTCGAGATAACGAGAGTCGACTGTATAATGCTTTATTTAGAGCTACACGTTGTGCCAAAATTAGTCAACTTTTCAAATATCCCGTTGAATGCATTTTAAGATTTGAGATAAAATCTTATGGGTTGCTTCTGCTGATCCACTGTCTATAAAATGTTCATTCTTAGAAAGGGAAAGTGAATAATGCAATACAATCAAAGCACTGACAGCACTGGTAGGTCGATTGTCTATAATTTTAAGCTGAGAACCCAGTCAACATTCTACGTAAATCTATATCGGGCCGTCATCGGCCCGTCAGGGTAGCTGACGGGCCGATGACGGCCCGATGTAGATTTACGTAGAATGCTAGCTGGGAAAATGGTTCTGAACGGGGACTCAAGACCGTTTTATTTAACCCTTAACTTCCTGTAATTTAAGCAAATAGTGCAGACCCTGATCAGACGCCGCGTTCTGTGGCGTCTGATCTGGGTCTGCACTGTTTTCCAATGTCCCGGTCCAGGTTTTACAGATAACCCTCTCTACACGGCACTCTGACGTCACAGCGACAAGAATAGCGCAGCTATTAATAAACGTTATCTGGATTTCATACAAAAGAGGGGTTTGATTTCATTGGTCAATGAATCACGTGGACGACAACGAAAAGGAAAGTTTGGTCTATGTATTATATGGTTCGATTGTAAACAATCGTTGTAAACAATCGACCAAAAGATGTACAATACAGTGTTTGAAAAATAACAAATCAAGTACGTCGTCATTGTCTTTTCTTGAAAACTAACTACAAGTATATAAAACAAAAAAGTATATAAAGCAAACCTAACAACAAATATTTGTTTAATGTTGCATTTGTTTAGCTTCCTAACAAGTTAGTGTTCACTGGATCCGATTTAGCAGGCGCAATGGATTATTTTTCCGCACTTAAGGATATATGTAAGTAAATGGATTTTAGGAAAGTTTACTTCTTTTTGACAAAAAAATTCACTGAAAACAAGCATAATATCTGGGCATTGAATCTTCTACCATGTCATAAGAATAAGAGGTCTTATTGCGTATACAGAACTAAGATCAACTCCAATAGTCCAATCAGGACCTTAACGTCTAAAATGGGTAAAAGTTTCAGCAGAAAGTTTTGAAATAGTTCTTATTTTGTCTCGGGTTATAGGCTTTGATATTTCATGTAAATTGTCACTGGAGACACTTTGCATGAAACGCCAAAGCCTATTTTATGGGAAAAGTGAGAACGCACCAATTTGTCGCATGCTGAATTTGCTCAGAGAGTGGTAATGTTTTATAACATTTTCAGCAGTGATTTACTGAGATTTCTCAGTGAATTATAATCGATAATTCACCGAGTGAATTATTTCATTTCGAACGTTTTGACGTCATAATTGCTAGGCGATTAGCGCGGTCAATTTACCTAACCACACGTTTACTGGCAGGCGTAGTCCTCTAAGCGGTTAACCAGTATTGTGCACATTCTTTCGCCAGAAACTGGCAACTGCCCTTCTTGAATCAGCGGAAGGGAGAGAATGACCGTAGAAAATATTTCATGATCAATACGAAAAGAATGTTGGTAACAACTATAACAATAGTTGACGTTTCGCGGAAAATTTGATAAAATTATGGAGATCAGACTGCAATTTTCACTTCCAGTTGGCGTTTTAGAAGAAAGACCTGCAATGCAAATATAAAGTATGATTTTCTTGATAATCCTGTTCAACTTTCGTGACATTGTTGTGTCTGTATTTCAAGCACAGGATGATTTTTGCATTTAAGTGGAAGCGAGATGGCGACTAATTTTCAAACTAAACCACGTCTCCTGAAATTCATGCACTGACTGGAACTATTTTGCTAGGAAATCATAAAGGCTAAATGTGAAAATTCAAAGGTAAAACACGAATGAAAATGTAATAAACAGTTTATTTGTTTGTGTTGATTGATTACGGAGAAATAACTCACGCGTGTTCTAAGGCTTTTGTGTAAAAAACTCCTTCGCTTCGCTCACTCGTTTTTTTACGCGCAAGCCTTAGAACAATAGTGAATTATTTCTCCGTAATCGATCAAAACAAACAAATAAACTCTATTTAACACTTTTTCGATGAAATTTATGTAGCATTAAAAATACTGTATGCTGACAACACAGGTCCCGATTAGACTGCGCGGACAAATAGGCTGATCTAGGTTTTCGCTCTCCGCATAAACCTGTAAGGCCCCTTTACTCTGACATGGTTCAAATATGTAGGACAAACAGAAAGAAAAGCGGTGTCAACTTTGTTCCTTTTCCACCATGTACAAATATGAAAAACGTCTTTTGCACTAAATAGTATCAGAGTGATATCACTGGCGCCATCACCACTTCATCACAGTCACCAGACTTGCTACTGTCAACAGCAACAGGTTTCCTGAAAGCAGAGCATAGTATCATTATACAAATAATACATTTCTGAGAGGGCGAAAAAAATACGTCACCCTGAGGAATATGATTATCGACCTCGGTCGATAATCATATTCCTCAGGCTGACATTTTTACTATCGCCATCTCAGGAATGTAATATTTGTTTCATTATACCAAACTTACACCTGGTTCACCTTTTACAGAAAGCGAACCGTACGCGTACCCTCTGCTGCGCAGGTAATATTGTTTTTACTGTCGCCCTAGGGAAATAGTAAGGAATACAATCCTGAGGCCAACGGGAATTTTGAATGGGAATTTCAAGTAAGGTATAATAATGTGAGAATTTCAAGTAAGGTATATTAATGTTATTTATAAGTACCCTACACCCAGCAGACATATGACGTCTATACAACGTCGCCTCAACGTCAATGCAACGAGATGACGTTGCATCGACGTTGAGGTGACGTTGTATAAACGTCATGTGTCCGCTGCGCATATTCTGACATCTCATTCTTATTATTATACTATTTGAGAGGAAGTGATAGACCTTCAGGGCGACAACTCCCCCAGCAAACATGTATATATGGGACCCATATGGTCAAAATCTGGGCATTTATCCCATTTGGGTCCCACATGGACCCCATATAGGCTTTTTCTGCCCATATAAGACCCATATTGGTTCCATATTAGTAAAATTCGATAACTATAAAAATAAATTCTAATGTAGGACCCTGAGATAAAATTGAAAGTCCTGGAAAAGTGACAATTTCAAGATTCATAATTAGGGCCCAAATGGCTCTCATGTGGTACATATATTGGACCTATATGGTTCCAATGTTGACCTCCCATTACTATGTGGGACCCATATAGGTTCGATATGGGTATTAAGGAGAACAACTGTACCACTATTTAAGCATAATATCAAAACATAGTAAATTTCTAGACATAAATGCAAATAATTACATGTATGATAATAAAATAACAATAACAGTTTGTTCATTTCAAAGTGAAAGTATCTAATAAAATTATTTTAACTTTTTTTACAGACATGGACGTCGATTCGGGGTCATATATTTATTTTAACTCGTATGTCCCTTTTACTTTTAAAATTGAGAGGTATATATTAATACACATAAAGCCACCATTTATTGAAAAGACGCCTGTATCTTAAAAGCATCTTGATTGTACGCATGTGCAATAACTTCCACATATAGGTCTCTCTCTGTTGGGACCTTACCAGTTCGTCAAATGGGCTGGGGCTGGGGACTTGTAACCATGTGTGTAAAAATGTGTATTTTTTTCCCTGGAAGATAAATTTGTGTTGACCCATATAGGACCCATACGTTGCCCATATGGACCAGCCCATATGGGTCCCAGATGTATCCCGGTTGCAAAACCCATATTGACCACATATGGGATACCCCATATAGGACCCATATTGAAGCCCATATGGGTCGCATATATATTGTTTCCTTGTCTTGTCACACTTCAGAAAAGAGGCCTTCTCTGAAAGAAAAGGATTTGCTAACCGCTTGATATTTTTCTTTTTGACTTGGGAGAAAAGGTCTACTTTAAGAGTAGACCCCTTTCCCAATGTGACCCGATGTGCTGGAAAGAAAACAGCAAATCATAAAAGTTGCATCCCTTGTAAAAATAGGAAAAAATCTAGCCTACCTAGTGTGTATATCAAGTCTCTTGATCCTCGTCATTTTGATATTTACGCAGGTCCATTTTCAATATATGTTTTGTGTCCAGAAATTGGAGATGAAATGGCAAACCGACTATGCGTTTAGAAGCAATCTAATCGGACTATACCGTCATCTGTGTGTCTATACTGCCTGGATGTCCGAACAGTTAGAATAAATACAGTGTAATGGCAGAGGCGAACATGAAGGGTCAGCCATCGCTTAAACACAGTACTCTCAGAATATGATCATCACATATATACGTTTGTTTGTGTTGAGGTTTTACGGCCCAGTCAACCCAATGGGGTCATGTCGAGCGCGGTCAGTTTACCTAACCTCACGTTTACTGGGCAGGCTTAGTCCTCTAAGCGGTTAACCAGTATTGTGCACATTCTTTCGCAAGAAACTGACTACTGCCCTTCTTGAATCAGTGGAAGGGAGAGAATGAACGTTGAAAATATTTCATGATCAATATCTACGAAAGATTGTTGCCGACCTCGGCGGGGTCGAACCCGCGACCTCCTGGTCTCCAGTCGGACGCGCATCCAACTGAGCCACCGAGGCCGGCTCAGCACATATACGTTACTTTTAGTAACAGAAAATCACTGCACCATATTGATCCTAAGAACTGGGATAGAGAGGCCCGTGCAAACAGTGTAGAACCTGATCAATCGCCGCAGAACACTGTTTGCCACTCATCGCGCAGTTTTTAGACACATCAATAGCTAGTAAAATGGACCTTCAAATTTTAGGGCAAGTAAAGTAAGGAGTTAAATTGTTCAATATTTAGGGTAACTACGGCATGTTGTTAAATGCAAAGTTCACACACTACTTACTATAGTATATTCACTTTTTATTATGAACAACAAGGGAAACTGGCCTGTTTAGTCTTAAAGCAGAAGAAAAATCCTGTGGAGGAGTCCTTTAACCCTTAAAATGCCAAGTACTACAACATCCTACGTCATTTATTTATTTATTTATTTATTTTTATTCATTTATTTATGTATGTATTTATTTATCTATTTATTCATTTATTTGTTTTGATATCTCGTGTGAATCGTCAAACAAGCCTGGTTTCGCAAACAGACAAAAAAAAAATTAGAATGCTGTCATCTACAAGAAGGAATAGAGCTTTTAGAGTTTAACTTTGTAAATGTACGTGCTATATATACTAAAGCCTAGGTTTCTGAAAGAAAAAAAAAAAAGATTAAATATCATTAATTGGCCGGGACACAGAATTTCCAATTTAATTGCCTGTGCGCCAGTCAAAAACCACAGATCAGCTTTTGCAAGCGCGCAGTCTGATCAAAGTGTTCGCAGGACACCCTGTGGGTAGCCAAGGATCCAAGGTATCCAAGTGGATAGCGAAGACTGACCAGCCTGCGCCGATGCACAGGTTAATCTGAGTCTTCGCTGGGCACATAGAAGTCTTGGAGGAAATGCTATGCCCCGTCTCCTTTGGTAATTTGTTTATCGAATTCACACACACACACACACAAAAAAAAAAAACATCAC
This sequence comes from Anodontia alba, assembly GCA_964016985.1. NCBI lineage: Eukaryota > Metazoa > Mollusca > Bivalvia > Lucinida > Lucinidae > Anodontia > Anodontia alba. The sequence goes on from OZ024830.1 coordinate 30,454,862, forward strand.
GAAAACATGCCTATATAAAGTTGACCCCCTTAGACCCCACTTTTACATAGTAAAACTAGGGTTTATAGGGGTATACATTATTTTTCTTATTTCTGCTCAAAAACAGATTGGGGGTACTCGTTAGAACCGCCTCACAGAGGCGGTTCTAACGAGTATCCACGGTCTATGATTTGAGCAGAAGTATGAAAAATATCAGAATTTTTATAAGAAAATTTTCATTTCTTTGTGGTAAAATTTTCAGTATATTTGAACAGGCTTGTTTTCGTAATGACTGATGCAGACTGGCACAGTGTCATCAGACTTTATCCGTTTATTTATATTGTGAACATTATTGCAGATCATTAATATACACTTTTTTGATTATGCGTATTACGGAACTGTGCTAGTATTTAGTATTTCATTCAAATAAGAACCTTAACCAAGGTCTGTACTGTTAGCTATTAAATCGATACTTTCATGTACATACTTAAATTAGACAGTTAAACGTTTAGGTTAAGCTCCGCAAGGAATTAAAATGTCCTAATACAGCTGACTCTCGTTATCTCGAATTCCAAGGGACTCTCCGAAATACTTCGAGATATCCGTACCTCGACATATCAGACTTGTAGAATTGAGAAAACCATAATTCGAACAACCACATTTAACAAATATACATGTAATTGGACTCTTGAAGTTAGAGATATATTGAAAATATTGTGGAAAAGAGGAGAAATTGCTCCTTAGGAGCAATTTCCCTTCTTTTCCACAATATTTTTTTACTTGTTTTTAGATTTTCATGTTTTAGCAGGGACCAGATTTCCACTTCGAGATAAGCGGTTATTCGAGATAAGCGAGGTCGAGATAACGAGAATCAACTGTATTTAGGACGGTTAGGGTCTATATTTCCCTTGCGCTACCATAAATGAACTGCGTCACGACAAAATCTGTCAAAGAGCATATGTGAATGCGAATGTGCATAGTAGACTGCGGACATACACTGTGGGGTCTGGCCTCGGTGGGGGGAGGGGGGAGGTAACTTAGGGGTAATTTTGGTACGGGTGTGCGAGCCAGTATTTCAAAACCTACCCCATTCATATACCTGGCCTATGAAAAAACGGACCCATTCATATACTTGATCATCCAAAATGTTGACCTATTCATATACTGCCCTTTGATTTTTTGTACCCATTTTTTGCTGGTTGTTACACAAATATCACAGTCAATTCATGATATATCAAGAGGATAAGCAGCCTCAAAAAATCTCTGAGCGAAAAATATATGCATATACCAGGATGTCAGAAAAATGGGGAATCCAGAAAAATCGGGCCATTCATATACTTTTTGTTGAAAGGGGGGCAACCATATACCTGGCAGCGCTGAAAAAGGGGGCTATTCGGCACGCACATCAGTACTATGCCATATATAGGAAGTTCCCCCCAGCCACCCCCCCCCCCCCCCCACACACACACCGAGGGTCTGGCCGTCTACATGCAGTCTGGAGGAACTACGCATGCTTGGACGAGACTGTGCTTGCTTGCGCAGTCTCGCCGAGCATGCGCATGCAGTTCGCCTATGCAAGTCCGCCAAGCATGTGCAGTTCGCCTATGCAAGTCCGCCAAGCATGCGCAATTCGCCTATGCAAGTCCGCCATTATCTATAGATAGGATTTGCCATGATAAAAAGCATGTATGTTTGACCTATATTGATAGCCCCGACGTTTTCTCTCTCTGGCATGATGTGAAGTAGACGGCCGGTTGTGAACACTTCGTCTTGCCCTTCTCTCTTCAGGTCTGTAGTTCGTCTTCCCATCAATGAAGCACTTCGCTTTTTTCCTCCATTACAAGACTGAAAATGTAAATTGAGAAAATAGCTCTGTAAATAACGCCTTTCGCGAGAAAGGGTAGCATGAACGCTATTAGTTTATTGACTGATTGTGTTAGGGTTTAACGACATGTCAACTCTTGTCGGTCATTTTGTGTCGTCTCCCAGAGCAAAGAAAAAAATAGATAGAAGAGATAGTAGGAGATAAAAGAGGTTCGGTGAAGAAAGAGAAAGAGGAATGAAAGGGAAGAAACAGAAGAAATAAAAACATTCCCCTCTTCCCTTACCTGCTACAAGGATAGCAAGCCTTGCCCAACTGTAAGCCAATATCAGCTGTACGCCCCGCTGAGGTCAGATACACAACACCTACGCCACACCCGACCACCTCCGTCGCTATGAATTTAAGTTTTCTAACTTAACAAGGGTAAATTACTCATCCATGACGTTTTACACATATCTCCCTCACCTGGCAGAAACTCTAGATTAACAAATCAAAGAAAAAGACATTGCAAAAGATAGGATTTTTGTAAAATATAAATCATTTTTATGCAGATTCAAAATCAATTAGACGGGAGCCAGTCTATGGAAAGGGTAATTCGAATGAAGTCGTGCTTGGCTATCATATAAAAAATAACCCAAGTCTCGGGCTTTCGCTAACCAAACCTTTCCTAGTTATCTAAGCATCCAGGAATTCCGATGCCAGATATTTAATTATAAACAAGTGTAGATTGGACACGCATGCCCTCGCTTTGTGCTTAGTATAATTACGTATATAATCCTTATGTGCACAACATACTTATCTCTCTAATATGGTGTACTGCTAGGGTCAAGTCAGAAATATTCAAGAGTCTGAAATAATATTAGTGGACTAATAATATTATTAGTCGCATTAATATCATTTTTAGTCCAACTTAGTTTATCTTTTATCCGAATAATATTCATTATTACTATTCAAATAATGTTAATGCGACTAAAAACAATATTAGTCCCACTTACATTACACTAGTCCCATATTCATTTCAGTAGCACTATCAGTATTAGTAGGACTTAAATATTACGGTGCGACATATTTTAGTCCCACTAAAATTACCGATTTTTGAACCTATCGGTACACCATACCCTAACGGTAAAGCAGTTGTAGTGCGGACACGATTTGAGCAGTGCCATGCAAAAATGTTCCTTCGCAACCTTTGCGGACAGTAAAGGCCCTGAACAGACTGCGCATGCGCGAAGTCTGATCTGGGCCTTCACTTACAGAATCATTAAATACATCTATGTATACATCACGAAAACATGCCAATACAATATTATATAGTAAAACTGGGATTTACAGGGGTATACATTATTTTTGTTTATTTCTACTCAAAAACAGATTGTGGGTACTCGTTAGAACCGTACCACCGAGGCGGTTCTAACGAGTACCCACAATTTGTGTTTTGAGCAGAAATAAGAAAAATATCAGAATTTTTTTATCTGAAAATTTTCCTTTTTTAGTTGTAAAATTTTCAGTTTATTTGAATAGGCGTGTTTTCGTAATGACAAATCTTATCAGGTTGTGTGGCTTCGCTGGTTGATCTGGCCCTTTACTGTTTCCATATGCCCCAAAGACTTCTTGGCGCGGAACATTTAACTTGCAAACTCAATTCATCACGAAAACATTATATAATTTTTACCCCCTTAAACCCCACTTTTATATAGTAAAACGGGGTTTAGAGGGGTATACATTATTTTCTTCTGCTCAAAAGCATAGATCGTGGGTACTCGTTAGAACCGCTTCGTCGAGGCGGTTCTAACGAGTACCCACAATCTATGTTTTGAGCAGAAATATGAAAAAAAGCAGATTTTTTATCTGAAAATTTTCATTTTTTTTGGTGGTAAAGTTTTCAGTTTATTTGAATAGGCGTGTTTTCGTAATGTGTTCGAGTTATAGCTGCGCAATACCTGTAAGTTATATTGTGTTATATATCGTGTGCATCTATCTAATCGTGCTCGATGCGGTGACACAAAACTACATAGTCGTTACGAAAACACCTATTCAAATATATTGAAAATTTCACCACCAAAAACTGAAAGTTTTCAGATAAAAATTTGGATATATTATTCATATTTCTGCTCAGAACAGATTGTGGGTACCCATTAGAACCGCATCACCGAGGCGGTTCTAACGAGTACACACAATCTATGTTTTGAGCAGAAATAAAAAAAAATAATGTATACCCCTGTAACCCAGTAAGTTTTACTATATAAAAGTGGGGTTTAAGGGGGTCAAAATTATATAGGTATGTTTTCGTGATGCAACTTTCGCTTCTAAACACCGAAACTAATATCGTTCCACACGTATATTCATATAACTAGAAGCCCACTGGGCCAAAGATCGCTCACCTGAAACAATTTGCCCAAATAAAGAAAGGCTTTACGTCCACAAGTGGCCAACATTTCTTTTTATCGCATGGTGGTCATATCAGATATCATATTTGTAGAATATGTGTAAGTTAAGATCTGCACCAAGAACGAATTTATTCCTCGATAACTCCTACCAAGTTTCAGGTCAATCCACCTTTTGATTCAGGAGAAGCTAAAAGGAGAATTTCAAGAGGGCGAGCATGGCAGTCATCTTGGATTTATGCCCCGCACGATTTAGGCTATTTTGGAGTAGTTGCCCTGATACTTTATACAATGTTTCGAGTAATCTGCCTTCGATTTCAGGAGGAGAAAGATCAAAGATGATGGTTGTGGCTGCCATCTTGGATTTTGGATTGGAATAGCTTTAGCGATTTTTGATCTACAAGTTCAGAAGTCAAAACAGATTTTAGGATGTATAAATCGCCCTGATTTTTCTTGCTATCAAGTTTTGAGTCAATTCACCTATCGGTTCAAGAGAAGAAATTCATAAGTGATTTTCAGATTTTCAAGATGGTGACCATGGCGGCCATAGATCTTTGGCTACCACGGCAATTCCCGATCAGACCGATTTTTTTATCTACAAGTCACCCTAACACATCCTACTGTTTCGAGTCAGTTGGCCTTTCTGTTCCGGAGAAGTTGAGTTAACTGGCATTTGATCTCTATTGGTACATTCCCTCGTATCCAATGACTCCGGCAGCGGATAGTGAAGGCCGTGATAAGATTGCTCATGCGCGCGGTCTGATCTGGGCCTTCGCTGCGCCCTGGTCAGACTGTGCAGTTCGCAGTCTAATGTGGGACTTCACTGATTGCAGATGCTCAAAAGTCGCAGTTTTCCATAATGCAGCTCACACGGGCCATCCACAACACGCACAGAGTACAATGAAATCCCTGACTACTGTTCTTTCGATATCCCTCGGAAAGACGTTGCTTGCTTGGCGTTTTATTTTAGAGGAAGATATTTGATTCTGATTGACCATATCTTATCAGATATCTTTTGTCTTTTCTGCTTCTGTTTTGTTCTCAAACATTTACCCTAAAATTAAATATACGGCTAAAAATTGGTTTGACCTGTGCAGTTTCTATAGAAAAGTGTTTTGGAGTATTTATTTAAGAAAATTTATATGTAGTTATGGAAATGGTTTTGTATTAAACCCTGGCAAAAGTTTGCAAATTTACTTCTGTAAAGACCAGTCAAAAACGAGTCTGAAATTTGTCGAAAGCAGAGTAGACTGCGGATGAGTATGCTCGGCTGGGTTTCTCTTTTAAACCTTTTATCCCTACAGACCAATCATCTCCTTGTAAGCTGTCGTTCTCACGCTATCTCATCAGGAAAACATGCCTATATAATGTTGACCCCCTTAAACCCCGCTTTTATATAGTAAAACTGGGGTTTACAGGGGTATACATTATTTTTCTTATTTCTGCTCGAAAACATAGATTGTGGGTACTCGTTAGAACCGCCTCGCCGAGGCGGTTCTAACGAGTATCCACAATTTATGTTTTGAGCAGAAATATGAAAAAATATCAGAATTTTTATCTGAAATTTTTCATTTTTTGGTGGTAAAATTTTCAGTATATTTGAATAGGCTTGTTTTCGTAATAAGGAAGAAAGAAAATGTACATCGGCCGCGGCAAGTGTTCAGATGACTCGTATCAAGATCTGCACTGCTCGACATTGATTTTTGCCTGAAAGCCTATTTGCAACAATGAATGTGTCCAAATTCCGAGATGGAAGAGGCCATGTCAGAAACTCGGAGGTGAAAGGATTAACATACGGGATCGTAAATAAAGTTCACTTACTATATCACAGCTAGACGAAGAAGAAGGACAGAGTTTGACCTCACACACAAAGTAGATATTGTCAGTATTATAGAACTTGAAAACATACAATGTGGTCCAAATGCGTTTAATCGTTGGAACAGAAGTGTCTTCGTTGTCGAAATCATCTCCTAGTAAGCTGTCGTCCTCACGACATCTGGAAGAAGGGAAAAAGTGCCTTCGAGCATGCGCAAAATGTACGTGTTAATGTGCAAGGTGTCATCCGGGCATCTGCTCTCTACTGCTATATTCTATAGTATCCAATGATTCTGGCAGCGGACAGCGAAAACCCTGAACAGACTGCATCTGCGCAGTCTGATCAGGGCCTTCACTGTGCGCGCATGTCACGAGAGGCCCCGAGGCATAAGTTTGCTTGGCGCGGCTCTTAGATAGAAAGAGCAACAGAATTAACCTATATACCATCAATATAACAGTTACAGTCCTCTGGTCTTAATTACACAAACAAAACTAGATTTTAGTTCAATTCATTTTCCCATTTCCTCCATTAATACGTGTCATTGTAAAAACGTTTTTCATGTTTCTTTCCATTTATTATTACCCCTGCATCCTCCCGATATTAGTTAAACAATTTAACTCCTGATTGTATTGGGTTTTAACGACACATCAACGCTTGAGGGTCATTTTGTGTCGTCTCCAAGAGAAAGGGAGAAAAGTGACAGAAGAGATAGTAAAGGAGATGAAATAGAGGGACACGGAAGAAAGAGGAACGGGAATAAAAGTGAACAGAAGAAATATGAAAATTCCCCCTCTACCCTTACCTGCTACAAGGATAGCAGGCCTTCCCCAGTTTTAAGCTAATATCAGTTGGACACCCTGGTGACGTAAGATACACAACACCTTCGCCACACCCTACCAGCCCCGCAGTTTAACTCATATCGAGAGGATGAAGGGGTGATAATACAAGGCTCTATGCAATAAAGCGCCGTATAGTCATGAACTGATAAGACGTTGCTCTGGGTCTGCATTGTTTTCCACTTACCCTCTTGTCGGGTTTCAAGACTATAATGGGATTATTAAAGTCTCTCTTTTCCCATATTTATAAATAATAATCATAGTGCTTTGGTTAACTTCTCTTACAAAATTATTTAACTCATATCGAGGCGATGATATAGTGATAAAGAAAGGCTCTATAGAATCGTCCCAGCAAACACACTATGTCGCAACAACGTTACAACGTCGCTGCAACGTCACAACGTTGCAGCGACGTTGTAACGACGTTGTTGTTAGGTTTGTTTGCTGGGGTAGCCCTATCGTCAAGACCTGAAATCCGCCTTTACGGCGGGATTCGAACCCGGGACTTCGTCATCCGAAGTCAGGCGTGCCAAACGCTCAGACACCCAGATGCTTTATACAGTAATAGAAGATACAATTATTTTATTAGCCCACAATATATCTTTAACCCATTTATGCCAAGTGGACTCTTCTACCTTAACTCTCTGGACAGGTTCATTTCCTATAGAAGGGGTGTCTGGTTATTAATTCTTATTATTATCATGTTTTGTAGATATTTCTGAATTTGAAGCAAACAGTGTAGACCCTGATCAGATGCCGCGTTCTGCGGCGTCTGATCTGAGTCTACACTATTTGCCAATGTCCCTTTTATGGGACGCTAGGCTTAAATGGGTTAAATGATCCGTTAAAGTATCAATCAGAACTGTAGCTGACGACAATTTGATGTTTTTACTATTATTGTCTGATAAAACAAGGCTTAACATTTCACGTGATTCGATTTACGTGGAATTGCGTCTTATTTTCTCTGAAAAAATATTCTCTAGGAAAAATAATGAAAAAGCAAAACAAACCGACAAAAACAGCAACATCAAAAATGCAATAATACACTCTGCAACAATTTGACTCTTCAATTTGTTGAATATAATTCAGACTCACCCAGCATCAACTAGCAGTTTTGTTGGTGAACCGCTGCTGTCAGTCCCAGAGTAGGCCGTACAGGTTGGTCTTCCTTTATATTCCGCTAAAAATAAACAAGAAGCATCTTCAAAATAGTAAGCGTCGAAGAATAGCAGATAATTGTTTGCAATTTTCAAACATTATAATAGAGGTTCTTAAATCGAAGTTCACTTTACATCCGAAACCTTGACAGTTTCCTCGTCAAAGTCAAACTCTATTCTACATGTTTGTTCCGCTGAGTACGGAGTGATATGTACGCTCCTTTCTTCGCACGATAGTTCTTTTTTTTTTTTTTTTTTTTTTTTCATTATTTAGACGCATCGCAATAAAAATCCATTTACTGGCTGTTGAGTCTAAAGCTATTATTACCGATAAAAATCGATTGCTCGATTTTACTTCTTACTTTATCATTTTGCCATTTTCATTTAAATTGAACAATCAAATATTTGTCATCCCTTTGATTTACTCAAAATATGCTGTCAAGAAACTTACAGATAAGATTTTACGAGGGTGGTTTAACATTCATTTCCAAAATGTTTACATATAGAACACATACAAAATACAACAATAGGATCAGAACGAAAGCATAAAAGCTGATTTAGTTCCTTTCCTTTACACGAGAGTTAATTGAAATCTATGGCATATTGATACGACCGTCGAACAAGACTGTATTGTAAACGATTTTAAAAGCCCGGTACAGCATTCCCTACAAGACTGCATGTATGCCCAGCGAAGACTTTGTTCAGACTGCGCATCTGCGTTGGTTGACCAGGGACTTCGCTATCCGCTATCTTCGTCTGCGCTATCTTTGGTTACCCACAGTGTACCCTGCGAAGACTCTAATCAGACTGCGCGGATGCGCAGTCTGGTTTGAGTCTTCGCTGTGCGCACATGCAGTCTTGTAGAAAACGCTATGTACCGGCTCAAATGTTCTAATAATACATGTAATGTAGTATGTGAGACCAATTTAATCAATCCAATTGTTTAAGTTCTCATCAAGACATTCGATAACAAAACATAGCTGTATTTTGAATCGGGTCTAAATTGAATTGTGTGCGTATCAGATTCATTTAGGTCATCTGTTGATAATTCCAACTCTTCTTCTTTATACATATTTCATGCAATATGACTGGTTAAAAGAAAAGTCTTACACGTCAGTCCAGAGCAGGGATCCCATCACGAAAACACGCCTTTATAATATTGACCCCCTTAAACCCCACTTTTATATACTAAAACTGGGGTTTACAGGGATATACATTATCTTTCTTATATTTGCTGAAAAACATAGATGCCGAGGCAGTTCTAACGAGTACCAACAATCTATGTTTTGAGTAGAGATGAAAAATATCAGTTTTTTTATCTGAAAATTTTCAGTTTTTGGTGGTAAAATTTTCTATATATTTGAATAGGTATGTTTTCTTAATGGTCTATATTCCTTCCGCCGTTTCAATATATTGACATTTTGGCAACATTTGTAACATTTTGATGACAAAGTTTGAATTACAGGAAATGAATTACTTTTGTGTTTTTTTTTTCGATGTTTAAACTCCGGCGTATCACTCAAAATCAACATTTACCCTTGTCGTGCTGAATAAATTAAGATGCCACGACCACTTCTAATTTCCAGCCAATCAGATTACTTGATCCGGATTTTTGATAGAAATTCACATATTTAATGACAAACAGTGCAGATCCAGATCAGTTGGCTTCTTCATCTGGATCTTCACTGTTTGCTAAGACAGGGCATGTCGTGTTCAGCAAGAGGTTAAAGCTCTCATCAACAACTTTTAGTTTAAACTCAGTCGACTCTCATTATCTTAAATTCCCAGGGACCAGAATATTTCGTTTGAGATAACAGTAGTTTGAGATACAGCTGGAGTGTAAGAAACGTACAGCAAACTACATTAATGATATTAGCCTGATTTTAGTTTGAAATACGCAGCAGACTGATGAGTAATCAGGGTTTGAGATCAATAGAGTCAAAGGTATTTTATTTCAAAATTTTGACATGCATATCACAAATAACATTCAATAGGATAAGAACAAAACCAATCTGCTTGTTTGGTTTCTCCCTCTACAGAATGAAATGTCAAATGTCAAATATTTTCTGTGAAAGAAAAGAGAAAATATCACTAATAAGTAGTCTGCTGTTGGAGCCAACGCAGTGCTAAGTTTTAGATGCAGAATAACGGATGAATTATTATTATTATTATTATTATTATTATTATTATTATTATTATTGTCGTCATTATTATTTTATCGCCTCAAGCAAAAAAGTCTTTTCGAAAATAAAAATACGCAAAATACGCAGATTCAGGTCATCTTGCGCATGCGCTTAGTATCATCCGGGCTTTTACTCCATTCATACGTTCTGTAGTATCCATTGATTCTGTTAACGGACAGTGAAAGTCCTGATCATTGATTGTGTTGGGGTTTAACGACACGTCAACCCTTGTGGGTCATTTTGGGTCGTCTCCCAGAGAAAGGGAGAAGAGAAATAGAGATAGTTGAGGAGGAGTGAAAGAGGGACAGAGGAGAAAGAGGAAAATGAATGAAAGTGAAGACACAGAAGAAATTCAACATTCCCCCTCTACCCATACCTTCTGCAAGGACAGCAGGCTTTGCCCAAATGTAAGCCAATATCAGTTGGACGCCCTGGTGACGCAAAATACACGGCACCTTTGCCACATCCAACCACCCCCCCACCCCCCCCCCCCCCCCCCGAAAGTCCTGATCAGACTGCGCAGATGCCTGAAGACAGATTTGCGCCTGGCAGGGCTAATCTAGTTCCCGAGTTCAAGGCATCAACTTACCTGGAATATCAATGGTCCAATATACAGTGTCACCGACCATCGCCGAACTCACTTCAGAACCGGTTTCACTTCCGGTTCTTAAAGCTGACGTCACTGTGAAAGATGGAGTAATAGCATCCTGAGTTGTTACTTCTATTCTAAATAAAGAAACAATAATGATACAAGTCTCAAACTTGATTACCATATCCGCCGCGCCAAGCGAAAAAGTGCATTCGAACATGCAAAAAAAAAAAAAAAAAAAAATGCTCAGTTTCAGATCATCCTGCGCATGCGCAAAGTATATTCGGACCTTTACTCTCCATTCATATATTCTGTAGTGTCCAATGATTCTGTAAGCTGACTGCGAAGGCCCAGACCAGGCTGCGCAAATGCGCAGTCTGGTCTGGGCGTATCGCTGTTCGCATACGCCGAAGGCTCGTTTTCGTATGGCGCGGCCCATTTTTACGCTGGGTATTCAGACACAAAGTGGCTATTCCTCCGGCGGCCCTTTGAAATAGAAGTTATTTATCCGGCTAGGTTAGGGTTAGAGTTAGTCGTCCGCCGGGTTAATAGCTACTTTTTCATCAGGTTGCCGGGTGTACAAGGCTTTAGATACACGGCAGCCGGGCGAACAAATAGATTTTATTGTTCCGGCCGCCGTGTCGATAGTCGCGGCCATTCAGACACCTTAACATTAAACAACTCCTTACCGTACTTATTTTAAACTTCGAAGAGTTGTACATTGTTGTACTGCTTGCTAGCGTATCTAAAATCTTCTCTAGATGAGCGTCTGATCTGGGTCCACACAGTTTGCTCAGGACTGTCTCTCTTCCGTATAGTTAGATTAACTGCGAGGACACATGGCGTTTATAAAACATCGCATTAACGTCAATGCCAACGTCACGTCATATCACTGCATCCACGTTAATGCGATGTCGTATAAACGTCATAACGTTGTATTGATGTTAATGTGACGCGTCCTGCGGCGTCTGATCCGAGTCTAAAAATGTCTGACAATGTCCCTTTTATTGGACACTAGGCATAAATGGGTTAAGGTGATTGGACGACTTTGGTAGATTTGTCGTCATTTTTTAAGGACGACAACTTGTACGATTTTCTGTTTGCTTTCCTGCATACTAAGAGGGAGAAACGTCTTACCTTTTTAGAGCAAACACCTTGTCAGAAAAGAGTCATCCCCTCCCCTCCCCTCCCCAACGAAAGTATCTATTTCCCTTTAAATTGTGTTACCCAAGGAAATCGGTAACCTATGACGTCCGGGCAAGTTAGTTGGGTTGGAATTTAACGGCCCAGTTGACATCATTAAGGCCGCTTCGAGCCTGTCAATTTACCTTATCACACTTTTCCTGGGAAGAGTAGGTCCACTAACCGGTTAACCAGTACTTGCGCACATTATTTTGCCCGAAAGTTGTTCCAAGTATATCGGTAACTTACGTGGCCCCTAGTATATTGTAGACTGTGGCGTTTAGGCCGCCATCAGGAATTTCGGAACAGAACACGCAGTACGAAACAAACTTCCCGCCATCAATCCCGCCATCAAATGTTATATTGTCTGCAACGGGTCTATCGGACATAAAGATGTTGATTTCACCATTCTGAAAACAACAACAATCAACGACCTTTACACAGTCAAACCTCAATAGTTTGAACACCGATGGCTCGTTTATCATGCTTAATTCGAACTCGTTTTTGGGACCCTACGAAATTCTTTCGATAGCTCCAGACAACAAATATACAGGGAAATTATCTTATCATGAACTTGTATGTTGTGTGTACTCATTAGAATCACCTCATCGAAGCGATTCTAATGAGTTCACTCAACATACCATTATTGTCTAGATGATCGAAAAAAATCCCGATATTATGGCCATTTGCTTCCTGACCAGACGTTATGATTAATCCTCAGTGGCTCGAACTACCCATATCTTGAACAAATTTCCATGGTCCAAAAGAGGTTCGAGTTATTGAGGCTCGACTGAAAACAGATCGACCTAACTGATCTGTCGCATTGACCTTTACATTTCATATTCATACGGCAACGTTCACTATGCAATTTAGGCATGACTGAAAATCCTGCAATACACGTGGAACAGCTTAATCCTTGTCATGCTGAATAAATTAAGATCAAGGTTGTTGTACTTAATCAAGGTTGTTGATATAGATTCACAAACTGAATGGCAAACAGTGCAGATCCAGATCAGTTGGCTTCTTCAGAAGCCAACTGATCTGGATCTACACTGTTTGCAAAGACAGGGTATATCCTGGTTCAGCAGGACAAGGGTTAACGCTCACATTTACAGATAGTACCTGTACACCCAGTAAATGTGCACCTGTAAATATTACAGACAACTCATTTATACCGGCATTCGATACGACAAAATTCGTCATGATGACAATTTGACTGTCACGAAACCTTTGCTTAAGAGGTAACACTTAATCACAAATTATGCAAGTATATTATATTTAATACTTTAAAGAAACATATGTTATGGAAATTAGTTAGAATCGCCCCACTGAGGCGATTCTAACAAATATCCTAACATATGTTCTATGAGGAAATGAGAACAAAACAACACCTTTCTTACATATCCGTCTGCTCATTAAGTATTCTGTACAAACAGCAAATTCATTTTAATGGCGACGTCTTTGGGAACAAATGCTGTCGTTGTAAGAAGGGTTCAATATATAATAAGAAAACATTGATGCAAAGCATCAAAACGCGGGAAACTAATCTGCCATGCATTATTTAGCTCCCTATAGATCGTAGTATAGGGAAAAAATGTTATAATTTATGAAAGGTTGTAATTATATAAATTATCGCAATACTCAACGATAAAAACATTATAGACGTTATCAGAGCTATGTAAAAAAAATCAACTATGATCGTCTGTTTTCTAGCCTGCATACATAATTACATGTCACCATCCATAGCCTAGGCCGAACATACTATATCCGAAATCATCTATGCAGCAGTGTTTCGTTCTTTTCTCCACTCATAACGTTTTCTTTCGGCCCAAATCTTTCCATGCTTGAATATCAAATTAAACTGTATTATTAAACCAGCTTATAATCCGTTCGATTTGAGAATGCATATTTCCAATCGTAAACAAAGAAAAATATCTTTTGTTTCTTCTTCGTAGTACGACGAAAAAAAAACGAAATGAAAAAAAAAACCAAACGTGTAAGAATATTGACAAGCTCATTTCGGGTCGAATGGTCAAATTGGGGCTCCTACGGGAAAACTGCTCATTTCTCTTTTAAATGAGCAAAACCCACATTGCTACATTCATTCTACACAGTACTTCCCGCTTTTTATTTCACTATATTAGTTCGCTGCCGCAAAAGTGTGACTTTGAATAATAAAACAGTAGGGGTGAATAATTATATATAACCCCACTAAGAACCCCATAAAACTGGAAGAAAACCGATGTTCTCCAAATGCATACACATTTTACAAAAGCAACCTCAAACATACGCCGGGTTCAGCCCGGCATAAATCAAAAGATCAAAAGGATAGGTCAGTTTTTTTCGGTCTATACGTGCTTCTTTAACTTTTTACGGGCACAGATACTTTGTCAAGGGAGGCAAAGTAGTCAGAATCGTTTTTGTCTCCCTTCTAAACAAGGGAGGCAACGTTGTCAGAATTGTTTTTGCCTCTCTTCTGAACAGGGGTCTACATTAAAAGGAACGAATGCGCTCCCTCTTGGAGCAAGTTCTTTCTATCTAGATCCCTGGTGTGCTAGAAAGTAAACAAAAAGTCAAAAACCATCGTCTCCCTTGTTAACACATGGCGGAAAATATACCAGGAACTAAGGGATCGGATAATCGATTTAATTTCACAAAAATGATATTCGTTACAGATTTGCTAAGAATCGATCATTTGATTTCTGTGTCTGTTACTTTACCGTATTTACTCTTTGTATTGGGACACATCAAATCCTTACCATTCTTCATCTAAAATTTGAACAAGTACACTTTACTACCCAATGTTGTGTCTAAAAATAGTTAGATGAGTGGCAAACAGTGTAGACAGATTATCATCTGGGTCTTCACTGTTTGCTCAGGCATGTCTGGCCAAATACGGTAAAGTATAACATAGTTAGCATCATGCTCAGACAGACAGGTAAAATCTTCAGTGATTACCAATCGATTATCGATCACAATGACAGGACTGATAATTGATTATTTTTTCAGCTCTACCAGGTATATCAAGTCCCTTTAAACCAAACATTCATGATGATGATGACGATGATGATGATGATGATGATGATGGTTTGGTGTTTTACGCCCCTGTCAATATTGTTTAAGTTATATCGAGACGTTGGAAGGATGATATTGAAAGGTTCAGTGCGACGAAGTGCCGTACAGTCATGGGCTTAATTCCTCCACTGGAAGGATTAAAAACCGGGACCACTCGGTCACCCGGACGCTTCTAAATTAAATACAAAATGCTAAGACGTATTCGATATTTGGCTTTGTACATTTTATTAGGTTTATACGAACACATCTTTTGCGAAAGACAACTTACTTTTCATTGGCTGATAAAAACTTTAAATAATGGCTGCGCCGAACGAAACCGTATCTTCGGGCATATGCAGACAGCGAAGGCCCAGATCAGCCTGCGCATTCATGAAGTCTGATCGGGACCTTCGCAGTCCGCTAACAGTAACATTCTATACTATACAGAATGTATGAATGGAGAGCAAGGGCCCGGGATACTTCGCGCATGCGCAGATGATTTAAATCTGCGCATTTTGCACATATTTGAAGGCACCTTTTCGCTTGACGCGGCTCAAATAATATGGTGGACTATGGACCATTGTAGCCGAATATGGACCACTGTAGCCGAGTATGGACCACTGTAGCCACCTGAAATAGTTGTCCGAAAACCCTTTTAACCCACTGCAGACTGAATGAACTCCCCCACGCTATATATTGGAAGATTCTAATTTCATTTCGAGGTTTGTCAGGCTATTTGATTTAGATATTCTTAGAGGAAAATGATTGAACTATTTGCAAACAGTGGAGGCCCTGATCAGACGCCGCATTCTGTGGCGTCTGATCTGGGTCTGCACTGTTTGCCGATTACGCTTTTAGGGGTCTCCAGACTATAATGGGTTAAAATCGAAATGTAAGTATATATAAAATAGATTATTGATAATATGCAGTTATTTGACGACTGGCTAGGATTTCCAGTTTCTAGATTGTGGCTTCAAGTATATGTTCAACATTTTGTAAGTCAGTTTCACTGCGCTAAATATAAAACATTAGCTTTCCTCAAAGGCCAGTTGTTATTGATCATGCTGAAACGTACGAAGGTCCTGCAAAATGTTCTGTCACTAATAGGCTTCTTTAGTTTTATCCCAGGTGTATTTTAAAATGCTTCACACTGCACCTGAATGGTGTGTTGAATAGTTAACGATACCCGTATATTTCGTCCAAATTGCTGTCCAACTGACCGAGTTATTTCAAATTGAAATAGATGCAGTCATATACGCTGACCAATTTACTTGTTACATTGGAACATGGACCAAGCAAAGGATGGTCAGGAGCTCACCTTTTACATGGCAATTCCTCCTTTCATAAGTGTGAGGTTGTTAAGCCTTTTTTGGCTTCTGAGAAGGTGAAAAGTTTAAACCATCCCCCTTATTCACCTGACCTGAGTCCCTGTGACTTCTTTTTATTTCCAAGGCTTAAGAAAATGCTTTCAGGAAATAAGTATACGTCTAGAAGTTCTCTTCGCAGCGCTAGTTATCAGTGTCTCCAACAGATATCAAAAGAAGACTATTAATCTGCTTTTCGCGACTGCGTAAAAATGTTACAAAAATGTGTTTCAGTAAAAGGGGATACTTTGAAGGTTTGTAAATAAAACGTAGCACTGAAGTAATCCGAACCCAGTGACAAAACTTTCTGCAGGATCCTCGTATTGTGACATCTAGAAAATAGTGTATTTGCTAAAATTGTGCATATCTTTTAAGCTTCAGTACCCAACTAGCATTCTACGTAAATCTACATCGGGCCGTCATCGGCCCGTCAGCTACCCTGACGGGCCGATGACGGCCCGATATAGATTTACGTAGAATGCTGACTGGGTATATATAGTCTGTCTTCGGACTATCTTTTCTATCATTTTCACTTTTCTTTTCAAAAGTATACAATCTAGTACAGTTTATAATGATTTGATAAGTTATGTCCCATAATGGAAAAATAGTTTCTGTAGTAAAACAGTGAAATGGGATTAAAGAGACAAATACAGCAGGAAGTGATAAATTGATTGAGTTTGGGTTTAACGACACGTCAACCCTTGTGGGTCATTTTGTGTCGTCTCCCAGAGAAAGGGAGAAAAGAGATAAAAGAGATAGTACAGGAGATGAAAGAGAGGGACAGGGCAGAAAGATAACAGGAATGAAAGTAAAAAAGCAGAAGAAGAAGAAGAAGAAGAAGAAAACATTCCCCCTCTACCCTTACCTGCTACAAGGATAGCAGGCCTTGCCCAACTGTAAGCCAATCTCAGTTGGACGCCCCGGTGACGAAGTACAGGACACCTTTGCCACACCGGACCACTCCCAGGAAGTGATAAAGAATGACAAAAAAAAAATTCTTGCCTTTCTGTTTTCGCCTAGTCATCTAGAAATAAATGGATAATGGTTTCTTCCAATTACAGGACAGGTAAAAATTCTGTGGTACAATGATCTCGCCGACGTATTTATAAACATGGGCTAATACAGCAAATGACTCAATAATTGATAGTTAGAAATAGGTTGACCGTGTTTCCGATATTTCTGGAAATGTGCGAAGTGCTACTATTCTACTCACCAGAGGACAACCGGTCACGATCACATTAACCCCTTCCATTCTTGCTTCACACACCTGAGCCACACTGGTTCCCTCATTTAGCACCGCGAACACACTTACCAACACACTGGGATTAGGGTTTTGAACGACTACTGTACCGTTGGGATAACAGTCTGAAAATCATAGCACAAAAAATATCACTTAGACCTATGAG
The DNA here is from genome assembly GCA_964016985.1 of Anodontia alba. Lineage (NCBI taxonomy): Eukaryota > Metazoa > Mollusca > Bivalvia > Lucinida > Lucinidae > Anodontia > Anodontia alba. The sequence continues at coordinate 30,472,634 of OZ024830.1, forward strand.
AAATGCATGCTGTAAAACCATCACAGTGACTATAGATAGTGTTTTTGAAATATTTTTTTAGTTTCATTATCTCTTTAAGAGACTATAATGACCTCATAAAAGGGACCTTACAGTGAACAATACAGTCGAACTTCAATGGTTCGAGCACCGATGGCTCGTTTACCATGGCTTATTCGAACTCATTTTCGAATCCGTACGGAATTTTTCCGATAGCTCAAGAAAACAAATAATGAGGGAAATGTTCCTCTTATGTTTTTATGAAATTGTATGTTGTGTGTACTCATTAGATTCGCCTCATCGAGGCGATTCTAATGAGTACACGCAACATACCATTATTTTGTTGAAGATCGAAAACATTTCCATAAATCATCTCCATTTGCTTCCTGACCTGGCGCCATGATTAAATCTCATTGGCTCGAACTACCCATCTCTCGAACAAATTTCCATGGTCCCAAAGATGTTCGAGCCATTGAAGTTTGACTGTAGTGTTTCTAAAATGCAAGACAATTGTTTTTGGGTTGCGTTTTTTTTTTTTTTTTTTTTTTTTTTTTCACCGTCTTCACATACATTTTGTTTCTGTGCATATCCAGTCTTCTAAAATTGAAGAAATTTTGGTTCAAGAGTCACGTGATCGTTGCCTTCGCATCTGCTCAGGCTCTCCTGACTACAGTCGAACTTTGATGGCTCGAACCCCTTTGGGACCATGAAAATTTGTTCGAGACAGCGGTAGTTCGGGCCACGGAGGGTTACAGTGCCATACCAGGACGCATACTGGAGATAATTGTGGGATATCTTTTCGGTGTTCTATATTATAAACGTATGTTGTGTGTACTCATTAGAATCGCCTCATCGAGGCGATTCTTATGAGTGCACACAACGTACATTTGCAAGATAAAAGAAGAAAATCTCCCTAAATTATTCATATATCGTATTTGGAGGAAATCCCTGCGGACTCAAGAACGTGTTCGATTCATCCATGGTAAACGAGCCATCGGGGTTCGAGCCATTGAAGTTCCACTGTATATGCTTTCGCTCACGTCAGCGGAAGATCAAAAACAAACATCAGTCAAAGAACTAGACATTAAATATGTGAATTTCTATCAAAAACACGGATCAAGTAATCTGACTGGCTGAAAATTAGAAGTGGGCGTGGCAATTTATTCATCAAGGTAAGGATTAAAAGGCTAATATAAGCTTTTACGCGTCATGTGTAACACATCTCGACACATCTGTCCAATCAAACATTTGTAATTTGTACGTAAAATACATACCTTGTGGGTATAATTGTACTGCCCGCGAAATGGGCATACAAGACATCAACACGAGAGAGAAAAGCAGCACGTTCATTCTGAAAAAAAAAAGAAACAAAAACGAAAAAGACGAAAAAGTAGAATGTCTTAATAATTGCTTTACTTCAATCACAAATGTTGACGACAATAATGCTCAGCTCCAACCTTTTTATGCTAAAACACAGAATCTCCTTTCCGATATTTCCTGCAGTGCAGGTGAAATTGAAACCTTAAGTTACTGAACCAAACATAAAGCTACTGGACCTGATACCATTAGCAATAGAATGCTAATTGCTGTTGCAAAAGAGATTTCAATGCCCTCTGTCAATTCTTTTTAATAGATCGTTCAGAGAAGGAATCTTTGCACTTTCATGAAAGTCAAATGTTCTCCCTCTATTTAAAAAGGGAGATATGTCTCTCCCGTCTAATTACAGACCAATCTCATTATTAAGTAGCATTGGCAAGCTACATGAACGAATTGTATAAAATAATATCTATAATCACCTACGTGACAATCATTTATTATATAAATATCAGTCTGTTTTTTTACCCAACCATTCAACAACCTATCAACTAATAGATATCTATAATCATATTTGTCAATCTTTTAATAATGACCAATTCTCATGTATGGTTTTCTGTAATGTCTCAAAAGCATTTGACAGTTTGGCATAAATTTCGGCCTCTACGGAAATTTTACAATTAGGGAACGTCATAAGGCGAGGAGCTGACGTTTTATTACGCATACTTTTCCTTATGGTCCTGGAGGTACTTTCATTTGTCTTGGTTGTGTTTGATTGGTTGTCTTATTATTGGTCATGTTGGTAGTATAATGGTCAGTCTCTGTTGCTTGTTTCCGAGATGTGTTTGGAAGCATGACTGCTGTTTTCCTGTTTTTTTTTTTGTTTGTTTTTTTTTGTTTTGTTGTTTTTTTTTTATCTATGTTTTGCATGTTTGACTTGTTAACGAGCTGCAGAAGCAACAATGACAAGAACAATTTACTTTTATACTCAGAATATTAACATTCAGCGCTGACACAAAAATAGATTACTGTGCATATCCCTGAGAGCCTCATTTTTTGCTCTATAATACGGTTATAACCGAGCTGAAATTTCAAATTAGGCCACAAAGGGTAAATATGGAAGACAGCTGGACAATATTGCGAAAACATGTATATTTGCCTAATCAAATATGGATGGATGGATATTTTGTTTATAGACGCTCAACCCTAAAAGGGCATATAGCGTCTAATAAGATGAATATTATATGATGATTTTATTTAATGAGAAATTAAAAATATCTAGGATTGATGAGTTCATTTTAAGAATATATAAAGTATCAATGATTTTATGTTATTAAAATACAGATCATATTTTATTAAAAAGTCCGATCTCTTTCAGAAAATCGAGTATTTTTTGAGTTGGCATATTAAAAAGTTCCTTTATATTTTTTACATTAAAATACTTTGTGCGAATATAATTAAATTCAGCACAAGTGACAAGAAAATGTTTGACCGTAAAAGGTTCGTTACAAGGAATGCAGAATGGAGCTTGTTCATTGTTTAAAATATAAGAATGAGTAATTCTAGTGTGTCCAAGTCTGCATCTCGTGATTTTTGTTTGTTCTTTTCTGCTGAGATTAGAGAATGTGCATTTGCTGTTAAAATTTGGTTTGATTTCATTTAATTTATTATAAGTTTGTGTTTCCCAAACAGACTGACATTTGTTGTTGATGTATTGACAGACGTTTGATTTAAAGTCGGAGTGAGGAATTTTGAAATTGGTTATTTCTAAGGATAATGCAGATTTGGCTTCTGAATCTGCTAATTCATTTCCACGAATATTAACGTGGCTGGGAAGCCAACAAAATACAATTTCTTTTGAAGCGGAAAGATAATAATATTTTTTAAGAATTTGCTGAATTAATGGGTTTCTATGGTGTAAATCTTTAAGAGATTTTAATACAGAAAGAGAATCTGAATAAATGATAAACTGTTTTTCAGACTGATCTCTGATATGGTAAAGTGCAATATCAATTGCCTTGGCTTCGGCGGTAAAAATGGAGCTATTATCAGGTAATCTGATACTGTCAGTAAAATTTGGACTAATAACAGAACAAGCAACTTTCTCATCTTGTTTCGAACCATCTGTATAAATTGACAGGTAATGTTTATAATTTGATTTGATTTCTAAAAATTCATTCTTAAAAATATGCGACTCGACTTCTGTTTTTTTATTTTTATGAAGGTCTAAAATAATCTTTGGAGGGTTTAACGTCCATGGCTCTTTTGATGGAAAAGAAAAATGTTGAACATTTTTAGTATTGATATTGGCCTCTTCAAGTAACGGTTGTATTCTCAGGCCAAGGGGTTTAATAGCCGTTGGTTTGTTGTTGTAAAATCTTTCATATTTAGGATTAAAAACACAATCATAGGCTGAATTACGTGGATTGGCGGCTAATTTAGTAACATATTGAAGAGACAATTTCTCTCTTCTTATATACAATGATGGTTCATTTGATTCAGCGTATAAACTTTCGACGGGGGAAGTACGAAAAGCCCCTAGAGCCAGACGTAAACCTTGGTGATGAATAGTATCCAAAGATTTCAAATAAGATTTTCTTGCGGATCCATAAATTATGGATCCATAATCCAATTTAGATCTAATTAAAGATCTATAAAGATTTAAAAGAACAGTACGATCTCCTCCCCAGTCGGAACTGGAGAGAACTTTAAGAATATCAAGAGCTTTAAGACATTTAGCTTTTAAAGCTTTGATGTGTGGTATAAAAGATAATTTGTTATCGAACAAAAGACCCAGGAATTTTGCTTCACTGACGACTGGAATTGGACTACCGTATATGGTGAGATGAGGATCTAAATGTAGCTGACGTATCTGACAAAAATGAACGCATTGAGTTTTTGTTTTTGAAAATTTGAAACCATTTTCTGTTGCCCAATCTTCTATATTGTTTAAACATCGTTGTAGTTTGAATTCAATGGTTTCCATATTTTTCGATCTAATAAATATTCCAAAATCGTCAACAAAAAGTGAACAATCAAGGTCTTTCACACATTTAACAATATCGTTAATTTTAATGCCAAACAAGGTAGGTGATAAAATGCTTCCCTGTGGTACACCTTGTTCTTGTTTAAATATGTCCGATAACGTATTACCTATTCGAACATTAAATGTTCGATCTGATAAAAAATTTTGAATAAAAAGTGGTAATCGGCCTTTAAGGCCTAATTTATGTAAATCTTTCATGATGCCATGTTTCCATGTAGTATCGTAAGCTTTTTCAAGATCAAAAAATACAGCTACGACATGTTCTTTTTTAATAAAGGCATCACGAATAAAGGATTCCAAACGAATCAAATGATCGTTTGTACAGTTATTTTTTCTGAATCCAGCTTGATATTTTGTTATTAGCTGGTTTGATTCCAAGAACCAAACCAGTCTATCATTAATCATTCTCTCCATTGTTTTACATAAACAACTTGTCAAAGCAATAGGTCTGTAGTTAGTAGCTTCAGTATGATCTTTATTTGGTTTTGGTATAGGTATAATCGTTGCTTTACTCCAGTCTTTTGGAAATTTTCCAGTGATCCAAATATCATTTAAAATATTTAATAAAGTTTTTAAAGCGTTATCGGGTAAATGTTTAAGAATTTGATAATGAATGTCATCAGGACCAGCAGCTGTATCGTGAGATTTATTAAGAGCATCTGATAATTCTGAAGCTGTGAATGGTACATTATATTTTTCATGATTTAGTGACGTAAAATAGAGATGCTCTTTCTCTTGTTCCTGTTTTATGTTTTGAAAGGTTTCGGAATAATTTGCACTAGAAGAGTTTTTCTGAAAATTCTCTCCTAGTGCATTGGAAATATCTTTAGTCGTTGAGCATATATTTCCATTTGATTTAATATGGACATGCTTGTTATTTTTATTTTTGCCAGTAATTTTTCTAATCATGTCCCATATTTTCTTTGCTGGAGTTCTAGAATTAAGTTTGGAGACGTATTGCTGCCAAGATGTTCTTTTAGCCGTTTTTATTGTCTTGCGAGCTTTTGCTCGCATTTGTTTGGCATGGATTAGATTTTCTTTTGTTGGCTGCCTATTGAACTTTCGTAAGGCAGATTTTCTTTTATTTATTGAATTTTTAACATCTTTATTAAACCAAGGTCTATTTCTTTTTGAACGTGTCGAGGACTTTGGAATACATTTTTCGGCTACATGAGTTAATGTATCAGTAAAAGCTTGTATATCATCTGCTGTTTTAAACATTTCAGGATTTAATTTTTCATTACATAGCTCCATAAAATTCTCCCAGTTTGCTTTATTGAAATTCCATCGGGAATGATGGTCTTCATTTGTCGATTCAATTTCTTCAATTTTAATTGGAAAATGATCGCTCCCATGAAGGTCATCTAAAACTGACCAATCAAAATCTAAGTAAATATTTGGATGGATGGATGGATGGATATTTTGTTTATAGACGCTCAACCCTAAAAGGGCATATAGCGTCTAATAAGATTAATATTATATGATGATTTTATTTAATGAGAAATTAAAAATATCTAGGATTGATGAGTTCATTTTAAGAAAGATAAAGTATCAATGATTTTATGTTATTAAAATACAGATCATATTTTATTAAAAAGTCCGATCTCTTTCAGAAAATCGAGTATTTTTTGAGTTGGCATATCAAAAAGTTCCTTTATATTTTTTACATTAAAATACTTTGTGCGAATATAATTAAATTCAGCACAAGTGACAAGAAAATGTTTGACCGTAAAAGGTTCGTTACAAGGAATGCAGAATGGAGCTTGTTCATTGTTTAAAATATAAGAATGAGTAATTCTAGTGTGTCCAAGTCTACATCTCGTGATTTTTGTTTGTTCTTTTCTGCTGAGATTAGAGAATGTGCATTTGCTGTTAAAATTTGGTTTGATTTCATTTAATTTATTATAAGTTTGTGTTTCCCAAACAGACTGACATTTGTTGTTGATGTATTGACAGACGTTTGATTTAAAGTCGGAGTGAGGAATTTTGAAATTGGTTATTACTAAGGATAATGCAGATTTGGCTTCTGAATCTGCTAATTCATTTCCACGAATATTAACGTGGCTGGGAAGCCAACAAAATACAATTTCTTTTGAAGCGGAAAGATAATAATATTTTTTAAGAATTTGCTGAATTAATGGGTTTCTATGGTGTAAATCTTTAAGAGATTTTAATACAGAAAGAGATGGATGGATGGATGGATATTTTGTTTATAGACGCTCAACCCTAAAAGGGCATATAGCGTCTAATAAGTTTTATGTTATATGATGATTTTATTTAATGAGAAATTTAAAAATATCTAGGATTGATGTATTTATTTTAAAGAGATAAAGTATCAATGATTTTAAGTGATTAAAAATACTGATCATATTTTATTAAAAAGTCCGATCTCTTTAAGAAAGTCGAGTATTTTCTGAGTTGGCATATCAAAAAGTTCCTTTATAGTTTTTATATTAAAATACTTTGTGCGAATGTGGTTAAATTCAGCACAAGTGATAAGAAAATGTTTGACTGTGAACGGTTCATTACAAGGAATGCAGAATGGAGCTTGTTCATTGTTTAAAATATAAGAATGAGTAATTCTAGTGTGTCCAAGTCTACATCTCGTGATTTTTGTTTGTTCTTTTCTGCTGAGATTAGAGAATGTGCATTTGCTGTTAAAATTTGGTTTGATTTCATTTAATTTATTATAAGTTTGTGTTTCCCAAACAGACTGACATTTGTTGTTGATGTATTGACAGACGTTTGATTTAAAGTCGGAGTGAGGAATTTTGAAATTGGTTATTACTAAGGATAATGCAGATTTGGCTTCTGAATCTGCTAATTCATTTCCACGAATATTAACGTGGCTGGGAAGCCAACAAAATACAATTTCTTTTGAAGCGGAAAGATAATAATATTTTTTTAGAATTTGCTGAATTAATGGGTTTGTATGGTGTAAATCTTTAAGAGATTTTAATACAGAAAGAGAATCTGAATAAATGATAAACTGTTTTTCAGACTGATCTCTGATATGGTAAAGTGCAATATCTATTGCCTTGGCTTCGGCGGTAAAAATGGAGCTATTATCAGGTAATCTGATACTGTCAGTAAAATTTGGACTAATAACAGAACAAGCAACTTTCTCATCTTGTTTCGAACCATCTGTATAAATTGACAGGTAATGTTTATAATTTGATTTGATTTCTAAAAATTCATTCTTAAAAATATGCGACTCGACTTCTGTTTTTTTTATTTTTATGAAGGTCTAAAATAATCTTTGGAGGGTTTAACGTCCATGGCTCTTTTGATGGAAAAGAAAAATGCTGAACATTTTTAATATTGATATTGGCCTCTTCAAGTAACGGTTGTATTCTCAGGCCAAGGGGTTTAATAGCTGTTGGTTTATTATTGTAAAATCTTTCATATTTAGGGTTAAAAACACAATCATGAGCTGAATTACGTGGATTGGCGGCTAATTTAGTAACATATTGAAGAGACAATTTCTCTCTTCTTATATACAATGATGGTTCATTTGATTCAGCGTATAAACTTTCGACGGGGGAAGTACGAAAAGCCCCTAGAGCCAGACGTAAACCTTGGTGATGAATAGTATCCAAAGATTTCAAATAAGATTTTCTTGCGGATCCATAAACTATGGATCCATAATCCAATTTAGATCTAATTAAAGATCTATAGAGATTTAAATGGACAGTACGATCTCCTCCCCAGTCGGAACTGGAGAGAACTTTAAGAATATCAAGAGCTTTTAAACATTTAGCTTTTAAAGCTTTGATGTGTGGTATAAAAGATAATTTGTTATCGAACAAAAGACCCAGGAATTTTGCTTCACTGACGACTGGAATTGGACTACCGTATATGGTGGGATGAGGATCTAAATGTAGCTGACGTATCTGACAAAAATGAACGCATTGAGTTTTTGTTTTTGAAAATTTGAAACCATTTTCTGTTGCCCAATCTTCTATATTGTTTAAACATCGTTGTAGTTTGAATTCAATGGTTTCCATATTTTTCGATCTAATAAATATTCCAAAATCGTCAACAAAAAGTGAACAATCAAGGTCTTTCACACATTTAACAATATCGTTAATTTTAATGCCAAACAAGGTAGGTGATAAAATGCTTCCCTGTGGTACACCTTGTTCTTGTTTAAATATGTCCGATAACGTATTACCTATTCGAACATTAAATGTTCGATCTGATAAAAAATTTTGAATAAAAAGTGGTAATCGGCCTTTAAGGCCTAATTTATGTAAATCTTTCATGATGCCATGTTTCCATGTAGTATCGTAAGCTTTTTCAAGATCAAAAAATACAGCTACGACATGTTCTTTTTTAATAAAGGCATCACGAATAAAGGATTCCAAACGAATCAAATGATCGTTTGTACAGTTATTTTTTCTGAATCCAGCTTGATATTTTGTTATTAGCTGGTTTGATTCCAAGAACCAAACCAGTCTATCATTAATCATTCTCTCCATTGTTTTACATAAACAACTTGTCAAAGCAATAGGTCTGTAGTTAGTAGCTTCAGTATGATCTTTATTTGGTTTTGGTATAGGTATAATCGTTGCTTTACTCCAGTCTTTTGGAAATTTTCCAGTGATCCAAATATCATTTAAAATATTTAATAAAGTTTTTAAAGCGTTATCGGGTAAATGTTTAAGAATTTGATAATGAATGTCATCAGGACCAGCAGCTGTATCATGAGATTTATGAAGAGCATCTAATAATTCTGAAGCTGTGAATGGAACATTATATTTTTCATGATTTAGTGACGTAAAATTTAGATGCTCTTTCTCTCGTTCCTGTTTTATGTTTTGAAAGGTTTCGGAATAGTTTGCACTAGAAGAGTTTTTCTGAAAATTCTCTCCTAGTGCATTGGAAATATCTTTAGTCGTTGAGCATATATTTCCATTTGATTTAATATGGACCTGTTTGTTATTTTTATTTTTGCCAGTAATTTTTCGAATCATGTCCCATATTTTCTTTGCTGGAGTTCTAGAATTAAGTTTGGAGACGTATTGCTGCCAAGATGTTCTTTTAGCCGTTTTTATTGTCTTGCGAGCTTTAGCTCGCATTTGTTTGGCATGGATTAGATTTTCTTTTGTTGGCTGCCTATTGAACTTTCGTAAGGCAGATTTTCTTTTATTTATTGAATTTTTAACATCTTTATTAAACCAAGGTCTATTTCTTTTTGAACGTGTCGAGGACTTTGGAATACATTTTTCGGCTACATGAATTAGTGTATCAGTAAAAGCTTGTATATCATCTGCTGTTTTAAACATTTCAGGATTTAATTTTTCATTACATAGCTCCATAAAATTCTCCCAGTTTGCTTTATTCAAATTCCATCGGGAATGATGGTCTTCATTTGTCGATTCAATTTCTTCAATTTTAATTGGAAAATGATCGCTCCCATGAAGGTCATCTAAAACTGACCAATCAAAATCTAAGTAAATATTTGGAGAGCATATAGACAAATCTAAAGCAAAATAATTTCTTGTAGGAGAATGAAGATAAGTTGGTTGTTTATCGTTAAATAAACATAGATCATTTTCTGCAATAAAATTTTCTATTATTTCTCCTTTGTCATTTGTATCCAGACAACCCCATAGTTTGCTGTGACTATTAAAGTCACCTAATAATAAATAAGGACGAGGTAACTGGTTTATAAGATTTTCTAAATCGTGTTTAGAAAATTTACAGTGTGGAGGGAGATATAGAGAACAAATTGTTATGGATTTAGACAGAGTGACATTTACAGCAACAGCTTGTAAATTACTATTTATATCTATCTGTCTATGAGGAACATTTGATTTTACAAGGATAGATGAGCCTCCTGAGGCTTTCTGATTTTCAGTTGCGATATGATTATATAAACTATAATTTTTAAAATTAATATTATCTGTATTCTTTAAAAAGGTTTCCTGGAGACAAAAGACAGTCGGAGAAAGTAGTGTTGTTAAAATTAAAATTTCGTTATAATTTGCTTTTAGTCCTCGACAGTTCCACTGAATAATTGATTTTTTATCCATGATGAATGGAGAGATGATTTGAAAATAAGGAACTTAATCCTTTTGTTTTCTCTGAGACTGCAAGAACATGGAGGAGTCAGTCTCTAACTCCATGTTCTCAAGGGAATCGAACCGATTGACCAACTTGATCGGATCGGCCGACGCCCCTTTACTATATGGATTTGGTTCTTTATCTTTATCTTTTTCTTTTCCATTTTTTCCTTTCTGGTCAGCTGTCCTGGACCTGGATCTCTGTTGTGATCCACTTGTTTTAGTCGGCTGTGTTTGTGAACTGTTTTGAGATTTTGTTGGTGGTCTAGACTGATGAGTAGATGTGGGTTTAGGTTTAGGTTTTAGAGTAGGAGTAATAACTTTTGAATTTGCTTTGATGACAGAATCTTTTTCGTTAATCTGGGTAGAAGTTTCTTTGGTTTCAGGTTTAGTGTTTAGGGATTGAACAACTTTTGCAAAGGTGATTTCAGGTTGATTTTCTTGAATCTTTTTGGCTTCCAAATAGGTGATTTTTTGTGTAACTTTAATTTTCATGATTTCTTTCTCTTTTTTCCAAATTTCACACTGATTTGATTTTGATTGATGGTTTTTGTGACAGTTCACACACTTGGCTTCATTTTTACAAGCATTTGTAGGGTGATCAAATTCACCCATACCACATTTTTCACATACTGATCCAGGTGCTTCCGGACAGCCGTTTTCATGATGTCCAAACCTCTGACAGCTGAAACACCGCAGAGGATTTGGAATGTAGACTTCAACCGGTATAATTCGGTAAAAGATTTTTAGTGATTTCGGTAAAGTTGTGGTGTTGAAAGTTAGTAAAAGTGTATTTGTTTCTATAAAGTTTCCATCTTTTTTAATTTTAAAACGTTTGCATGCTGTTACTCCTTGTGTGTTAAGATATTCTGTGATATTTTCTTCAGTTTCATGTTTTAGCATTCTGTCACGGATAATACCTTTGCAACTGTTTAGAGTTTTATGTTCCGTGACAGAGACATTAATGTTAAAGAATTTTGTAATTTTCAAGAGATTATCAGTTTGAGATTTTCTGTTAGTTTCGACCAAAAGAGTTCCATTTTTTTAGCTTTTTTACATTTTTTGGAGTGCCTATAATTGATTCTATTTGCTTTTCTATAATGAAAGGTGACAGTGAAGTAATAGGTTTGTCCTCTTTACTCGAAATCACTAAAAATTTAGCGAAGTTCTCATTAGCTTTGAATGTAAATGTAGTCGGTTGCGTGTCGTCCTCCGAAGAGTCGAACGCCAGAAATCGTTTTCGAGATGCCATGGTGATGAAATTTTTGATTCGATAGCTATGCGCCCCACCCTCCATGGAGCCCTACAAGGGGACGTTTAACAGAAATGGATGGATGGATGGATGGATGGATATTTTGTTTATAGACGCTCAACCCTAAAAGGGCATATAGCGTCTAATAAGATGATTATATGATGATTTTATTTAATGAGAAATTAAAAATATCTAGGATTGATGAGTTCATTTTAAGAAAGATAAAGTATCAATGATTTTATGTTATTAAAATACAGATCATATTTTATTAAAAAGTCCGATCTCTTTCAGAAAATCGAGTATTTTTTGAGTTGGCATATTAAAAAGTTCCTTTATATTTTTTACATTAAAATACTTTGTGCGAATATAATTAAATTCAGCACAAGTGACAAGAAAATGTTTGACCGTAAAAGGTTCGTTACAAGGAATGCAGAATGGAGCTTGTTCATTGTTTAAAATATAAGAATGAGTAATTCTAGTGTGTCCAAGTCTACATCTCGTGATTTTTGTTTGTTCTTTTCTGCTGAGATTAGAGAATGTGCATTTGCTGTTAAAATTTGGTTTGATTTCATTTAATTTATTATAAGTTTGTGTTTCCCAAACAGACTGACATTTGTTGTTGATGTATTGACAGACGTTTGATTTAAAGTCGGAGTGAGGAATTTTGAAATTGGTTATTACTAAGGATAATGCAGATTTGGCTTCTGAATCTGCTAATTCATTTCCACGAATATTAACGTGGCTGGGAAGCCAACAAAATACAATTTCTTTTGAAGCGGAAAGATAATAATATTTTTTAAGAATTTGCTGAATTAATGGGTTTCTATGGTGTAAATCTTTAAGAGATTTTAATACGGAAAGAGAATCTGAATAAATGATAAACTGTTTTTCAGACTGATCTCTGATATGGTAAAGTGCAATATCAATTGCCTTGGCTTCGGCGGTAAAAATGGAGCTATTATCAGGTAATCTGATACTGTCAGTAAAATTTGGACTAATAACAGAACAAGCAACTTTCTCATCTTGTTTCGAACCATCTGTATAAATTGACAGGTAATGTTTATAATTTGATTTGATTTCTAAAAATTCATTCTTAAAAATATGCGACTCGACTTCTGTTTTTTTATTTTTATGAAGGTCTAAAATAATCTTTGGAGGGTTTAACGTCCATGGCTCTTTTGATGGAAAAGAAAAATGCTGAACATTTTTAATATTGATATTGGCCTCTTCAAGTAACGGTTGTATTCTCAGGCCAAGGGGTTTAATAGCTGTTGGTTTATTATTGTAAAATCTTTCATATTTAGGATTAAAAACACAATCATAGGCTGAATTACGTGGATTGGCGGCTAATTTAGTAACATATTGAAGAGACAATTTCTCTCTTCTTATATACAATGATGGTTCATTTGATTCAGCATATAAACTTTCGACGGGGGAAGTACGAAAAGCCCCTAGAGCCAGACGTAAACCTTGGTGATGAATAGTATCCAAAGATTTCAAATAAGATTTTCTTGCGGATCCATAAACTATGGATCCATAATCCAATTTAGATCTAATTAAAGATCTATAAAGATTTAAAAGAACAGTACGATCTCCTCCCCAGTCGGAACTGGAGAGAACTTTAAGAATATCAAGAGCTTTTAAACATTTAGCTTTTAAAGCTTTGATGTGTGGTATAAAAGATAATTTGTTATCGAACAAAAGACCCAGGAATTTTGCTTCACTGACGACTGGAATTGGACTACCGTATATGGTGAGATGAGGATCTAAATGTAGCTGACGTATCTGGCAAAAATGAACGCACTGAGTTTTTGTTTTTGAAAATTTGAAACCATTTTCTGTTGCCCAATCTTCTATATTGTTTAAACATCGTTGTAGTTTGAATTCAATGGTTTCCATATTTTTCGATCTAATAAATATTCCAAAATCGTCAACAAAAAGTGAACAATCAAGGTCTTTCACACATTTAACAATATCGTTAATTTTAATGCCAAACAAGGTAGGTGATAAAATGCTTCCCTGTGGTACACCTTGTTCTTGTTTAAATATGTCCGATAACGTATTACCTATTCGAACATTAAATGTTCGATCTGATAAAAAATTTTGAATAAAAAGTGGTAATCGGCCTTTAAGGCCTAATTTATGTAAATCTTTCATGATGCCATGTTTCCATGTAGTATCGTAAGCTTTTTCAAGATCAAAAAATACAGCTACGACATGTTCTTTTTTAATAAAGGCATCACGAATAAAGGATTCCAAACGAATCAAATGATCGTTTGTACAGTTATTTTTTCTGAATCCAGCTTGATATTTTGTTATAAGCTGGTTTGATTCCAAGAACCAAACCAGTCTATCATTAATCATTCTCTCCATTGTTTTACATAAACAACTTGTCAAAGCAATAGGTCTGTAGTTAGTAGCTTCAGTATGATCTTTATTTGGTTTTGGTATAGGTATAATCGTTGCTTTACTCCAGTCTTTTGGAAATTTTCCAGTGATCCAAATATCATTTAAAATATTTAATAAAGTTTTTAAAGCGTTATCGGGTAAATGTTTAAGAATTTGATAATGAATGTCATCAGGACCAGCAGCTGTATCATGAGATTTATGAAGAGCATCTAATAATTCTGAAGCTGTGAATGGTACATTATATTTTTCATGATTTAGTGACGTAAAATTTAGATGCTCTTTCTCTCGTTCCTGTTTTATGTTTTGAAAGGTTTCGGAATAATTTGCACTAGAAGAGTTTTTCTGAAAATTCTCTCCTAGTGCATTGGAAATATCTTTAGTCGTTGAGCATATATTTCCATTTGATTTAATATGGACATGCTTGTTATTTTTATTTTTGCCAGTAATTTTTCGAATCATGTCCCATATTTTCTTTGCTGGAGTTCTAGAATTAAGTTTGGAGACGTATTGCTGCCAAGATGTTCTTTTAGCCGTTTTTATTGTCTTGCGAGCTTTTGCTCGCATTTGTTTGGCATGGATTAGATTTTCTTTTGTTGGCTGCCTATTGAACTTTCGTAAGGCAGATTTTCTTTTATTTATTGAATTGTTAACATCTTTATTAAACCAAGGTCTATTTCTTTTTGAACGTGTCGAGGACTTTGGAATACATTTTTCGGCTACATGAATTAATGTATCAGTAAAAGCTTGTATATCATCTGCTGTTTTAAACATTTCAGGATTTAATTTTTCATTACATAGCTCCATAAAATTCTCCCAGTTTGCTTTATTGAAATTCCATCAGGAATGATGGTCTTCATTTGTCGATTCAATTTCTTCAATTTTAATTGGAAAATGATCGCTCCCATGAAGGTCATCTAAAACTGACCAATCAAAATCTAAGTAAATATTTGGAGAGCATATAGACAAATCTAAAGCAAAATAATTTCTTGTAGGAGAATGAAGATAAGTTGGTTGTTTATCGTTAAATAAACATAGATCATTTTCTGCAATAAAATTTTCTATTATTTCTCCTTTGTCATTTGTATCCAAACAACCCCATAGTTTGCTGTGACTATTAAAATCACCTAATAATAAATAAGGACGAGGTAACTGGTTTATAAGATTTTCTAAATCGTGTTTAGAAAATTTACAGTGTGGAGGAAGATATAGAGAACAAATTGTTATGGATTTAGACAGAGTGACATTTACAGCAACAGCTTGTAAATTACTATTTATATCTATCTGTCTATGAGGAACATTTGATTTTACAAGGATAGATGAACCTCCCGAGGCTTTCTGATTTTCAGTTGCGATATGATTATATAAACTATAATTTTTAAAATTAATATTATCTGTATTTTTTAAAAATGTTTCCTGGAGACAAAAGACAGTCGGAGAAAGTAGTGTTGTTAAAATTAAAATTTCGTTATAATTTGCTTTTAGTCCTCGACAGTTCCACTGAATAATTGATTTTTTATCCATGATAACTGGAGAGATGATTTGAAGATAAGGAACTTAATCCTTTTGTTTTCTCTGAGACTGCGAGAACATGGAGGAGTCAGTCTCTAACTCCATGGTCTCAAGGGAATCGAACCGATTGACCAACTTGATCGGATCGGCCGACGCCCCTTTACTATATGGATTTGGTGCTTTATCTTTATCTTTTACTTTTCCATTTTTTTCTTTCTGGTCAGCTGTCCTGGACCTGGATCTCTGTTGTGATCCACTTGTTTTAGTCGGCTGTGTTTGTGAACTGTTTTGAGATTTTGTTGGTGGTCTAGACTGATGAGTAGATGTGGGTTTAGGTTTAGGTTTTACAGTAGGAGTAATAACTTTTGAATTTGCTTTGATGACAGAATCTTTTTCGTTAAACTGGGTAGAAATTTCTTTGGTTTCAGGTTTAGTGTTTAGGGATTGAACAACTTTTGCAAAGGTGATTTCAGGTTGATTTTCTTGTATTTTTTTGGCTTCCAAATAAGTGATTTTTTGTGTAACTTTAATTTTCATGATTTCTTTCTCTTTTTTCCAAATTTCACACTGATTTGATTTTGATTGATGGTTTTTGTGACAGTTCACACACTTGGCTTCATTTTTACAAGCATTTGTAGAGTGATCAAAGTCACCCATACCACATTTTTCACATATTGATCCAGGTAATTCAGGACAGCCGTTTTCATGATGTCCAAACCTCTGACAGTTGAAACACCGCAGAGGATTTGGAATGTAGACTTCAACCGGTATAATTCGGTAAAAGATTTTTAGTGATTTCGGTAAAGTTGTGGTGTTGAAAGTTAGTAAAAGTGTATTTGTTTCTATAAAGTTTCCATCTTTTTTAATTTTAAAACGTTTGCAAGCTGTTACTCCTTGTGTGTTAAGATATTCTGTGATATTTTCTTCAGTTTCATGTTTTAGCATCCTGTCACGGATAATACCTTTGCAACTATTGAGTGTTTTATGTTCCGTGACAGAGACATTAATGTTAAAGAATTTTGTAATTTTCAAGAGATTATCAGTTTGAGATTTTCTGTTAGTTTCGACCAAAAGAGTTCCATTTTTTATTTTTTTTACATTTTTTGGAGTGCCTATTAAAGATTCTATTTGCTTTTCTATGATGAAAGGAGACAGTGAAGTAATTGGTTTGTCTTCCTTACTCGAAATCACTAAAAATTTAGCGAAGTTCTCATTTGCTTTGAAAGTAAAAGTAGTCGGTTGCGTGTCGTCCTCCGAAGAGTCGAACGCCAGAAATCGTTTTCGAGAGGCCATGGTGATGAAATTTTTGATTCGATAGCTATGCGCCCCACCCTCCATGGAGCCCTACAAGGGGACGTTTAACAGAAATGGATCTCCTATTTCTAACGTCAAGGCTACATTGCTATTATACTCGGTGTCAAGATCAGAGTCTTCAGCTCGGCCTCATGCTTAGATGATTTCCCACCTATTCATCTAAATTTCCATAGAAAAATTTATGAACAGTTGAGTTCATCCCCCTATCCACAGCCTCCACTCACAGAGGTTTCCGCCAAAGCCCCAATACAAGCCCACCAATTGACCCTTCAGCCGCCGCCCATTGAAACTCACTTAAAGTTAGAGGAACACGAGAAAAATAAGCCCGGTTTGTACCATAAAGATACGTATAAAAGAGAAAGAAGCTAAGAACAAGTTGTGCGCTTCTAGAGCTTGGCACGACTGAGCCGATTGATCCAGGCCGGATCTAACCCAGACCGCTCTTCTATCTGAAATAAGGGCCAAAATGATGTGTTGAAAAGCTGGAGATCCCTGGGCTTTCCTCAATCATCAGGTTCCCCTCTCCCAGCATACGAGACGCCACCCACGGCAAACAGGTGGTTCCTGTTTTAATAGGGGATTACACCCTATCCACTACAGAAGGAAAGTGATCTGTAGATTTTATTCCCTACAGACAAGGGAGGCCGAAAACGTCTGGGAAATTGAAAGGTTATTTTTAATATAAATTAGGAGATCCATATTTAAAATAAACAGTTTATTAAAAGAAGGATTCATTTTGGATTCATTTTTTAAGAGAGTCAAACAAATAAGCTGTGTTAGATGATATGTAGCTTTCAAATGATATGTAGCTTTCATACCTTGAAAAACGTTTAGTTTTTTATCTAACAATATTAAATGCATCTTACTTTTTAATGTGGAGAATGCTAGAGTTCGGAAAAAATGACACAAATACAAGACAAACACATGTTAAATACAGATGAGGTTATAATCTTCGTCCCATGTGCGACCCACGGGCACAGAATGATACACAAACAAATGTAGCATGTTAGTAACATGAGATAGGAAAGGTTTAAAAGGATAGATCTCGCGAAATTTGTTTTTTCCAATTTAAGATGCATTTCAATAAATGTAATTTTATAGTCTGGAATTATACCGGTTGAACGGACGGTTGCTCTGTATTGTTAGGGGTTTTACCTAACTGCCACAGAAGCGGAAGGCAGCCACCTATTTCGAGGGCCCGGGTGGTCACGGGCGGCCTCTTTTAGACGGCTCGTACGTCACGCAGAGGGTACGTCTGGCCTATTCTAAGCCCGGGACCAGCACGGGACGATAAAAGATGGGATTTTACCCTTTGGACATTCGTAAAGGAAGTAGATGTTGTTCGGCACTTCCTGTAGCAGTTGACCAGTAATTGTTAATTGCGTTGAAGATGATTTTCGACCAAAATATTGTTTTAAAATCTGGATCAAGGTAAATAAATTGTCAGTGCAAGAAAGAAGTGTTTAAACTACATCAGGATAGATGTGGCATAAGCTGATCAGCGTAAGAGAGGTAAGTAATTGCATTTCCAATGTTTGTTACGCTTGCGTGAGTTTGTAGTAAACAAAAATCGCCTGATGAGATGCAACAAGTATGGTGGACAGTACAAGTCGGATCTCGTGCATAAATTCAGCATTTTTGAAATATTTAATACTCAAAGGAGAGGATACACCATATGATGTAGAGGATCTTTACACTGACTAATGGAAAGGGTGGATAAAATTTATCGACATTTAAAGTAAGTTTTACCTTGGTGTGTTGCAGAACTATGTTTGCTGCTGAGGTCTTTACTCTGACTGCATAGTTAGTAGATTCAAGATACAACCCACATTTGTTTGTTTGTGTTGAGGGTTTACGGCCCAGTCAACCCAATGGGGTCATGTCGAGCGCGGTCAGTTTACCTAACTACTGGACAGGCTTAGTCCTCTAAGCGGTTAACCAATATTGTGCACATTCTTTCGCCAGAAACTGACAACTGCCCTTCTTGATTCAGCGGAAGGGAGAGAATGACTGTAGAAAATATTTCATGATCAATCTCCACGAAAGAATGTTGCCGACCTCGGCGTGGCTTGAACCCGCGACCTCCTGGTCTCCAGTCGGACGGCGCATCTTACTGAGCCACCGAGGCCGGCCAATACAACCCACATCAAATGAATTTTAAAGCATATGCAGACCGGAAATCCACCTAAAAAGGATCAGTCATTATAGCCTGATGAAAGTCTTTGTTGTTCAAAAAGGAAAAAAGAATGCAAGGCCAGCAGTATTGACTCATAAACTGGAAGTAATTCGTTCAATGCATAAATGTTTGTAGAGATTGCCATATGCACCAGCAGATACATTATTGTTAAAATCCGGTAATTTATAAACTAATACCTTTTAGAGGAGCAAAAACAAACACATTTTCCTAGGGAGACAAATGTGTAGTTATTAGCTCTTTGACAGGTATTTGCTACCATACCTTATTTAGGAACTACATTCATACATGAAAATATGGCTGATAAACCTGGAAAATTTTATAGATACTTGTAGTAGTAATGTCAACTTTATTCCTGTGTGTTTGACTTTTCACAAATTATATTCTCATACATTATGCATGGATATTTGGACTACATCTTGATCATTTTTTATATGGAATTGACATACCAGGATAGCAGTTTGGATGTAAATAGAGAGACAGTACATGAGGTGAGCTAGTTCTTTTTCTAAATGCAAATATTGTCAGCTTTACACATGAACAGGGTTGGCGTTGGATAAACAATTCATAGGCTTTATGCCTTTTCAGAGAAATTAATATTTTTGACATTTTTTTTATTCACATATTTTTCATGTACCCCACCCACTTCTGCCCATGATGAACCCTTAAGGGCAGTTTCGGTAGCAGTGAGATGACGATTCCGCAAATGTGCCATACGGATTGTCCTGTCTTGACGTCGCGACGTCACGCGTGGACGCCCAGACCGCGGTCGGTCTGCTAAATGCCCTGTCTCCCTTAAACGTCTAACAAGACGTTCAATTGTTGAGACGTTAACCCCAAAATGATTGGCAACTTGCTGTTGCCTCTGACCCTGCATCAGCAACGCAATTGCCCTACCCCTCTGAACATCAGTCAATCGTACCACGATTGAAAAAAAGTTCAAAGCAGCGTAAAAATGAAAAGAAAAATCGGTAAAAGAATCGAAGAGCGTTGTGTATCATTGAAGTGTACCAAATGGTGTGAGGAAATCTTGTGCTGAAGGTTTAAACATGCTTGTTTTGCACGAAATTTTGGCTTTCCGTATTATCCGTGCAATGCACTGTGTAGTGCACGGTTGAATGATATCACACACTGGGTAGATAGCACATCGACCATAGACTCGCATACCCGCGGTTCACATTCACAGGACAATCTGTAAAAGTGTATGGCTATAGTAAACACCGTAAAAAATGGTTAAAATAAGAAGGAAAAAACTACCCTGCGTTTCTTTTTCCTTTCAGTATAAGAAATGTCCCTACCCGGCTTTCGTACGTTACATCATAAATTCCTACATACTGTCATTTTACATTCTATGATGGGGAAATCTGGGGGGTGCACACTATATAGACTTATTAACATAACAAATGTGTCCAACTACTTAGGACAAACAGATAAGCATAAAAAAAATAGTAGCAACGTAAGAAAAAAACTGGCAAGCGATGATTCAGATCGACCTGCGCATTGTACACAGTCCGATAAGAATCGTCTTTGATCACATTTTTGATAGTCAAGTACGCAAAGTGTGCAAAGTTTCTTCAGATCACGAAAACATGCCTTTATAACTGACTCCCTTAAACCGCACTTTTATATAGTAAAACTGGGGTTTACAGGGGTATCGTCGAGGCGGTTCTAACGAGTACCCACAATCTATGTTTTGTGCAGAAATATGAAAAATATCAATTTTTTATCTGAAAATTTTCATTTTTTTGGTGGTAAAATTTTCAATATAATTGAACAGGGGTGTTTTCTTAATGATGCAGACAACGAAGATTCTTTTCAGATTGTACGCACGCACAGGCTGATTCGAGTCTTCGTCGGGTCCACATGTCAAAAGATAAGGTTTGTTACGTTGAGGCGGGTATTAATTTTCAAAATTATAATCTAAGAAAAAATCTAATTATAAACTTAAATACTTACATTGATACCTGTCCCGGTTCAGTATTCAAATGCCGAAAAAATACCTTGTTCCAATAAAATTAGCAAGAACGAGCAACATGACTGACACGAGTATCACAAAGTAATGTAATTTTAATACACGAGTTACGCCTGCTTATTGTAATTTGACACACTTGGTCGATTTTTCCACCATTTTTACGAGGGAATTACCTTTTTGAGACTTTCTGTTTGCGTTCGTTTTTGCGTGCATATAGATCTAGCACCTTCGGAAAAGGGGTCTACTTTAAAAGGGGAGAATTTGCTCCCGTCGGGAGCAAGAGTAGACCCCATTTTAGAGTAGATCCCTTTTCAGAATTCGATTCGGAAGCAATTATTTTCCTTTTAAATTAGACCCTTTTAGTGTAGACCCCTTTCCAGTAGGGAGTCAAACAACTTTGAAAGAGTTAGCTCCCCTGAGAGTGAAGACTTTTGCTGTTCTCTTACAGGTTACTTGGTCTACACTATATCGACATATAGCAAACGCCCTGACCACTGCAATATATCTAGCTGGTTTGTGGGATCGTCCTGGCTCGTATTTGTTTAACTGGAAGAACACCTTTCCGCTTGATGTGACCAAAATTGCACTGCGATAAAACAAACAAACAAACCAGATCACGATGGCATGCCAATATAATTATGACCCCCTTAAACCCCACTTTTATACAGTAAAACTGGGGTATACAGGGGTATACATTATATATATTATTTTTCTTATTTCTGCTCAAAACATAGATTGTGGGTACTCGTTAGAACCGCCTCGCCGAGGCGGTTCTAACGAGTAACCACGATCTATGTTTTGAGCAGACATATGTAAAATATTAGTGTTGTTTCTATCTGAAATTTTTCAGTTTTTGGAGGTGAACTTTTCTGTATATTTGAATAGGCATGTTGTCGTAATGAACCACATGAGGGCGGCTGGATACATCTGAATGACTGTGCTCCCATATTGCAAAGGAAGACAAATTTGTAGTTAGAAGGTTGTACAAGAAACCGTTCAGAAATGGGACTTTTCAATATGAAACGTATTCCCATACCCTTCTAGAGTAAAATACGCTGCCTATTCAGGATCTACACTCCTCTCTATAATAAGAAAGCTTTATAAAAATGAGGCTACTGAAAAAGAAAAGAATTTGTTCCCCAGTCCTTTCAGAACAGAACGCGGTGCCTAATCAGGGTCTGCACTGTGTGCGACTCATCCAGCAATTTTACAAAGATGTCATTGCATTTGGTCAAGTTGTAGGTCAAGTATGGTAAGAATAACATATATATAAAATATATAGAAAAATTCACCTCCAAAAACTAAAAAACATTCAGATAAAAAACTCTGATATGTTTCATATTTCTGCTCAAAACATAGATTGTGCGAACTCGCTAGAACCGCCTTGGCGAGGCGGTTCTAACGAGTACCCACTATCTATGTTTTTGAGCAAAAATAAGAAAGATAATGTATACCCTTGTAAACCCCAGTTTTACTATATAAAAGTGAGGTTTAAGGGGGGGTCAAAATTATATAGGTGTGTTTACGTAATAGGGTATATACGGTGAGTAAATATTCATTTTTGCAAGGAATGGCCTAAGTCTACCCTATTTCATCCAGTTTATGCATGGTAGGAAGATAGACTTTATCGTTTTAATTTCCATTTTGCAAGCTTGTTTAAGTTTTAATATACTCATAGATGTGTTTAATGGACCTTGTTCACCACTGTATCCAATGGTAGATTTACACACAAAAAGGACAGCAGTTCCGGATTGTCGAGCGGTTAGAATTCCTGACTTCGGATTTCGAGGTCCGTGGTTTGAACCTTGCTAGACGCAGAGTTACGTTGTAGCTCATGTAATTCTGTTTTTTTTTTCTTTTCTTAGTGCTAGACAATTAAGGTGACTAAAGACTTGGTCACGGTAAAATCGAATTAACACCCTTCTATCTAACGCCCCTCACCCCATCTCCATATACACATCCACCCACCACACCCCGTTTTTTTTGCTTTTTTTTGTTTGTTTGTTTGTTTTTTTCTACCGACCCATCACGAAAACATACCTATATAATTTTGATCCCCTTAAACCCCATTTTATATAGTAAAACTGGGGCTTATAGGGGTATACATTATTTTTCTTATTTCTGCTCAAAACATAGATTATGGGTACTCGTTAGAACCGCCTCGACGAGGCGGTTCTAACGAGTACCCACAATCTATGTCTTTAGCAGAAATATGAAAAATATCAGAATTTTTTATCTGAAAATTTTCCTTTTTTGGTTGTAAAATTTTCAATATATTTGAATAGGCGTGTTTTCGTAATGCATTTTAAGGCAGTGGTTCTAGTGTCTCTTGTTCTTTGTGTGACCCGGTGGCTACTCGCTGCGGGGCATTTTCATGTTCTATTCGGTTCGTCGTCTCACTGCTGTATTTTGTGGATCCTGTCTGGCGTTATGATTTCCCTTTTTAGGGAAGGGTTTGCTTTGCTTTCTTTGGCCCGAGGCTTGTATACTGTTATCAAGGTTTGTTTGCTCTTCCTTTTAGTATCATTGGTAGGCTTTGGTATGTGATTGTGGCTATTCCTGGGCGTATTCTATACTTTTGGGGTGATTGCCAAACCGCCATCAGATAAGGCTTTTGCAAACAGCACAGGTCCAGATGAGACGGCTCATGATAATCCGTCTCATCAGGAACTACATTGTTTGTCATTCCGTCTTTCAACTTCACAAAAAAAAAAAAAAAAATAAATAAATAAATAAATAAATAAATAAATAAATAAAAAAGAAAAAACAGGCGACATTTGTCGTCTGAAATTTGGCACCAGAGAGTTAAGTCTTTCGGTGCCAGATTTCAGACGACATTTGTCGGGGTTTTTTTGTTTTTTGTTTTTTTGGGGTTTTTTTTTTTTCGGTTTTTTTCGTTTTTTTTTTTTTTTTTTTTTTTTTTTTTTTCTCAATTAACTATCTATAAGGAAATTTATATGTAAAATTGAAAGACTGAATGTCAAACAGCTCATTAGGATTCGTCTCATCTGGATCTATGTTGTTTGCAAAAGCCTGCCATTATCACCTGTGGCAGTGAAAGAGTTAACATACAACATTTCGTCAGTCCGTTTTCTTTATCGTACCAGCCTAGTAACTGCCTAACAAATAAGTCCCTGCTAACGCTGATTACGCTAAATTCTGTATTCAACCATATGTCTTATCAACACTGATGATTATAATTAGCGAATAATTGAAAACCAAACAAAACTTCAAACTTTTGAATAAAGAAGATTTTAATCTGATTATCATATTAACATGATTAATTACAATATCAGCAGACGCCTATGAATACTTAATTCAGCTAAATCTACAGGGTTGGGTAAAAAGTGCAATCCGAGCCGTGGTCCTACTAAACACTGAAAAGGGGCTATCGGGTACCGAAAAGAACTTCAATATATTACATTTTATATATGACTTTTAACACTGAAAAATAGATTTAACATCGAAACGTCTTGTCCTGGCCTTGTACCGGTTAAAATATTATCTATACCAGGTCATCAAATCTACAAAAAATGTTAAAAACAAAAGGTCAGTGGTACATGCCTGCTTTCTGCTCTCAGATAACACTTGATAAATAAATTTGTATAACTCTGTGTGTGTGTGTGTGTGTGTGTGTGTGTGTGTGTGTGTGTGTGTGTGTGTGTGTGAGGTGGGTGGGGGTGCGTGTGTGCGTGTATGCGTGTCTGTGCGTGTGTGTTTAATTTCGGCGTAAATGCCAATCAGTTCCAGAGGCCTATAGAATTCCAGATAACCACCCACCGTAAATATTCCCGTAGGTTTTACGGTTAATGCTGGCAAATTTTAATGAGAGTCTGTAGAACTTTGTGCAGGAATTACCTCGTAGGATGGAGTAAGGGTGTGTTAGCTCAAATCCCTATTATGTCCTAAACGTTACCTACCTTGCCTTACACTGCCCGACCATGCGCAAATAATCTACAGGCGCTCGTTAAGTTTACGGTAAATTACTGGCAGCCATTTGCCAGTATTTAACGTAAAATCTACGGGGTCTTTTTGCAGTGCCCCATCAGCACTCACAGTGCTTTGATTAATATACTTTGTGATTTTCCACCATTTATAAAAGGAAGACAACTTTTGTGACTTCCTCTTTGCTTTCCGGCGCATCTAGTCCTGTGCTGAAAAGGCCCCGGATCTACTCTAAAAGGAAAGAATTTGCTCCCGACGGGAGGAAATTCTTTCCTTTTAGTGTAGATCGCTTTTTAGAAGGGTAGCAAACCAATATAAATAGAGAGTTGCCTCCCCCCACCCCCCCACCCCCCAAAAAAAATAAAATAGCTAAATAAATCAATCAAACAAAAAAAAAAAAAAAGATTGCTTATTAGAAGGGAGGCAAAACAATATAAATAGAGAGTTGCCTCCCCTAAAACAATAAAAAATGAAAAAATAAATAAATTAATAAATAAGTAAATAAATTGATATAGGTTAAAACTGCTCCTGCATGTCTCTTGACGCTGCGTCAGAAGGACTGAGCCTAGACACCAATTACTGACCACCTTCAAAGGGAGATGTCTTAATGTCCCAACTACCGGAGTCGAAGATACAGATCAACATGGGTATCCTCGTAGACTCGTAAAAAGTTTCATTCTTTGTCGAACTCTATATCCCATGCTTTATAAGTAGTCTTGAGAATTTCACGATCATAAAGAAACAAAATATTGTCAAATGATGCATTTTCATAACTCTTTACATACTTTCCAATAGTACTATTCGAATTCATTGCTATGTACCCCCGACACTGTAACCAGGGTATGGGAACACATTATCACATATACAAAAGGTAGGTTGTCATGCCAAATATAGTAATGAATATGTGATAAAGTAATGTATCGGGCACTTGATATCGTGATATCCAGCTCTAAATTGTAGACCTCCGCATACCCCTGTTTTTTTCTATACATGTATATTATTCAGGGTGGGTAGCCATTACGGGGCCTAAGAATCACGTCTTACGCGGTGGGAAAAAAGCCTATGTTGAGATATTTGATGTTACTGACACATCGCGACCGTTTTATTACAAAAGCTTCGGCCTCAGTTTTCAACACCTCCCACGGGACCTGGCGAATGTTAATGCATGGAAAACCATGTTTGATCCCTATACTGATTCCCTTTCTAGTCATCTGTATAATATTGCGTTTAAACAGGCTGAAATCTCATACCCTATTTTCTTGCCCAGCATCCTAATCTATATATCCTCCTGAAGTTTCAATGAGTGCTCTGCATCTCTAATTTTTCGGTACCAACGCAGTCATTTGCGAACAGTCTTATTTCTGCGCCAGTGTCAGTGGAAAAGTCATTTATATACACGAGAACAATAATGGATCAGGAATGACACCAGACAAGCTGGGACCCACTCCAAAGTTTCACCATTAACGAAAACTCGCTGTTTTCTATAACAAAGAAAGGAATCTATCCATCTGAGAGTCTCAAAACACAGTAAATGTAAAGTAATTCACAACATCGGCGCTACAACTATTGCTGCTCTAATTAATTGCAGAATTACAGAACGCGGCGTCTGGTCAGGGTCTACACCGTTTGCACCAAGTACATGCATTTCTATAAAACATGGTAATAATAAAATCTAACAAGACGCCCCTTCTATTGGAAATGGACCAAAGAGTTATGATAGAAAAGTCCATCCCGCATAAATGGGTTAATAATAAAAACTTTTTATAACAATTTTAAATAAAACCTTAAATTATTAGAAACACTTCAACATGTAAAATAGACAGGCTATTTTAGAGATTTTATACTTATTTTACAGGCATAAAACTTGCATATAAAATGCGATTTTATTCCAAAACATACTTTCAATGGACTATGAACTTAACTCATAAAATGGGTCTTTTTGTTATATATCAGCGTCGTTTTGCCTCTTTTTGCGCCTTATTGCGTCCTTATACTACCTTCTTGCGTCTTTTTGTTCCTTTTTGCTCATTTATTGCATCCGTTTTTGCGGGTATAGCATGTGCGTTTCCTGTTAGCCATAAACTTTAAAAGTAACATATTAATAATAAAAAGCTGCTGTAATTACTTAAACACCTAAATCTATAAGATACACTTGAACATATAAAAACAGACAGACTATTTTAGAAATGTTGTTGGGAGGCGCTAGCTGAAACTGTTTAGAATACCTTTACTTATTTTACAGGCATAAAACATATAAGATGAATATAAGATGTAATCTTATGTTAAAACATATTTTAAATAGACTATCAACTCATAAAATGGGTCTTTTTTGCTTCATTTTAGCGTCTTTTTGCGCTTTTTTGCGTCTTTCCTTTCCTTTCGGGTGTTTAGGCACCCACCACTATTGCGTTAACGGACTACTTAATGTTCATTCGATAGAAATAGAGAGACCATATTCAGGACAGAATCGCCCAGGATCCGTTGCCAACAAATCGGAACATAGCCCGTGCCAGAAAAAAAGTACGTTGTTTATGCAATATCACATAGGACTCGTTCCTCCTCAAATTCTGTAGCAGGACGAAAACAATTGTAATTCGACCTATGCACCATACAGCCAGGCTTTTCACAAACTGTTTAGGTGAAAGTGGAATAACAGTGACTTTAATAACCGATTTCCTACACGAAAAGTGAGGGAATGATGAAAAAATGCAAATAAAATGTCCATGTGTTTGAGTAAAGTATTTTCATGTCGTAACTTTTCCTATCCGGGAAAGAGTAAGGGAGCCTTGAAAACCACATTTGGGTCACACCTAATACGGCTGTTATGTCTTGTGTTCCGTGAACTAACAAGTTCAATATACTTACGCTTTCACTGCAGAACTTTCTACCGAGAGTGGGCCGTCTATAGGCAACTTCTTTAATAAATTCTACATAGGCGCAGGCCTAGTAACAGGTTACTTGATCACTTAGGCCCCGTAATGGCTACCCACCGTGTTAATGGGGAGCATGGGTGTATATAGATTTGTGTATATATTTGTTAACGTAATGGACCAGATAATAATAAAAGGGCAAATGAGCAGGTCACATGATGCTTCGACGTTCATGCGACTTAATGCGAAATTCAGAAAACGCCATGTCGTTGCATCGACGTTAATGCGACGTTGTAAACAAACGTCATATGCCGGCTGGGAATCGTATTCCTTAGTTGTGCTAGGAAGGAGTAGTATGTAAAGAGATGATCAGTATAAAAGGAAACACACGGTAAATTTTCCGCCAAGGGAACCAACTTCTACAAGGGAGACAACTTTTCAACACGCCTTTTCAAGTGTAAAGAAAATTTCACCCGCAAAAACTGAAAAAAAAATCAGATAAAAACTCTGATATTTTTCATATTTCCGCTCAAAACATAAATTGTGTACCGCCTCGGCGAGGCGGTTCTAACGAGTACCCACAATCTATATTTTTTAGCAAAAATAAGAAAAATAATGTATACCCGTGTGAACCCCAGTTTTACTATATAAAAGTGCGGTTTAAGGGGGTCAAAATTATATAGGCATGTTTTCGTGATGGATTTTCTATACATACTAGTCATCTTCTGAAAAAGGTTATCCCTTTAGAGAAGACCCCTTTTCAGAAGGGAGACAAAACAATATTTCTTCTTTTGTAATCACACGGAAATCAGTTTAAAGACACATATTCTCTGCCTCTTGGCTGGGGTTGTCCATCATGATTGCACGCAATATACAACCCTGATAGGGGTGGCTCAGATCAAAGTCTGGTCTTATCTAAGTGCTTATGGGGTGATTATCCCTGTCTGAAGTATGTTTAGGTGGGGCCAGAAAGGGGGAAAATGAATATATTCTAATAAAGTGTTCATTGGTTTACCTAAACTATATGAATATTTTGATTTAATTATAAATTCTATTGATTAATTTTTAAAAGAAATACCTAAATTCAATTATGCATTAGTTGTTGTTGTTTTTTTTTTTTGTGTGTGTGTTTTTTTGTTTTTTTTTTTACTTTTATGTATTCTTATTGAAATATAATATGAATTTATATAAATGAATTCTTAGTTTTCAGAGTTGTCGAAAAAAATAAATAAATAAAGACAGATTTTTTTTTCTTTTTTTTTTATTTACTTTTATTTATGCATTAGGTAAAAGAAGAACACTTCAAAAGATCAGAATTGTTATGAGAAACGAAACATTTTGAACATAGATTGAAGCTATAAAATGTTTTGTTTTCTAAATCTATGTTTTCCATAAATGACTGAATGACGAAGAAATGCCAGACATTGTTTTATTTACCCAATCTATTATCACAAATGTTGAATTCCTGATTAAAAAGAGTGAATAAAAGAAAACAGGTGTCTAAGTGATTTTAAATGAATAAAGTTATAATTGTTTATGAAACTTTTAATTCCATACTTTAGCAAAATGGTTTCAAATAGATAGAAGAACAAAAACCTTTTTTTTTTTATACTTCTAGCCATTTAACTGGTTTCCCCATATCTGGCCCCTACCTATTTGAGAGACATAGGTCACCACAGATGTATTATTTGTTATCTGCATATTTCACTAATAGGGTCATTATGATATAATGCAACGGAATATGTGTCTTAAAGGAAAGTCAGTATAAGGTTAGTTAGGCTGCATCAAGCGAAAAAGTACCTTGGAACATGTGCGGCTTGCGCATTCAAATCATTCTGCGCATGCGTCAAGTATGATATGGGCCTTTCCAGTCATACATCCCACAGTATCCACTGATTTTATAAGCAGACAGTGAAGGCCCTGATCAGACTGCGCGGATGCGCAGTCTGATCAGTGCCTTCGCTGTCTGCATATGGCCGAAGACACGTGTTTGCATGGCGCGGCCCAATGGATAAGTTCCTATTTTTCTAGACATGTTGGCAAGGAAGTTTCCAACGAAGTAATGAATTTGTCATGATGATAAATTTAGAATTGATGCCAAAGATTATGAACATGCTTCATAAGTGTTGTGCAAAGATAAACTGTGTTTTCAGTGAAATTAGTTTCAACTACACCCCAGGTCTTTGGAAACTACAATGTTTAAATGTACAAATACATTATTCTGTATACAGATAATAGAAAGCATCTGGTCCAATAAATAAAAAGATAAATCAAACTATAATATTGTCCAGTGACCCAAGACTTCTGGCCCCCAGCTCTATTCTGGCAAAAAGAAAATTGAAACCAGAAGTGACAGGTCACCTGACAGGGGTAGATGTACATCTATAATCACACCTGCACGTACAATCTATTTGGTCAACACAAGACTATTCTGAAGTGCTTTCTAAGTACATGTATATGATATTTTCTAATTCATTTTAACTCTAGTCCTGCGGAACCCGGATATACCCTGCCTTTGCAAACAATGTAGATCCACATCAGTCGGCTTCTGAAGAAGCCAACTGATCTGGATCTGCACTGTTTGCCATTAAGTATGCAAATATATAGCAACAAACCGGATCAAGTTATCTGATTGGCTGAAGTAGGCGTTGCATCTTAGTTTATTCAGCAGGACAAGGGTTAAACCAGAATACCAGAAAACATTGATCCGGCTAGCGAGAATGCTTCGTCACCATATGCACGCCCTCCTGTTTGAACACTCATTGAATCATTTGGCATAAGAAACACCCCAGTCGTTACAACAGCCACATGCCACCCCGAGCCATCGCTTGGATTATAGGAATATCCAATTGTATCATCATTGTGTTGCAACTTCAAATGTAGACTGCTATTTCTGTGTCCATGGCAGTACGCTGTAAATATATACGTTCCTTCGAATGGTGCTCGAAATATTCCACTTGTGTTACTGTATGCAGAGCCAACATTTTCATAGACGTGGTCAAAGACAAGTGTAGTATATACACTGTGCGTTACGACGTGGGACAGAGCTGCTCTGAAGGAAACTCTTCGATGGAGAGTATCTATACAATACACAAATAAAATGTATTATTGCATAAAAAGCATTGTCGCACGTTATTAACAGACATGCATTAACAGGCGAAAAGCCGTATATTAACAAGGCAATTCATGCGCTGTTAATGCACGGCTACGCAACATTCAATACGATCGTACCGGGGCCACAGATTTGCTGCCGTAACGAGATGTGTACTGCCCGGCCCTAGAACAAGCAGAGTCCGTGGAAAATGAGTTCGCGAGACATCAGTGAAAGGGCGAAACAAAATAGTGCAAGAAATAACGCGAAATGTAGCAAATGTTTTCAGTTTTTATGCAATGAAAGCGATCGAACATGTTTTTTCAATGCATTAACATTCGCAAGGTCACTAGGGAGGTGTTGAAAATCGCGGTCTCCGGCCTCGGTTTTCAACACCTCAGTCGGGACCTGGCGAATGTTAATGCATGAAAAACCATGTTTGATCCCTATAATGATATGACAAATTGAGCCGGGTCATAGCATTTCCTACGATTGCATGTGCGCCCAGCAAAGATTCAGATCAGACTGCGCGAATGTTTAATAAAACTTATTCAAAAGAACTACAGTTGAATAAAACTAATGCTCTGACATCGAAACACCGTTTCTGGATTAAAAATTATCAATATCTAATGACAGTCTGTACTAAATGACAAACTGGCAGACGTTGATTTTGATACCATAAATTTTGCACGTCTGGATGTCGATGTCCCTCGTGCAACATTCTATAGTGTATTTATTTCTCAGTTAATTCGTTTTGCTTGAGCATCTATTCAAGCTAGTTACTTTATATATGAAATAAAATTTAACTGCTTAACCTCTTAAGCAAGGATATCGTTATCATAAACTACGTAAAACATTTTCTAAGTCTTATCGCCTTCATTCACAATAACTGTCGAAATATTGGTTTGAAACTCTTCTGCAAGAAGGTATGTCCATTCCAAGGCGGATCTGCTGATGCTAACCATTTTCGTTGCATTTATGGCATTCTGGTTGTCCGCTGTACGGCTGCTCACTTTGCTTCCTGTTTTCATGTTTTTATGCTAGCTTGTTGTGGTGCTAGCATTGCGGTCATCATCTTAGATGGCTGCCCACTTTGTTTTCCGTTTTCCTATGTATGTTCTATATGTATTATTTTATTGTTTGAAGCTGCATCGAGAGATAAGATGCGGTTTCACGCGAGTAAAACTGGTGTAAACCCCTACCAAGCTTTAGACTTGTGTAAAATGTTTACTGGGTAGTACTTATTTCAACTGACCGTTCCAAGGCGGTTCCTTTGTTGCAGTTCTTCGTCAGTGGTTTCGTACGTTTGCTTCTCGTACGTTTGTTCGATTTGTGCTTGTTTGGATATGTCGGTTTCCTCTTCCTCTTAGTGTCTGGGAATGACTGCGGTTTGTGATTGTGGCACTCCCTGGACTTTTCTCTTACCGTTGTTTTTCATATGTTGTGTTTGTTTTATCATTATTTATTCCTCATCTCTCCTGCTTCTGGTGCCTAGGGAAGGCTGTACTTCGCTCTTTCGTCATTTCCTGTGTATCTTTAGTTATATCTTTATGTATGTTTCTCTAGATCCCGCCAAAGGTGAAGCTTAATTGACGTTTTATTGTAAATACTAAATCCGCTCTACGATGTTGCGCAGAAAGATATAGGTTTGGTCTTACACACTGCATACACATTAGGAAAACTATGTCTCTGTATCTGTTTGACCATAATGTTGTTGTTCATTATCTATCAAAGCGCTGGTTATACAGAAAGTTTTAATTTAGTGAGAATTGCTGTTAAAGACATACCTAAAACGAGACCAAAAAGTGGTACCACTCTCTAATGCCTTGCATGTATGTCATGGTGAAATTTTTATTTTGGATAGCCATTTTGCCAGTTTTGGAGAAGAAACTGTCCTTTTGGCTTTCTGCTTGTAGTTTTTTGATTGTAGTGCCATTACTTTAAGTGCGTTTTTCTTTCCATTTTTTTGTCTAGGAACGGAAGGTTTTAGGTAATTCAATCACTTCTTGGTCATTGCCTTCCTTTCTATTGATTGTCCCACCCTAGGTGCTATGCAAGCGGGATCAAAGGCATACCATAAAAAGATTATTATGATATCCCACCAGGGGTGATAAAGAGGCCTTCTGAAGGGCCATATGGTATTACCTATAGATCAGATAAATAAGCCAGTAGTAAATTCCCCTGTTGGACTTCTACCTGTACATCGTTTATTGGTAGTATACTACGTTTTGTTGTGACCAGTCTGTCATCAATGATAAGCCAAATGACCAAGACACATCTCATTTTTATGTCTTTAACCCATTGTAAACTGAATGAACTCCCCAACACTATATATTGGAAGATTCTAATTTCAATTTTAGGTAAATCAGGCTATGTAAATTTGATATTCCTAGAGAAAATTGGTTGAACTTTTTGCAAACAGTGAAGACCCTGCGGGGTCTGATCTGGGTCTGTACTGTTTGCCAATTACTCTTTAAGGGGTCTCCCGACTACAATGGGTTAAGTGATCAAATTGAAATACACTTACCTGAAATGTTTGATGTATCATGTTTTAGTTCACTCATTTGTCGCATTAGATTGTCTTGCGTTACATTGAGGCTCTTCAAATTCTTGTTTAGCTTATCATTACCACTTGTTATACGTGTTATATTGTGGTTAATGTTCTGCCATAACTGATCTTGAATTAATCTTCTAGCCACAATCGATGCATTTAAATGCTCTAGCACGTTTTGGTTATTCTTCATGGTCGTTTCTAATCGACTGACATTTTTACTTGTTCTGTTGCTATAAGATCTTAGTGTTTGTTCGTTCTGTTTTAGAGTCTTTTCAAAACTGATCATCTTCAGATCAAAGTTGCTAAGTTGATTTTCTTGTTCTGCTGTTGCATTTTCTAACTTTGTTACAACATTGGACATGTTACTAACTCTCAGCTCATTTTGAAGAATTGATGTTTCTAGAGTTTGATACGTATTACTTAATTCTAATTTTGCCAGGGATGCAGTTAAGCCATTAATTATATCGTCAGTTTCAGATTTGTACCTATCAAATTTATTTTGGATGCTGATAAAAGCATTCTCGAGTTGCCCAACCCATGCAGACATGTTTGCAGCCTGTGTTTTCATTTCTTCTACCTCTTTAAACAAACTAAGACGAGACATTTTCTCATCGGCAAGTAAAAGATGCAAATATTGAATATCACTCGTTCTCGATGCATTGGAATTTCCTGATGCCTCATTTAAGATAAATCCAAAACTTCCACTGAAAAGCACAGTGGTGCTACCGATAACAAATAAAACAATACTAAGCATTTTGACAATGCTTTCAGTTGTTCTGTCAGTTTGAGTTTCACACGGTGTATATAATAATCGCTGTATGTTCAGGCTATGCCTCTAACACTTTCGCAATTACAACTGAAGCATGTAAAACTAATACAATGCAATCAGCGCACAGTGAATAACTGCAGTAGTCTGTACATCAACAAAGTCTTCTCAAGGTCTCAATTAGAATCAGCGAAAGTCTTATGTGGGGTATATTCTGATCAGACCGTGCAGGCCTTTGCTGAATGTACATTACATTAAATATGTTTTAATGTAATCAGGCTACTTATTATTTAGATTACATCAAATCAAAGTTTTCAATTTATCAGTGCATTATGATAAACTTACCGTAGTTATGCCCAAAGTGAACGTTTGTAATAAACTTTTAAACCAATTAAGATATTTTTTTGCAAACAGTGCAGATCCAGATGAGAGTGTTCGTAACTAGCCGTCTAATCAGAAACAATACTGTTTGCCATTTTGCTTTTGATTTTAGACTGAAAACCCTCTTTCCATCATTTGACAGGTCAAAGTTCAATTATAGAATAGTTGACTTCAGGAACTAAGAGTTGAAAGGATTAAGCCCTGCATACAATTTTGTTATTGACGGCTCCAAAGCAATACATCTAGTCCTATTATTATTTGTTTGTTCTATTTTCGCTGAAGTTATGTTTTGTGCGAAAGTAAATATGGAGGTACACAAGAAAGGCTAATCGACCACTGAAAATATTTCATGTCACCGGATACGAGTTGAATGACACAAAACAATATCACAAAACAGCACTTCAAAACAGAAAGAGCAAATGAAAAGAAACTGCAACAACCCAGCTAGCATTCTACGTAAATCTACATCGGGCCGTCATCGGCCCGTCAGCTACCCGGGCGGGCCGATGACGGCCCGATGTAGATTTACGTAGAATGCTGACTGGGAAAATACTGCTTGTAAGGGCATACAGCACAGTTGTTTTAGGGGTCTGAAGCTGATTATATTAGAGCCAGTCCGAATACATTCTGCTAAATATAATTTATCGGATCGCTAAGGGGTTTATCTTATGGTCACATCTTACATATTCTTCCTAATACGATAAAATATCATAAAAGGGATTGCCAGAGAGAGAGAGAGAGAGAGAAAGAGAGAGAGAGAGAGAGTCTTGTTCGAACATTCATAAAAGACGCCAAATACCCACAGTGTTTAGACCTTTCGACAACAACCTGATCTAGCCATCCTCTGTGCTACTAGAGCATCCCTGTTTCTGGGCTTCGATGGTCATAGGTTTATTCCCAGTCAGCATTCTACGTAAATCTATATCGGGCCGTCATCGGCCCGTCAGGGTAGCTAACGGGCCGATGACGGGCCGATGTAGATTTACGTAGAATGCTAGCTGGGAATTGTAGAATATACTTTCAATGTCACATCAGTGATATTTGATGATGTGATTTTTGTCCCTTGTCAGTTACATAATGCAGTTCCCTTGGGTAAATTTGAATCTAACTCAGTCCTCTCTTACTGACAGACGGAGTGTCTCATCCACTTGGCAAGGAACTTCAAACCTTTATATAAAAAAAAAGTTTCGTAGCACCGTATTGCGTCAAACTTTGTCGCGACGTCATTGTAGATTAAGCAGTCCATAAGCTCTGTTTCCATTAAAATGACCAATTCTTTTTCCTCTTTTAGAACATGCCCATTAGCTCTTCTGTACAACAGTACAGAAAGAGTTTTTGCACTACACCCACGAAACTCGGCGTTATCGACGTCGACATTGGTGTTGACGTCGGCGTCCACAAATGTCTAACGTTTTTTGTTGAATTTGTTTTGTTAAGATTTATATCTTTAAGATCCATAAATGGATTTAGTTAATACTTAGTACGTGCGTCAGCCCCGTACTTTACTATTGTATAGTAGGATATATTATATTTTCTGGTCATTTGTGATCATTGAGCCTACTCCGAGAGTTTTGAAAATTTATATGAGGGTCACCGATGAGGCTTAATTGGTCGGAACTAGCTAGACTGGCCCAGAAAACTGAATATTTCAGCTGTTTTCAATTTTGTTACCGTGTTCATTGCTTTCAAGGGCCAATATTTCATAAGATAAAGTGAGCTACCATATTCTACAATTTCAAAGGCAATGTCTAAATGGGCCTGAAATATTGCTGACTGTACAGTTTTCGCCGTACAGCATAATAGTAAAACAGTAATCAGGGGCAATTTCTTTTGTTAGAAAAAAAAAAAGAACACTTTTTATCGTAGCATAATTGCATTTCAAGTGTCAAGTCAATGTATATGTGCAAGTTTCAGATGATTAAGGTAATAGATACTCAAGTTATAAGGCAAACTGTGATTTTGTTTTGCAAGAATTATCGTTGCTGATAAAAGTAAAGACTTTAAGCAGCCAGTTGATCTGCGCAGACATACACATTCTACTGTGTTATAATAACCAGAAACAAATAAAATGTTTAATAAGAATTAACTAAACTTTGGCTTAAACATATTTAAATTTGTATAAATAACTTTATCAAAGGGTATGTTTTTTTTTCCGGGTGATTATAATTGACAAAAATTGTCTTAAGGATTTATGCTCCCCGAAGGGAGAGCATATAGTCGCCGCTTTGTCCGTCCGTCACACTTTTGTCCAGAGCATATCTCTTAAAGTATTTAAGGTAATTTAATGAAACTTGATCCACTGATAGAGGACCATGAGGAAAATTGCAGAATTCAAGATTCATAACCCTGTCACCAGTATTTACGGAGTTACTTCCCTTCATAATTTTTGCAATAAAAAGCTTGTCTGGAGCATATCTCTGAAAGTATAGAAAGGAATTAAATGAAACTTGAAACAATGTAACAACCTGCTGTACATTGACCCTGGATTATTCCAATATATTAAAAGTACATTTACATAACCGTAAACATTCATCGAGTAATACTCATTAGAAGCACCTCACTGACATGCTTCTAATGAGTACCCACAACATGTTTTTGTAGAGAAATAAGAAAAAATATCAATACTTCTCATCATCATTGGATTTTTGATTAACCTGCAAGTACAGGGGCAACATCCACATCAATGGGCCCTCTACCAGGTAGCTGGCTTGCTGAAAGTGTGGCAGATCTCACACCAGATCTCCAGGTATGTCTATCATGAGGGTTGATAGTAGAAGGAGGGGGTGGTCGGGTGTGGCGAAGGTGTCGTGTATCTTACCTCACCGGGGCATCCAACTGATACTGGCTTACAGCTGGGCAAGGCCTGCTATCCTTGTAGCAGGTAAGGGCAGAGGGGAATGTTTCTGTCGGTTTGTCCGTAAACATTCTTGTTAGCTCCATAACTCTGTAACTATTCAGGATATCTTCATGCAATTTTATAGGAATATGTATTAGGTCAGGATGATGTGTCGCACACAAGAATGATTGGTCCCCCTTTCTTAATGTCCAAGTTATGTCTCTTTGATTATTTTTTTTCCCAAACATTCTTGTACACACCATAACTCAGTAACCATTAGGAATATCTTCATGGAACTTTATAGGAATGTGTACTAGGTCATGATGATATCACACGCACAAGAATGATTGGTCCTCCTTTCTTATTTTACAATAAACGTCAAAAAGATTGCCTTTGGAAACACACTACAGATAAGAAAATGGGAGTCTCGGTTTTATTGAGACTCTTCATAAGCAGTAATGAAGTTTGCAACACTGCTTACACCCTCTAGCGTATACATGAGCAGAACTCCATTTTCAAAGATTCCACAATGGGCCCAATGATCCCAAAGGAAATGAAATATAAGTTATGCCCGTTTTATTAATTTTTCCAACCATCCTTCCGTCAACACTCTTTTACACACCATAACTCAGTAACCGTTCAGGATATCTTCATGCAGTTTTATAGGAATATGTATTAGGTCAGGACGATGTGTCCCACACGAATGATTGTTCTCCCTTTCTTAGTTTCCAAGTTATGCCCCTTTGATTAATTTTTTCCAAACATTCTTGTACGTACCATAACTCAGTAACCGTTAGGGATATCTTCATGCAACTTTGTAGGAATATGTATTAGGTCACGCTGATGTGTCACGTACAACAATGATTGTTCCTCCTTTCTTATTTTCCAAGTTATGCCCCTTTTATTTTTCCAAGCATTCTAATACGCTTCATAATTCAGTAACAGTTCAGAATATCTTCATGCAATTTTACAGGAAATATTAGGTCAGGATGATGTGTCGTGCACAAGAATGATTGTTCCCCTTTTCTTAAATTCCAAGTTATGGCCCTTTGATTAATTTTTCCAGAATTCTCGTACGCGCCATAACTAAGTAACCATTAGAGATATCTTCATGTAACTTAATAGGAATATGTATTAGGTCATGACGATGTGTCCCACTCAAGAATGATTATTCCCCCTTTCTTATGTTCCGTTATGCCCCTTTGATTTATTTTTCCAAACATTCTTGTATGCTCCACAATTCAGTAACAGTTCAGAATATCTTCATGCAATTTTATGGGAATATGTATTAGGTCAGGAAGATGTGTTGCGCTAAAGAATGATTGTTCTCCCTTGCTTAATTTCCAAGTTATGCCCCTTTGATTACTTTTTCCAGAATTCTTGTATGCGGCGTAACTCAGTAACTATCAGGGATATCTTCTTGTAACTTTATAAGAATATGTATTAGGTCTCGACAACATGTTACGCACAAGATGATTGTTCCCTCTTTCATAGTTTGCAAGTTATGCCCCTTTGATTACTTCTTTTTGGAACATTCTTGTATGTGCCATAACTCCATTACCGTTAGGGATGTCTTCATGCAACTTTATAGGAATGTGTATTAGGTCAGGATGACGTGTTGCATACAAGAAGGATTGCTCCCCCTTTCTAGTTACCAGTGGTCGAAGCTTTTAATTATTATTCCATAACTACCTTTATTATATACAAAGTAATGAAATATAGAGAATTATTAATGAAATAAAATGCATATTTTCACTAGTGAAATATAAGTTTTATATTTTCACTAGTGAAAATATAAAACTTATATTTTCACTCCTCTGAGCAGTGAAAAATATAAGATCTGGATCTACTGTTTTCTTATTTACATTAATGTTTTCATTACACTAGATGAAAATTTTTATGGTATTCACTGAAAAAGAGTAAATTTTCTTTTTATTTTATTTTTATACGCCAATGCGCGTTTCTGACGTCATATCTAACGTCACCAAACAAAACAAAACATGAACGTCATGGCGCCAAGGGACAAAACTGCGTGTCAGACTTTTCCTTGCAAATGCAAGAATTGCATCTCTTCTATCGAAAGTGATGTATATAATAAAAAGAAAATTCAAATGTTTGTCGTGAATATGACTTTTATTTCATCTCGTGAAGTGAAAAAATGTATATTTCATGCGTGCCTTCGGCACTCATGAAATATACATTTTTTCACTTCACTCGATGAAATAAAAGTCATATTCACTCCAAACATTTGAATATCCTCTATATATGCAAATTAATTGTTTAGGCTGTTCTCATTCAATCCATAAAGCCATAACCCTTTGAAATATTTTAATGAAATTTTGTAGGAATGTATATAATAATGGGGCAATATATAATGAGCAAGAACCACAACTCTGGCTTACTTATGTCCTGAATTATTTGCCCTATAACTAAATTTTCTTTGCCTTCTCTAATTCCTCAACCATTTTAAATATTTTTACGAAACTTAATGGTGGTGTGTATATTGCCAAGGGAATACATTAGGACCAAGAATGGTAACTCTAGTGTACCTAGTTTATGAATTATTTCCCTTGTTTGACTGCTGCTTTTCTCAACATCTGTGGCACTTCATCCTTGAAGCTTTTTTTATTTATTTATACCAACAGTATTTAAAATGTTAATTTTTTAGTATAGATGCAATCATTAATTACAGACTTGCTATTACTGGCCTGTTCATCTTTTAGTCATACGCATAGTGTACATTGGTTACAATTCCTTTAAAAATGTTGGCCCCACTGTCTTAGCAAACAGGCGTATAATGCGCAACTTGCAAAGCTTTTGTTCTCCCTTTCTCTGGGAGATGACACAAAATGACCCACTAGGTTTGACGTGTCGTTAAACCCCAACACAATCAATGACAGCCCTCTCTGTCAGCTGCTGCCATGTCATCTTAGGCCTCTCAGGCCAACGCTTTCCATCAAGCTATATGTCACAGGCTGTCTTGACTGCACCATAGGAGCGTTCCACATGTCCATACCAGTGGAGCCTTCTCTCCTTCAGAATGAGGGCCAGATCCTCAATGCCAAGCAATGCGGCTTGACATTGCTGATCTGTCTGATCATTGCCCTGTCATTCCGCTGCAGACGTTAGAGGTCTGGCTTTGTCAATGGCCAAGGCTCACTGGCATGGAGCATTGCGCTCCGCA
Source organism: Anodontia alba (assembly GCA_964016985.1). Lineage (NCBI taxonomy): Eukaryota > Metazoa > Mollusca > Bivalvia > Lucinida > Lucinidae > Anodontia > Anodontia alba. The sequence goes on from OZ024830.1 coordinate 30,513,336, forward strand.
CACAAGAGCTGTACCCACGGCCACGTGTCTTGAAAGAAAGGTAATGAGAAGACAGAACTGATAGTAGCTCCTTGAACTTCTCTCAGGCGGTTTTCACACGTGTTGTGGTTGACAGTTCACAGCCGCCGGCTGCTGAATGCGTGTCTCTGAGGTAGCAAAAGGAAGCTACCACCTCCAGCTTGTCAGGTCCGACTTGGACTTCCCACTGTGGTCTGCTGTCCAAGGGTCGCGTAGTTCCCTGGCGCGTGTACATCTGTAATCAGGTTCCTTTGTCAAGCGCTTGAGCCCACTGCATTTCTTGTGCATCCAGTGCTTGTAGGCATTGCAGAAGATGCTCTTGCTGCCCGCTCCAGTACGACAAACGGCGCATGGAAACTCGCCTGAACTCTGCAAGCGGTCCAGACCTGTGCTACAGATCATGATCTTTGTCTTTTCTGCGTTTACTCTCAGTCCAATCTCCTCCATTACCGTATGTTATACTTTACTGTATGTATTTGATCAGACAGGCCTGAGCAAACAGTGTAGACCCTGATGAGACGCCGCGTTTGCGGCGTCTCATCAGGGTCTACACTGTTTGCCACTCATCCAGATATTTTTAGACACAACAGTGGTAGTAAACTGTACTTGTTCGAATTTTAGATAAAGTATGGTAAGGAGATGAGGTGTCTGAATACTAAGGGTAAATACGGTAAAAGTAACAAACACAGAAATCAAATGATCGACTTTTAGCAAATCAGTAATGATAATCATTTTTTTATGGAATTTATCGATTCGATTAATTGTGCCAGTCTTACTGATTAGGATTTTTTTTTAACTTTGCTACAATGGACAGTGAAGATACTAATGACTACATAGATAGACAGGCTGATCTGGGCCTTCGTTGTCTACACATTTTTGCATGGCTCAGCCCAATATATTCATTCAAGAACATCAATAATCAGGGCCCAGTTGTTCAAAATAACGATGTCGTTATCATTAAAACTTTAACAATTAAATATGGCATATATGCTAATATTTTGGCTGCAAAAATACCTGTGAATTAGATATTGTACTTACAAAAACAGTTAATATTTAGACCACTAACGAGCTCGTTAAGTTAACAATGCTTTGAACAACTGGGCTCAGATCTTCCGACATACTAAAAACTCATTACGAAAACGTGCCTATTCAAATATATTGAAAATTTCACCACCAAAAAAACTGAAAGTTTCCAGATAAAAGTTCTGATATTTTTTCATATTACTGCTCAAAACATAGATTTTGGGTAGTCGTTAGAACTTTCTTGCCGAGGCGGTTCTAACGAGAACCCACAATCTGTTTTTGAGCAGAATTAAGAAAAACAATGTATACCTCTCTTAGCCCCAGTATTACTATATAAAAGTGGGGTTTAAGGGGGTCAGAATTATATAGGTATGTTTTCGTGATGTGATCGGAATGCTTATATACCATATTTGCCCATAACTGTATGGGAAGCATCTGAGTGGCTTTCTTGACTGGGATCACAATGTCTGGGTTTTGATTCCCACTAGAGGCAGAATTTGGCTCATAACTATACAGCACTTCATCACACAGCCTTTTATTATGATTCTTCCATAATCTGGATACGACTTAAATAATGTTGAATGGGACGTAAAACACCAAACCATCATGATTGTTTGGCGCTTCATTGCACAGAGCCTTTCATTATCACACCTCTCTCATCTGGACATGAGTTAAATAATGTTGATAGGGACGTAAAACCTAATATGGTACTTCTTTGCACAAAGCCTGTCGTCATCAACACTATCTTCTTAATATGAGTAAAACAATGTTGATATGGACGTAAAACACTGTCTACCATATGTATCCTAAATATGTAAGTTATTTTGAAAAAAAAAATGGCGGACAGTGTAGATCCTGATTAAAGGAGCAGTTCTTGGTCTGCACTGACAAGCCTGTGCACATATAAAGAGAACATATGTGCCCATCACGAAAACACGCCTATTTTCAAATATATTGAAAATTTCAACACCAAAAACTGAAAGTTTTTCAGATAAAAATTCTGATATTTTGCATTTTTCTGCTCATAACATAGATTGTGGGTACCCGTTAGAACCGCCTCATCGAGGCGGTTCTAACGGGTACCCACCATCTATGTTTTTGAGCAGAAATAAGAAAAATAATGTATACCCCTGTAAACCCCAGTTTTACCATATAAAAGTGAGCTTTAAGGGGGTCAAAATTATATAGGTATGTTTTCGTGATGCATCCCATGTGCAAACATCTTTGGGCAAATGCGGACAGTGATGCGCAAACGTCTTCGGGCAAATGCGGACAGGGAAGGCCCAGAACAGCTTGCATATCAATGCAGTCTGGTCAGGGCCTTCACTGTCTACTAACAAAATCACTGGATACTACAGAATGTAAAGAAAGCAAAGACCCGGATGAGTCTTTGTACAAGTGTAGGATGATCTAAATAGGCCCATATTGGAAGGATTTATTTTTGCTTGATGCGGCCGAGGTGTTAGCTAACGTGACCGTGACTTTAAAATCTCTATCTTGTAAAAATATGGAAATACATTGAAAGTTTTTGCTGCAAAAATGTGAGTAGCTTTTGCATTGCAAAAGCTTCTCACATTTTTGCAGCAAAAAAAAATATTCAATGTTTTGCTGCTTTCAATGTTTTGCTGCAAAAAATGTGAGTAGCTTTTGCTCACATTTTTTGCAGCCAAACTATCAATATATTTGAAAATACCTTAGCAACAACAGTTAACAAGTTCACAGAATTCCATAATTGAAAGATTTGAAAAATTTATAAGGATTCAACCAGAAAAGGTGATCAATACTTAAAAAGAAATATCTTTTGAATTAGCAATTTAGATGTGCTATAATTAGTTTGCATATACATGCAATTTTGTCTGACTAGACGGTGATAAAAAAAAAATACATTTTAGCTGTGTTCATTATATTAGCTGGTAACAAATAGCCAGTATTTCCAGTAAAAAGGTCTTATATTTTAAATGTGCTGAAGTTTGAAGTGCACATTAATTGCACATATTAGCAAGCATGATATTTATGGGGTGTTTGGGTGAGGGAAAGGTATTGTGTATCTTGCGATCAGGATTCAACCCCCGCCGATTCGGCAACATTCTTTCATGGAGATTGATAATGAAATATTTTCTACCGTCATTCTCACCCTTCTACCAGTCGTCAGTTTCTGGCGAAAGAATGTGCACAATTCTGGTTAACCGCTTACAAGACCAAGCCTGTCCAGTAAAAGGGTGGTTAGGTAAACTGACTGCACCCAACATGAACCCATTGCATTGACTGGGCCATAAAACCTTAACAGAAACAAAACTGATATTAGCTTACAGTTGGGCAGGGCCTGCTATCCTTGCAGCAGATAAGGATACAGGGGGAATGGTTTTATTTCTTCTGTTTCTTCACTTTCATTCATTTTCCTCTTTCTCCCCTGTCCCTCTTTTTCATTTCTGCTATCTCTCTCTCCCTTTCTCTGGGAGATGGCACAAAATGGCCCACAAGGGTTGACATGTCGTCAAGCCCCAACACAATAAATCATATATCACGCCTATTCAAATATTTTCACCACCAAAAACTGAAAGATTTCAGATAAAAGTTCTGATAAATTTTTTTATATTTCTGCTCAAAACATAGATTGTGGGTACTCGTTAGAACCACCTTTGAGCAGAAATAAGAAAAATAATGTATACCCCTGTAAACCCCAGTTTTACTATATAAAAGCGGGGTCTAAAGGGGTCAAAATTATATAGGCATGTTTTCGTGATGTATTCGCACATGTATGGCATAATACAAATACCGGTGAGCGAATAGGTACAGGTAGACCAGATATATCACTATTATGGTTGTCCCAGCAAACACACAATGTAATTACAACGTCGTTACAACGTCACGACGTTGCAGCGACGTTGTAACGACGTTGTTACAACGTTGTTGCAACGCTGTGTGTTTGCTGGGGTGTACACCAACTGCAGATGGATCAACATTTGTAGTGTCTGTATGGGGGTGGTTGGGTTAGGCGAAGATGTCCTGTCGCTTTTGTCACCGGGTTGCTCAACTGATATTTGCTTAAAGTTGGGCAAGTTCTTGCAGCAGGTAAGGCTAGAGGGGGAATGTTATTTCTTCTGTTCCTCCACTTTTTCATTTCCCACTTTCTTCACCACCCCTCTCTTTCATTTCCTCTACTATCTCTTCTATTTCTTTTTAGCTCACCTGTTACATAGTGACAAGGTGAGCTTTTGTGATCACATCTTCTTGGTTCTGAGAAGATTTTAAGTGTTTTTACCATATATGGGCATGGCGGCCACCTTGATTAACGGACCGTGACCATTTGTACAAATTTTCAATCCCCTGTCAACAGGAAGTTTGAAGAAAACTGGCCTAGGGGTTTCAGAGAAGTCGTTCAAAGGTGTGGACGGACGGACGGACGACGGACAGACAGAGGACAACGGACAACGGATGACAAGTGATCACAATAGCTCATCCTGAGCCCTGCTCAAGAGAGCTAAAAGTCAAATAAAGGGAGCATTCAGATTTTCTGATAAAAGATGTATTCAGATTTTTTTTTTTTTTTGCACCAAAATGTATCCTGTGTGTAATTATTTAAATTGTCTCAGCGAGATGAGTCTAGTGAAAAAATTGAAAGATGTTTGAGTGCAAAAGCAACTTGTCCGAAAAGACTACTCACGGTAACATAGGCAATCTGCCTATTTTTTAGCGGATTGTCCCAGCTTCTGTGATTTTTCCATACAATTATATTTGGTATTTTTAGGAAGACACATGTTCTATAAAGAAACAGAAGCAACCAAATTGTAAATATTTGTCATATAGAAGCTGTATTTTATTTCTATAGGAGGGAGGGGTAACATTTTTAGAAAAATAAAATTGATTCAGATTTGGATTTTTTCATGTGAGTGAATGTTTATGCATATCCTTGTAAAATATATGCTTATATTTTGGTATATAGTAAGTTATTTGACTACAATTGATGGTATACTGTAATTTTACATTTTCCACAGCAAAATAAAAACTTGCACCAAACATTTAACATACTCTATAGCAATGCTAGCATTTAATGTTCAGTGATCCCATATGTAACCAGGTGTTCCAGGTAAGCTTGTTATCCTATTGATAAATATCAGTGTGTTTTTACCATTTTTTATACAAATTGATAAGTTTTTGAATCTCATTAGAACTACAAGACAATATGGATAATTAAGAACCAAGGTTATTTTTGTCATGGCAGAATAAGAAATAAAAATACATATGACTACTTAACTGGAGCCCTGTTGTGTATTCCACATCTAACTATAGGTTCAACTTCATTGGCTATATATACAATATATGCACAGGTATCTTGTGATGTACAGATGCCTTCCAAATGCACATTACTGACCCAGGCTAAATCCTTAAGGTATTGAGTAGAGGCTGCAATTTATGCAACAGATGTCAGGCACATGGCCAATTATATGGACCAATTAAATCGTACTGTTTACTAACATGCCAAGACCTAACAGTTCAGATAGTTCAATTCATAACAGTTGTACTTCTTTCTATGCTTAAAACTGCCAAACTGAATGACAAAATATTTTATTTTTTCTTTATTTTTATTTATTTATTTTTTTTTTATTATTTATTTATTTATTTTTTTTTATTTTTATTTATTTTATTTTTTTGTCTCGAGGGTATCGTTCACCGCCCGCCCCCTCCCACCTTGCCTCAGGTAGCCATTTACATTTCTTGTGTAAAATATGCATATACAAATGTCTGCAAAAAGATTACCTGAGGCACAGGGTGTGTGTGTGGATGGGGTGGGGATGGGGGATGGGGAGTGGGGGGAATGGAACAGTACTTTATAAAAACTTTTCCATTTTCCATGCATTTCAAAAACAAAAATTTACAGTTTTGTCCAAATTAAGGGTTCAATTACATTTCATTTGGAAAAATTGTTTTCATAACATTAATGATGGGTCATTAGAGGTCCACTGCAATAAAAAATTATGCAATTTGCTTAAACTTTATTTTCCATCATTTTGTAGGCAAATTTACATTGCTACTGTCAGAGGTCCTTAACATCTTCATCATCATCTTAATTATTCAGGTATTCATTACGAAAACACGCCTATTCAATTACACTGAAAATTTTACCACCAAAATTAAGCAGAAATAACAAAAATAATGTATACCCCTGTAAATCCCAGTTTTACTATATATAAGTGGGGTTTAAGGGGCTCAAAATTATATAGGTATGTTTTCGTGATGTTATTGATGCATTGAAATAGTGTAGAACTCATTAAAATTGCCTCACTGAGGCTGTTCTAAGCAGAATCAATGGTTTAGTATGGTATCATAAAAACATGCCTGCTTCAAAAGGAAGGCGGGATAGAATTGTCAGGATTGTTAAAGAGCCATAACGATGATAAATTTAGATACTTATATTAGCAGAAATAAAGAACACGTTTACTTTTGGAGTAAAATGATTTCCATCAACGTTAATGGATGTGTGCTTTGGACAATTTTTACAGATTTGTCATGGAAACTTTAATCCTATACCTGTTAGCATGTCCACAGAACGTTTTAACATAGACAACTTGAGTTATTTCTGAAATCCGATCAAGTTATAAGGTACCAAACTTGGGTTTTTATTTCCACTATTATAGTTCATCCAGTGGGAGACTGTGGATCACTCTGCGATACTTGGCCTTTTTAATGTTTAGCATGCTGGGTAAAAATTTCAGCAGATGACAACTTGAAATAGTTTTCTTACTTTTACCAGAAAATGGGTTTTGACATTTCATGCAAATATGAAATGCAAATTGTGCAGGAACTGCCAAAACCTTATTTTCCGCTAAAAAATATAGAGAGTCGTAGCAAAGCCTAAAGACTCTTTCTTCGATACATTTTTATGATATTGATACTATGTGGGTTAACCAGTGGGGCCCTTGCTGCCTAGGCAGTTTTCAGCATCATTTATGCCATGTACAGTACATATATCATACGTGGTATTTTCTAGTTTGGGGCAAACAGTGATCAGCCTTAGCATTCAGGGCCCAGTTGTTTAAAGCATTGTTAGCTTAACGAGCTCATTACCCAGTGAGCATTCTACGTAGATCTATATTGGGCCGTCATCGGCCCGTCAGGGTAGCTGACGGGCCGATGACGGCCCAATGTAGAATGCTAACTGGGTAGTGGTCAAAATGTTCACTGATCTAATAAGTACAACATCTAATTCACAGATATTTTTGCTGAAAAAGAAATGTGAGTAGCTTTTGCAAATGCAAAAGCTACTCACATTTTTTCAGCAAAAATATTAGCATATATGCCATATTTAATGATCAAAGTTTTAATGATATGTTAACCCTTGTCATGCTGAATAAATAAAGGTGCCACGCCCACTTCTAATTTCCAGCCAATCCAATTACTTGGTCCGTGTTTTTTTTTTTTTTTTTTTTTTTTTTATATATATACAGAAATTCACATATTTAATGACAAACAGTGCAGATCCAGATCAGTTGGCATCTCCTTCAGAAGCCATCTGATCTGGATCTATTCTGTTTGCTAAGACAGGGCATGTCATGTTCAGCAAGAGAAGGCTTAGCTAACGACATTAGTTTTGAATAACTGGGCCCAGAAGTCTCAACATCATACTACCAGTTCAGGTATGTGAGCAGTGAACATACTCCATCACGAAAACAAACCTATATAATTTTGACCCCCTTAAACCCCACTTTTATATAGTAAAACTGGGGTTTACCGAGGTATACATTATTTTTCTTATTTCTGTTTTAGAACATAGATTGTGTGTACTCCTTAGAACTGCCTCGGCAAGGCGGTTCTAACGAGTACCTGCAGTCTATGTTTTGAGCAGAAATATGAAAAATATCGGAATTTTTATCTAAAAACTTTGTTTTTCGTGGTGAAATTTTCAATATATTTGAATAGGCGTGTTTTCGTAATGCACACAACTGAAAACAGTTGAAGTGTCAAGTTTTCAGGGCCATGTTAATTATATTGTGGTTTCAGCCATTTTACTGTCTGCTAATGTGTCTAAAATCCCCTGAATGCATTACGAAAACATGCCTATTCAAATATATTGAAAATTTTGCATCCAAAAACGGAAAATTTTCAGAGGAAAAACTGATTTTTCATATGTCTGCTCAAAACAGATTGTGGGTACTCATTAGAACCGCCTTGCTGAGGCGGTTCTAACGAGTATCCACAATTTATGTTTTTGAGCAGAAATAAGAAAAAATGTACTCCCCTGTAAACGCCAGTTTTACTGTATAAAAGTGGGGTTTAAGGGGGTCAAAATAATATAGGCGTGTTTTCGTGATGGAATGGCAAAATTTTTAGTACATCCTTATAGAAGCCACACTCTGCAGCATTTGATCAGATCTGAGTCTACACTGCTTTGTCAGGTCTGTCTGTTTGATTTTTTTTTCTGAAAACAGTGCAGTCATATCTCCAGATTAAACTTGTTGGTTTGCCATTTACCACTGAGCCAATATCTTTTAGATACACCACCAAATACTCAAATGGAATCGATATGTTCAATTTTTAGGGTAAATACAGTATGGGGCTATGATGACCAAATATACTGGGCAAAAAAGTTAGGGATCAAGTGTTTGAGGGAGAATTTTTCCCTGGTAGAAACAATATTATGTCCCAAGTGTTCCACCGTAGATTAAGCATTGCACCCTCAATGATATAGCGAGATACCAGCGCACGTGACAATTAAGATAACACGGGCACGTGTACATTTGTTTGTTACCTGTATAAAACTGTTTTCAACTCATCACTGATCTGGAATTAAAGTCTGAATGTGGATTTTCCTGAACACTTCGTTTTTCTTTGCACGTGGCTGCCTCGACTTGTGTTCGTTCTTTGCACAATTAGACGCTATTTACCTGCTGCGGAGGTTGCACGGACCATTGGACTGCTACAGGCAGGTCAAACTCAGAGACAGGTGGCTGGCCAGCTCAATATTTCTCAGAATGTTGTATCAAGGCTCTGGAACTGCTTTCAACAAATTGGCAATGTGTCTGAGAGACCAAGATTGGACAATCAAGGTGTACAACAGCTCGGCAGGACCGGTATTTGGGTAATTTGGCTAAGAGACAACGGTTTCAAAGTGCTTTGAGGCTTCATTCAGACTTTCGGCAGGCTACTGGAAGACTTCTAGCAAATTTACGCGCTTATAGCCCAACTGTGAGGTCTGTTTGGACGCGGATGCATCGCATAGCAAGGAGACAGTGGTTTACTGAGCATGTGACTTGGCAGTTGCGCCATTGGCGGCCAGGGGTCCAGTTGTTCAAAGCGTCGTTAGCTTAACGAGCTCGTTAAGGGTCATTTCGTTAACTGTTTTAGCAGATTCAATACACAATATTCTGATATTTTTTGCTGAAAAATTGTGAGTAGCTTTTGCACTGCTTACATTTTTTCAGCAAAACATTTCAGCATATTTGCGTATCACTCGATGTAAATTTTAACGAATCGTTAACTAACGATGTCGTTAGCTTTGAACAACTGGGCCCTGTCTTTTTCACAGACGAGTCTAGGTTTTGCATGGACGACCACGATGGAAGGAGAAGAGTGTGGCGTATGCTGACTTGCGTTGCCCAGCATGACAGGTTTGGGTTAGGGTCTGTCATGGTATGGGCAGGCATCAGTATTGAGGGTCGAATTGATTGACTTGCATGTGATCGATGGCGGTGCTCTTACTGGTATAAGTTATCGGGATGAAATTCTGCACCCAATCGCGAGACCTTTTGCTGTAGCAGTAGGCGAGGACTTCATTTTAATGGACGATAATGCCAGACCTCACAGGGCTTTAGTTGTAAATGTTTATCTGGAGGCAGAAACCGTTGTTCGTATGGAGTGGCCCAGTCGTTCATCTGATTTAAATAAACCCCATCGAAACTGCTTGAGACATGTTCCAGTGCAGGGTATCTTCCCGTCAAAGACGCCTAGACATTACGAAAACATGCCTATATATTGTTGACACCCTTAAACCCCACTTGTATATAGTAAAACTGGGGTTTACAGGGGTATATATTATTTTTCTTATTTTCTTATTTTTGCTAAAAAACAGATTGTGGGTAAAAAACAGATTGTGGTAGAACCGCTTCACTGAGGCAGTTCTAACGAGAACCCACAATCTATGTATTGAGGCGGTTCTAACGAGTACCCACAATCTATGTATTGAGCAGAAATATGAAAAATATGAGATTTTTTATCTGAAAAATTTCATTTTTTGGTGGTCAAATTTTCAGTATATTTGAATAGGCGTGTTTTCGTAATGAAAACCGTGATGAACTTTTAAATGCCCTGCAAGAAGGATGGCAAAGAATTCTACGGATGGACATAAGACGTTTGATACGCAGCAAGCATCGACGTTGTAATGCTGTTATTGGAGCACACGGAGGGCATACTGAATACTGAAAATGTGTATTGACATTTTCATCCACAAAAATCAAATTTTAGTTTTTCCGATTGTTATGTAGTGTTTCACTTTCTAATGTTTTTCTTTTAAAAACTATGTAATCTTGAGATATATTCAGTGTGGGTAACATAGTTGCCACCTTTTTGGGCAAGTGTCGGCAACTCTGTTTGCCGTCTGTTTATTTTGTGGCTTTTTAATTTTATTTGTCTTTCCTTTCGGAGTTGGGGGCTTGATGGGGGCTTGATGTGGATCTGATTGTATAAATTCCTGAGTTCATACATTTACTTTTTAAATAGTAACGAGATCCATGGCCCACAACACAAACTAGAGCTAAGTGTTGACGACAACGACAACAAAAAGATCGACAATAGACCACAGAGTAGTCCATAAACTCCCCAAGATCCTTTCAGTTTTGATGAGCTAAATATCCACTATATCCTTTTGCCATACAAAAGTCAAAGAGACCTACATTGACCTTGTTATAAAATAGGCCATAGTCAATGAAGGATCATCATTTGAGTAAACCAGGTAGAGCCAAAGTCCCCAATGCTGCATTCTAAGTTTCAAGGTCAGCGTTTTTTTAGTTCCTGAGATAAAAAAAAATTCAAATCCTTTTGAACTAATCATTTGACCCAGATCCCATCAACAAAATAAAATTTTCCCAACCCCACAAAGGCGTTATTTGCTATTTGATTTCAACCAGCCCAGCGATTTTAAACAGTTTGAATCTGAAATACATAGGACCAAGGTCAGTAAATGACCTTTGGTTTAAACATTTATTTCCGAAATGTTTACATATACAACACATACAAAAGTACAACAATAGGATTAGAACGAAAGCATAAACGCTTATTTAGTTCCTTTCCTAGATGACCTTTACCTTTGGCATTTATAAATGTTTATTTAGCTGACTGCATAAATCAGATTTGATGTCATAAGCTACAACAGTTTGTTCCTAAGAACATTTTCAAAGGTTACTACTATACATGAGCGTGTCGGCCATCTTGGTCATGTGACCTAGACCTGTCGAACAAACTTTTGTACCCCCTCCTGATAGAGGATCCTCATTTAGTTTGGTTTCAATCGGACCAGCCGGTTTTAAAGAAGTTATGTCGTTTGAAATATTGACGACGCCGACCACGTCTATCCTATGAGTTCTCCAGGAGCCTTCGGCTTTGGTGAGCTAAGAAGGGGTAATCAAGGGGTCAGAAATAATGAACACTTCTTGGTTAAAAATACAGTTGACTCTCGTTATCTCGACCTCGCTTATCTCGAATAACCGCCTATCTCGAAGTGAAATTCTGGTCCCTGCCTAAACAAGAAAATCTAACAACAGGTAAAAAATATTGTGGATAAGAGGAGAAATTGCTCCTAAGGAGCAATTTCTCCTCTTTCCCACAATATTTTCAATGTATCTCTAACTTCAAGAGTCCATTTACATATGTATATGTTAAATGTGGTTGTTTTAATTATTATTTCCTCAATTGTGCAAATCTGATATGTCGAGGTACGGATATCTCGAAGTATTTTATAGAGTCCCTTGGATTTCGAGATAACGAGAGTCGACTGTATAATGCTTTATTTAGAGCTACACGTTGTGCCAAAATTAGTCAACTTTTCAAATATCCCGTTGAATGCATTTTAAGATTTGAGATAAAATCTTATGGGTTGCTTCTGCTGATCCACTGTCTATAAAATGTTCATTCTTAGAAAGGGAAAGTGAATAATGCAATACAATCAAAGCACTGACAGCACTGGTAGGTCGATTGTCTATGATTTTAAGCTGAGAACCCAGTCAACATTCTACGTAAATCTATATCGGGCCGTCATCGGCCCGTCAGGGTAGCTGACGGGCCGATGACGGCCCGATGTAGATTTACGTAGAATGCTAGCTGGGAAAATGGTTCTGAACGGGGACTCAAGACCGTTTTATTTAACCCTTAACTTCCTGTAATTTAAGCAAATAGTGCAGACCCTGATCAGACGCCGCGTTCTGTGGCGTCTGATCTGGGTCTGCACTGTTTTCCAATGTCCTGGTCCAGGTTTTACAGATAACCCTCTCTACACGGCACTCTGACGTCACAGCGACAAGAATAGCGCAGCTATTAATAAACGTTATCTGGATTTCATACAAAAGAGGGGTTTGATTTCATTGGTCAATGAATCACGTGGACGACAACGAAAAGGAAAGTTTGGTCTATGTATTATATGGTTCGATTGTAAACAATCGTTGTAAACAATCGACCAAAAGATGTACAATACTGTAGAGTCTACAGTGTTTGAAAAATAACAAATCAAGTACGTCGTCATTGTCTTTTCTTGAAAACTAACTACAAGTATATAAAACAAAAAAGTATATAAAGCAAAACTAACAACAACTATTTGTTTAATGTTGCATTTGTTTAGCTTCCTAACAAGTTAGTGTTCACTGGAACTGATTTAGCAGGCGCAATGGATTATTTTTCCGCACTTAAGGATATATGTAAGTAAATGGATTTTAGAAAAATTTACTTCTTTTTGACAAGAAAATTCACTGAAAACATGCATAATATCTGGGCATTGAATCTTCTACCATGCCATAAGAATAAGAGGTCTTATTGCGTATACAGAACTAAGATCAACTCCAATAGTCCAATCAGGACCTTAACGTCTAAAATGGGTAAAAGTTTCAGCAGAAAGTTTTGAAATACTTCTTATTTTGTCTCGGGTTATAGGCTTTGATATTTCATGTAAATTGTCACTGGAGACACTTTGCATGAAACGCCAAAGCCTATTTTATGGGAAAAGTGAGAACGCATCAATTTGTCGCATGCTGAATTTGCTCAGAGAGTGGTAATGTTTTATAACATTTTCAGCAGTGATTTACTGAGATTTCTCAGTGAATTATAATCGATAATTCACCGAGTGAATTATTTCATTTCGAACGTTTTGACGTCATAATTGCTAGGCGACGTTGCTGACGTTGTTGGTAACAACTATTTGTTTGTGTTGAGGTCTTACGGCCCAGTCAACCCAATGGGGTCATGTCGAGCGCGGTCAGTTTGCCTAACCACACGTTTACTGGCAGGCTTAGTCCTCTAAGCGGTTAACCAGTATTGTGCGCATTCTTTCGCCAGAAACTGACAACTGCCCTTCTTGAATCAGCGGAAGGGAGAGAATGACCGTAGAAAATATTTCATGATCAATACGAAAGAATGTTGGTAACAACTATAACAATAGTTGACGTTTCGCGGAAAATTTGATAAAAATATGGAGATCAGACTGCAATTTTCACTTCCAGTTGGCGTTTTAGAAGAAAGACCTGCAATGCAAATATAAAGTATGATTTTCTTGATAATCCTGTTCAACTTTCGTGACATTGTTGTGTCTGTATTTCAAGCACAGGATGATTTTTGCATTTAAGTGTAAACGAGATGGCGACTAATTTTCAAACTAAACCACGCATCCTGAAATCCATGCACTGACTGGAACTATTTTGCTTGGAAATCATAAAGGCTGAATGTGAAAATTCAAAGGTAAAACACGAATGAAAATGTAATAAACAGTTTATTTGTTTGTTTTGATTGATTACGGAGAAATAACTCACGCGTGTTCTAAGGCTTTTGTGTAAAAAACTCGTTCGCTTCGCTCACTCGTTTTTTTACGCGCAAGCCTTAGAACAATAGTGAATTATTTCTCCGTAATCGATCAAAACAAACAAATAAACTCTATTTAACACTTTTTCGATGAAATGTATGTAGCATTAAAAATACTGTATGCTGACAACACAGGTCCCGATTAGACTGCGCGGACAAATAGGCTGATCTAGGTTTTCGCTCTCCGCATAAACCTATAAGGCCCCTTTACTCTGACATGGTTCAAATATGTAGGACAAAAAGAAAGAAAAGCGGTGTCAACTTTGTTCCTTTTCCACCATGTACAAATATGAAAAACGTCTTTTGCACTAAACAGTATCAGAGAGTGATATCACTGGCGCCATCACCACTTCATCACAGTCACGAGACTTGCTACTGTCAACAGCAACAGGTTTCCTGAAAGCAGAGCATAGTGTCATTATACAAATAATACATTTCTGAGAGGGCGAAAAAAAAATACGTCACCCTGAGGAATATGATTATCGACCTCGGTCGATAATCATATTCCTCAGGCTGACATTTTTACTATCGCCATCTCAGGAATGTACTATTTGTTTCATTATACCAAACTTACACCTGGTTCACCTTTTACAGAAAGCGAACCGTACGCTCACCCTCTGCTGCGCAGGTAATGTTTTTACTGTCACCCTAGGGAAATAGTAAGGAATATAATCCTGAGGCATACAGGGATTTTGAATGAGAATTTCAAGTAAGGTATAATAATGTGGGAATTTCAAGTAATGTGGGAATTTCAAGTAAGGTATATTAATGTTATTTATAAGTACCCTACACCCAGCAGACACATGACGTCTATACAACGTCGCCTCAACGTCAATGCAACGTCATGACGTTGCATCGACGTTGAGGCGACGTTGTATAAACGTCATGTGTCCGCTGCGCATATTCTAACATCTCATTATTCTTCTTATTATACTATTTGAGGGGAAGTGATAGACTTTCAGGGCGACAGCTCCCCAGCAAACATGTATATATGGGACCCATATGGGCAAAATCTAGGCATTTATCCTATTTGGGTCCCACATGGACCCCATATAGGCTTTTTCTGCCCATATAAGACCCATAGGCTTTTTCTGCCCATATAAGACCCATATTGGTTCCATATTAGTAAAATTCGATTACTATAAAAATAAATTCTAATGTAGGACCCTGAGATAAAATTGAAATAGTCCTGGAAAAGTGACAATTTCAAGATTCATAATTAGGGCCCAAATGGGCTCTCATGTGGTACAGATATTGGACCTATATGGTTCCAGTGTTGACCTCCCATTACTATATGGGACCCATATGGGTTCGATATGGGTATTAAGGGGAACAACTGTACCACTATTTAAGCATAATATCAAAACATAGTAGATTTCCTGACATAAATGCAAATAATTATGATAATAAAATAACAATAATAATTTGAAAATATCTAATAAAATTAGTTTAACTTTTTTTTACAGACATGGACGTCGATTCAGGGTCATATATTTATTTTAACTCGTATGTCCCTTTTACTTTTAAAATTGAGAGGTATATATTAATACACATAAAGCCACCATTCCCAATTATTGAAAAGACGCCTGTATCTTAAAAGCATCTTGATTGTACGCATGTGCAATAACTTCCACATATAGGTCTCTCTCTGTTGGGACCTTACCAGTTCGTCAAATGGGCTGGGGTTGGGGACTTATAATCATTTGTGTAAAAATGTGTATTCTTTTCCCTGGAAGATAAATTTGTTGATCCATATAGGACCCATACGTTGCCCATATGGACCAGCCCATATGTGTCCCAGATGTATCCCGGTTGCAAAACCCATATTGACCACATATGGGATACCCCATATAGGACCCATATTGAATCCCATATGGGTCCCATATATATTGTTTCCTGGTCTTGTCACACTTCAGAAAAGAGGCCTTCTTTGAAAGAAAAGGATTTGCTAACCGCTTGATATTATTTTTGACTTGGGAGAAAAGGTCTACTTTAAGAGTAGACCCCTTTCCCAATGTAACCCGATGTGCTGGAAAGAAAACAGCAAATCATAAAAGTTGCATCCCTTGTAAAAATAGGAAAAATAGGAAAAAAATCTAGCCTACCTAGTGTGTATATCAATTCTCTTGATCCTTCTTATTTTACAATTTACGCAGGGCCATTTTCAGTATAATTTTTGTGTCCAGAAAGTGGAGATGAAATGGCAAACCGAGTATGCGTTTAGGAGCAATCTAATCGGACTAAACCGTCATCTGTGTATCTATACTGCCTGGATGTCCGAACAGTTAGAATAAATACAGTAACAGGTAGGTTGTGTTATGGCAGAGGCGAACAGGAAGGGTCAGCCATCGCTTAAACACAGTACTGTCAGAATATGATCATCACATATATACGTTTGTTTGTGTTGAGGTTTTGCGGCCCAGTCAACCCAATTGGGTCATGTCGAGCGCGGTCAGTTTACCTAACCTCACGTTTACTGGGCAGGCTTAGTCCTCTAAGCGGTTAACCAGTATTGTGCACATTCTTTCGCAAGAAACTGACAACTGCCCTTCTTGAATCAGTGGAAGGGAGAGAATGAACGTTGAAAATATTTCATGATCAATATCCACGAAAGATTGTTGCCGACCTCGACGCGGTCGAACCCGCGACCTCCTATTCTCCAGTCGGACGCGCATCCAACTGAGCCACCGAGGCCGGCTCAGCACATATACGTTACTTTTAGTTACAGAAAATCACTGCACCATATTGATCCTAAGAACTGGGACAGAGAGGTCCGTGCAAACAGTGTAGAACCCGATCAGACGCCGCAGAACACTGTTTGCCACTCATCGCGCAGTTTTTAGACACATCAATAGCTAGTAAAATGGACCTTCAAATTTTAGGGCAAGTGAAGTATGGAGTTAAATTTTTCAATATTTAGGGTAACTACGGCATGTTGTTAAATGCAAAGTTCACACACTACTTACTATAGTATATTCACTTATTATTATGAACAGCAAGGGAAACTCGCCTTTTTAGTCTTAATGCAGAAGAAAAATCCCGTGGAGGAGTCTTGTTTGTGTTGAGGTTTTACGGCCCAGTAAACCCAATGGGGTCATGTCGAGCGCGGTCAGTTTACCTAACCACACGTTTACTGGGCAGGCTTAGTCCTCTAAGCGGTTAACCAGTATTGTGCACATTCTTTCGCCAGAAACTGACAACTGCCCTTATTGAATCAGCGGAAGGGAGAGAATGACCGTAGAAAATATTTCATGATCAATCTCCACGAAAGATTGTTGCCAACCTCGGCGGGGGTTGAACCCGCGACCTCCTGGTCTCCAATCGGACGGCGCATCCAACTGAGCCACCGAGGCCGGCTTCCCGTGGAGGAGTCATTTAACCCTTAAAATGCCAAGTACTACAACATCCTACGTCATTTATTTATTTATTTATTTTTATTCATTTATTTATGTATGTATTTATTTATCTATTTATTCATTTATTTATTTTGATATCTTGTGTGAATCGTCAAACAAGCCTGGTTTCGCAAACAAAGACAAAAAAAAAAAAAAAAAAAAAAAAAAAAAAATAGAATGCTGTCATCTACAAGAAGGAATAGAGCTTTTAGAGTTTAACTTTGTAAATGTATGTGCTATATATACTAAAGCCCAGGTTTCTGAAAGAAAAAAAAAAGATTAAATATCATTAATTGGCCGGGACATAGAATTTCCTATTGAATTGCCTGTGCGCCAATCAAAAACCTCAGATCAGCTTTTGCAAGCGCGCAGTCTGATCAACGTGTTCGCAGGACACCCTGTGGGTAGCCAGGGATACAAAGTATCCAAGCGGATAGCGAAGACTGACCAGCCTGCGCAGATGCACAGGCTAATCTGAGTCTTCGCTGGGCATATAGAAGTCTTGGAGGAAATGCTATGCCCAGTCTCCTTTGATAATTTGTTTATCGAATTCACACACACACACACACACACAAAAACATCACGAAAACATGCCTATATAATGTTGACCCCCTTAGTCCCCACTTTTACATAGTAAAACTAGGGTTTACAGGGGTATACATTATTTTTATTATTTCTGCTCAAAAACAGATTGAGGGTACTCGTTAGAACCGCCTCGCAGAGGCGGTTCTAACCTGCGAGGCGGTTCTAACGAGTATCCACGATCTATGATTTGAGCAGAAATATGAAAAATATCAGAATTTTTTATCAGAAAATTTTCATTTCTTTGTGGTAAAATTTTCAGTATATTTGAACAGGCTTGTTTTCGTAATGACTGATGCAGACTGGCACAATGTCATCAGACTTTATCCGTTTATTTATATTGTGAACATTATTGCAGATCATTAATATACACTTTTTTGATTATGCGTATTACGGAACTGTTCTAGTATTTGGTATTTCATTCAAATAAGAACCTCAACCAAGGTCTGTACTATTTGCTATTAAATCGACACTTTCATGTACATACTTAAATTAGACTGCTAAACGTTTAGGTTAAGCTCCGCAAGGAATTAAAATGTCCTAATACAGTTGACTCGTTATCTCGAATTCCAAGGATGGATGGATGGATATTTTATTTATATATAGACGCTCAACCCTAAAAGGGCATATAGCGTCAAATAACTTTTATATTATATGATGATTTTATTTAATGAGAAATTAAAAATATCTAGGATTGATGTGTTCATTTTAAAAAGATGAAGTATCAATGATTTTAATTCATTAAAAATACTGATTATATTTTATTAAAATGTCCGATCTCTTTAAGAAAGTCGAGTATTTTCTTAGTTGGTATATTATTAAAAAGTTCCTTTATAATTTTTACATTAAAATACTTTGTGCGAATATAATCAAATTCTGCACAAATGATAAGAAAATGTTTGACTGTAAAAAGTTCGTTGCGAATTCCAAGGGACTCTCCGAAATACTTCGAGATATCCGTACCTCGACATATCAAGACTTGTAGAATTGAGAAAAACATAATTCGAACAACCACATTTAACAAATATATATGTAATTGGACTCTTGAAGTTAGAGATATATTGAAAATATTGTGGAAAAGAGGAGGAGGAATTGCTCCTTAGGAGCAATTTCTCTTCTTTTCCACAATATTTTTTACTTGTTTTTAGATTTTCATGTTTTGGCAGGGACCAGATTTCCACTTCTAGATAAGCGGTTATTCGAGATAAGCGAGGTCGAGATAACGAGAATCAACTGCATTTAGGACGGTTAGGGTCTGTATTTCCCTTGCGCTACCATAAATGAACTGCGTCACGTCAAAATCTGTCAAAGAGCATATGTGAATGGGAATGTGCACAGTAGAATGCGGACATATACTGTGGGGTTTGGCCTCGGTGTGGGGAGGGGGGAGGTAACGGTAACTTAGGGGTAATTTTGGTACGGGTGTGCGAGCCAGTATTTCAAAACCTACCCCATTCATATACCTGGCCTATGAAAAAACGGACCCATTCATATACTTGATCATCCAAAATGTTGACCTATTCATATACTGCCCTTTGATTTTTTGTACCCATTTTTTGCTGGTTGTTACACAAATATCGCAGTCAATTCATGTAATACCAAGAGGATAAGCAGCCTCAAAAAATCGCTGAGCGAAACATATGTGCATATACCAGGATGTCAGAAAAATGGGACGTTTCACATAGGAATCCAGAAAAATCGGACCATTCATATACTTTTTGTTGAAAGAAGGGGGGCAACCATATACCTGGCAGTGCTGAAAAAGGGGGCTATTCGGCACGCACATCCGTACTATGCCATATATAGGAAGTTCCTGCACCCACCGCCCCCCGCCCCCCCCCCCCTACACACACCGAGGGTCTGGCCGTCTACATGCAGTCTGGAGGAACTACGCATGCGCAGTCTCGCCAAGCATGCGCATGCAGTTCGCCTATGCAAGTCCGCCAGGCATGTGCAGTTCGCCTATGCAAGTCCGCCAAGCATGCGCAATTCGCCTGTGCAAGTCCGCCATTATTTATAGATAGGATTTGTCATGATAAAAAGCATGTATGTTTGACCTATATTGATAGCCCCGACGTTTTCTATCTCTGGCATGATGTGAAGTAGACGGCCGGTTGTGAACACTTCGTCTTGTCCTTCTCTCTTCACGTCTGTAGTTCGTCTTCCCATCAATGAAGCACTTCGCTTTTTGCCTCCATTACAGGACTGAAAATGTAAATCGAGAAAATAGCTCTGTAAATAACGCCTTTCGCGAGAAAGGGTAGCATGAACTCACGCTATTAGTTTATTGACTGATTGTGTTAGGGTTTAACGACATGTCAACTCTTGTCGGTCATTTTGTGTCGTCTCCCAGAGAAAGGAAGAATAGAGATAGAAGAGATAGTAGGAGATAAAAGAGGTTTAGGGAAGAAAGAGAAAGAGGAATGAAAGGGAAGAAACAGAAGAAATAAAAACATTCCCCTCTTCCCTTACCTGCTACAAGGATAGCAAGCCTTGCCCAACTGTAAGCCAATATCAGCTGTACGCCCCGCTGACGTCAGATACACAACACCTACGCCACACCCGACCACCCCCGTCGCTATGAATTTAAGTTTTCTAACTTAACAAGGGTAAATTACTCATCCATGACGTTTTACACATATCTCCCTCACCTGGCAGAAACTCTAGATTAACAAATCAAAGAAAAAGACATTGCAAAAGATAGGATTTTTGTCAAATATAAATCATTTTTATGCAGATTCAAAATCAATTAGACGGGAGCCAGTCTATGGAAAGGGTAATTCGAATGAAGTCGTGCTTGGCTATCATATAAAAAATAACCCAAGTCTCGGGCTTTCGCTAACCAAAACTTTCCTAGTTATCTAAGCATCCAGAAATTCCGATGCCAGATATTTAATTAGAAACAAGTGTACATTGTACACGCATGTCCTCGCTAGGTGCTTCCCATAATTACGTATATAATCCTTATGTGCACAACATACGTATCTCTCAAATATGGTGTACTGCTATGATCAAAAGTCAGAAATATTCAAGAGTCTGAAATAATATAAGGGGACTAATAATATTATTAGTCGCATTAATATCATTTTTAGTCCAACTTAGTTTATCTTTTATCCGAATAATATTCATTATTACTATTCAAATAATGTTAATGCGACTAAAAACAATATTAGTCCCACTTACATTACACTAGACCCATATTCATTTCAGTAGCACTATCAGTATTAGTAGGACTTAAATAATATTACAGTGCGACATATTTTAGTCCCACTAAAATTACCGATTTTTGAACCTATCGGTACACCATACCCTAACGGTAAAGCAGTTGTAATGCGGACACGATTTGAGCAGTGCCATGCAAAAATGGATGGATGGATGGATATTTTGTTTATAGACGCTCAACCCTAAAAGGGCATATAGCGTCTAATAAGATGAATATTATATGATGATTTTATTTAATGAGAAATTAAAAATATCTAGGATTGATGAGTTCATTTTAAGAAAGATAAAGTATCAATGATTTTATGTTATTAAAATACAGATCATATTTTATTAAAAAGTCCGATCTCTTTCAGAAAATCGAGTAATTTTTGAGTTGGCATATTAAAAAGTTCCTTTATATTTTTTACATTAAAATACTTTGTGCGAATATAATTAAATTCAGCACAAGTGACAAGAAAATGTTTGACCGTAAAAGGTTCGTTACAAGGAATGCAGAATGGAGCTTGTTCATTGTTTAAAATATAAGAATGAGTAATTCTAGTGTGTCCAAGTCTACATCTCGTGATTTTTGTTTGTTCTTTTCTGCTGAGATTAGAGAATGTGCATTTGCTGTTAAAATTTGGTTTGATTTCATTTAATTTATTATAAGTTTGTGTTTCCCAAACAGACTGACATTTGTTGTTGATGTATTGACAGACGTTTGATTTAAAGTCGGAGTGAGGAATTTTGAAATTGGTTATTACTAAGGATAATGCAGATTTGGCTTCTGAATCTGCTAATTCATTTCCACGAATATTAACGTGGCTGGGAAGCCAACAAAATACAATTTCTTTTGAAGCGGAAAGATAATAATATTTTTTAAGAATTTGCTGAATTAATGGGTTTCTATGGTGTAAATCTTTAAGAGATTTTAATACAGAAAGAGAATCTGAATAAATGATAAACTGTTTTTCAGACTGATCTCTGATATGGTAAAGTGCAATATCAATTGCCTTGGCTTCGGCGGTAAAAATGGAGCTATTATCAGGTAATCTGATACTGTCAGTAAAATTTGGACTAATAGCAGAACAAGCAACTTTCTCATCTTGTTTCGAACCATCTGTATAAATTGACAGGTAATGTTTATAATTTGATTTGATTTCTAAAAATTCATTCTTAAAAATATGCGACTCGACTTCTGTTTTTTTATTTTTATGAAGGTCTAAAATAATCTTTGGAGGGTTTAACGTCCATGGCTCTTTTGATGGAAAAGAAAAATGCTGAACATTTTTAATATTGATATTGGCCTGTTCAAGTAACGGTTGTATTCTCAGGCCAAGGGGTTTAATAGCTGTTGGTTTATTATTGTAAAATCTTTCATATTTAGGGTTAAAAACACAATCATGAGCTGAATTACGTGGATTGGCGGCTAATTTAGTAACATATTGAAGAGACAATTTCTCTCTTCTTATATACAATGATGGTTCATTTGATTCAGCGTATAAACTTTCGACGGGGGAAGTACGAAAAGCCCCTAGAGCCAGACGTAAACCTTGGTGATGAATAGTATCCAAAGATTTCAAATAAGATTTTCTAGCGGATCCATAAACTATGGATCCATAATCCAGTTTAGATCTAATTAAAGATCTATAGAGATTTAAAAGAACAGTACGATCTCCTCCCCAGTCGGAACTGGAGAGAACTTTAAGAATATCAAGAGCTTTTAAACATTTAGCTTTTAAAGCTTTGATGTGTGGTATAAAAGATAATTTGTTATCGAACAAAAGACCCAGGAATTTTGCTTCACTGACGACTGGAATTGGACTACCGTATATGGTGAGATGAGGATCTAAATGTAGCTGACGTATCTGACAAAAATGAACGCATTGAGTTTTTGTTTTAGAAAATTTGAATCCATTTTCTGTTGCCCAATCTTCTATATTGTTTAAACATCGTTGTAGTTTGAATTCAATGGTTTCCATATTTTTCGATCTAATAAATATTCCAAAATCGTCAACAAAAAGTGAACAATCAAGGTCTTTCACACATTTAACAATATCGTTAATTTTAATGCCAAACAAGGTAGGTGATAAAATGCTTCCCTGTGGTACACCTTGTTCTTGTTTAAATATGTCCGATAACGTATTACCTATTCGAACATTAAATGTTCGATCTGATAAAAAATTTTGAATAAAAAGTGGTAATCGGCCTTTAAGGCCTAATTTATGTAAATCTTTCATGATGCCATGTTTCCATGTAGTATCGTAAGCTTTTTCAAGATCAAAAAATACAGCTACGACATGTTCTTTTTTAATAAAGGCATCACGAATAAAGGATTCCAAACGGATCAAATGATCGTTTGTACAGTTATTTTTTCTGAATCCAGCTTGATATTTTGTTATAAGCTGGTTTGATTCCAAGAACCAAACCAGTCTATCATTAATCATTCTCTCCATTGTTTTACATAAACAACTTGTCAAAGCAATAGGTCTGTAGTTAGTAGCTTCAGTATGATCTTTATTTGGTTTTGGTATAGGTATAATCGTTGCTTTACTCCAGTCTTTTGGAAATTTTCCAGTGATCCAAATATCATTTAAAATATTTAATAAAGTTTTTAAAGCGTTATCGGGTAAATGTTTAAGAATTTGATAATGAATGTCATCAGGACCAGCAGCTGTATCGTGAGATTTATGAAGAGCATCTAATAATTCTGAAGCTGTGAATGGTACATTATATTTTTCATGATTTAGTGACGTAAAATTTAGATGCTCTTTCTCTCGTTCCTGTTTTATGTTTTGAAAGGTTTTGGAATAGTTTGCACTAGAAGAGTTTTTCTGAAAATTCTCTCCTAGTGCATTGGAAATATCTTTAGTCGTTGAGCATATATTTCCATTTGATTTAATATGGACATGTTTGTTATTTTTATTTTTGCCAGTAATTTTTCGAATCATGTCCCATATTTTCTTTGCTGGAGTTCTAGAATTAAGTTTGGAGACGTATTGCTGCCAAGATGTTCTTTTTGCCGTTTTTATTGTCTTGCGAGCTTTAGCTCGCATTTGTTTGGCATGGATAAGATTTTCTTTCGTTGGCTGCCTATTGAACTTTCGTAAGGCAGATTTTCTTTTATTTATTGAATTTTTAACATCTTTATTAAACCAAGGTCTATTTCTTTTTGAACGTGTCGAGGACTTTGGAATACATTTTTCGGCTACATGAATTAATGTATCAGTAAAAGCTTGTATATCATCTGCTGTTTTAAACATTTCAGGATTTAATTTTTCATTACATAGCTCTATAAAATTCTCCCAGTTTGCTTTATTCAAATTCCATCGGGAATGATGGTCTTCATTTGTCGATTCAATTTCTTCAATTTTAATTGGAAAATGATCGCTCCCATGAAGGTCATCTAAAACTGACCAATCAAAATCTAAGTAAATATTTGGAGAGCATATAGACAAATCTAAAGCAAAATAATTTCTTGTAGGAGAATGAAGATAAGTTGGTTGTTTATCGTTAAATAAACATAGATCATTTTCTGCAATAAAATTTTCTATTATTTCTCCTTTGTCATTTGTATCCAGACAACCCCATAGTTTGCTGTGACTATTAAAGTCACCTAATAATAAATAAGGACGCGGTAACTGGTTTATAAGATTTTCTAAATCGTGTTTAGAAAATTTACAGTGTGGAGGGAGATATAGAGAACAAATTGTTATGGATTTAGACAGAGTGACACCATGCAAAAATGTTCCTTCGCAATCTTTGCGGACAGTAAAGGCCCAGAACAGACTGCGCATACGCGCAGTCTGATCTGGGCCTTCACTGTCCACTTAACATCTATGTATACATCACGAAAACATGCCTATACAATATTATATAGTAAAACTGGGATTTACAGGGGTATACATTATTTTTTTATTTCTACTCAAAAACAAATTGTGGGTACTCGTTAGAACCGTCTCGTCGAGGCGGTTCTAACGAATACCCACAATTTGTGTTTTGAGCAGAAATAAGAAAAATATCAGAATTTTTTTATCTGAAAATTTTCCTTTTTTAGTTGTAGAATTTTCAGTTTATTTGAATAGGCGTGTTTTCGTAATGACAAATCTTATCAGGTTGTGTGGCTTCGCTGGTTGATCTGGCCCTTTACTGTTTCCATATGCCCCAAAGACTTTTTTCTTGGCGCGGAACATTTAACTTGCAAACTCAATTCATCACGAAAACATTATATAATTTTGACCCCCTTAAACCCCACTTTTATATAGTAAAACTGGGGTTTAGAGGGGTATACATTATTTTCTTACTTCTGCTCAAAAGCATAGATCGTGGGTACTCGTTAGAACCGCCTCGTCGAGGCGGTTCTAACGAGTACCCACAATCTATGTTTTGAGCAGAAATATGAAAAAAAAGCAGATTTTTTATCTGAAAATTTTCATTTTTTTGGTGGTAAAGTTTTCAGTTTATTTGAATAGGCGTGTTTTCGTAATGTGTACGAGTTATAGCTGCGCAATACCTATAAGTTATATTGTGTTATATATCGTGTGCATCTATCTAATCGTGCTCGATACGGTGACACAAAACTACATAGTCGTTATGAAAACACACCTATTCAAATATATTGAAAATTTCACCACCAAAAACTGAAAGTTTTCAGATAAAAATTTGGATATATTTTTCATATTTCTGCTCAGAACAGATTGTGGGTACCCATTAGAACCGCATCGCCGAGGCGGTTCTAACGAGTACACACAATCTATGTTTTGAGCAGAAATAAGAAAAATAATGTATACCCCTGTAAACCTCAATTTTACAATATAAAAGTGGGGTTTAAGGGGGTCAAAATTATATAGGTATGTTTTCGTGATGCAACTTTCGCTTCTAAACACCGAAACTAATATCGTTCCACGCGTATATTCATATAACTAGAGGCCAATTGGATGGATGGATGGATATTTTGTTTATAGACGCTCCACCCTAAAAGGGCATATAGCGTCTAATAAGTTTTATGTTATATGATGATTTTATTTAATGAGAAATTTAAAAATATCTAGGATTGATGTGTTTATTTTAAAGAGATAAAGTATCAATGATTTTAAGTTATTAAAAATACTGATCATATTTTATTAAAAAGACCGATCTCTTTAAGAAAGTCGAGTATTTTCTGAGTTGGCATATCAAAAAGTTCCTTTATAGTTTTTATATTAAAATACTTTGTGCGAATGTGATTAAATTCAGCACAAGTGATAAGAAAATGTTTGACTGTGAAAGGTTCATTACAAGGAATGCAGAATGGAGCTTGTTCATTGTTTAAAATATAAGAATGAGTAATTCTAGTGTGTCCAAGTCTACATCTCGTGATTTTTGTCTGTTCT
Source organism: Anodontia alba (assembly GCA_964016985.1). NCBI lineage: Eukaryota > Metazoa > Mollusca > Bivalvia > Lucinida > Lucinidae > Anodontia > Anodontia alba. The sequence goes on from OZ024830.1 coordinate 30,539,980, forward strand.
TTTCTGCTGAGATTTGAGAATGTGCATTTGCTGTTAAAATTTGGTTTGATTTCATTTAATTTATTATAAGTTTGTGTTTCCCAAACAGACTGACATTTGTTGTTGATGTATTGACAGACGTTTGATTTAAAGTCGGAGTGAGGAATTTTGAAATTGGTTATTACTAAGGATAATGCAGATTTGGCTTCTGAATCTGCTAATTCATTTCCACGAATATTAACGTGGCTGGGAAGCCAACAAAATACAATTTCTTTTGAAGCGGAAAGATAATAATATTTTTTAAGAATTTGCTGAATTAATGGGTTCCTATGGTGTAAATCTTTAAGAGATTTTAATACAGAAAGAGAATCTGAATAAATGATAAACTGTTTTTCAGACTGATCTCTGATATGGTAAAGTGCAAAATCAATTGCCTTGGCTTCGGCGGTAAAAATGCGAGCTATTATCAGGTAATCTGATACTGTCAGTAAAATTTGGACTAATAACAGAACAAGCAACTTTCTCATCTTGTTTCGAACCATCTGTATAAATTGACAGGTAATGTTTATAATTTGATTTGATTTCTAAAAATTCATTTTTAAAAATATGCGACTCGACTTCTGTTTTTTTATTTTTATGAAGGTCTAAAATAATCTTTGGAGGGTTTAACGTCCATGGCTCTTTTGATGGAAAAGAAAAATGCTGAACATTTTTAATATTGATATTGGCCTCTTCAAGTAACGGTTGTATTCTCAGGCCAAGGGGTTTAATAGCTGTTGGTTTGTTATTGTAAAATCTTTCATATTTAGGGTTAAAAACACAATCATGAGCTGAATTACGTGGATTGGCGGCTAATTTAGTAACATATTGAAGAGACAATTTCTCTCTTCTTATATACAATGATGGTTCATTTGATTCAGCGTATAAACTTTCGACGGGGGAAGTACGAAAAGCCCCTAGAGCCAGACGTAAACCTTGGTGATGAATAGTATCCAAAGATTTCAAATAAGATTTTCTTGCGGATCCATAAACTATGGATCCATAATCCAATTTAGATCTAATTAAAGATCTATAGAGATTTAAAAGAACAGTACGATCTCCTCCCCAGTCGGAACTGGAGAGAACTTTAAGAATATCAAGAGCTTTTAAACATTTAGCTTTTAAAGCTTTGATGTGTGGTATAAAAGATAATTTGTTATCGAACAAAAGACCCAGGAATTTTGCTTCACTGACGACTGGAATTGGACTACCGTATATGGTAAGATGAGGATCTAAATGTAGCTGACGTATCTGACAAAAATGAACGCATTGAGTTTTTGTTTTTGAAAATTTGAAACCATTTTCTGTTGCCCAATCTTCTATATTGTTTAAACATCGTTGTAGTTTGAATTCAATGGTTTCCATATTTTTCGATCTAATAAATATTCCAAAATCGTCAACAAAAAGTGAACAATCAAGGTCTTTCACACATTTAACAATATCGTTAATTTTAATGCCAAATAAGGTAGGTGATAAAATGCTTCCCTGTGGTACACCTTGTTCTTGTTTAAATATGTCCGATAACGTATTACCTATTCGAACATTAAATGTTCGATCTGATAAAAAGTTTTGAATAAAAAGTGGTAATCGGCCTTTAAGGCCTAATTTATGTAAATCTTTCATGATGCCATGTTTCCATGTAGTATCGTAAGCTTTCTCAAGATCAAAAAATACAGCTACGACATGTTCTTTCTTAATAAAGGCATCACGAATAAAGGATTCCAAACGAATCAAATGATCGTTTGTACAGTTATTTTTTCTGAATCCAGCTTGATATTTTGTTATAAGCTGGTTTGATTCCAAGAACCAAACCAGCCTATCATTAATCATTCTCTCCATTGTTTTACATAAACAACTTGTCAAAGCAATAGGTCTGTAGTTAGTAGCTTCAGTATGATCTTTATTTGGTTTTGGTATAGGTATAATCGTTGCTTTACTCCAGTCTTTTGGAAATTTTCCAGTGATCCAAATATCATTTAAAATATTTAATAAAGTTTTTAAAGCGTTATCGGGTAAATGTTTAAGAATTTGATAATGAATGTCATCAGGACCAGCAGCTGTATCGTGAGATTTATGAAGAGCATCTAATAATTCTGAAGCTGTGAATGGTACATTATATTTTTCATGATTTAGTGACGTAAAATTTAGATGCTCTTTCTCGCGTTCCTGTTTTATGTTTTGAAAGGTTTCGGAATAGTTTGCACTAGAAGAGTTTTTCTGAAAATTCTCTCCTAGTGCATTGGAAATATCTTTAGTCGTTGAGCATATATTTCCATTTGATTTAATATGGACATGCTTGTTATTTTTATTTTTGCCAGTAATTTTTCTAATCATGTCCCATATCTTCTTTGCTGGAGTTCTAGAATTAAGTTTGGAGACGTATTGCTGCCAAGATGTTCTTTTAGCCGTTTTTATTGTCTTGCGAGCTTTTGCTCGCATTTGTTTGGCATGGATTAGATTTTCTTTTGTTGGCTGCCTATTGAACTTTCGTAAGGCAGATTTTCTTTTATTTATTGAATTTTTAACATCTTTATTAAACCAAGGTCTATTTCTTTTTGAACGTGTCGAGGACTTTGGAATACATTTTTCGGCTACATGAATTAATGTATCAGTAAAAGCTTGTATATCATCTGCTGTTTTAAACATTTCAGGATTTAATTTTTCATTACATAGCTCCATAAAATTCTCCCAGTTTGCTTTATTGAAATTCCATCGGGAATGATGGTCTTCATTTGTCGATTCAATCTCTTCAATTTTAATTGGAAAATGATCGCTCCCATGAAGGTCATCTAAAACTGACCAATCAAAATCTAAGTAAATATTTGGAGAGCATATAGACAAATCTAAAGCAAAATAATTTCTTGTAGGAGAATGAAGATAAGTTGGTTGTTTATCGTTAAATAAACATAGATCATTTTCTGCAATAAAATTTTCTATTATTTCTCCTTTGTCATTTGTATCCAGACAACCCCATAGTTTGCTGTGACTATTAAAGTCACCTAATAATAAATAAGGACGAGGTAACTGGTTTATAAGATTTTCTAAATCGTGTTTAGAAAATTTACAGTGTGGAGGAAGATATAGAGAACAAATTGTTATGGATTTAGACAGAGTGACATTTACAGCAACAGCTTGTAGATTACTATTTATATCTATCTGTCTATGAGGAACATTTGATTTTACAAGGATAGATGAACCTCCTGAGGCTTTCTGATTTTCAGTTGCAATATGATTATATAAACTATAATTTTTAAAATTAATATTATCTGTATTTTTTAAAAAGGTTTCCTGGAGACAAAAGACAGTCGGAGAAAGTAGTGTTGTTAAAATTAAAATTTCGTTATAATTTGCTTTTAGTCCTCGACAGTTCCACTGAATAATTGATTTTTTATCCATGATAAATGGAGAGATGATTTGAAAATAAGGAACTTAATCCTTATGTTTTCTCTGAGACTGCGAGAACATGGAGGAGTCGGTCTCTAACTCCATGTTCTCAAGGGAATCGAACCGATTGACCAACTTGATCGGATCGGCCGACGCCCCTTTACTATATGGATTTGGTTCTTTTTCTTTATCTTTTTCTTTTCCATTTTTTCCTTTCTGGTCAGCTGTCCTGGACCTGGATCTCTGTTGTGATCCACTTGTTTTAGTCGGCTGTGTTTGTGAACTGTTTTGAGATTTTGTTGGTGGTCTAGACTGATGAGTAGATGTGGGTTTAGGTTTAGGTTTTACAGTAGGAGTAATAACTTTTGAATTTGCTTTGATGACAGAATCTTTTTCGTTAAACTGGGTAGAAATTTCTTTGGTTTCAGGTTTAGTGTTTAGGGATTGAACAACTTTTGCAAAGGTGATTTCAGGTTGATTTTCTTGTATTTTTTTGGCTTCCAAATAAGTGATTTTTTGTGTAACTTTAATTTTCATGATTTCTTTCTCTTTTTTCCAAATTTCACACTGATTTGATTTTGACTGATGGTTTTTGTGACAGTTCACACATTTGGCTTCATTTTTACAAGCATTTGTAGAGTGATCAAAGTCACCCATACCACATTTTTCACATACTGATCCAGGTAATTCAGGACAGCCGTTTTCATGATGTCCAAACCTCTGACAGTTGAAACACCGCAGAGGATTTGGAATGTAGACTTCAACCGGTATAATTCGGTAAAAGATTTTTAGTGATTTCGGTAAAGTTGTGGTGTTGAAAGTTAGTAAAAGTGTATTTGTTTCTATAAAGTTTCCATCTTTTTTAATTTTAAAACGTTTGCAAGCTGTTACTCCTTGTGTGTTAAGATATTCTGTGATATTTTCTTCAGTTTCATGTTTTAGCATTCTGTCACGGATAATACCTTTGCAACTGTTTAGAGTTTTATGTTCCGTGACAGAGACATTAATGTTAAAGAATTTTGTAATTTTCAAGAGATTATCAGTTTGAGATTTTCTGTTAGTTTCGACCAAAAGAGTTCCATTTTTTAATTTTTTTACATTTTTTGGAGTGCCTATTAAAGATTCTATTTGCTTTTCTATGATGAAAGGAGACAGTGTAGTAATTGGTTTGTCTTCCTTACTCGAAATCACTAAAAATTTAGCGAAGTTCTCATTAGCTTTGAATGTAAATGTAGTCGGTTGCGTGTCGTCCTCCGAAGAGTCGAACGCCAGAAATCGTTTTCGAGAGGCCATGGTGATGAAATTTTTGATTCGATAGCTATGCGCCCCACCCTCCATGGAGCCCTACAAGGGGACGTTTAACAGAAATGGATCTCCTATTTCTAACGTCAAGGCTACATTGCTATTATACTCGGTGTCAAGATCAGAGTCTTCAGCTCGGCCTCATGCTTAGATGATTTCCCACCTATTCATCTAAATTTCCATAGAAAAATTTATGAACAGTTGAGTTCATCCCCCTATCCACAGCCTCCACTCACAGAGGTTTCCGCCAAAGCCCCAATACAAGCCCACCAATTGACCCTTCAGCCGCCGCCCATTGAAACTCACTTAAAGTTAGAGGAACATGAGAAAAATAAGCCCGGTTTGGTACCATAAAGATACGTATGAAAGAGAGAAAGAAGCTAAGAACAAGTTGTGCGCTTCTAGAGCTTGGCACGACTGAGCCGATTGATCCAGGCCGGATCTAACCCAGACCGCTCTTCTATCTGAAATAAGGGCCAAAATGATGTGTTGAAAAGCTGGAGATCCCTGGGCTTTCCTCAATCATCAGGTTCCCCTCTCCCAGCATACGAGACGCCACCCACGGCAAACAGGTGGTTCCTGTTTTAATAGGGGATTACACCCTATCCACTACAGAAGGAAAGTGATCTGTAGATTTTATTCCCTACAGACAAGGGAGGCCGAAAACGTCTGGGAAATTGAAAGGTTATTTTTAACATTAGGAGATCCATATTTAAAATAAACAGTTTATTAAAGAAAGAAGGATTCCTTTTGGATTCATTTTTAAAGAGAGTCAAACAAACAAGCTGTGTTAGATGATATGTAGCTTTCAAATGATATGTAGCTTTCATACCTTGAAAAACGTTTAGTTTTTTTTTATCTAACAATAATAAATGCATCTTACTTTTTTAATGTGGAGAATGCTAGAGTTCGGAAAAATGTGACAAACACAAGACAAACACATATGTTAAATACAGATGAGGTTATAATCTTCGTCCCATGTGCGACCCACGGGCACAGAATGATACACAAACAAATGAAGCATGTTAGTAACATGAGATAGGAAAGGTTTAAAAGGATAGATCTCGCGAAATTTGTTTTTTCCAATTTAAGATGCATTTCAATAAATGAATTTTATATTCTGGAATTATACCGGTTGAACGGACGGTTGCTCTGTTATGTTAGGGGTTTTACCCAACTGCCACAGAAGCGGAAGGCAGCCACCTATTTCGAGGGCCCGGGTGGTCACGGGCGGCCTCTTTTAGCCGGCTCGTACGTCACGCAGAGGGTACGTCTGGCCTATTCTAAGCCCGGGACCAGCACGGGACCTCAGGCCAAGGGGTTTAATAGCTGTTGGTTTATTATTGTAAAATCTTTCATATTTAGGGTTAAAAACACAATCATGAGCTGAATTACGTGGATTGGCGGCTAATTTAGTAACATATTGAAGAGACAATTTCTCTCTTCTTATATACAACGATGGTTCATTTGATTCAGCGTATAAACTTTCGACGGGGGAAGTACGAAAAGCCCCTAGAGCCAGACGTAAACCTTGGTGATGAATAGTATCCAAAGATTTCAAATAAGATTTTCTTGCGGATCCATAAACTATGGATCCATAATCCAGTTTAGATCTAATTAAAGATCTATAGAGATTTAAAAGGACAGTACGATCTCCTCCCCAGTCGGAACTGGAGAGAACTTTAAGAATATCAAGTGCTTTAAGACATTTAGCTTTTAAAGCTTTGATGTGTGGTATAAAAGATAATTTGTTATCGAACAAAAGACCCAGGAATTTTGCTTCACTGACGACTGGAATTGGACTACCGTATATGGTGAGATGAGGATCTAAATGTAGCTGACGTATCTGACAAAAATGAACGCATTGAGTTTTTGTTTTTGAAAATTTGAAACCATTTTCTGTTGCCCAATCTTCTATATTGTTTAAACATCGTTGTAGTTTGAATTCAATGGTTTCCATATTTTTCGATCTAATAAATATTCCAAAATCGTCAACAAAAAGTGAACAATCAAGGTCTTTCACACATTTAACAATATCGTTAATTTTAATGCCAAACAAGGTAGGTGATAAAATGCTTCCCTGTGGTACACCTTGTTCTTGTTTAAATATGTCCGATAACGTATTATCTATTCGAACATTAAATGTTCGATCTGATAAAAAATTTTGAATAAAAAGTGGTAATCGGCCTTTAAGGCCTAATTTATGTAAATCTTTCATGATGCCATGTTTCCATGTAGTATCGTAAGCTTTTTCAAGATCAAAAAATACAGCTACGACATGTTCTTTTTTAATAAAGGCATCACGAATAAAGGATTCCAAACGAATCAAATGATCGTTTGTACAGTTATTTTTTCTGAATCCAGCTTGATATTTTGTTATTAGCTGGTTTGATTCCAAGAACCAAACCAGCCTATCATTAATCATTCTCTCCATTGTTTTACATAAACAACTTGTCAAAGCAATAGGTCTGTAGTTAGTAGCTTCAGTATGATCTTTATTTGGTTTTGGTATAGGTATAATCGTTGCTTTACTCCAGTCTTTTGGAAATTTTCCAGTGATCCAAATATCATTTAAAATATTTAATAAAGTTTTTAAAGCGTTATCGGGTAAATGTTTAAGAATTTGATAATGAATGTCATCAGGACCAGCAGCTGTATCATGAGATTTATGAAGAGCATCTAATAATTCTGAAGCTGTGAATGGTACATTATATTTTTCATGATTTAGTGACGTAAAATTTAGATGCTCTTTCTCTCGTTCCTGTTTTATGTTTTGAAAGGTTTCGGAATAGTTTGCACTAGAAGAGTTTTTCTGAAAATTCTCTCCTAGTGCATTGGAAATATCTTTAGTCGTTGAGCATATATTTCCATTTGATTTAATATGGACATGCTTGTTATTTTTATTTTTACCAGTAATTTTTCGAATCATGTCCCATATTTTCTTTGCTGGAGTTCTAGAATTAAGTTTGGAGACGTATTGCTGCCAAGATGTTCTTTTAGCCGTTTTTATTGTCTTGCGAGCTTTAGCTCGCATTTGTTTGGCATGGATTAGATTTTCTTTTGTTGGCTGCCTATTGAACTTTCGTAAGGCAGATTTTCTTTTATTTATTGAATTTTTAACATCTTTATTAAACCAAGGTCTATTTCTTTTTGAACGTGTCGAGGACTTTGGAATACATTTTTCGGCTACATGAATTAATGTATCAGTAAAAGCTTGTATATCATCTGCTGTTTTAAACATTTCAGGATTTAATTTTTCATTACATAGCTCCATAAAATTCTCCCAGTTTGCTTTATTCAAATTCCATCGGGATGGATGGATGGATATTTTGTTTATAGACGCTCAACCCTAAAAGGGCATATAGCGTCTAATAAGTTATGTTATATGATGATTTTATTGAATGAGAAATTTAAAAATATCTAGGATTGATGTGTTTATTTTAAAGAGATAAAGTATCAATGATTTTAAGTGATTAAAAATACTGATCATATTTTATTAAAAAGTCCGATCTCTTTAAGAAAGTCGAGTATTTTCTGAGTAGGCATATCAAAAAGTTCCTTTATAGTTTTTATATTAAAATACTTTGTGCGAATGTGATTAAATTCAGCACAAGTGATAAGAAAATGTTTGACTGTGAAAGGTTCATTACAAGGAATGCAGAATGGAGCTTGTTCATTGTTTAAAATATAAGAATGAGTAATTCTAGTGTGTCCAAGTCTACATCTCGTGATTTTTGTTTGTTCCTTTCTGCTGTAATTAGAGAATGTGCATTTGCTGTTAAAATTTGGTTTGATTTCATTTAATTTATTATAAGTTTGTGTTTCCCAAACAGACTGACATTTGTTGTTGATGTATTGACAGACGTTTGATTTAAAGTCGGAGTGAGGGATTTTGAAATTGGTTATTACTAAGGATAATGCAGATTTGGCTTCTGAATCTGCTAATTCATTTCCACGAATATTAACGTGGCTGGGAAGCCAACAAAATACAATTTCTTTTGAAGCGGAAAGATAATAATATTTTTTAAGAATTTGCTGAATTAATGGGTTCCTATGGTGTAAATCTTTAAGGGATTTTAATACAGAAAGAGAATCTGAATAAATGATAAACTGTTTTTCAGACTGATCTCTGATATGGTAAAGTGCAATATCAATTGCCTTGGCTTCGGCGGTAAAAATGGAGCTATTATCAGGTAATCTGATACTGTCAGTAAAATTTGGACTAATAACAGAACAAGCAACTTTCTCATCTTGTTTCGAACCATCTGTATAAATTGACAGGTAATGTTTATAATTTGATTTGATTTCTAAAAATTCATTCTTAAAAATATGCGACTCGACTTCTGTTTTTTTATTTTTATGAAGGTCTAAAATAATCTTTGGAGGGTTTAACGTCCATGGCTCTTTTGATGGAAAAGAAAAATGCTGAACATTTTTAATATTGATATTGGCCTCTTCAAGTAACGGTTGTATTCTCAGGCCAAGGGGTTTAATAGCCGTTGGTTTGTTGTTGTAAAATCTTTCATATTTAGGATTAAAAACACAATCATAGGCTGAATTACGTGGATTGGCGGCTAATTTAGTAACATATTGAAGAGACAATTTCTGTCTGCTTATATACAATGATGGTTCATTTGATTCAGCGTATAAACTTTCGACGGGGGAAGTACGAAAAGCCCCTAGAGCCAGACGTAAACCTTGGTGATGAATAGTATCCAAAGATTTCAAATAAGATTTTCTTGCGGATCCATAAACTATGGATCCATAATCCAATTTAGATCGAATTAAAGATCTATAAAGATTTAAAAGAACAGTACGATCTCCTCCCCAGTCGGAACTGGAGAGAACTTTAAGAATATCAAGTGCTTTAAGACATTTAGCTTTTAAAGCTTTGATGTGTGGTATAAAAGATAATTTGTTATCGAACAAAAGACCCAGGAATTTTGCTTCACTGACGACTGGAATTGGACTACCGTATATGGTGAGATGAGGATCTAAATGTAGCTGACGTATCTGACAAAAATGAACGCATTGAGTTTTTGTTTTTGAAAATTTGAAACCATTTTCTGTTGCCCAATCTTCTATATTGTTTAAACATCGTTGTAGTTTGAATTCAATGGTTTCCATATTTTTCGATCTAATAAATATTCCAAAATCGTCAACAAAAAGTGAACAATCAAGGTCTTTCACACATTTAACAATATCGTTAATTTTAATGCCAAACAAGGTAGGTGATAAAATGCTTCCCTGTGGTACACCTTGTTCTTGTTTAAATATGTCCGATAACGTATTACCTATTCGAACATTAAATGTTCGATCTGATAAAAAATTTTAAATAAAAAGTGGTAATCGGCCTTTAAGGCCTAATTTATGTAAATCTTTCATGATGCCATGTTTCCATGTAGTATCGTAAGCTTTTTCAAGATCAAAAAATACAGCTACGACATGTTCTTTTTTAATAAAGGCATCACGAATAAAGGATTCCAAACGGATCAAATGATCGTTTGTACAGTTATTTTTTCTGAATCCAGCTTGATATTTTGTTATAAGCTGGTTTGATTCCAAGAACCAAACCAGTCTATCATTAATCATTCTCTCCATTGTTTTACATAAACAACTTGTCAAAGCAATAGGTCTGTAGTTAGTAGCTTCAGTATGATCTTTATTTGGTTTTGGTATAGGTATAATCGTTGCTTTACTCCAGTCTTTAGGAAATTTTCCAGTGATCCAAATATCATTTAAAATATTTAATAAAGTTTTTAAAGCGTTATCGGGTAAATGTTTAAGAATTTGATAATGAATGTCATCAGGACCAGCAGCTGTATCATGAGATTTATGAAGAGCATCTAATAATTCTGAAGCTGTGAATGGTGCATTATATTTTTCATGATTTAGTGATGTAAAATTTAGATGCTCTTTCTCTCGTTCCTGTTTTATGTTTTGAAAGGTTTCGGAATAATTTGCACTAGAAGAGTTTTTCTGAAAATTCTCTCCTAGTGCATTGGAAATATCTTTAGTCGTTGAGCATATATTTCCATTTGATTTAATATGGACATGCTTGTTATTTTTATTTTTGCCAGTAATTTTTCGAATCATGTCCCATATTTTCTTTGCTGGAGTTCTAGAATTAAGTTTGGAGACGTATTGCTGCCAAGATGTTCTTTTAGCCGTTTTTATTGTCTTGCGAGCTTTTGCTCGCATTTGTTTGGCATGGATTAGATTTTCTTTTGTTGGCTGCCTATTGAACTTTCGTAAGGCAGATTTTCTTTTATTTATTGAATTTTTAACATCTTTATTAAACCAAGGTCTATTTCTTTTTGAACGTGTCGAGGACTTTGGAATACATTTTTCGGCAACATGAATTAATGTATCAGTAAAAGCTTGTATATCATCTGCTGTTTTAAACATTTCAGGATTTAATTTTTCATTACATAGCTCCATAAAATTCTCCCAGTTTGCTTTATTGAAATTCCATCGGGAATGATGGTCTTCATTTGTCGATTCAATTTCTTCAATTTTAATTGGAAAATGATCGCTCCCATGAAGGTCATCTAAAACTGACCAATCAAAATCTAAGTAAATATTTGGAGAGCATATAGACAAATCTAAAGCAAAATAATTTCTTGTAGGAGAATGAAGATAAGTTGGTTGTTTATCGTTAAATAAACATAAATCATTTTCTGCAATAAAATTTTCTATTATTTCTCCTTTGTCATTTGTATCCAGACCACCCCATAGTTTGCTGTGACTATTAAAATCACCTAATAATAAATAAGGACGAGGTAACTGGTTTATAAGATTTTCTAAATCGTGTTTAGAAAATTTACAGTGTGGAGGAAGATATAGAGAACAAATTGTTATGGATTTAGACAGAGTGACATTTACAGCAACAGCTTGTAAATTACTATTTATATCTATCTGTCTATGAGGAACATTTGATTTTACAAGGATAGATGAACCTCCTGAGGCTTTCTGATTTTCAGTTGCGATATGATTATATAAACTATAATTTTTAAAATTAATATTATCTGTATTTTTTAAAAAGGTTTCCTGGAGACAAAAGACAGTCGGAGAAAGTAGTGTTGTTAAAATTAAAATTTCGTTATAATTTGCTTTTAGTCCTCGACAGTTCCACTGAATAATTGATTTTTTATCCATGATAAATGGAGAGATGATTTGAAGATAAGGAACTTAATCCTTCTGTTTTCTCTGAGACTGCGAGAACATGGAGGAGTCAGTCTCTAACTCCATGGTCTCAAGGGAATCGAACCGATTGACCAACTTGATCGGATCGGCCGACGCCCCTTTACTATATGGATTTGGTGCTTTATCTTTATCTTTTTCTTTTCCATTTTTTCCTTTCTGGTCAGCTGTCCTGGACCTGGATCTCTGTTGTGATCCACTTGTTTTAGTCGGCTGTGTTTGTGAACTGTTTTGAGATTTTGTTGGTGGTCTAGACTGATGAGTAGATGTGGGTTTAGGTTTAGGTTTTACAGTAGGAGTAATAACTTTTGAATTTGCTTTGATGACAGAATCTTTTTCGTTAAACTGGGTAGAAATTTCTTTGGTTTCAGGTTTAGTGTTTAGGGATTGAACAACTTTTGCAAAGGTGATTTCAGGTTGATTTTCTTGTATTTTTTTTGGCTTCCAAATAAGTGATTTTTTGTGTAACTTTAATTTTCATGATTTCTTTCTCTTTTTTCCAAATTTCACACTGATTTGATTTTGATTGATGGTTTTTGTGACAGTTCACACACTTGGCTTCATTTTTACAAGCATTTGTAGAGTGATCAAAGTCACCCATACCACATTTTTCACATATTGATCCAGGTAATTCAGGACAGCCGTTTTCATGATGTCCAAACCTCTGACAGTTGAAACACCGCAGAGGATTTGGAATGTAGACTTCAACCGGTATAATTCGGTAAAAGATTTTTAGTGATTTCGGTAAAGTTGTGGTGTTGAAAGTTAGTAAAAGTGTATTTGTTTCTATAAAGTTTCCATCTTTTTTAATTTTAAAACGTTTGCAAGCTGTTACTCCTTGTGTGTTAAGATATTCTGTGATATTTTCTTCAGTTTCATGTTTTAGCATCCTGTCACGGATAATACCTTTGCAACTATTGAGTGTTTTATGTTCCGTGACAGAGACATTAATGTTAAAGAATTTTGTAATTTTCAAGAGATTATCAGTTTGAGATTTTCTGTTAGTTTCGACCAAAAGAGTTCCATTTTTTAAGTTTTTTACATTTTTTGGAGTGCCTATTAAAGATTCTATTTGCTTTTCTATGATGAAAGGAGACAGTGAAGTAATTGGTTTGTCTTCCTTACTCGAAATCACTAAAAATTTAGCGAAGTTCTCATTTGCTTTGAAAGTAAAAGTAGTCGGTTGCGTGTCGTCCTCCGAAGAGTCGAACGCCAGAAATCGTTTTCGAGAGGCCATGATGATGAAATTTTTGATTCGATAGCTATGCGCCCCACCCTCCATGGAGCCCTACAAGGGGACGTTTAACAGAAATGGATCTCCTATTTCTAACGTCAAGGCTACATTGCTATTATACTCGGTGTCAAGATCAGAGTCTTCAGCTCGGCCTCATGCTTAGATGATTTCCCACCTATTCATCTAAATTTCCATAGAAAAATTTATGAACAGTTGAGTTCATCCCCCTATCCACAGCCTCCACTCAGAGGTTTCCGCCAAAGCCCCAATACAAGCCCACCAATTGACCCTTCAGCCGCCGCCCATTGAAACTCACTTAAAGTTAGAGGAACATGAGAAAAATAAGCCCGGTTTGGTACCATAAAGATACGTATGAAAGAGAGAAAGAAGCTAAGAACAAGTTGTGCGCTTCTAGAGCTTGGCACGACTGAGCCGATTGATCCAGGTCGGATCTAACCCAGACCGCTCTTCTATCTGAAATAAGGGCCAAAATGATGTGTTGAAAAGCTGGAGATCCCTGGGCTTTCCTCAATCATCAGGTTCCCCTCTCCCAGCATACGAGACGCCACCCACGGCAAACAGGTGGTTCCTGTTTTAATAGGGGATTACACCCTATCCACTACAGAAGGTAAGTGATCTGTAGATTTTATTCCCTACAGACAAGGGAGGCCGAAAACGTCTGGGAAATTGAAAGGTTATTTTTAACATAAATTAGGAGATCCATATTTAAAATAAACAGTTTATTAAAGAAAGGATTCATTTTGGATTCATTTTTAAAGAGAGTCAAACAAACAAGCTGTGTTAGATGATATGTAGCTTTCAAATGATATGTAGCTTTCATACCTGGAAAAATGTTTAGTTTGTTTATCTAACAATAATAAATGCATCTTACTTTTTAATGTGGAGAATGCTAGAGTTCGGAAAAATGACACAAACACAAGACAAACACATATGTTAAATACAGATGAGGTTATAATCTTCGTCCCATGTGCGACCCACGGGCACATAATGATACACAAACAAATGAAGCATGTTAGTAACATGAGATAGGAAAGGTTTAAAAGGATAGATCTCGCGAAATTTGTTTTTTTCCAATTTAAGATGCATTTCAATAAATGAATTTTATATTCTGGAATTATACCGGTTGAACGGACGGTTGCTCTGTTATGTTAGGGGTTTTACCCAACTGCCACAGAAGCGGAAGGCAGCCACCTATTTCGAGGGCCCGGGTGGTCACGGGCGGCCTCTTTTAGCCGGCTCGTACGTCACGCAGAGGGTACGTCTGGCCTATTCTAAGCCCGGGACCAGCACGGGACAAATTCCATCGGGAATGATGGTCTTCATTTGTCGATGTAATTTCTTCAATTTTAATTGGAAAATGATCGCTCCCATGAAGGTCATCTAAAACTGACCAATCAAAATCTAAGTAAATATTTGGAGAGCATATAGACAAATCTAAAGCAAAATAATTTCTTGTAGGAGAATGAAGATAAGTTGGTTGTTTATCGTTAAATAAACATAAATCATTTTCTGCAATAAAATTTTCTATTATTTCTCCTTTGTCATTTGTATCCAGACAACCCCATAGTTTGCTGTGACTATTAAAGTCACCTAATAATAAATAAGGACGAGGTAACTGGTTTATAAGATTTTCTAAATCGTGTTTAGAAAATTTACAGTGTGGAGGAAGATATAGAGAACAAATTGTTATGGATTTAGACAGAGTGACATTTACAGCAACAGCTTGTAAATTACTATTTATATCTATCTGTCTATGAGGAACATTTGATTTTACAAGGATAGATGAACCTCCTGAGGCTTTCTGATTTTCAGTTGCGATATGATTATATAAACTATAATTTTTAAAATTAATATTATCTGTATTTTTTAATAATGTTTCCTGGAGACAAAAGACAGTCGGAGAAAGTAGTGTTGTTAAAATTAAAATTTCGTTATAATTTGCTTTTAGTCCTCGACAGTTCCACTGAATAATTGATTTTTTATCCATGATAAATGGAGAGATGATTTGAAAATAAGGAACTTAATCCTTTTGTTTTCTCTGAGACTGCGAGAACATGGAGGAGTCAGTCTCTAACTCCATGTTCTCAAGGGAATCGAACCGATTGACCAACTTGATCGGATCGGCCGACGCCCCTTTACTATATGGATTTGGTTCTTTATCTTTATCTTTTTCTTTTCCATTTTTTCCTTTCTGGTCAGCTGTCCTGGACCTGGATCTCTGTTGTGATCCACTTGTTTTAGTCGGCTGTGTTTGTGAACTGTTTTGAGATTTTGTTGGTGGTCTAGACTGATGAGTAGATGTGGGTTTAGGTTTAGGTTTTAGTGTAGGAGTAATAACTTTTGAATTTGCTTTGGTGACAATCTTTTTCGTTAAACTGGGTAGAACTTTCTTTGGTTTCAGGTTTAGTGTTTAGGGATTGAACAACTTTTGCAAAGGTGATTTCAGGTTGATTTTCTTGTATTTTTTTGGCTTCTAAATAAGTAATTTTTTGTGTAACTTTAATTTTCATTATTTCTTTCTCTTTTTTCCAAATTTCACACTGATTTGATTTTGATTGATGGTTTTTGTGACAGTTCACACACTTGGCTTCATTTTTACAAGCATTTGTAGAGTGATCAAAGTCACCCATATCACATTTTTCACATACTGATCCAGGTAATTCAGGACAGCCGTTTTCATGATGTCCAAACCTCTGACAGTTGAAACACCGCAGAGAATTTGGTATGTAGACTTCAACCGGTATAATTCGGTAAAATATTTTTAGTGATTTCGGTAAAGTTGTGGTGTTGAAAGTTAGTAAATGTGTATTTGTTTCTATAAAGTTTCCATCTTTTTTAATTTTAAACGTTTGCAAGCTGTTACTCCTTGTGTGTTAAGATATTCTGTGATATTTTCTTCAGTTTCATGTTTTAGCATTCTGTCACGGATAATTCCTTTGCAACTGTTGAGAGTTTTATGTTCCGTGACAGTGACATTAATATTAAAAAATTTTGTAAGTTTCAAAAGATTATCAGTTTGAGATTTTCTGTTTGTTTCGACCAAAAGAGTTCCATTTTTTATTTTTTTTACATTTTTTGGAGTGCCTATAATTGATTCTATTTGCTTTTCTATAATGAAAGGTGACAGTGAAGTAATAGGTTTGTCCTCTTTACTCGAAATCACTAAAAATTTAGCGAAGTTCTCATTTGCTTTGAAAGTAAAAGTAGTCGGTTGCGTGTCGTCCTCCGAAGAGTCGAACGCCAGAAATCGTTTTCGAGAGGCCATGGTGATGAAATTTTTGATTCGATAGCTATGCGCCCCACCCTCCATGGAGCCCTACAAGGGGACGTTTAACAGAAATGGATCTCCTATTTCTAACGTCAAGGCTACATTGCTATTATACTCGGTGTCAAGATCAGAGTCTTCAGCTCGGCCTCATGCTTAGATGATTTCCCACCTATTCATCTAAATTTCCATAGAAAAATTTATGAACAGTTGAGTTCATCCCCCTATCCACAGCCTCCACTCAGAGGTTTCCGCCAAAGCCCCAATACAAGCCCACCAATTGACCCTTCAGCCGCCGCCCATTGAAACTCACTTAAAGTTAGAGGAACAAGAGAAAAATAAGCCCGGTTTGGTACCATTAAGATACGTATGAAAGAGCGAAAGAAGCTAAGAACAAGTTGTGCGCTTCTAGAGCTTGGCACGACTGAGCCGGTTGATCCAGGCCGGATCTAACCCAGACCGCTCTTCTATCTGAAATAAGGGCCAAAATGATGTGTTGAAAAGCTGGAGATCCCTGGGCTTTCCTCAATCATCAGGTCCCCCTCTCCCAGCATACGAGACGCCACCCACGGCAAACAGGTGGTTCCTGTTTTAATAGGGGATTACACCCTATCCACTACAGAAGGAAAGTGATCTGTAGATTTTATTCCCTACAGACAAGGGAGGCCGAAAACGTCTGGGAAATTGAAAGGTTATTTTTAACATAAATTAGGAGATCCATATTTAAAATAAACAGTTTATTATAGAAAGAAGGATTCATTTTGGATTCATTTTTTAAGAGTCAAACAAACAAGCTGTGTTAGATGATATGTAGCTTTCTAATGATATGTAGCTTTCATACCTTGAAAAACGTTTAGTTTTTTATCTAACAATATTAAATGCATCTTACTTTTTAATGTGGAGAATGCTAGAGTTCGGAAAAATGACACAAACACAAGACAAACACATATGTTAAATACAGATGAGGTTATAATCTTCGTCCCATGTGCGACCCACGGGCACATAATGATACACAAACAAATGAAGCATGTTAGTAACATGAGATAGGAAAGGTTTAAAAGGATAGATCTCGCGAAATTTGTTTTTTCCAATTTAAGATGCATTTCAATAAATGAATTTTATATTCTGGAATTATACCGGTTGAACGGACGGTTGCTCTGTTATGTTAGGGGTTTAACCCAACTGCCACAGAAGCGGAAGGCAGCCACCTATTTCGAGGGCCCGGGTGGTCACGGGCAGCCTCTTTTAGACGGCTCGTACGTCACGCAGAGGGTACGTCTGGCCTATTCTAAACCCGGGACCAGCACGGGACCGAGGACTTTGGAATACATTTTTCGGCTACATGAATTAATGTATCAGTAAAAGCTTGTATATCATCTGCTGTTTTAAACATTTCAGGATTTAATTTTTCATTACATAGCTCCATAAAATTCTCCCAGTTTGCTTTATTCAAATTCCATCGGGAATGATGGTCTTCATTTGTCGATTCAATTTCTTCAATTTTAATTGGAAAATGATCGCTCCCATGAAGGTCATCTAAAACTGACCAATCAAAATCTAAGTAAATATTTGGAGAGCATATAGACAAATCTGAAGCAAAAAAATTTCTTGTAGGAGAATGAAGATAAGTTGGTTGTTTATCGTTAAATAAACATAAATCATTTTCTGCAATAAAATTTTCTATTATTTCTCCTTTGTCATTTGTATCCAGACAACCCCATAGTTTGCTGTGACTATTAAAGTCACCTAATAATAAATAAGGACGAGGTAACTGGTTTATAAGATTTTCTAAATCATGTTTAGAAAATTTACAGTGTGGAGGAAGATATAGATTTGTTTGTGTTGAGGTTTTACGGCCCAGTCAACCCAATGGGGTCATGTCGAGCGCGGTCAGTTTACCTAACCACACGTTTACTGGGCAGTCTTAGTCCTCTAAGCGGTTAACCAGTATTGTGCACATTCTTTCGCCAGAAACTGACAACTGCCCTTCTTGAATCAGCGGAAGGAAGAGAATGACCGTAGAAAATATTTCATGATCAATCTCCACGAAAGAATGTTGCCGACCTCGGCGGGGTTGGAGGAAGATATAGAGAACAAATTGTTATGGATTTAGACAGTGACATTTACAGCAACAGCTTGTAAATTACTATTTATATCTATCTGTCTATGAGGAACATTTGATTTTACAAGGATAGATGAACCTCCTGAGGCTTTCTGATTTTTAGTTGCGATATTATATAAACTATAATTTTTAAAATTAATATTATCTGTATTTTTTAAAAAGGTTTCCTGGAGACAAAAGACAGTCGGAGAAAGTAGTGTTGTTAAAATTAAAATTTCGTTATAATTTGCTTTTAGTCCTCGACAGTTCCACTGAATAATTGATATTTTATCCATGATAAATGGAGAGATGATTTGAAAATAAGGAACTTAATCCTTTTGTTTTCTCTGAGACTGCGAGAACATGGAGGAGTCAATCTCTAACTCCATGTTCTCAAGGGAACTGAACCGATTGACCAACTTGATCGGATCGGCCGACGCCCCTTTACTATATGGATTTGGTTCTTTATCTTTTTCTTTTCCATGTTTTCCTTTCTGGTCAGCTGTCCTGGACCTGGATCTCTGTTGTGATCCACTTGTTTTAGTCAGCTGTGTTTGTGAACTGTTTTGAGATTTTGTTGGTGGTCTAGACTGATGAGTAGATGTGGGTTTAGGTTTAGGTTTTAGAGTAGGAGTAATAACTTTTGAATTTGCTTTGATGACAAAATCTTTTTCGTTAAACTGGGTAGAAGTTTCTTTGGTTTCAGGTTTAGTGTTTAGGGATTGAACAACTTTTACAAAGGTGATTTCAGGTTGATTTTCTTGTATTTTTTTGGCTTCCAAATAAGTAATTTTTTGTGTAACTTTAATTTTCATGATTTCTTTCTCTTTTTTCCAAATTTCACACTGATTTGATTTTGATTGATGGTTTTTGTGACAGTTCACACACTTGGCTTCATTTTTACAAGCATCTGTATGGTGATCAAATTCACCCATACCACATTTTTCACATATTGATCTAGGTGCTTCCGGACAGCCGTTTTCATGATGTCCAAACCTCTGACAGTTGAAACACCGCAGAGGATTTGGAATGTAGACTTCAACCGGTATAATTCGGTAAAATATTTTTAGTGATTTCGGTAAAGTTGTGGTGTTGAAAGTTAGTAAAAGTGTATTTGTTTCTATAAAGTTTCCATCTTTTTTAATTTTAAAACGTTTGCAAGCTGTTACTCCTTGTGTGTTTAGATATTCTGTGATATTTTCTTCAGTTTCATGTTTTAGCATTCTGTCACGGATAATACCTTTGCAACTGTTGAGAGTTTTATGTTCCGTGACAGTGACATTAATATTAAAAAATTTTGTAAGTTTCAAAAGATTATCAGTTTGAGATTTTCTGTTTGTTTCGACCAAAAGAGTTCCATTTTTAATTTTTTTTTTACATTTTTTGGAGTGCCTATAATTGATTCTATTTGTTTTTCTATAATGAAAGGTGACAGTGAAGTAATAGGTTTGTCCTCTTTACTCGAAATCACTAAATATTTTGCGAAGTTCTCATTGGCTTTGAACGTAAAAGTAGTCGGTTGCGTGTCGTCCTCCGAAGAGTCGAACGCCAGAAATCGTTTTCGAGAGGCCATGGTGATGAAATTTTTGATTCGATAGCTATGCGCCCCACCCTCCATGGAGCCCTACAAGGGGACGTTTAACAGAAATGGATCTCCTATTTCTAACGTCAAGGCTACATTGCTATTATACTCGGTGTCAAGATCAGTCTTCAGCTCGGCCTCATGCTTAGATGATTTCCCACCTATTCATCTAAATTTCCAATGAAAAATTTATGAACAGTTGAGTTCATCCCCCTATCCACAGCCTCCACTCACAGAGGTTTCCGCCAAAGCCCCAATACAAGCCCACCAATTGACCCTTCAGCCGCCGCCCATTGAAACTCACTTAAAGTTAGAGGAACGTGAGAAAAATAAGCCCGGTTTGTACCATAAAGATACGTATGAAAGAGAGAAAGAAGCTAACAAGTTGTGCGCTTCTAGAGCTTGGCACGACTGAGCCGATTGATCCAGGCCGGATCTAACCCAGACCGCTCTTCTATCTGAAATAAGGGCCAAAATGATGTGTTGAAAAGCTGGAGATCCCTGGGCTTTCCTCAATCATCAGGTTCCCCTCTCCCAGCATACGAGACGCCACCCACGGCAAACAGGTGGTTCCTGTTTTAATAGGGTATTACACCCTATCCACTACAGAAGGAAAGTGATCTGTAGATTTTATTCCCTACAGACAAGGGAGGCCGAAAACGTCTGGAAAATTGAAAGGTTATTTTAAACGTTAGGAGATCCATATTAAAAATAAACAGTTTATTAAAGAAAGAAGGATTCATTTTGGATTCATTTTTAAGAGAGTCAAACAAACAAGCTGTGTTAGATGATATGTAGCTTTCAAATGATATGCAGCTTTCATACCTTGAAAAACGTTTTTTTTTTTTTTTGTTTTTTTTTTCTAACTATATTAAATGCATCTTACTTTTTAATGTGGAGAATGCTAGAGTTCGGAAAAATGACACAAACACAAGACAAACACATATGTTAAATACAGATGAGGTTATAATCTTCGTCCAATGTGCGACCCACGGGCACAGAATGATACACAAACAAATGAAGCATGTTAGTAACACGAGATAGGAAAGGTTTTAAAAGGATAGATCTCGCGAAATTTGTTTTTTCCAGTTTAAGATGCATTTCAGTAAATTTAATTTTATAGTCTGGAATTATACCGGTTGAACGGACGGTTGCTCTGTTATGTTAGGGGTTTTACCCAACTGCCACAGAAGCGGAAGGCAGCCACCTATTTCGAGAGCCCGGGTGGTCACGGGGAGCCTCTTTTGGACGGCTCGTACGTCACGCAGAGGGTACGTCTGGCCTATTCTAAGCCCGGAACCAGCACGGGGCGTATTAAACCCTGACAAAAGTTTGCAAATTTACTTCTGTAAAGACCAGTCAGTCAAAAACGAGTCTGAAATTTGTCGAAATCAAAGTAGACTGCGGAGGAGTATGGTCCGCTGGGTTTCTCTTTTAAACCTTTTATCCCTACAGACCAATCATCTCCTTGTAAGCTCTCGTTCTCACGCTATCTCATCACGAAAACATGCCTATATAATGTTGACCCCCTTAAACCCCACTTTTATATAGTAAAACTGGGGTTTACAGAGGTATACATTATGTTTCTTATTTATGCTCGAAAACATAGATTGTGGGTACCCGTTGGAACCGCCTCGCCGAGGCGGTTCTGACGAGTACCCACAATCTATGTTTTGCGCAGAAATATGAAAAAATATCAGAATTTTTATCTGAAAATTTTTCATTTTTTTTGGTGGTAAAATTTTCAGTATATTTGAATAGGCTAGTTTTCGTAATAAGGAAGAAAGAAAATGTACATCGGCCGCGTCAAGTGTTCAGATGACTCATATCAAGATCTAAACTGCTCGACATTGATTTTTGCCTGAAAGCCAATTTGCAACAATGAATGTGTCCAAATTCCGAAATGGAAGAGGCTATGTCAGAAACTCGGAGGTGAAAGGATTAACATACGGGATCGTAAATAAAGTTCACTTACTATATCACAGCTGGACGAAGAAGAAGGACAGAGTTTGACCTCACACACAAAGTAGATATTGTCAGCATTATAGAACTTGAAAACATACAATGTGGTCCAAATGCGTTTAATCGTTGGAACAGAAGTGTCTTCGTTGTCGAAATCATCTCCTAGTAAGCTGTCGTCCTCACGACATCTGGAAGGGAAAAGTGCCTTCGAGCATGCGCAAAATGTACGTGTTCATGTGCAAGGTGTCGTCCGGGCATTTGCTCTCTACTGATATATTCTTTTGTATCCAATAATTCTGGCAGCGGACAGCGAAAGCCCTGAACAGACTGCATCTGCGCAGTCTGATCATGGCCTTTACTGTGCGCGCATGTCACGAGAGGCCCCGAGGGGCATAAGTTTTCTTGGCGCGGCTCTTAGATAGAAAGAGAGCAACAAAATTTACCTATATACCATCAATATAACAGTTACAGTCCTCTGGCCTTAATTACACAAACAAAACTAGATTTTAGTAAAAGTCATTTTCCCATTTCCTCCATTAATACGTGTCATTGTAAAAACGTTGCTTTTCATGTTTCTTTTCATTTATTATCACCCCTGCACCCTCCCGATATTAGTTAAACAATTTAACTCCTGATTGTGTTGGGTTTTAACGACACATCAACCCTTGAGGGTCATTTTGTGTCGACTCCAAGAGAATTTTGTTTGATTTGGGCTTAACGTCGCTTTCAACCTTTTTCAGTCATATCGCGACGGTGTCTGGATGTGGCAGGGAGCTCAATGCTCACTTTTAGCGACTCCAAGAGAAAGGGAGAAAAGTGACAGAAGAGATAGTAAAGGAGATGAAAAAGAGGGACACGGAAGAAAGAGGAACGGGAATAAAAGTGAACAGAAGAAATATGAAAATTCCCCCCTCTACCCTTACCTGCTACAAGGATAGCAGGCCTTCCCCAATTTTAAGCTAATATCAGTTGGACACCCTGGTGACGTAAGATACACAACACCTTCGCCACACCCTACCAGCCCCGCAATTTAACTCCTATCGAGAGGATGATGGATGGATGGATATTTTGTTTATAGACGCTCAACCCTAAAAGGGCATATAGCGTCTAATAAGATGATTATATGATGATTTTATTTAATGAGAAATTAAAAATATCTAGGATTGATGAGTTCATGTTAAGAAAGATAAAGTATCAATGATTTTATGTTATTAAAATACAGATCATATTTTATTAAAAAGTCCGATCTCTTTCAGAAAATCGAGTATTTTTTGAGTTGGCATATTAAAAAGTTCCTTTATATTTTTTACATTAAAATACTTTGTGCGAATATAATTAAATTCAGCACAAGTGACAAGAAAATGTTTGACCGTAAAAGGTTCGTTACAAGGAATGCAGAATGGAGCTTGTTCATTGTTTAAAATATAAGAATGAGTAATTCTAGTGTGTCCAAGTCTACATCTCGTGATTTTTGTTTGTTCTTTTCTGCTGAGATTAGAGAATGTGCATTTGCTGTTAAAATTTAGTTTGATTTCATTTAATTTATTATAAGTTTGTGTTTCCCAAACAGACTGACATTTGTTGTTGATGTATTGACAGACGTTTGATTTAAAGTTGGAGTGAGGAATTTTAAAATTGGTTATTACTAAGGATAATGCAGATTTGGCTTCTGAATCTGCTAATTCATTTCCACGAATATTAACGTGGCTGGGAAGCCAACAAAATACAATTTCTTTTGAAGCGAAAGATAATAATATTTTTTAAGAATTTGCTGAATTAATGGGTTTCTATGGTGTAAATCTTTAAGAGATTTTAATACAGAAAGAGAATCTGATGGATGGATGGATATTTTGTTTATAGACGCTCAACCCTAAAAGGGCATATAGCGTCTAATAAGTTTTATGTTATATGATGATTTTATTTAATGAGAAATTAAAAATATCTAGGATTGATGAGTTCATTTTAAGAAAGATAAAGTATCAATGATTTTATGTTATTAAAATACAGATCATATTTTATTAAAAAGTCCGATCTCTTTCAGAAAATCGAGTATTTTTTGAGTTGGCATATTAAAAAGTTCCTTTATATTTTTTACATTAAAATACTTTGTGCGAATATAATTAAATTCAGCACAAGTGACAAGAAAATGTTTGACCGTAAAAAGTTCGTTACAAGGAATGCAGAATGGAGCTTGTTCATTGTTTAAAATATAAGAATGAGTAATTCTAGTGTGTCCAAGTCTACATCTCGTGATTTTTGTTTGTTCTTTTCTGCTGAGATTAGAGAATGTGCATTTGCTGTTAAAATTTGGTTTGATTTCATTTAATTTATTATAAGTTTGTGTTTCCCAAACAGACTGACATTTGTTGTTGATGTATTGACAGACGTTTGATTTAAAGTCGGAGTGAGGAATTTTAAAATTGGTTATTACTAAGGATAATGCAGATTTGGCTTCTGAATCTGCTAATTCATTTCCACGAATATTAACGTGGCTGGGAAGCCAACAAAATACAATTTCTTTTGAAGCGGAAAGATAATAATATTTTTTAAGAATTTGCTGAATTAATGGGTTTCTATGGTGTAAATCTTTAAGAGATTTTAATACAGAAAGAGAATCTGAATAAATGATAAACTGTTTTTCAGACTGATCTCTGATATGGTAAAGTGCAATATCAATTGCCTTGGCTTCGGCGGTAAAAATGGAGCTATTATCAGGTAATCTGATACTGTCAGTAAAATTTGGACTAATAACAGAACAAGCAACTTTCTCATCTTGTTTCGAACCATCTGTATAAATTGACAGGTAATGTTTATAATTTGATTTGATTTCTAAAAATTCATTCTTAAAAATATGCGACTCGACTTCTGTTTTTTTATTTTTATGAAGGTCTAAAATAATCTTTGGAGGGTTTAACGTCCATGGCTCTTTTGATGGAAAAGAAAAATGCTGAACATTTTTAATATTGATATTGGCCTCTTCAAGTAACGGTTGTATTCTCAGGCCAAGGGGTTTAATAGCTGTTGGTTTATTATTGTAAAATCTTTCATATTTAGGGTTAAAAACACAATCATGAGCTGAATTACGTGGATTGGCGGCTAATTTAGTAACATATTGAAGAGACAATTTCTCTCTTCTTATATACAATGATGGTTCATTTGATTCAGCGTATAAACTTTCGACGGGGGAAGTACGAAAAGCCCCTAGAGCCAGACGTAAACCTTGGTGATGAATAGTATCCAAAGATTTCAAATAAGATTTTCTTGCGGATCTATCGAGAGGATGAAGGGGTGATAATACAAGGCTCTATGCAATAAAGCGCCGTATAGTCATGAACTGATCAGACGTTGCTCTGGGTCTGCACTGTTTTCCACTTACCCTCTTGTCGGGTTTCAAGACTATAATGGGATTATTAACGTCTCTCTTTTCCCATATTTATAAATAGTAATCATGGTCCTTTGGTTAACTTCTCTTACAAAATTATTTAACTCATATCGAGGCGATGATATAGTGATAAAGAAAGGCTCTATAGAATCGTCCCAGCAAACACACTGTCGCAACAACGTTACAACGTCGCTGCAACGTCACAACGTTGCAGCGACGTTGTAACGACGTTGTTGTTAGGTTTGTTTGCTGGGGTAGCCCTATCGTCAAGACCTGAAATCCGCCTTTACGGCGGGATTCGAACCCGGGACTTCGTCATCCGAAGTCAGGCGTGCCAAACGCTCAGACACCCAGATGCTTCCTACAGTAATAGAAGATACAATTATTTTATTAGCCCACAATATATCTTTAACCCATTTATGCCAAGTGGACTCTTCTACCTTAACTCTCTGGACAGGTTCATTTCCTATAGAAGGGGTGTCTGGTTATTAATTCTTATTATTATCATGTTTTGTAGATATTTCTGAATTTGAAGCAAACAGTGTAGACCCTGATCAGATGCCGCGTTCTGCGGCGTCTGATCTGAGTCTACACTGTTTGCCAATGTCCCTTTTATGGGACGCTAGGCTTAAATGGGTTAAATGATCCGTTAAAGTATCAATCAGAACTGTAGCTGACGACAATTTGATGTTTTTACTATTATTTGTCTGATAAAATAAGGCTTAACATTTCACGTGATTCGATTTACGTGAAATAGCGTCTTATTTTCTCTGAAAAAATATTCTCTAGGAAAAATAATGAAAAAGCAAAACAAACCGACAAAAATAGCAACATCAAAAATACAATACACTCTGCAACAATTTGACACTTCAATTTGTTGAATATAATTCAGACTCACCCAGCATCAACTAGCAGTTTTGTTGGTGAACCGCTGCTGTCAGTCCCAGAGTAGGCCGTACAGGTTGGTCTTCCTTTATATTCCGCTAAAAATAAACAAGAAGCATCTTCAAAATAGTAAGCGTCGAAGAATAGCAGATAATTGTTTGCAATTTTCAAACATTATAATAGAGGTTCTTAAATCGAAGTTCACTTTACATCCGAAACCTTGACAGTTTCCTCGTCAAAGTCAAACTCTATTCTACATGTATGTTCCGCTGAGTACGGAGTGATATGTACGCTCCTTTCTTCGCACGATAGTTCTTTTTTTTTTTTTTTTTTTTTTTTTTTTTTCATTATTTAGACACATCGCAATAAAAATCCATTTACTGGCTGTTGAGTCTAAAGCTATTATTACCGATAAAAATCGCTTGCTCGATTTTACTTCTTACTTTATCATTTTGCCATTTTCATATTTAAATTGAACAATCAAATATTTGTCATCCCTTTGATTTACTCAAAATATGCTGTCAAGAAACTTACAGATAAGATTTTACGAGGGTGGTTTAACATTCATTTCCAAAATGTTTACATATAGAACACATACAAAATACAACAATAGGATCAGAACGAAAGCATAAAAGCTGATTTAGTTCCTTTCCTTTACACGAGAGTTAATTGAAATCTATGGCATATTGATACGACCGTCGAACAAGACTGTATTGTAAACGATTTTAAAAGCCCGGTACAGCATTCCCTACAAGACTGCATGTATGCCCAGCGAAGACTTTGTTCAGACTGCACATCTGCGTTGGTTGACCAGGGACTTCGCTATCCGCTATCTTCGTCTGCGCTATCTTTGGTTACCCACAGTGTACCCTGCGAAGACTAATCAGACTGCGCGGATGCGCAGTCTGGTTTGAGTCTTCGCTGTGCGCACATGCAGTCTTGTAGAAAACGCTATGTACCGGCTCAAATGTTCTAATAATACATGTAATAATGTAGTATGTGAGACCAATTTAATCAATCCAATTGTTTAAGTTCTCATCAAGACATTCGATAACAAAACAGCTGTATTTTGAATCGGGTCTAAATTGAATTGTGTGCGTATCAGATTCATTTAGGTCATCTGTTGATAATTCCAACTCTTCTTCTTTATACATATTTCATGCAATATGACTGGTTAAAAGAAAAGTCTTACACGTCAGTCCAGAGCAGGGATCCCATCACGAAAACACGCCTTTATAATATTGACCCCCTTAAACCCCACTTTTATATACTAAAACTGGGGTTTACAGGGATATACATTATCTTTCTTATATTTGCTCAAAAACATAGATGCCGAGGCGGTTCTAACGAGTACCAACAATCTATGTTTTGAGTAGAGATGAAAAATATCAGTTTTTTTATCTGAAAATTTTCAGTTTTTGGTGGTAAAATTTTCTATATATTTGAATAGGTATGTTTTCTTAATGGTCTATATTCCTTCCGCCGTTTCAATATATTGACATTTTGGCAACATTTGTAACATTTTGATGACAAAGTTTGAATTACAGGAAATGAATTACTTTTGTGTTTTTTTTTTTCGATGTTTAAACTCCGGCGTATCACTCAATCAACATTTACCCTTGTCGTGCTGAATAAATTAAGATGCCACGACCACTTCTAATTTCCAGCCAATCAGATTACTTGATCCGGATTTTTGATAGAAATTCACAAATTTAATGACAAACAGTGCAGATCCAGATCAGTTGGCTTCTTCATCTGGATCTTCACTGTTTGCTAAGACAGGGCATGTCGTGTTCAGCAAGAGGTTAAAGCTCTCATCAACAACTTTTAGTTTAAATTCAGTCGACTCTCATTATCTTAAATTCCCAGGGACCAGAATATTTCGTTTGAGATAACAGTAGTTTGAGATAGAGCTGGAGTGTAAGAAACGTACAGCAAACTACATTAATGATATTAGCCTGATTTTAGTTCGAAATACGCAGCAGACTGATGAGTAATCAGGGTTTGAGATCAATAGAGTCAAAGGTATTTTATTTCAAAATTTTGACATGCATATCACAAAAAACATTCAATAGGATAAGAACAAAACCAATCTGCTTGTTTGGTTTCTCCCTCTACAGAATGAAATGTCAAATGTCAAATATTTTCTGTGAAAGAAAAGAGAAAATATCACTAATAAGTAGTCTGCTGTTGGAGCCAACGCAGTGCTAAGTTTTAGATGCAGAATAACGGATGAATTATTATTATTATTATTATTGTTATTATTATTATTGTCGTCATTATTATTTTATCGCCTCAAGCAAAAAAGTCTTTTCGAAAATAAAAATACGCAAAATACGCAGATTCAGGTCATCTTGCGCATGCGCTTAGTATCATCCGGGCTTTTACTCCATTCATACGTTCTGTAGTATCCATTGATTCTGTTAACGGACAGTGAAAGTCCTGATCATTGATTGTGTTGGGGTTTAACGACACGTCAACCCTTGTGGGTCATTTTGGGTCGTCTCCCAGAGAAAGGGAGAAGAGAAATAGAGATAGTTGAGGAGGATGGATGGATGGATGGATATTTTGTTTATAGACGCTCAACCCTAAAAGGGCATATAGCGTCTAATAAGATGAATATTATATGATGATTTTATTTAATGAGAAATTAAAAATATCTAGGATTGATGAATTCATTTTAAGAAAGATAAAGTATCAATGATTTTATGTTATTAAAATACAGATCATATTTTATTAAAAAGTCCGATCTCTTTCAGAAAATCGAGTATTTTTTGAGTTGGCATATTAAAAAGTTCCTTTATATTTTTTACATTAAAATACTTTGTGCGAATATAATTAAATTCAGCACAAGTGACAAGAAAATGTTTGACCGTAAAAGGTTCGTTACAAGGAATGCAGAATGGAGCTTGTTCATTGTTTAAAATATAAGAATGAGTAATTCTAGTGTGTCCAAGTCTACATCTCGTGATTTTTGTTTGTTCTTTTCTGCTGAGATTAGAGAATGTGCATTTGCTGTTAAAATTTGGTTTGATTTCATTTAATTTATTATAAGTTTGTGTTTCCCAAACAGACTGACATTTGTTGTTGATGTATTGACAGACGTTTGATTTAAAGTCGGAGTGAGGAATTTTAAAATTGGTTATTACTAAGGATAATGCAGATTTGGCTTCTGAATCTGCTAATTCATTTCCACGAATATTAACGTGGCTGGGAAGCCAACAAAATACAATTTCTTTTGAAGCGGAAAGATAATAATATTTTTTAAGAATTTGCTGAATTAATGGGTTTCTATGGTGTAAATCTTTAAGAGATTTTAATACAGAAAGAGAATCTGAATAAATGATAAACTGTTTTTCAGACTGATCTCTGATATGGTAAAGTGCAATATCAATTGCCTTGGCTTCGGCGGTAAAAATGGAGCTATTATCAGGTAATCTGATACTGTCAGTAAAATTTGGACTAATAACAGAACAAGTAACTTTCTCATCTTGTTTCGAACCATCTGTATAAATTGACAGGTAATGTTTATAATTTGATTTGATTTCTAAAAATTCATTCTTAAAAATATGCGACTCGACTTCTGTTTTTTTATTTTTATGAAGGTCTAAAATAATCTTTGGAGGGTTTAACGTCCATGGCTCTTTTGATGGAAAACAAAAATGCTGAACATTTTTAATATTGATATTGGCCTCTTCAAGTAACGGTTGTATTCTCAGGCCTAGGGGTTTAATAGCCGTTGGTTTATTATTGTAAAATCTTTCATATTTAGGGTTAAAAACACAATCATGAGCTGAATTACGTGGATTGGCGGCTAATTTAGTAACATATTGAAGAGACAATTTCTCTCTTCTTATATACAATGATGGTTCATTTGATTCAGCGTATAAACTTTCGACGGGGGAAGTACGAAAAGCCCCTAGAGCCAGACGTAAACCTTGGTGATGAATAGTATCCAAAGATTTCAAATAAGATTTTCTTGCGGATCCATAAACTATGGATCCATAATCCAATTTAGATCTAATTAAAGATCTATAGAGATTTAAAAGAACAGTACGATCTCCTCCCCAGTCGGAACTGGAGAGAACTTTAAGAATATCAAGAGCTTTTAAACATTTAGCTTTTAAAGCTTTGATATGTGGTATAAAAGATAATTTGTTATCGAACAAAAGACCCAGGAATTTTGCTTCACTGACGACTGGAATTGGACTACCGTATATGGTGAGATGAGGATCTAAATGTAGCTGACGTATCTGACAAAAATGAACGCATTGAGTTTTTGTTTTTGAAAATTTGAAACCATTTTCTGTTGCCCAATCTTCTATATTGTTTAAACATCGTTGTAGTTTGAATTCAATGGTTTCCATATTTTTCGATCTAATAAATATTCCAAAATCGTCAACAAAAAGTGAACAATCAAGGTCTTTCACACATTTAACAATATCGTTAATTTTAATGCCAAACAAGGTAGGTGATAAAATGCTTCCCTGTGGTACACCTTGTTCTTGTTTAAATATGTCCGATAACGTATTACCTATTCGAACATTAAATGTTCGATCTGATAAAAAATTTTGAATAAAAAGTGGTAATCGGCCTTTAAGGCCTAATTTATGTAAATCTTTCATGATGCCATGTTTCCATGTAGTATCGTAAGCTTTTTCAAGATCAAAAAATACAGCTACGACATGTTCTTTTTTAATAAAGGCATCACGAATAAAGGATTCCAAACGAATCAAATGATCGTTTGTACAGTTATTTTTTCTGAATCCAGCTTGATATTTTGTTATAAGCTGGTTTGATTCTAAGAACCAAACCAGTCTATCATTAATCATTCTCTCCATTGTTTTACACAAACAACTTGTCAAAGCAATAGGTCTATAGTTAGTAGCTTCAGTATGATCTTTATTTGGTTTTGGTATAGGTATAATCGTTGCTTTACTCCAGTCTTTTGGAAATTTTCCAGTGATCCAAATATCATTTAAAATATTTAATAAAGTTTTTAAAGCGTTATCGGGTAAATGTTTAAGAATTTGATAATGAATGTCATCAGGACCAGCAGCTGTATCGTGAGATTTATTAAGAGCATCTGATAATTCTGAAGCTGTGAATGGTACATTATATTTTTCATGATTTAGTGACGTAAAATTTAGATGCTCTTTCTCTTGTTCCTGTTTTATGTTTTGAAAGGTTTCGGAATAATTTGCACTAGAAGAGTTTTTTTGAAAATTCTCTCCTAGTGCATTGGAAATATCTTTAGTCGTTGAGCATATATTTCCATTTGATTTAATATGGACATGCTTGTTATTTTTATTTTTGCCAGTAATTTTTCGAATCATGTCCCATATTTTCTTTGCTGGAGTTCTAGAATTAAGTTTGGAGACGTATTGCTGCCAAGATGTTCTTTTAGCCGTTTTTATTGTCTTGCGAGCTTTTGCTCGCATTTGTTTGGCATGGATTAGATTTTCTTTTGTTGGCTGCCTATTGAACTTTCGTAAGGCAGATTTTCTTTTATTTATTGAATTTTTAACATCTTTATTAAACCAAGGTCTATTTCTTTTTGAACGTGTCGAGGACTTTGGAATACATTTTTCGGCTACATGAATTAATGTATCAGTAAAAGCTTGTATATCATCTGCTGTTTTAAACATTTCAGGATTTAATTTTTCATTACATAGCTCCATAAAATTCTCCCAGTTTGCTTTATTCAAATTCCATCGGGAATGATGGTCTTCATTTGTCGATTCAATTTCTTCAATTTAAATTGGAAAATGATCGCTCCCATGAAGGTCATCTAAAACTGACCAATCAAAATCTAAGTAAATATTTGGAGAGCATATAGACAAATCTAAAGCAAAATAATTTCTTGTAGGAGAATGAAGATAAGTTGGTTGTTTATCGTTAAATAAACATAGATCATTTTCTGCAATAAAATTTTCTATTATTTCTCCTTTGTCATTTGTATCCAGACAACCCCATAGTTTGCTGTGACTATTAAAGTCACCTAATAATAAATAAGGACGAGGTAACTGGTTTATAAGATTTTCTAAATCGTGTTTAGAAAATTTACAGTGTGGAGGGAGATATAGAGAACAAATTGTTATGGATTTAGACAGAGTGACATTTACAGCAACAGCTTGTAAATTACTATTTATATCTATCTGTCTATGAGGAACATTTGATTTTACAAGGATAGATGAGCCTCCTGAGGCTTTCTGATTTTCAGTTGCGATATGATTATATAAACTAATTTTTAAAATTAATATTATCTGTATTCTTTAAAAAGGTTTCCTGGAGACAAAAGACAGTCGGAGAAAGTAGTGTTGTTAAAATTAAAATTTCGTAATAATTTGCTTTTAGTCCTCGACAGTTCCACTGAATAATTGATTTTTTATCCATGATGAATGGAGAGATGATTTGAAAATAAGGAACTTAATCCTTTTGTTTTCTCTGAGACTGCAAGAACATGGAGGAGTCAGTCTCTAACTCCATGTTCTCAAGGGAATCGAACCGATTGACCAACTTGATCGGATCGGCCGACGCCCCTTTACTATATGGATTTGGTGCTTTATCTTTATCTTTTTCTTTTCCATTTTTTTCTTTCTGGTCAGCTGTCCTGGACCTGGATCTCTGTTGTGATCCACTTGTTTTAGTCGGCTGTGTTTGTGAACTGTTTTGAGATTTTGTTGGTGGTCTAGACTGATGAGTGGATGTGGGTTTAGGTTTAGGTTTTACAGTAGGAGTAATAACTTTTGAATTTGCTTTGATGACAGAATCTTTTTCGTTAAACTGGGTAGAACTTTCTTTGGTTTCAGGTTTAGTGTTTAGGGATTGAACAACTTTTGCAAAGGTGATTTCAGGTTGATTTTCTTGAATCTTTTTGGCTTCCAAATAAGTAATTTTTTGTGTAACTTTAATTTTCATTATTTCTTTCTCTTTTTTCCAAATTTCACACTGATTTGATTTTGATTGATGGTTTTTGTGACAGTTCACACACTTGGCTTCATTTTTACAAGCATTTGTAGGGTGATCAAATTCACCCATACCACATTTTTCACATACTGATCCAGGTGCTTCCGGACAGCCGTTTTCATGATGTCCAAACCTCTGACAGTTGAAACACCGCAGAGGATTTGGAATGTAGACTTCAACCGGTATAATTCGGTAAAATATTTTTAGTGATTTCGGTAAAGTTGTGGTGTTGAAAGTTAGTAAAAGTGTATTTGTTTCTATAAAGTTTCCATCTTTTTTAATTTTAAAACGTTTGCAAGCTGTTACTCCTTGTGTGTTAAGATATTCTGTGATATTTTCTTCAGTTTCATGTTTTAGCATTCTGTCACGGATAATACCTTTGCAACTGTTTAGAGTTTTATGTTCCGTGACAGAGACATTAATGTTAAAGAATTTTGTAATTTTCAAGAGATTATCAGTTTGAGATTTTCTGTTAGTTTCGACCAAAAGAGTTCCATTTTTTAATTTTTTTACATTTTTTGGAGTGCCTATAATTGATTCTATTTGCTTTTCTATAATGAAAGGTGACAGTGAAGTAATAGGTTTGTCCTCTTTACTCGAAATCACTAAAAATTTAGCGAAGTTCTCATTAGCTTTGAATGTAAATGTAGTCGGTTGCGTGTCGTCCTCCGAAGAGTCGAACGCCAGAAATCGTTTTCGAGAGGCCATGGTGATGAAATTTTTGATTCGATAGCTATGCGCCCCACCCTCCATGGAGCCCTACAAGGGGACGTTTAACAGAAATGGATCTCCTATTTCTAACGTCAAGGCTACATTGCTATTATACTCGGTGTCAAGATCAGAGTCTTCAGCTCGGCCTCATGCTTAGATGATTTCCCACCTATTCATCTAAATTTCCATAGAAAAATTTATGAACAGTTGAGTTCATCCCCCTATCCACAGCCTCCACTCACAGAGGTTTCCGCCAAAGCCCCAATACAAGCCCACCAATTGACCCTTCAGCCGCCGCCCATTGAAACTCACTTAAAGTTAGAGGAACATGAGAAAAATAAGCCCGGTTTGGTACCATAAAGATACGTATGAAAGAGAGAAAGAAGTTAAGAACAAGTTGTGCGCTTCTAGAGCTTGGCACGACTGAGCCGATTGATCCAGGCCGGATCTAACCCAGACCGCTCTTCTATCTGAAATAAGGGCCAAAATGATGTGTTGAAAAGCTGGAGATCCCTGGGCTTTCCTCAATCATCAGGTTCCCCTCTCCCAGCATACGAGACGCCACCCACGGCAAACAGGTGGTTCCTGTTTTAATAGGGGATTACACCCTATCCACTACAGAAGGAAAGTGATCTGTAGATTTTATTCCCTACAGACGAGGGAGGCCGAAAACGTCTGGGAAATTAAAAGGTTATTTTTAACGTTAGGAGATCCATATTTAAAATAAACAGTTTATTAAAGAAAGAAGGATTCATTTTGGATTCATTTTTTAAGGGAGTCAAATAAACAAACTGTGTTAGATGATATGTAGCTTTCAAATGATATGTAGCTTTCATACCTTGAAAAACGTTTAGTTTTTTATCTAACAATATTAAATGCATCTTATTTTTTAAATGTGGAGAATGCTAGAGTTCGGAAAAATGACACAAACACAATACAAACACATATGTTAAATACAGATGAGGTTATAATCTTCGTCCCATGTGCGACCCACGGGCACAGGATGATACACAAACAAATGAAGCATGTTAGTAACATGAGATAGGAAAGGTTTAAAAGGATAGATCTCGCGAAATTTGTTTTTTCCAATTTAAGATGCATTTCAGTAAATTTAATTTTATAGTCAGGAATTATACCGGTTGAACGGACGGTTGCTCTGTTATGTTAGGGGTTTTACCCAACTGCCACAGAAGCGGAAGGCAGCCACCTATTTCGAGGGCCCGGGTGGTCACGGGCGGCCTCTTTTAGACGGCTCGTACGTCACGCAGAGGGTACGTCTGGCCTATTCTTAGCCCGGGACCAGCACGGGACAGTTGAGGAGGAGTGAAAGAGGGACAGAGGAGAAAGAGGAAAATGAATGAAAGTGAAGACACAGAAGAAATTCAACATTCCCCCTCTACCCATACCTTCTGCAAGGACAGAAGGCCTTGCCCAAATGTAAGCCAATATCAGTTGGACGCCCTGGTGACGCAAAATACACGGCACCTTTGCCACATCCAACCACCCCCCCCACCCCCACCCCCCCCCCCCCCCCAAAGTCCTGATCAGACTGCGCAGATGCCTGAAGACAGATTTGCGCCTGGCAGGGCTAATCTAGTTCCCGAGTTCAAGGCATCAACTTACCTGGAATATCAATGGTCCAATATACAGTGTCACCGACCATCGCCGAACTCACTTCAGAACCGGTTTCACTTCCGGTTCTTAAAGCTGACGTCACTGTGAAAGATGGAGTAATAGCATCCTGAGTTGTTACTTCTATTCTAAATAAAGAAACAATAATGATACAAGTCTCAAACTTGATTACCATATCCAATGCTCAGTTTCAGATCATCCTGCGCATGCGCAAAGTATATTCGGACCTTTACTCTCCATTCATATATTCTGTAGTGTCCAATGATTCTGTAAGCTGACTGCGAAGGCCCAGACCAGGCTGCGCAGATGCGCAGTCTGGTCTGGGCTTTCGCTGTTCGCATACGCCGAAGGCTCGTTTTCGTATGGCGCGGCCCATTTTTACGCTGGGTATTCAGACACAAAGTGGCTATTCCTCCGGCGGCCCTTTGAAATAGAAGTTATTTATCCGGCTAGGTTAGGGTTAGAGTTAGTCGTCCGCCGGGTTAATAGCTACTTTTTCATCAGGTTGCCGGGTGTACAAGGCTTTAGATATACGGCAGCGGGCGAACAAATAGATTTTATTGTTCCGGCCGCCGTGTCAATAGTCGCGGCCATTCAGACACCTTAACATTAAACAACTCCTTACCGTACTTATTTTAAACTTCGAAGAGTTGTACATTGTTGTACTGCTTGCTAGCGTATCTAAAATCTTCTCTAGATGAGCGTCTGATCTGGGTCCACACAGTTTGCTCAGGTCTGTCTCTCTTCCGTATAGTTAGATTAACTGCGAGGACACATGGCGTTTATAAAACATCGCATTAACGTCAATGCCAACGTCACGTCATATCACTGCATCCACGTTAATGCGATGTCGTATAAACGTCATAACGTTGTATTGATGTTAATGTGACGCGTCCTGCGGCGTCTGATCCGAGTCTAAAAATGTCTGACAATGTCCCTTTTATTGGACACTAGGCATAAATGGGTTAAGGTGATTGGACGACTTTGGTAGATTTGTCGTCATTTTTTAAGGACGACAACTTGTACGATTTTCTGTTTGCTTTCCTGCATACTAAGAGGGAGAAACGTCTTACCTTTTTAGAGCAAACACCTTGTCAGAAAAGAGTCATCCCCTCCCCTCCCCAACGAAAGTATCTATTTCCCTTTAAATTGTGTTACCCAAGGAAATCGGTAACCTATGACGTCCGGGCAAGTTAGTTGGGTTGGAATTTAACGGCCCAGTTGACATCATTAAGGCCGCTTCGAGCCTGTCAATTTACCTTATCACACTTTTCCTGGGAAGAGTAGGTCCACTAACCGGTTAACCAGTACTTGCGCACATTATTTTGCCCGAAAGTTGTTCCAAGTATATCGGTAACTTACGTGGCCCCTAGTATATTGTAGACTGTGGCGTTTAGGCCGCCATCAGGAATCTCGGAACAGAACACGCAGTACGAAACGAACTTCCCGCCATCAATCCCGCCATCAAATGTTATATTGTCTGCAACGGGTCTATCGGACATAAAGATGTTGATTTCCCCATTCTGAAAACAACAACAATCAACGACCTTTACACAGTCAAACCTCAATAGTTTGAACACCGATGGCTCGTTTACCATACTAATTCGAACTCGTTTTTGGGTCCCAACGAAATTCTTTCGATAGCTCCAGACAACAAATATACAGGGAAATTTTCTTATCATGAACTTGTATGCTGTGTGTACTCATTAGAATCACCTCATCGAAGCGATTCTAATGAGTTCACTCAACATACCATTATTGTCTAGATGATCGAAAAAAATCCCGACATTATGGCCATTTGCTTCCTGAGCAGACGTTATGATTAATCCTCAGTGGCTCGAACTACCCATATCTTGAGCAAATTTCCATGGTCCAAAAGAGGTTCGAGTTATTGAGGCTCAATTGAAAACAGATCGACCTAACTGATCTGTTGCATTGACCTTTACATTTCATATTCATACGGCAACGTCCACTATGCAATTTAGGCATGACTGAAAATCCTGCAATACACGTGGAACAGCTTAATCCTTGTCATGCTGAATAAATTAAGATCAGATTACAGTCAAACCTGTCCTAAAGGCCACCTGGATTAAGCAATCACCTGCCTTTAAAGGCCACTATTACAGATCCCATTAAAGTCAAATAAGTGGAAATCTACCTGTATTAAGCAAGCACCTGTCTTAAGCAACCAATTTTTAGCTTTCCCACAGGTGCTTGCTTAACACAGGTTTGACTACTTGATCAAGGTTGTTGATATAGATTCACAAACTGAATGGCAAACAGTGCAGATCCAGATCAGTTGGCTTCTTCAGAAGCCAACTGATCTGGATCTACACTGTTTGCAAAGACAGGGTATATCCTGGTTCAGCAGGACAAGGGTTAACGCTCACATTTACAGATAGTACATGTACACCCAGTAAATGTGCACCTGTAAATATTACAGACAACTCATTTATACCGGCATTCGATACGACAAAATTCGTCATAATGACAATTTGACTGTCACGAAACCTTTGCTTAAGAGGTAACACTTAATCACAAATTATGCAAGTATATTATATTTAATACTTTAAAGAAACATATGTTATGGACATTAGTTAGAATCGCCCCACTGAGGCGATTCTAACAAATATCCTAACATGTTCTATGAGGAAATGAGAACAAAACAACACCTTTCTTACGTATCCGTCTGCTCATTAAGTATTCTATACAACAGCAAATTCATTTTAATGGCGACGTCTTTGGGAACAAATGCTGTCGTTGTAAGAAGGGTTCAATATATAATAAGAAAACATTGATGCAAAGCATCAAAACGCGGGAAACTAATCTGCCATGCATTATTTAGCTCCCTATAGATCGTAGTATAGGGGAAAAATGTTATAATTTATGAAAGGTTGTAATTATATAAATTATCGCAATACTCAACGATAAAAACATTATAGACGTTATCAGAGCTATGTAAAAAAAAATCAACTATGATCGTCTGTTTTCTAGCCCGCATACATAATTACATGTCACCATCCATAGCCTAGGCCGAACATACTATATCCGAAATCATCTATGCAGCAGTGTTTCGTTCTTTTCTCCACTCATAACGTTTTCTTTCGGCCCAAATCTTTCCATGCTTGAATATCAAATTAAACTGTATTATTAAACCAGCTTATAATCCGTTCGATTTCAGAATGCATATTTCCAATCGTAAACAAAGAAAAATATCTTTTGTTTCTTCTTCGTAGTACGACGAAAAAAAAAACGAAATGAAAAGAAATCAAACGTGTAAGAATATTGACAAGCTCATTTCGGGTCGAATGGTCAAATTGGGGCTCCTACGGGAAAACTGCTCATTTCTCTTTTAAATGAGCAAAACCCACATTGCTACATTCATTCTACACAGTACTTCCCGCTTTTTATTTCACTATGTTACCAACAGCATAGTTCGCTGCCGCAAAAGTGTGACTTTGAATAATAAAACAGTAGGGGTGAATAATTATATATAACCCCACTAAGAACCCCATAAAACTGGAAGAAAACCGATATTCTCCAAATGCATACACATTTTACAAAAGCAACCTCAAACATACGCCGGGTTCAGCCCGGCGTAAATCAAAAGGTCAAAAGGATAGGTCAGTTTTTTCGGTCTATACGTGCTTCTTTAACTGTTTACGGGCACAGATACTTTGTCAAGGGAGGCAAAGTAGTCAGAATCGTTTTTGTCTCCCTTCTAAACAAGTGAGGCAACGTTGTCAGAATTGTTTTTGCCTCTCTTCTGAACAGGGGTCTGCATTAAAAGGAACGAATTCGCTCCCTCTTGGAACAAGTTCTTTCTATTTAGATCCCTTTCAGAAGGGACGTGGTGCTAGAAAGTAAA
The DNA here is from genome assembly GCA_964016985.1 of Anodontia alba. NCBI lineage: Eukaryota > Metazoa > Mollusca > Bivalvia > Lucinida > Lucinidae > Anodontia > Anodontia alba. The sequence goes on from OZ024830.1 coordinate 30,579,499, forward strand.
CAAAAAGTCAAAAAACATTGTCTCCCTTGTTAACACATGGCGGAAAATATACCAGGAACTAAGGGATCGGATAATCGATTTAATTTCACAAAAATGATTATCGTTACAGATTTGCTAAGAATCGATCACTTGATTTCTGTGTCTGTTACTTTACCGTATTTACTCTTTGTATTGGGACACATCAAATCCTCACCATTCTTCATTTAAAATTGGAACAAGTACACTTTACTACCCAATGTTGTGTCTAAAAATAGTAAGATGAGCGGCAAACAGTGTAGACAGATCCTGACGAGACGCCGCGTTTTGCAGCGTCTCATCTGGGTCTTCACTGTTTGCTGGCCAAATACGGTAAAGTATAACATAGTTAGCATCATGCTCAGACAGACAGGTAAAATCTTCAGTGATTACCAATCGATTATCGATCACAATGGCAGGACTGATAATTGATTATTTTTTCAGCTCTACCAGGTATATCAAGTCCCTTTAAACCAAACATTCATGATGATGATGATGATGATGATGATGATGATGGTTTGGTGTTTTACGCCCCTGTCAAAATTTTTTATGTTATATCGAGACGTTGGAAGGATGATATTGAAAGGTTCAGTGCGACGAAGTGCCGAACAGTCATGGGCAGAATTCCTCCACTGGAAGGATTAAAAACCGGGACCACTCGGTCACCCGGACGCTTCTAAATTAAATACAAAATGCTAAGACGTATTCGATATTTGGCTTTGTACATTTTATTAGGTTTATACGAACACATCTTTTGCGAAAGACAACTCTTACTTTTCATTGGCTGATAAAAAATTTAAATAATGGCTGCGCCGAACGAAACCGTATCTTCGGGCATATGCGGACAGCTAAGGCCCAGATCAGCCTGCGCATTCATGAAGTCTGATCGGGACCTTCGCAGTCCGCTAACAGTAACATTCTATACTATACAGAGTGTATGAATGGAGAGCAAGGGCCCGGGATACTTCGCGCATGCGCAGATGATTTAAATCTGCGCATTTTGCACATATTTGAAGGCACCTTTTCGCTTGACGCGGCTCAAATAATATGGTGGACTATGGCCCACTGTAGCCGAATATGGACCACTGTAGCCGAGTATGGATCACTGTAGCCACCTGAATGAAATAAAGAATATAGTTGTCCGACAACCCTTTTAACCCACTGCAGACTGAATGAACTCCCCCACGCTATATATTGGAAGATTCTAATTTCATTTCGAGGTTTGTCAGGCTATTTGATTTAGATATTCTTAGAGGAAAATGATTGAACTATTTGCAAACAGTAGAGGCCCTGATCTGACGCCGCATTCTGTGGCGTCTGATCTGGGTCTGCACTGTTTGCCGATTACGCTTTTAGGGGTCTCCAGACTATAATGGGTTAAAATCGAAATGTAGTTATATATAAAATAGATTATTGATAATATGCAGTTATTTGACGACTGGCTAGGATTTACAGTTTCTAGATTGTGGCTTCAAGTATATGTTCAACATTTTGTAAGTCAGTTTCACTGCGCTAAATATAAAACATTAGCTTTCCTCATAGGTCAGTTGGTTATTGATCATGCTGAAACGTACGAAGGTCCTGCAAAATGTTCTGTCACTAATAGGCTCCTTTAGTTTTATCCCAGGTGTATTTTAAAATGCTTCACACTGCACCTGAATGGTGTGTTGAATAGTTAACGATACCCGTATATTTCGTTCAAATTGCTGTCCAACTGACCAGTTATTTCAAATTGAAATAGATGCAGTCATATACGCTGACCAATTTACTTGTTACATCGGAACATGGACCAAGCAAAGGATGGTCAGGATGGATGGATGGATATTTTGTTTATAGACGCTCAACCCTAAAAGGGCATATAGCGTCTAATAAGTTTTATGTTATATGATGATTATTTAATGAGAAATTTAAAAATATCTAGGATTGATGTGTTTATTTTAAAGAGATAAAGTATCAATGATTTTAAGTGATTAAAAATACTGATCATATTTTATTAAAAAGTCCGTTCTCTTTAAGAAAGTCGAGTATTTTCTGAGTTGGCATATCAAAAAGTTCCTTTGTAGTTTTTATATTAAAATACTTTGTGCGAATGTGATTAAATTCAGCACAAGTGATAAGAAAATGTTTGACTGTGAAAGGTTCATTACAAGGAATGCAGAATGGAGCTTGTTCATTGTTTAAAATATAAGAATGAGTAATTCTAGTGTGTCCAAGTCTACATCTCGTGATTTTTGTTTGTTCTTTTCTGCTGAGATTAGAGAATGTGCATTTGCTGTTAAAATTTGGTTTGATTTCATTTAATTTATTATAAGTTTGTGTTTCCCAAACAGACTGACATTTGTTGTTAATGTATTGACAGACGTTTGATTTAAAGTCGGATGGATGGATGGATATTTTGTTTATAGACGCTCAACCCTAAAAGGGCATATAGCGTCTAATAAGTTTTTTGTTATATGATGATTTTATTTAATGAGAAATTTAAAAATATCTAGGATTGATGTATTTATTTTAAAGAGATAAAGTATCAATGATTTTAAGTGATTAAAAATACTGATCATATTTTATTAAAAAGTCCGATCTCTTTAAGAAAGTCGAGTATTTTCTGAGTTGGCATATCAAAAAGTTCCTTTATAGTTTTTATATTAAAATACTTTGTGCGAATGTGATTAAATTCAGCACAAGTGATAAGAAAATGTTTAACTGTAAAAGGTTCATTACAAGGAATGCAGAATGGAGCTTGTTCATTGTTTAAGATATAAGAATGAGTAATTCTAGTGTGTCCAAGTCTACATCTCGTGATTTTTGTTTGTTCTTTTCTGCTGAGATTAGAGAATGTGCATTTGCTGTTAAAATTTGGTTTTATTTCATTTAATTTATTACAAGTTTGTGTTTCCCAAACAGACTGACATTTGTTGTTGATGTATTGACAGACGTTTGATTTAAAGTCGGAGTGAGGAATTTTGAAATTGGTTATTACTAAGGATAATGCAGATTTGGCTTCTGAATCTGCTAATTCATTTCCACGAATATTAACGTGGCTGGGAAGCCAACAAAATACAATTTCTTTTGAAGCGGAAAAATAATAATATTTTTTAAGAATTTGCTGAATTAATGGGTTTCTATGGTGTAAATCTTTAAGAGATTTTAATACAGAAAGAGAATCTGAATAAATGATAAACTGTTTTTCAGACTGATCTCTGATATGGTAAAGTGCAATATCAATTGCCTTGGCTTCGGCGGTAAAAATGGAGCTATTATCAGGTAATCTGATACTGTCAATAAAATTTGGACTAATAACAGAACAAGCAACTTTCTCATCTTGTTTCGAACCATCTGTATAAATTGACAGGTAATGTTTATAACTTGATTTGATTTCTAAAAATTCATTCTTAAAAATATGCGACTCGACTTCTGTTTTTTTATTTTTATGAAGGTCTAAAATAATCTTTGGAGGGTTTAACGTCCATGGCTCTTTTGATGGAAAAGAAAAATGCTGAACATTTTTAATATTGATATTGGCCTCTTCAAGTAACGGTTGTATTCTCAGGCCAAGGGGTTTAATAGCTGTTGGTTTATTATTGTAAAATCTTTCATATTTAGGGTTAAAAACACAATCATGAGCTGAATTACGTGGATTGGCGGCTAATTTAGTAACATATTGAAGAGACAATTTCTCTCTTCTTATATACAATGATGGTTCATTTGATTCAGCGTATAAACTTTCGACGGGGGAAGTACGAAAAGCCCCTAGAGCCAGACGTAAACCTTGGTGATGAATAGTATCCAAAGATTTCAAATAAGATTTTCTTGCGGATCCATAAACTATGGATCCATAATCCAATTTAGATCTAATTAAAGATCTATAGAGATTTAAAAGAACAGTACGATCTCCTCCCCAGTCGGAACTGGAGAGAACTTTAAGAATATCAAGAGCTTTTAAACATTTAGCTTTTAAAGCTTTGATGTGTGGTATAAAAGATAATTTGTTATCGAACAAAAGACCCAGAAATTTTGCTTCACTGACGACTGGAATTGGACTACCGTATATGGTGAGATGAGGATCTAAATGTAGCTGACGTATCTGACAAAAATGAACGCATTGAGTTTTTGTTTTTGAAAATTTGAAACCATTTTCTGTTGCCCAATCTTCTATATTGTTTAAACATCGTTGTAGTTTGAATTCAATGGTTTCCATATTTTTCGATCTAATAAATATTCCAAAATCGTCAACAAAAAGTGAACAATCAAGGTCTTTCACACATTTAACAATATCGTTAATTTTAATGCCAAACAAGGTAGGTGATAAAATGCTTCCCTGTGGTACACCTTGTTCTTGTTTAAATATGTCCGATAACGTATTACCTATTCGAACATTAAATGTTCGATCTGATAAAAAATTTTGAATAAAAAGTGGTAATCGGCCTTTAAGGCCTAATTTATGTAAATCTTTCATGATGCCATGTTTCCATGTAGTATCGTAAGCTTTTTCAAGATCAAAAAATACAGCTACGACATGTTCTTTTTTAATAAAGGCATCACGAATAAAGGATTCCAAACGAATCAAATGATCGTTTGTACAGTTATTTTTTCTGAATCCAGCTTGATATTTTGTTATTAGCTGGTTTGATTCCAAGAACCAAACCAGTCTATCATTAATCATTCTCTCCATTGTTTTACATAAACAACTTGTCAAAGCAATAGGTCTGTAGTTAGTAGCTTCAGTATGATCTTTATTTGGTTTTGGTATAGGTATAATCGTTGCTTTACTCCAGTCTTTTGGAAATTTTCCAGTGGTCCAAATATCATTTAAAATATTTAATAAAGTTTTTAAAGCGTTATCGGGTAAATGTTTAAGAATTTGATAATGAATGTCATCAGGACCAGCAGCTGTATCGTGAGATTTATGAAGAGCATCTAATCATTCTGAAGCTGTGAATGGTACATTATATTTTTCATGATTTAGTGACAAAATTTAGATGCTCTTTCTCTCGTTCCTGTTTTATGTTTTGAAAGGTTTTGGAATAATTTGCACTAGAAGAGTTTTTCTGAAAATTCTCTCCTAGTGCATTGGAAATATCTTTAGTCGTTGAGCATATATTTCCATTTGATTTAATATGGACATGCTTGTTATTTTTATTTTTGCCAGTAATTTTTCGAATCATGTCCCATATCTTCTTTGCTGGAGTTCTAGAATTAAGTTTGGAGACGTATTGCTGCCAAGATGTTCTTTTAGCCGTTTTTATTGTCTTGCGAGCTTTTGCTCGCATTTGTTTGGCATGGATTAGATTTTCTTTTGTTGGCTGCCTATTGAACTTTCGTAAGGCAGATTTTCTTTTATTTATTGAATTTTTAACATCTTTATTAAACCAAGGTCTATTTCTTTTTGAACGTGTCGAGGACTTTGGAATACATTTTTCGGCTACATGAATTAATGTATCAGTAAAAGCTTGTATATCATCTGTTTTAAACATTTCAGGATTTAATTTTTCATTACATAGCTCCATAAAATTCTCCCAGTTTGCTTTATTCAAATTCCATCGGGAATGATGGTCTTCATTTGTCGATTCAATTTCTTCAATTTTAATTGGAAAATGATCGCTCCCATGAAGGTCATCTAAAACTGACCAATCAAAATCTAAGTAAATATTTGGAGAGCATATAGACAAATCTAAAGCAAAATAATTTCTTGTTGGAGAATGAAGATAAGTTGGTTGTTTATCGTTAAATAAACATAAATCATTTTCTGCAACAAAATTTTCTATTATTTCTCCTTTGTCATTTGTATCCAGACAACCCCATAGTTTGCTGTGACTATTAAAGTCACCTTATAATAAATAAGGACGAGGTAACTGGTTTATAAGATTTTCTAAATCGTGTTTAGAAAATTTACAGTGTGGAGGAAGATATAGAGAACAAATTGTTATGGATTTAGACAGTGACATTTACAGCAACAGCTTGTAAATTACTATTTATATCTATCTGTCTATGAGGAACATTTGATTTTACAAGAATAGATGAACCTCCTGAGGCTTTCTGATTTTCAGTTGCGATATGATTATATAAACTATAATTTTTAAAATTAATATCTGTATTTTTTAAAAAGGTTTCCTGGAGACAAAAGACAGTCGGAGAAAGTAGTGTTGTTAAAATTAAAATTTCGTTATAATTTGCTTTTAGTCCTCGACAGTTCCACTGAATAATTGATTTTTTATCCATGATAAATGGAGAGATGATTTGAAAATAAGGAACTTAATCCTTTTGTTTTCTCTGAGACTGCAAGAACATGGAGGAGTCAGTCTCTAACTCCATGTTCTCAAGGGAATCGAACCAAGGATGGTCAGGAGCTCACCTTTTACATGGCAATTCCTCCTTTCATAAGTGTGAGGTTGTTAAGTCTTTTTTGGCTTCTGAGAAGGTGAAAAGTTTAAACCACCCCCCTTATTCACCTGACCTGAGTCCCTGTGACTTTTTTTTTTTTATTTCCAAGGCTTAAGAAAATGCTTTCAGGAAATAAGTATACGTCTAGAAGTTCTCGTCGCAGCGATATTTATCAGTGTCTCCAACAGATATCAAAAGAAGACTATTTATCTGCTTTTCGCGACTGCGTAAAAATGTTACAAAAATGTGTTTCAGTAAAAGGGGATACTTTGAAGGTTTGTAAATAAAACGTAGCACTGAAGAAATCCGAACCCAGTGACAAAACTTTTTGCAGGATCCTCGTATTGTGACATCTAGAAAATAGTGTATTTGCTAAAATTGTGCATATCTTTTACGCTTCAGTACCCAGCTAGCATTCTACGTAAATCTACATCGGGCCGTCATCGGCCCGTCAGCTACCCTGACGGGCCGATGACGGCCCGATATAGATTTACGTAGAATGCTGACTGGGTATATATAGTCTGTCTTCGGACTATCTTTTCTATCATTTTCACTTTTCTTTTTAAAGGTATACAATCTACTACAGTTTATAATGATTTGATAAGTTATGTCCCATAATGGAAAAATAGTTTCTGTAGTAAAACAGTGAAATGGGATTAAAGAGACAAATACAGCTACAGGAAGTGATAAATTGATTGAGTTTGGGTTTAATGACACGTCAACCCTTGTGGGTCATTTTGTGTCGTCTCCCAGAGAAAGGGAGAAAAGAGATAAAAGAGATAGTACAGGAGATGAAAGAGAGGGACAGGGCAGAAAGATAACAGGAGTGAAAGTAAAGAAGCAGAAGAAGAAGAAGAAGAAGAAGAAGAAGAAGAAAACATTCCCCCTCTACCCTTACCTGCTACAAGGATAGCAGGCCTTGCCCAACTGTAAGCCAATCTCAGTTGGACGCCCCGGTGACGAAGTACAGGACACCTTTGCCACACCGGACCACTCCCAGGAAGTGATAAAGAATGACAAAAAAAAAAAAAAAAAAAATTCTTGCCTTTCTGTTTTCGCCTAGTCATCTAGAAATAAATGGATAATGGTTTCTTCCAATTACAGGACAGGTAAACATTCTGTGGTACAATGATCTCGCCGACGTATTTATAAACATGGGCTAATACAGCAAATGACTCAATAATTGATAGTTAGAAATAGGTTGACCGTGTTTCCGATATTTCTGGAAATGTGCGAAGTGCTACTATTCTACTCACCAGAGGACAACCGGTCACGATCACATTAACCCCTTCCATTCTTGCTTCACACACCTGAGCCACACTGGTTCCCTCATTTAGCACCGCGAACACACTTACCAACACACTGGGATTAGGGTTTTGAACGACTACTGTACCGTTGGGATAACAGTCTGAAAATCATAGCACAAAAAATATCACTTAGACCTATGAGAAATGCATGCTGTAAAACCATCACAGTGACTATAGATAGTGTTTTTGAAATATTTTTTTAGTTTCATTATCTCTTTAAGAGACTATAATGACCTCATAAAAGGGACCTTACAGTGAACAATACAGTCGAACTTCAATGGTTCGAGCACCGATGGCTCGTTTACCATGGCTTATTCGAACTCATTTTCGAATCCGTACGGAATTTTTCCGATAGCTCAAGAAAACAAATAATGAGGGAAATGTTCCTCTTATGTTTTTATGAAATTGTATGTTGTGTGTACTCATTAGATTCGCCTCATCGAGGCGATTCTAATGAGTACACGCAACATACCATTATTTTGTTGAAGATCGAAAACATTTCCATAAATCATCTCCATTTGCTTCCTGACCTGGCGCCATGATTAAATCTCATTAGCTCGAACTACCCATCTCTCGAACAAATTTCCATGGTCCCAAAGATGTTCGAGCCATTGAAGTTTGACTGTAGTGTTTCTAAAATGCGAGACAATTGTTTTTGGGTTGCGTTTTTTTTTTTTTTTTTTTTTTTTTTTTTTTGCTTTTTTTTTTTCACCGTCTTTACATACATTTTGTTTTTGTGCATATCCAGTCTTCTAAAATTGAATAAACTTTGCTTCAAGAGTCACGTGATCGTTGCCTGCGCATCTGCTCAGTCTCTCCTGACTACAGTCGAACTTTGATGGCTCGAACCCCTTTGGGACCATGAAAATTTGTTCGAGACAGCGGTAGTTCGGGCCACGGAGGGTTACAGTGCCATACCAGGACGCATACTGGAGATAATTGTGGGATATCTTCGGTGTTCTATATTATAAACGTATGTTGTGTGTACTCATTAGAATCGCCTCATCGAGGCGATTCTAATGAGTGCACACAACGTACATTTGCAAGATAAAAGAAGAAAATCTCCCTAAATTATTCATATATCGTATTTGGAGGAAATCCCTGCGGACTCAAGAACGTGTTCGACTCATCCATGGTAAACGAGCCATCGGGGTTCGAGCCATTGAAGTTCCACTGTATATGCTTTCGCTCACGTCAGCGGAAGATCAAAAACAAACATCAGTCAAAGAACTAGACATTAAATATGTGAATTTCTATCAAAAACACGGATCAAGTAATCTGACTGGCTGAAAATTAGAAGTGGGCGTGGCAATTTATTCATCAAGGTAAGGATTAAAAGGCTAATATAAGCTTTTACGCGTCATGTGTAACACATCTCGACACATCTGTCCAATCAAACATTTGTAATTTGTACGTAAAATACATACCTTGTGGGTATAATTGTACTGCCCGCGAAATGGGCATACAAGACATCAACACGAGAGAGAAAAGCAGCACGTTCATTCTGAAAAAAAAAAAAAGAAACAAAAACGAAAAAGACGAAAAAGTAGAATGTCTTAATAATTGCTTTTCTTCAATCACAAATGTTGACGACAATAATGCTCAGCTCCAACCTTTTTATGCTAAAACACAGAATCTCCTTTCCGATATTTCCTGCAGTGCAGGTGAAATTGAAACCTTAAGTTACTGAACCAAACATAAAGCTACTGGACCTGATACCATTAGCAATAGAATGCTAATTGCTGTTGCAAAAGAGATTTCAATGCCCTCTGTCAATTCTTTTTAATAGATCGTTCAGAGAAGGAATCTTTGCACTTTCATGAAAGTCAAATGTTCTCCCTCTATTTAAAAAGGGAGATATGTCTCTCCCGTCTAATTACAGACCAATCTCATTATTAAGTAGCATTGGCAAGCTACATGAACGAATTGTATAAAATAATATCTATAATCACCTACGTGACAATCATTTATTATATAAATATCAGTCTGGTTTTTTACCCAACCATTCAACAACCTATCAACTAATAGATATCTATAATCATATTTGTCAATCTTTTAATAATGACCAATTCTCATGTATGGTTTTCTGTAATGTCTCAAAAGCATTTGACAGTTTGGCATAAATTTCGGCCTCTACGGAAATTTTACAATTAGGGAACGTCATAAGGCGAGGAGCTGACGTTTTATTACGCATACTTTTCCTTATGGTCCTGGAGGTACTTTCATTTGTCTTGGTTGTGTTTGATTGGTTGTCTTATTATTGGTCATGTTGGTAGTATAATGGTCAGTCTCTGTTGCTTGTTTCCGAGATGTGTTTGGAAGCATGACTGCTGTTTTCCTGTTTTTTTTTTTGTTTTTTTTTTGTTTTTTGTTTTTTTTTTGTTTTTTTTTTTATCTATGTTTTGCATGTTTGACTTGTTAACGAGCTGCAGAAGCAACAATGACAAGAACAATTTACTTTTATACTCAGAATATTAACATTCAGCGCTGACACAAAAATAGATTACTGTGCATATCCCTGAGAGCCTCATTTTTTGCTCTATAATACGGTTATAACCGAGCTGAAATTTCAAATTAGGCCACAAAGGGTAAATATGGATGGATGGATGGATAATTTGTTTATAGACGCTCAACCCTAAAAGGGCATATAGCGTCTAATAAGTTTTATGTTATATGATGATTTTATTTAATGAGAAATTTAAAAATATCTAGGATTGATGTGTTTATTTTAAAGAGATAAAGTATCAATGATTTTAAGTTATTAAAAATACTGATCATATTTTATTAAAAAGTCCGATCTCTTTAAGAAAGTCGAGTATTTTCTGAGTTGGCATATCAAAAAGTTCCTTTATAGTTTTTATATTAAAATACTTTGTGCGAATGTGATTAAATTCAGCACAAGTGATAAGAAAATGTTTGACTGTGAAAGGTTCATTACAAGGAATGCAGAATGGAGCTTGTTCATTGTTTAAAATATAAGAATGAGTAATTCTAGTGTGTCCAAGTCTACATCTCGTGATTTTTGTTTGTTCTTTTCTGCTGAGATTAGAGAATGTGCATTTGCTGTTAAAATTTGGTTTGATTTCGTTTAATTTATTATAAGTTTGTGTTTCCCAAACAGACTGACATTTGTTGTTGATGTATTGACAGACATTTGATTTAAAGTCGGAGTGAGGAATTTTGAAATGGTTATTACTAAGGATAATGCAGATTTGGCTTCTGAATCTGCTAATTCATTTCCACGAATATTAACGTGGCTGGGAAGCCAACAAAATACAATTTCTTTTGAAGCGGAAAGATAATATTTTTTTAAGAATTTGCTGTATTAACGGGTTTCTATGGTGTAAATCTTTAAGAGATTTTAATAATGAAAGAGAATCTGAATAAATGATAAACTGTTTTTCTGACTGATCTCTGATATGGTAAAGTGCAATATCAATTGCCTTGGCTTCGGCGGTAAAAATGGAGCTATTATCAGGTAATCTGATACTGTCAGTAAAATTTGGACTAATAACAGAACAAGCAACTTTATCATCTTGTTTCGAACCATCTGTATAAATGGACAGGTAATGTTTATAATTTGATTTGATTTCTAAAAATTCATTCTTAAAAATATGCGACTCGACTTCTGTTTTTTTATTTTTATGAAGGTCTAAAATAATCTTTGGAGGGTTTAACGTCCACGGCTCTTTTGATGGAAAAGAAAAATGCTGAACATTTTTAATATTGATATTGGCCTCTTCAAGTAACGATTGTATTCTCAGGCCAAGGGGTTTAATAGCCGTTGGTTTGTTGTTGTAAAATCTTTCATATTTAGGATTAAAAACACAATCATAGGCTGAATTACGTGGATTGGCGGCTAATTTAGTAACATATTGAAGAGACAATTTCTCTCTTCTTATATACAATGATGGTTCATTTGATTCAGCGTATAAACTTTCGACGGGGGAAGTACGAAAAGCCCCTAGAGCCAGACGTAAACCTTGGTGATGATGGATGGATGGATATTTTGTTTATAGACGCTCAACCCTAAAAGGGCATATAGCGTCTAATAAGTTTTATGTTATATGATGATTTTATTTAATGAGAAATTTAAAAATATCTAGGATTGATGTGCTTATTTTAAATAGATAAAGTATCAATGATTTTAAGTTATTAAAAATACTGATCATATTTTATTAAAAAGTCCGATCTCTTTAAGAAAGTCGAGTATTTTCTGAGTTGGCATATCAAAAAGTTCTTTTATAGTTTTTATATTAAAATACTTTGTGCGAATGTGATTAAATTCAGCACAAGTGATAAGAAAATGTTTGACTGTGAAAGGTTCATTACAAGGAATGCAGAATGGAGCTTGTTCATTTTTTAATATGTAAGACTGAGTAATTCTAGTGTGTCCAATTCTACATCTGGTGATTTTTGTTTGTTCTTTTCTGCTGTAATTAGAAAATGTGCATTTGCTGTTAAAATTTGGTTTGATTTCATTTAATTTATTATAAGTTTGTGTTTCCCAAACAGACTGACATTTGTTGTTGATGTATTGACAGACGTTTGATTTAAAGTCGGAGTGAGGAATTTTGAAATTGGTTATTTCTAAGGATAATGCAGATTTGGCTTCTGAATCTGCTAATTCATTTCCACGAATATTAACGTGGCTGGGAAGCCAACAAAATACAATTTCTTTTGAAGCGGAAAGATAATAATATTTTTTAAGAATTTGCTGAATTAATAGCTTTCTATGGTGTAAATCTTTAAGAGATTTTAATACAGAAAGAGAATCTGAATAAATGATAAACTGTTTTTCAGACTGATCTCTGATATGGTAAAGTGCAATATCAATTGCCTTGGCTTCGGCGGTAAAAATGGAGCTATTATCAGGTAATCTGATACTGTCAGTAAAATTTGGACTAATAACAGAACAAGCAACTTTCCCATCTTGTTTCGAACCATCTGTATAAATTGACAGGTAATGTTTATAATTTGATTTGATTTCTAAAAAATCATTCTTAAAAATATGCGACTCGACTTCTGTTTTTTTATTTTTATGAAGGTCTAAAATAATCTTTGGAGGGTTTAACGTCCACGGCTCTTTTGATGGAAAAGAAAAATACTGAACATTTTTAATATTGATATTGGCCTCTTCAAGTAACGGTTGTATTCTCAGGTCAAGGGGTTTAATAGCTGTTGGTTTATTATTGTAAAATCTTTCATATTTAGGGTTAAAAACACAATCATGAGCTGAATTACGTGGATTGGCGGCTAATTTAGTAACATATTGAAGAGACAATTTCTCTCTTCTTATATATAATGATGGTTCATTTGATTCAGCGTATAAACTTTCGACGGGGGAAGTACGAAAAGCCCCTAGAGCCAGACGTAAACCTTGGTGATGAATAGTATCCAAAGATTTCAAATAAGATTTTCTTGCGGATCCATAAACTATGGATCCATAATCCAATTTAGATCTAATTAAAGATCTATAGAGATTTAAAAGGACAGTACGATATCCTCCCCAGTCGGAACTGGAGAGAACTTTAAGAATATCAAGAGCTTTTAAACATTTAGCTTTTAAAGCTTTGATGTGTGGTATAAAAGATAATTTGTTATCGAACAAAAGACCCAGGAATTTTGCTTCACTGACGACTGGAATTGGACTACCGTATATGGTGAGATGAGGATCTAAATGTAGCTGACGTATCTGACAAAAATGAACGCATTGAGTTTTTGTTTTTGAAAATTTGAAACCATTTTCTGTTGCCCAATCTTCTATATTGTTTAAACATCGTTGTTTTGATTGAGTTGGGGTTTAACGACACGTCAACCCTTGTGGGTCATTTTGTGTCGTCTCCCAGAGAAAGGGAGAAAATAGACAGAAGAGATAGCAGAAGAGATGAAAGGGAGGGACAGGGAAGAAAGAGAAACAGGAATGAAAGTGAAGAAACAGAAGAAATAAAAACATCACCTCCCTACCCTTACCTGCTACAAGGATAGCAGGCCTTGCCCAACTATAAGCCAATATCAGCTGGACACCCCGGGTGACAAAAGAAACACGACACCTTCGCACCACCCAACCACCCACTTAAACATCGTTGTAGTTTGAATTCAATGGTTTCCATATTTTTCGATCTAATAAATATTCCAAAATCGTCAACAAAAAGTGAACAATCAAGGTCTTTCACACATTTAACAATATCGTTAATTTTAATGCCAAACAAGGTAGGTGATAAAATGCTTCCCTGTGGTACACCTTGTTCTTGTTTAAATATGTCCGATAACGTATTACCTATTCGAACATTAAATGTTCGATCTGATAAAAAATTTTGAATAAAAAGTGGTAATCGGCCTTTAAGGCCTAATTTATGTAAATCTTTCATGATGCCATGTTTCCATGTAGTATCGTAAGCTTTTTCAAGATCAAAAAATACAGCTACGACATGTTCTTTTTTAATAAAGGCATCACGAATAAAGGATTCCAAACGAATCAAATGATCGTTTGTACAGTTATTTTTCCTGAATCCAGCTTGATATTTTGTTATAAGCTGGTTTGATTCCAAGAACCAAACCAGCCTATCATTAATCATTCTCTCCATTGTTTTACATAAACAACTTGTCAAAGCAATAGGTCTGTAGTTAGTAGCTTCAGTATGATCTTTATTTGGTTTTGGTATAGGTATAATCGTTGCTTTACTCCAGTCTTTTGGAAATTTTCCAGTGATCCAAATATCATTTAAAATATTTAATAAAGTTTTTAAAGCGTTATTGGGTAAATGTTTAAGAATTTGATAATGAATGTCATCAGGACCAGCAGCTGTATCATGAGATTTATGAAGAGCATCTAATAATTCTGAAGCTGTGAATGGTACATTATATTTTTCATGATTTAGTGACGTAAAATTTAGATGCTCTTTCTCTCGTTCCTGTTTTATGTTTTGAAAGGTATCGGAATAGTTTGCACTAGAAGAGTTTTTCTGAAAATTCTCTCCTAGTGCATTGGAAATATCTTTAGTCGTTGAGCATATATTTCCATTTGATTTAATATGGATATGCTTGTTATTTTTATTTTTGCCAGTAATTTTTTGAATCATGTCCCATATTTTCTTTGCTGGAGTTCTAGAATTAAGTTTGGAGACGTATTGCTGCCAAGATGTTTTTTTAGCCGTTTTTATTGTCTTGCGAGATTTTGCTCGCATTTGTTTGGCATGGATTAGATTTTCTTTTGTTGGCTGCCTATTGAACTTTCGTAAGGCAGATTTTCTTTTATTTATTGAATTTTTAACATCTTTATTAAACCAAGGTCTATTTCTTTTTGAACGTGTCGAGGACTTTGGAATACATTTTTCGGCTACATGAATTAATGTATCAGTAAAAGCTTGTATATCATCTGCTGTTTTAAACATTTCAGGATTTAATTTTTCATTACATAGCTCCATAAAATTCTCCCAGTTTGCTTTATTCAAATTCCATCGGGAATGATTGTCTTCATTTGTCGATGTAATTTCTTCAATTTTAATTGGAAAATGATCGCTCCCATGAAGGTCATCTAAAACTGACCAATCAAAATCTAAGTAAATATTTGGAGAGCATATAGACAAATCTAAAGCAAAATAATTTCTTGTAGGAGAATGAAGATAAGTTGGTTGTTTATCGTTAAATAAACATAAATCATTTTCTGCAATAAAATTTTCTATTATTTCTCCTTTGTCATTTGTATCCAGACAACCCCATAGTTTGCTGTGACTATTAAAGTCACCTAATAATAAATAAGGACGAGGTAACTGGTTTATAAGATTTTCTAAATCGTGTTTAGAAAATTTACAGTGTGGAGGAAGATATAGAGAACAAATTGTTATGGATTTAGACAGAGTGACATTTACAGCAACAGCTTGTAAATTACTATTTATATCTATCTGTCTATGAGGAACATTTGATTTTACAAGGATAGATGAACCTCCTGAGGCTTTCTGATTTTCAGTTGCGATATGATTATATAAACTATAATTTTTAAAATTAATATTATCTGTATTTTTTAAAAAGGTTTCCTGGAGACAAAAGACAGTCGGAGAAAGTAGTGTTAAAATTAAAATTTCGTTATAATTTGCTTTTAGTCCTCGACAGTTCCACTGAATAATTGATTTTTTATCCATGATAAATGGAGAGATGATTTGAAAATAAGGAACTTAATCCTTTTGTTTTCTCTGAGACTGCGAGAACATGGAGGAGTCAGTCTCTAACTCCATGTTCTCAAGGGAATCGAACCGATTGACCAACTTGATCGGATCGGCCGACGCCCCTTTACTATATGGATTTGGTACTTTATCTTTATCTTTTTCTTTTCCATTTTTTCCTTTCTGGTCAGCTGTCCTGGACCTGGATCTCTGTTGTGATCCACTTGTTTTTGTCGGCTGTGTTTGTGAACTGTTTTGAGATTTTGTTGGTGGTCTAGACTGATGAGTAGATGTGGGTTTAGGTTTAGGTTTTACAGTAGGAGTAATAACTTTTGAATTTGCTTTGATGACAGAATCTTTTTCGTTAAACTGGGTAGAACTTTCTTTGGTTTCAGGTTTAGTGTTAAGGGATTGAACAACTTTTGCAAAGGTGATTTCAGGTTGATTTTCTTGTATTTTTTTGGCTTCCAAATAAGTAATTTTTTGTGTAACTTTAATTTTCATTATTTCTTTCTCTTTTTTCCAAATTTCACACTGATTTGATTTTGATTGATGGTTTTTGTGACACTTCACACACTTGGCTTCATTTTTACAAGCATTTGTAGAGTGATCAAAGTCACCCATACCACATTTTTCACATACTGATCCAGGTAATTCAGGACAGCCGTTTTCATGATGTCCAAACCTCTGACAGTTGAAACACCGCAGAGGATTTGGAATGTAGACTTCAACCGGTATAATTCGGTAAAAGATTTTTAGTGATTTCGGTAAAGTTGTGGTGTTGAAAGTTAGTAAAAGTGTATTTGTTTCTATAAAAGTTTCCATCTTTTTTAATTTTAAAACGTTTGCAAGCTGTTACTCCTTGTGTGTTAAGATATTCTGTGATATTTTCTTCAGTTTCATGTTTTAGCATCCTGTCACGGATAATACCTTTGCAACTATTGAGTGTTTTATGTTCCGTGACAGAGACATTAATGTTAAAGAATTTTGTAATTTTCAAGAGATTATCAGTTTGAGATTTTCTGTTAGTTTCGACCAAAAGAGTTCCATTTTTTAATTTTTTTACATTTTTTGGATGGATGGATGGATGGATATTTTGTTTATAGACGCTCAACCCTAAAAGGGCATATAGCGTCTAATAAGATGAATATTATATGATGATTTTATTTAATGAGAAATTAAAAATATCTAGGATTGATGAGTTCATTTTAAGAAAGATAAAGTATCAATGATTTTATGTTATTAAAATACAGATCATATTTTATTAAAAAGTCCGATCTCTTTCAGAAAATCGAGTATTTTTTGAGTTGGCATATTAAAAAGTTCCTTTATATTTTTTACATTAAAATACTTTGTGCGAATATAATTAAATTCAGCACAAGTGACAAGAAAATGTTTGACCGTAAAAGGTTCGTTACAAGGAATGCAGAATGGAGCTTGTTCATTGTTTAAAATATAAGAATGAGTAATTCTAGTGTGTCCAAGTCTACATCTCGTGATTTTTGTTTGTTCTTTTCTGCTGAGATTAGAGAATGTGCATTTGCTGTTAAAATTTGGTTTGATTTCATTTAATTTATTATAAGTTTGTGTTTCCCAAACAGACTGACATTTGTTGTTGATGTATTGACAGACGTTTGATTTAAAGTCGGAGTGGGGAATTTTGAAATTGGTTATTACTAAGGATAATGCAGATTTGGCTTCTGAATCTGCTAATTCATTTCCACGAATATTAACGTGGCTGGGAAGCCAACAAAATACAATTTCTTTTGAAGCGGAAAGATAATAATATTTTTTAAGAATTTGCTGAATTAATGGGTTTCTATGGTGTAAATCTTTAAGAGATTTTAATACAGAAAGAGAATCTGAATAAATGATAAACTGTTTTTCAGACTGATCTCTGATATGGTAAAGTGCAATATCAATTGCCTTGGCTTCGGCGGTAAAAATGGAGCTATTATCAGGTAATCTGATACTGTCAGTAAAATTTGGACTAATAACAGAACAAGCAACTTTCTCATCTTGTTTCGAACCATCTGTATAAATTGACAGGTAATGTTTATAATTTGATTTGATTTCTAAAAATTCATTCTTAAAAATATGCGACTCGACTTCTGTTTTTTTATTTTTATGAAGGTCTAAAATAATCTTTGGAGGGTTTAACGTCCATGGCTCTTTTGATGGAAAAGAAAAATGCTGAACATTTTTAATATTGATATTGGCCTCTTCAAGTAACGGTTGTATTCTCAGGCCAAGGGATGGATGGATGGATGGATATTTTGTTTATAGACGCTCAACCCTAAAAGGGCATATAGCGTCTAATAAGTTTTATGTTATATGATGATTTTATTTAATGAGAAATTAAAAATATCTAGGATTGATGAGTTCATTTTAAGAAAGATAAAGTATCAATGATTTTATGTTATTAAAATACAGATCATATTTTATTAAAAAGTCCGATCTCTTTCAGAAAATCGAGTATTTTTTGAGTTGGCATATTAAAAAGTTCCTTTATATTTTTTACATTAAAATACTTTGTGCGAATATAATTAAATTCAGCACAAGTGACAAGAAAATGTTTGACCGTAAAAGGTTCGTTACAAGGAATGCAGAATGGAGCTTGTTCATTGTTTAAAATATAAGAATGAGTAATTCTAGTGTGTCCAAGTCTACATCTCGTGATTTTTGTTTGTTCTTTTCTGCTGAGATTAGAGAATGTGCATTTGCTGTTAAAATTTGGTTTGATTTCATTTAATTTATTATAAGTTTGTGTTTCCCAAACAGACTGACATTTGTTGTTGATGTATTGACAGACGTTTGATTTAAAGTCGGAGTGAGGAATTTTAAAATTGGTTATTACTAAGGATAATGCAGATTTGGCTTCTGAATCTGCTAATTCATTTCCACGAATATTAACGTGGCTGGGAAGCCAACAAAATACAATTTCTTTTGAAGCGGAAAGATAATAATATTTTTTAAGAATTTGCTGAATTAATGGGTTTCTATGGTGTAAATCTTTAAGAGATTTTAATACAGAAAGAGAATCTGAATAAATGATAAACTGTTTTTCAGACTGATCTCTGATATGGTAAAGTGCAATATCAATTGCCTTGGCTTCGGCGGTAAAAATGGAGCTATTATCAGGTAATCTGATACTGTCAGTAAAATTTGGACTAATAACAGAACAAGCAACTTTCTCATCTTGTTTCGAACCATCTGTATAAATTGACAGGTAATGTTTATAATTTGATTTGATTTCTAAAAATTCATTCTTAAAAATATGCGACTCGACTTCTGTTTTTTTATTTTTATGAAGGTCTAAAATAATCTTTGGAGGGTTTAACGTCCATGGCTCTTTTGATGGAAAAGAAAAATGCTGAACATTTTTAATATTGATATTGGCCTCTTCAAGTAACGGTTGTATTCTCAGGCCAAGGGGTTTAATAGCTGTTGGTTTATTATTGTAAAATCTTTCATATTTAGGGTTAAAAACACAATCATGAGCTGAATTACGTGGATTGGCGGCTAATTTAGTAACATATTGAAGAGACAATTTCTCTCTTCTTATATACAATGATGGTTCATTTGATTCAGCGTATAAACTTTCGACGGGGGAAGTACGAAAAGCCCCTAGAGCCAGACGTAAACCTTGGTGATGAATAGTATCCAAAGATTTCAAATAAGATTTTCTTGCGGATCCATAAACTATGGATCCATAATCCAATTTAGATCTAATTAAAGATCTATAGAGATTTAAAAGGACAGTATGATCTCCTCCCCAGTCGGAACTGGAGAGAACTTTAAGAATATCAAGAGCTTTTAAACATTTAGCTTTTAAAGCTTTGATGTGTGGTATAAAAGATAATTTGTTATCGAACAAAAGACCCAGGAATTTTGCTTCACTGACGACTGGAATTGGACTACCGTATATCGTGAGATGAGGATCTAAATGTAGCTGACGTATCTGACAAAAATGAACGCATTGAGTTTTTGTTTTTGAAAATTTGAAACCATTTTCTGTTGCCCAATCTTCTATATTGTTTAAACATCGTTGTAGTTTGAATTCAATGGTTTCCATATTTTTCGATCTAATAAATATTCCAAAATCGTCAACAAAAAGTGAACAATCAAGGTCTTTCACACATTTAACAACATCGTTAATTTTAATGCCAAACAAGGTAGGTGATAAAATGCTTCCCTGTGGTACACCTTGTTCTTGTTTAAATATGTCCGATAACGTATTACCTATTCGAACATTAAATGTTCGATCTGATAAAAAATTTTGAATAAAAAGTGGTAATCGGCCTTTAAGGCCTAATTTATGTAAATCTTTCATGATGCCATGTTTCCATGTAGTATCGTAAGCTTTTTCAAGATCAAAAAATACAGCTATGACATGTTCTTTTTTAATAAAGGCATCACGAATAAAGGATTCCAAACGAATCAAATGATCGTTTGTACAGTTATTTTTTCTGAATCCTGCTTGATATTTTGTTATTAGCTGGTTTGATTCCAAGAACCAAACCAGTCTATCATTAATCATTCTCTCCATTGTTTTACATAAACAACTTGTCAAAGCAATAGGTCTGTAGTTAGTAGCTTCAGTATGATCTTTATTTGGTTTTGGTATAGGTATAATCGTTGCTTTACTCCAGTCTTTTGGAAATTTTCCAGTGATCCAAATATCATTTAAAATATTTAATAAAGTTTTTAAAGCGTTATCGGGTAAATGTTTAAGAATTTGATAATGAATGTCATCAGGACCAGCAGCTGTATCGTGAGATTTATGAAGAGCATCTAATAATTCTGAAGCTGTGAATGGTACATTATATTTTTCATGATTTAGTGACGTAAAATTTAGATGCTCTTTCTCTCGTTCCTGTTTTATGTTTTGAAAGGTTTCGGAATAGTTTGCACTAGAAGAGTTTTTCTGAAAATTCTCTCCTAGTGCATTGGAAATATCTTTAGTCGTTGAGCATATATTTCCATTTGATTTAATATGGACATGCTTGTTATTTTTATTTTTGCCAGTAATTTTTCGAATCATGTCCCATATCTTCTTTGCTGGAGTTCTAGAATTAAGTTTGGAGACGTATTGCTGCCAAGATGTTCTTTTAGCCGTTTTTATTGTCTTGCGAGCTTTTGCTCGCATTTGTTTGGCATGGATTAGATTTTCTTTTGTTGGCTGCCTATTGAACTTTCGTAAGGCAGATTTTCTTTTATTTATTGAATTTTTAACATCTTTATTAAACCAAGGTCTATTTCTTTTTGAACGTGTCGAGGACTTTGGAATACATTTTTCGGCTACATGAATTAATGTATCAGTAAAAGCTTGTATATCATCTGCTGTTTTAAACATTTCAGGATTTAATTTTTCATTACATAGCTCCATAAAATTCTCCCAGTTTGCTTTATTGAAATTCCATCGGGAATGATGGTCTTCATTTGTCGATTCAATTTCTTCAATTTTAATTGGAAAATGATCGCTCCCATGAAGGTCATCTAAAACTGACCAATCAAAATTTAAGTAAATATTTGGAGAGCATATAGACAAATCTAAAGCAAAATAATTTCTTGTAGGAGAATGAAGATAAGTTGGTTGTTTATCGTTAAATAAACATAGATCATTTTCTGCAATAAAATTTTCTATTATTTCTCCTTTGTCATTTGTATCCAGACAACCCCATAGTTTGCTGTGACTATTAAAGTCACCTAATAATAAATAAGGACGAGGTAACTGGTTTATAAGATTTTCTAAATCGTGTTTAGAAAATTTACAGTGTGGAGGGAGATATAGAGAACAAATTGTTATGGATTTAGACAGAGTGACATTTACAGCAACAGCTTGTAAATTACTATTTATATCTATCTGTCTATGAGGAACATTTGATTTTACAAGGATAGATGAGCCTCCTGAGGCTTTCTGATTTTCAGTTGCGATATGATTATATAAACTATAATTTTTAAAATTAATATTATCTGTATTCTTTAAAAAGGTTTCCTGGAGACAAAAGACAGTCGGAGAAAGTAGTGTTGTTAAAATTAAAATTTCGTTATAATTTGCTTTTAGTCCTCGACAGTTCCACTGAATAATTGATTTTTTATCCATGATGAATGGAGAGATGATTTGAAAATAAGGAACTTAATCCTTTTGTTTTCTCTGAGACTGCAAGAACATGGAGGAGTCAGTCTCTAACTCCATGTTCTCAAGGGAATCGAACCGATTGACCAACTTGATCGGATCGGCCGACGCCCCTTTACTATATGGATTTGGTGCTTTATCTTTATCTTTTTCTTTTCCATTTTTTTCTTTCTGGTCAGCTGTCCTGGACCTGGATCTCTGTTGTGATCCACTTGTTTTAGTCGGCAGTGTTTGTGAACTGTTTTGAGATTTTGTTGGTGGTCTAGACTGATGAGTAGATGTGGGTTTAGGTTTAGGTTTTACAGTAGGAGTAATAACTTTTGAATTTGCTTTGATGACAGAATCTTTTTCGTTAAACTGGGTAGAACTTTCTTTGGTTTCAGGTTTAGTGTTTAGGGATTGAACAACTTTTGCAAAGGTGATTTCAGGTTGATTTTCTTGAATCTTTTTGGCTTCCAAATAAGTGATTTTTTGTGTAACTTTAATTTTCATGATTTCTTTCTCTTTTTTCCAAATTTCACACTGATTTGATTTTGATTGATGGTTTTTGTGACAGTTCACACACTTGGCTTCATTTTTACAAGCATTTGTAGGGTGATCAAATTCACCCATACCACATTTTTCACATACTGATCCAGGTGCTTCCGGACAGCCGTTTTCATGATGTCCAAACCTCTGACAGTTGAAACACCGCAGAGGATTTGGAATGTAGACTTCAACCGGTATAATTCGGTAAAAGATTTTTAGTGATTTCGGTAAAGTTGTGGTGTTGAAAGTTAGTAAAAGTGTATTTGTTTCTATAAAGTTTCCATCTTTTTTAATTTTAAAACGTTTGCAAGCTGTTACTCCTTGTGTGTTAAGATATTCTGTGATATTTTCTTCAGTTTCATGTTTTAGCATCCTGTCACGGATAATACCTTTGCAACAGTTTAGAGTTTTATGTTCCGTGACAGAGACATTAATGTTGAACAATTTTGTAATTTTCAAGAGATTATCAGTTTGAGATTTTCTGTTAGTTTCGACCAAAAGAGTTCCATTTTTTAACTTTTTTACATTTTTTGGAGTGCCTATTAAAGATTCTATTTGCTTTTCTATGATGAAAGGAGACAGTGAAGTAATTGGTTTGTCTTCCTTACTCGAAATCACTAAAAATTTAGCGAAGTTCTCATTTGCTTTGAAAGTAAAAGTAGTCGGTTGCGTGTCGTCCTCCGAAGAGTCGAACGCCAGAAATCGTTTTCGAGAGGCCATGATGATGAAATTTTTGATTCGATAGCTATGTGCCCCACCCTCCATGGAGCCCTACAAGGGGACGTTTAACAGAAATGGATCTCCTATTTCTAACGTCAAGGCTACATTGCTATTATACTCGGTGTCAAGATCAGAGTCTTCAGCTCGGCCTCATGCTTAGATGATTTCCCACCTATTCATCTAAATTTCCATAGAAAAATTTATGAACAGTTGAGTTCATCCCCCTATCCACAGCCTCCACTCACAGAGGTTTCCGCCAAAGCCCCAATACAAGCCCACCAATTGACCCTTCAGCCGCCGCCCATTGAAACTCACTTAAAGTTAGAGGAACATGAGAAAAATAAGCCCGGTTTGGTACCATAAAGATACGTATGAAAGAGAGAAAGAAGCTAAGAACAAGTTGTGCGCTTCTAGAGCTTGGCACGACTGAGCCGATTGATCCAGGCCGGATCTAACCCAGACCGCTCTTCTATCTGAAATAAGGGCCAAAATGATGTGTTGAAAAGCTGGAGATCCCTGGGCTTTCCTCAATCATCAGGTTCCCCTCTCCCAGCATACGAGACGCCACCCACGGCAAACAGGTGGTTCCTGTTTTAATAGGGGATTACACCCTATCCACTACAGAAGGAAAGTGATCTGTAGATTTTATTCCCTACAGACAAGGGAGGCCGAAAACGTCTGGGAAATTGAAAGGTTATTTTTAATATAAATTAGGAGATCCATATTTAAAATAAACAGTTTATTAAAAGAAGGATTCATTTTGGATTCATTTTTAAAGAGAGTCAAACAAATAAGCTGTGTTAGATGATATGTAGCTTTCAAATGATATGTAGCTTTCATACCTTGAAAAACGTTTAGTTTTTTTTATCTAACAATATTAAATGCATCTTACTTTTTAATGTGGAGAATGCTAGAGTTCGGAAAAAATGACACAAACACAAGACAAACACATGTTAAATACAGATGAGGTTATAATCTTCGTCCCATGTGCGACCCACGGGCACAGAATGATACACAAACAAATGAAGCATGTTAGTAACATGAGATAGGAAAGGTTTAAAAGGATAGATCTCGCGAAATTTGTTTTTTCCAATTTAAGATGCATTTCAATAAATGAATTTTATATTCTGGAATTATACCGGTTGAACGGACGGTTGCTCTGTTATGTTAGGGGTTTTACCCAACTGCCACAGAAGCGGAAGGCAGCCACCTATTTCGAGGGCCCGGGTGGTCACGGGCGGCCTCTTTTAGCCGGCTCGTACGTCACGCAGAGGGTACGTCTGGCCTATTCTAAGCCCGGGACCAGCACGGGACTACATTTTTTGGAGTGCCTATTAAAGATTCTATTTGCTTTTCTATGATGAAAGGAGACAGTGAAGTAATTGGTTTGTCTTCCTTACTCGAAATCACTAAAAATTTAGCGAAGTTCTCATTTGCTTTGAAAGTAAAAGTAGTCGGTTGCGTGTCGTCCTCCGAAGAGTCGAACGCCAGAAATCGTTTTCGAGATGCCATGGTGATGAAAATTTTGATTCGATAGCTATGCGCCCCACCCTCCATGGAGACCTACAAGGGGACGTTTAACAGAAATGGATCTCCTATTTCTAACGTCAAGGCTACATTGCTATTATACTCGGTGTCAAGATCAGAGTCTTCAGCTCGGCCTCATGCTTAGATGATTTCCCACCTATTCATCTAAATTTCCATAGAAAAATTTATGAACAGTTGAGTTCATCCCCCTATCCACAGCCTCCACTCACAGAGGTTTCCGCCAAAGCCCCAATACAAGCCCACCAATTGACCCTTCAGCCGCCGCCCATTGAAACTCACTTAAAGTTAGAGGAACATGAGAAAAATAAGCCCGGTTTGGTACCATAAAGATACGTATGAAAGAGAGAAAGAAGCTAAGAACAAGTTGTGCGCTTCTAGAGCTTGGCACGACTGAGCCGATTGATCCAGGCCGGATCTAACCCAGACCGCTCTTCTATCTGAAATAAGGGCCAAAATGATGTGTTGAAAAGCTGGAGATCCCTGGGCTTTCCTCAATCATCAGGTTCCCCTCTCCCAGCATACGAGACGCCACCCACGGCAAACAGGTGGTTCCTGTTTTAAAAGGGATTACACCCTATCCACTACAGAAGGAAAGTGATCTGTAGATTTTATTCCCTACAGACAAGGGAGGCCGAAAACGTCTGGGAAATTGAAAGGTTATTTTTAACAAATTAGGAGATCCATATTTAAAATAAACAGTTTATTATAGAAAGAAGGATTCATTTTGGATTCATTTTGGATTCATTTTTAAGAGATCAAACAAACAAGCTGTGTTAGATGATATGTAGCTTTCAAATGATATGTAGCTTTCTTACCTTGAAAAACGTTTAGTTTTTTATCTAACAATAATAAATGCATCTTACTTTTTAATGTGGAGAATGCTGGAGTTCGGAAAAATGACACAAACACAAGACAAACACATATGTTAAATACAGATGAGGTTATAATCTTCGTCCCATGTGCGACCCACGGGCACATAATGATACACAAACAAATGAAGCATGTTAGTAACATGAGATAGGGAAAGGTTTAAAAGGATAGATCTCGCGAAATTTGTTTTTTTTTCCAATTTAAGATGCATTTCAGTAAATTTAATTTTATAGTCTGGAATTATACCGGTTGAACGGACGGTTGCTCTGTTATGTTAGGGGTTTTACCCAACTGCCACAGAAGCGGAAGGCAGCCACCTATTTCGAGGGCCCGGGTGGTCACGGGCGGCCTCTTTTAGCCGGCTCGTACGTCACGCAGAGGGTACGTCTGGCCTATTCTAAGCCCGGGACCAGCACGGGACGGGTAAATATGGAAGACAGCTGGACAATATTGCGAAAACATGTATATTTGCCTAATCAAATATACTGAAAATTTTACCTCCAAAAAATGAAAATTTTCAGATAAAAAATTCTGATATTCTTCATATTTCTGCTTAAAACATGGATTGTGGTTACTCGTTAGAACCGCCTCTGCAAGGCGGTTCTAACGAGTACCCACAATCTGTTTTTAGCAGAATTAAGAAAAATAATGTTTATCCCTGAAAACCCAAATTTTACTATATAAAATTGGGGTTTAAGGAGTCAAAATTATATAGGCATGTTTTCTTGATGAAATATTGGCGGAAAGAAAGTCCACATTCAAACTCCCTACGCCCACCCACCCACCCACCCACCCACCCTCACACACACACACACACACACACACACACACACACACACACACACAGAGTACTCTCAGTGCTTTTATTATGTTTATTTCGTAATTTCTGGCAAGCTTGGACATCAATTTGAAATTGGATTTAACGAACTTTTACGAAGCTAAGGTTGTAATCCCTTAATTTCGATAACGGTCATAAATTGTTATTATTTGCAGTCGGTTTTCATGGTGTTAAAATTTCGAAATAAGCATCCATAATGTTTCTTATCTACAGACTTTACTTGGGCGTTGAAGCAACTATATTGAAGCTAAGTTTGTTTATTCATTTGTAGTATCTTTCGGAACTTGTAAAATCGAACCAGTCGTACCCTGTCCACTCTACGACTATACAGCCTGATCAGGGTATTACTCACTGTTCTAGTAGTGCAGTACCCAGTATACACATCAAGTGTTGTTCCATTATGAAAACACGCCTATTCAAATATACTGAAATTTTTCCCACCAAAAAATGAAAATTTTCAGATAAAAAATTCTGATATTTTTCATATTTCTGCTCAAAACATAGATTGTGGGTACTCGTTAGAACTGCCTCGCTGAGGCGGTTCTAACGAGTACCCACAATCTATGTTTTGAGCAGAAATAAGAAAAATAATGTATACCCCTGTAAACCCCAGTTTTACTATATAAAAGTGGGGTTTAAGGGGGTCAAAATTATATAGGCAGGTTTTCGTGATGCTCTGACAGGATTAGGCTTAATGTTCAGTATTCCAGCAGATATTTTGAGAAAGAAAAAAAAATCGCTTCTGTCAAAACGCTACTCCGAGAAACTGCTAACAACCAATGAAAGGTTAGATAAACATTTCACACTGACTTTATCTATATATTTTAAAGACAGTTTGCATTGTTTGGCTAAGTTAAATCAACCGCTATCCAGATGGGCGTGGTTAAGGACTCAATTTGTTGTATGCAGAATTACCCAAAGGATGATGAAAAATAAAGACCTCTAGAAAATGCTGAAAGAAAGCTATAAATAATAATGTAATACAAAACCGCTTTTACGGAAAATATCTTTCCCCATTTCCAAAACACGTGACTTAAAACACAAAGCACCCAGCAATTCTAGGGATTTCTTCAAATATGTTCAGACAAGAGGGGCTACCGTTTTCACAGAGAAATTCCCATGATGATGTGAACTGCCGAGGCACTCACCCATCAGACTATACATATTCAGTTTGTCATGTGTGTGTCATAAAGCAGGTATGTAAGTTGCCACTTTGCTATCACTGACATCTGTCATAGCCATTTGTCAAAATTAGATGGGCAGTCTGATCTGGACCGTCGCTGTCCGCGTATGCCCGAAGATATATTGCATATCGCGGCCGAATTATAATACATCACGAAAACCCTTAAACCCCACTTTTATATAGTAAATCTGGGGTTTAAAGGGGTATACATTATTTTTCTTATTTCTGCTCAAAACATAGATTGTGGGTACTCGTTAGAACCGCCTCACCGTGGCGGTTCTAACGAGTACACATAATCTATGTTCTGAGCAGATATTTGAAAAATATCAAATTTTTTTATCTGAAAACATTCAGTTTTTGGAGGTGAACTTTTCTATATATTTGAATAGGCGTGTTCTTGTAATGATGTGAAATGAGGACGAGTTTGTTATTAATGCACAATAAGACAGATTTATGCAGTAAAATACGTTAAACATATTGAAAAGCCAGTTAAGAAACTGCAAAATTCTGAACTCCAGCCCGTTACTACGAAAGCCGGGTAGGGACATTTCTTATTTCTAACTTCTAACTTCTTTCTTCTAACTTCTTACTTCTAACTTCTAACTCCTAACTCCTTACTTCTAACTTCCAACTTCCATGTTGTATGTATGTATGTATTATGTATGTATGTATGTATGTGTGTGTGTAAATATGCAATATGTAGGTTCTCTCACGGCAAGGCCCATTAAAAATTACTATGTTTTTAAATTGCAACAACTATCAGGGCATATCCTTTCCAACAAAAAAAAAAAATAAATAAATAAATAAATAAAAAATGATAATAATAATAATAACAATAAAATATATGCATAGCAATTACTCGGATCAGTCTGTCCAGTCTGATTAGAGTTCACTAATAACTTAAAGACGTATTGTGTTCATTACCCATATAGCGCAAATGTAGACTGATCAGACTACTCAGATTTACAAGCTTGTCTAAGTCTTCGCTGTGCATGTACTTGGTTTTGTCGGAAATGATGTCCCTACCCGCACATACATACACACACACGCACGCACGCATACATACATACATACATACATGCATACATGCATACATGCATGCATGCATGCATACATACATACATACATACATACATACAACATGGAAGTTAGAAGTTAGAAGTTAGAATTTAGAAGTTAGAAGTTAGAAGTTAGAAATATACTGAAAGGAAAAAGAAACGCAGGGTAAATTTTATTCCTAAATTTCATTCAAGTTTGAAAAAGTTTGTTTAATATTTTACTATGATTACAAAACGGTACATGTATGGAACAAAAGTTCCAAATTTCATTGGTTTGTGATCAACAAGTCTCGAGTTATTGAAGTTCATTGGTAGCTACCCCCCAAATCTTGAAATCAAAATCAAACTGAAAATC
Source organism: Anodontia alba (assembly GCA_964016985.1). Classification (NCBI taxonomy): domain Eukaryota; kingdom Metazoa; phylum Mollusca; class Bivalvia; order Lucinida; family Lucinidae; genus Anodontia; species Anodontia alba. Next base: position 30,608,600 of record OZ024830.1, read on the forward strand.
AATATCGGGTGTGCCCCCCTCTTGCTGCCGTTGCTACCTTAATTCTCCTTTGGATAGAGTTAACCAAAGCATTGACAGTTCGCATCGGGATGTTATTCCATTCATCGATCAACGCATTCCTTAGTTGTGCGAGAGTTGCGGGGGGATTTCGGCGCTTCCTAACCCTTCTGTCCAGCTCATCCCACATGTGCTCTATTGGGGTCAAATCTGGACTGTACGGTGGCCATGCTAGTGGTGCGCTGTTATTGTTTGCCAGGAAATCCTGACAAACTCGGGCAACATGTGATCGGGCATTGTCCTGCTGCAGAATCAGATTACGTTGTTGCACAAGCGGGACTGCAACAGGACGCAAGATCTCATCCCTATACCTTACTGCGGTCATATTGCCCGCAACAATAATCAACTGTGATTTTATCCCGTGAGCAATGCCTCCCCAGACCATAACGGAGCCACCCCCAAACCGATCCCGTTCGACAACACAGGCGTCGGCAAAGCGTTCTCCGCGACGTCGGTACACACGACGTCGACCATCTGAGCGATAGTGAACCTAGACTCGTCCGTAAAAAGAACTCGTCTCCACTGCCTCATCGGAAATAACCTGGGCGCATGCGCCGTCAACCACGCCATACGACGCAACCTACGTGCCTGGGTCAGGGGCAGACCAACGTATGGACGACGAGCTCGAAGACCAATCTCACGCAATCGACTTCCAACAGTCTTCGGAGAAATTTGTCGATTATGCGTACCTACTGTATTAAGGGTTCATCAAGGACAAAAGTGGGTGGGGTACCCCCTTAAACTTTCATAACAGTCCTTATTCACAAAGATGATGGGGTTGCAGAATTTTCAGTATATCAAAGAAGTAATGATAGGACTGCATGTTTCTTATGAATAAATCATATTGTACAAGTTAAAATGGACCAATTAAATTGAAAAAAATTATAGGGTTCGGCATTTGCGTTCAAAGTCCAAAAAAGTAAAATTTTCAGAAAAAACTAATTATACAGGCCAAACAATGAACATCTGATCCGCAATGTATGAGAGTATTATCAATGAATCCACAATGCTTAACTGAAAATAATGACCACCTTCACGTAAAATTTTCCACGAGTTACAGAGTAGCCATGTTTCATTCATGTAAAAATGTAAACAAACATTTGGAACCAGATTTCATTCTTATATCACTGGCATTTTGCGTGAAAAGACAATTCATAATGAGATCCGTTTACCCTCTGAATTGTGCCTGGTGTTTTAACGACGATCAAGGCTTTGATTTGTTGTTAAATAGAATTCATTTCTGTCCCCCAAAACAATAAAATAGACAATTTTTCTCCTCTTCTGACTTTCATGATTTCCTCGAGGACTTATCACTGATATTATTACGCCTGCATGCGGAGCTGTGCGCAAAGATCGGAAAATTTGTCATAATTTTCAAGTTTTGATTTATAAATTTGTAAAGTAATCAAAATAATAATCATAAATGCGATGATATATGTAAAATTTATCAGTAGTAGAAACTTAACGATAAAAGATGGGATTTTACCCTTTGGACATTCGTAAAGGAAGTAGATGTTGTTCGGCACTTCCTGTAGCAGTTGACCAGTAATTGTTAATTGCGTTGAAGATGATTTTCGACCAAAATATTGTTTTAAAATCTGGATCAAGGTAAATAAATTGTCAGTGCAAGAAAGAAGTGTTTAAACTACATCAGGATAGATGTGGCATAAGCTGATCAGCGTAAGAGAGGTAAGTAATTGCATTTCCAATGTTTGTTACGCTTGCGTGAGTTTGTAGTAAACAAAAATCGCCTGATGAGATGCAACAAGTATGGTGGACAGTACAAGTCGGATCTCGTGCATAAATTCAGCATTTTTGAAATATTTAATACTCAAAGGAGAGGATACACCATATGATGTAGAGGATCTTTACACTGACTAATGGAAAGGGTGGATAAAATTTATCGACATTTAAAGTAAGTTTTACCTTGGTGTGTTGCAGAACTATGTTTGCTGCTGAGGTCTTTACTCTGACTGCATAGTTAGTAGATTCAAGATACAACCCACATTTGTTTGTTTGTGTTGAGGTTTTACGGCCCAGTCAACCCAATGGGGTCATGTCGAGCGCGGTCAGTTTACCTAACTACTGGACAGGCTTAGTCCTCTAAGCGGTTAACCAATATTGTGCACATTCTTTCGCCAGAAACTGACAACTGCCCTTCTTGATTCAGCGGAAGGGAGAGAATGACTGTAGAAAATATTTCATGATCAATCTCCACGAAAGAATGTTGCCGACCTCGGCGTGGCTTGAACCCGCGACCTCCTGGTCTCCAGTCGGACGGCGCAGCTTACTGAGCCACCGAGGCCGGCAAATACAACCCACATCAAATGAATTTTAAAGCATATGCAGACCGGAAATCCACCTAAAAAGGATCAGTCATTATAGCCTGATGAAAGTCTGTTGTTCAAAAAGGAAAAAAGAATGCAAGGCCAGCAGTATTGACTCATAAACTGGAAGTAATTCGTTCAATGCATAAATGTTTGTAGAGATTGCCATATGCACCAGCAGATACATTATTGTTAAAATCCGGTAATTTATAAACTAATACCTTTTAGAGGAGCAAAAACAAATACATTTTCCTAGGGAGACAAATGTGTAGTTATTAGCTCTTTGACAGGTATTTGCTACCATACCTTATTTAGGAACTACATTCATACATGAAAATATGGCTGATAAACCTGGAAAATTTTATAGATACTTGTAGTAGTAATGTCAACTTTATTCCTGTGTGTTTGACTTTTCACAAATTATATTCTCATACATTATGCATGGATATTTGGACTACATCTTGATCATTTTTTATATGGAATTGACATACCAGGATAGCAGTTTGGATGTAAATAGAGAGACAGTACATGAGGTGAGCTAGTTCTTTTTCTAAATGCAAATATTGTCAGCTTTACACATGAACAGGGTTGGCGTTGGATAAACAATTCATAGGCTTTATGCCTTTTCAGAGAAATTAATATTTTTGACATTTTTTTTATTCACATTTTTCATGTACCCCACCCACTTCTGCCCATGATGAACCCTTAAGGGCAGTTTCGGTAGCAGTGAGATGACGATTCCGCAAATGTGCCAGACGGATTGTCCTGTCTTGACGTCGCGACGTCACGCGTGGACGCCCAGACCGCGGTCGGTCTGCTAAATGCCCTGTCTCCCTTAAACGTCTAACAAGACGTTCAATTGTTGAGACGTTAACCCCAAAATGATTGGCAACTTGCTGTTGCCTCTGACCCTGCATCAGCAACGCAATTGCCCTACCCCTCTGAACATCAGTCAATCGTACCACGATTGAAAAAAAAGTTCAAAGCAGCGTAAAAATGAAAAGAAAAATCGGTAAAAGAATCGAAGAGCGTTGTGTATCATTGAAGTGTACCAAATGGTGTGAGGAAATCTTGTGCTGAAGGTTTAAACATGCTTGTTTTGCACGAAATTTTGGCTTTCCGTATTATCCGTGCAATGCACTGTGTAGTGCACGGTTGAATGATATCACACACTGGGTAGATAGCACATCGACCATAGACTCGCATACCCGCGGTTCACATTCACAGGACAATCTGTAAAAGTGTATGGCTATAGTAAACACCGTAAAAAATGGTTAAAATAAGAAGGAAAAAACTACCCTGCGTTTCTTTTTCCTTTCAGTATAAGAAATGTCCCTACCCGGCTTTCGTACGTTACATCATAAATTCCTACATACTGTCATTTTACATTCTATGATGGGGAAATCTGGGGGGTGCACACTATATAGACTTATTAACATAACAAATGTGTCCAACTACTTAGGACAAACAGATAAGCATAAAAAAAATAGTAGCAACGTAAGAAAAAAACTGGCAAGCGATGATTCAGATCGACCTGCGCATTGTACACAGTCCGATAAGAATCGTCTTTGATCACATTTTTGATAGTCAAGTACGCAAAGTGTGCAAAGTTTCTTCAGATCACGAAAACATGCCTTTATAACTTTGACTCCCTTAAACCCCACTTTTATATAGTAAAACTGGGGTTTACAGGGGTATCGTCGAGGCGGTTCTAACGAGTACCCACAATCTATGTTTTGTGCAGAAATATGAAAAATATCAATTTTTTATCTGAAAATTTTCATTTTTTTGGTGGTAAAATTTTCAATATAATTGAACAGGGGTGTTTTCTTAATGATGCAGATAACGAAGATTTTTTTCAGACTGTACGCACGCACAGGCTGATTCGAGTCTTCGTCGGGTCCACATGTCAAAAGATAAGGTTTTTTACGTTGAGGCGGGTATTAATTTTCAAAGTTATAATCTAAGAAAAAATCTAATTATAAACTTAAATACTTACATTGATACCTGTCCCGGTTCAGTATTCAAATGCCGAAAAAATACCTTGTTCCAATAAAATTAGCAAGAACGAGGAACATGACTGACACGAGTATCACAAAGTATTGTAATTTTAATACACGAGTTACGCCTGCTTATTGTAATTTGACACACTTGGTCGATTTTTCCACCATTTTTACGAGGGAATTACTTTTTTGAGACTTTCTGTTTGCGTTCGTTTTTGCGTGCATATAGATCTAGCACCTTCGGAAAAGGGGTCTACTTTAAAAGGGGAGAATTTGCTCCCGTCGTGAGCAAGAGTAGACCCCATTTTAGAGTAGATCCCTTTTCAGAATTCGATTCGGAAGCAATTATTTTCCTTTTAAATTAGACCCTTTTAGTGTAGACCCCTTTCCAGTAGGGAGTCAAACAACTTTGAAAGAGTTAGCTCCCCTGAGAGTGAAGACTTTTGCTGTCCTCTTATAGGTTACTTGGTCTACACTATATCGACATATAGCAAACGCCCTGACCACTGCAATATATCTAGCTGGTTTGTGGGATCGTCCTGGCTCGTATTTGTTCAACTGGAAGAACACCTTTCCGCTTGATGTGACCAAAATTGCACTGCGATAAAACAAACAAACAAACAAACAAACCAGATCACGAAAGCATGCCAATATAATTATGACCCCCTTAAACCCCACTTTTATACAGTAAAACTGGGGTATACAGGGGTATACATTATATACATTATTTTTCTTATTTCTGCTCAAAACATAGATTGTGGGTATTCGTTAGAACCGCCTCGCCGAGGCGGTTCTAACGAGTAACCACAATCTATGTTTTGAGCAGAAATATGTAAAATATTAGTGTTGTTTCTATCTGAAAATTTTCAGTTTTTGGAGGTGAACTTTTCTGTATATTTGAATAGGCATGTTGTCGTAACGAACCACATGAGGGCGACTGGATACGTCTAAATGACTGTGCTCCCATATTGCAAAGGAAGACAAATTTGTAGTTAGAAGGTTGTACTAGAAACCGTTCAGAAATGGGGCTTTTCAAAATGAAACGTATTCCCATACCCTTCTAAAATACGCTGACTAATCAGGGTCTACACTCCTCTCTATAATAAGAAAGCTTTATAAAAATGAGACTCATTACGAAAACATGCCTATTCAAATATATTGAATATTTTACAGCCAAAAAAGGAATATTCCTGCTCAAAACATAGATTGTGGTACTCGTTAGAACCGCCTCGGTGAGGCGGTTCTAACGAGTACCCACAATCTATGTGTTTTAGAAAAATAAGAAAAATAATGTATACCTTGTAAAACCCCAGTTTTACTATATAAAAGTGGGGTTTAAAGGGGTCAACATTATATAGGCATGTTTTCGTGATGACTGAAAAAGAAAAGAATTTGTTCTCAAGTCCTTTCAGAACAGACCGCGGTGCCTAATCAGGGTCTACACTGTTTGCGACTCATCCAGCAATTTTACAAAGATGTCATTGCATTTGGTCAAGTTGTAGGACAAGTATGGTAAGAAGTTTAGGTGTCTGAGAACTCAGCATTACAAAAACACGCCTATTCAAATATATAGAAAAATTCACCTCCAAAAACTAAAAAAAAAATCAGATAAAAAACTCTGATATTTTTCATATTTCTGCTCAAAATATAGATTGTGGGAACTCGTTAGAACCGCCTCGACGAGGCGGTTCTAACGAGTACCCACTATCTATGTTTTTGAGCAAAAATAAGAAAGATAATGTATACCCTTGTAAACCCCAGTTTTACTACATAAATGTGAGGTTTAAGGAGGGGGGGTGGGGTGTCAAAATTATATAGGTGTGTTTACGTAATAGGGTATATACGGTGAGTAAATATTCATTATCGCAAGTCTACCTATTTTATCCAGTTTATGCATGGTAGGAAGATAGACTTTATCGTTTTAATTTCCATTTTGCAAGCTTGTTTAAGTTTTAATATACTCATAGATGTGTTTAATGGACCTTGTTCACCACTGTATCCAATGGTAGATTTACACACAAAAAGGACAGCAGTTCCGGATTGTCGAGCGGTTAGAATTCCTGACTTTGGATTTCGAGGTCCGTGGTTTGAACTTTGCTAGACGCAGAGTTACGTTGTAGCTCATGTAATTCTGTTTTTTTCTTTTCTTAGTGCTAGACAATTAAGGTGACTAAAGACTTGGTCACGGTAAAATCGAATTAACACCCTTCTATCTAACGCCCCTCACCCCATCTCCATATACACATCCACCCACCACACCCCGTTTTTTTTTTTTTTTTTGCTTTTTTTTTGTTTGTTTGTTTGTTTTTTTCTACCGACCCATCATGAAAACATACCTATATAATTTTGATCACCTTAAACCCCATTTTATATAGTAAAACTGGGGTTTATAGGGGTATACATTATTTTTCTTATTTCTGCTCAAAACATAGATTATGGGTACTCGTTAGAACCGCCTCGACGAGGCGGTTCTAACGAGTACACACAATCTATGCCTTTAGCAGAAATATGAAAAATATCAGAATTTTTTATCTGAAAATTTTCCTTTTTTGGTTGTAAAATTTTCAATATATTTGAATAGGCGTGTTTTCGTAATGCATTTTAAGGCAGTGGTTCTAGTGTCTCTTGTTCTTTGTGTGACCTGGTGGCTGCTCGCTGCGGGGTTTCTTCATGTTCTATTCTGTTCGTCGTCGTCTCACTGCTGTATTTTGTGGATCCTGTCTGGCGTTATGATTTCCCTTTTGGGGAAGGGTTTGCTTTGCTTTCTTTGGCCCGAGGCTTGTACACTGTTATCAAGGTTTGTTTGCTCTTCCTTTAAGTATCATTGGTAGGCTTTGGTATGTGATTGTGGCTATTCCTGGGCGTCATCTATACTTTTGGGGTGATTGCCAAACCGCCATCAGTTAAGGCTTTTGCAAACAGCACAGGTCCAGATGAGACGGCTCATGATGAGCCGTCTCATCAGGAACTACGCTGTTTGTCATTCCGTCTTTCAACTTCACAAAAAAAAATAAATAAATAAATAAATAAATAAAAAAGAAAAAACAGGCGACATTTGTCGTCTGAAATTTGGCACCAGAGAGTTAAGTCTTTCGGTGCCAGATTTCAGACGACATTTGTCGGGTTTTTTTTGTTTTTTGTTTTTTTGGGGGGTTTTTTTCGTTTCTTTCGTTTTTTTTTTTTTTTTTTTTTTTTTTTTTTTTTTTTTTTCTCAATTAACTATCTATAAGGAAATTTATATGTAAAATTAAAAGACTGAATGTCAAACAGCTGATTAGGATTCGTCTCATCTGGATCTATGTTGTTTGCAAAAGCCTGCCATTATCACCTCTGGCAGTGAAAGAGTTAACATACCACATTTCGTCAGTCCGTTTTCTTTATCGTACCAGCCTAGTAACTGCCTAACAAATAAGTCCCTGCTAACGCTGATAACGCTAAATTCTGTATTCAACCATATGTCTTATCAACACTGATGATTATAAATAGCGAATAATTGAAAACCAAACAAAACTTCAAACTTTTGAATAAAGAAGATTTTAATCTGATTATCATATTAACATGATTAATTACAATATCAGCAGACGCCTATGAATACTTAATTCAGCTAAATCTACAGGGTTGGGTAAAAAGTGCAATCCGAGCCGTGGTCCTACTAAACACTGAAAAGGGGCTATCGGGTACCGAAAAGAACTTCAATATATTACATTTTATATATGACTTTTAACACTGAAAAATAGATTTAACATCGAAACGTTTTGTCCTGGCCTTGTACCGGTTAAAATATTATCTATACCAGGTCATCAAATCTACAAAAAATGTTAAAAACAAAAGGTCAGTGGTACATGCCTGCTTTCTGCTCTCAGATAACACTTGATAAATAAATTTGTATAACTCTCTGTGTGTGTGTGTATGTGTGTGTGTGTGAGGTGGGTGGGGGTGCGTGTGTGCGTGTATGCGTGTCTGTGCGTGTGTGTTTAATTTCGGCGTAAATGCCAATCAGTTCCAGAGGCCTATAGAATTTCAGATAACCAGCCACCGTAAATATTCCCGTAGGTTTTACGGTTAATGCTGGCAAATTTTAATGAGAGTCTGTAGAACTTTGTGCAGGAATTACCTCGTAGGATGGAGTAAGGGTGTGTTAGCTCAAATCCCTATTATGTCCTAAACGTTACCTACCTTGCCTTACACTGCCCGACCATGCGCAAATAATCTACAGGCGCTCGTTAAGTTTACGGTAAATTACTGGCAGCCATTTGCCAGTATTTAACGTAAAATCTACGGGGTCTTTTTGCAGTGCCCCATCAGCACTCACAGTGCTTTGATTAATATACTTTGTGATTTTCCACCATTTATAAAAGGAAGACAACTTTTGTGACTTCCTCTTTGCTTTCCGGCGCATCTAGTCCTGTGCTGAAAAGGCCCCGGATCTACTCTAAAAGGAAAGAATTTGCTCCCGACGGGAGGAAATTCTTTCCTTTTAGAGTAGATCGCTTTTTAGAAGGGTAGCAAACCAATATAAATAGAGAGTTGCCTCCCCCCCCCCACCCCCCAAAAAAATAAAAATAGCTAAATAAATCAATCAAACAAAAAAAAAAGATCGCTTATTAGAAGGGAGGCAAAACAATATAAATAGAGAGTTGCCTCCCCTAAAACAATAAAAAATGAAAAAATAAATAAATTAATAAATAAGTAAATAAATTGACATAGGTTAAAACTGCTCCTGCATGTCTCTTGACGCTGCGTCAGAAGGACTTAGCCTAGACACCAATTACTGACCACCTTCAAAGGGAGATGTCTTAATGTCCCAACTACCGGAGCCGAAGATACAGATCAACATGAGTATCCTCGTAGACTCGTAAAAAGTTTCATTGTTAGTCGAACTCTGTATCCCATGCTTTATAAGTAGTCTTGAGAATTTCACGGTCATAAAGAAACAAATTATTGTTAAATGCTGCATTTTCATAACTCTTTACATACTTTCCAATAGTACTATTCGAATTCATTGCTATGTACCCCCGACGTTGTAACCAGGGTATGGGAACACATTATCGCACATACAAAAGGTAGGTTGTCATGCCAAATATAGTAATGAATATGTGATAAAGTAATGTATCGGGCACTTGATATCGTGATATCCAGCTCTAAATTGTAGACCTCCGCATACCCCTGTTTTTTTCTATACATGTATATTATTCAGGGTGGGTAGCCATTACGGGGCCTAAGAATCACGTCTTACGCGGTGGGAAAAAAGCCTATGTTGAGATATTTGATGTTACTGACACATCGCGACCGTTTTGTTACAAAAGCTTCGGCCTCGGTTTTCAACACCTCCCACGGGACCTGGCAAATGTTAATGCATGGAAAACCATGTTTGATCCCTATACTGATTCCCTTTCTAGTCATCTGTATAATATTGCGTTTAAACAGGCTGAAATCTCATACCCTATTTTCTTGCCCAGCATCCTAATCTATATATCCTCCTGAAGTTTCAATGAGTGCTCTGCATCTCTAATTTTTCGGTACCAACGCAGTCATTTGCGAACAGTCTTATTTCTGCGCCAGTGTCAGTGGAAAAGTCATTTATATACACGAGAACAATAATGGATCAGGAATGACACCAGACAAAGCTGGGACCCACTCCAAAGTTTCACCATTAACGAAAACTCGCTGTTTTCTATAACAAAGAAAGGAATCTATCCATCTGAGAGTCTCAAAACACAGTAAATGTAAAGTAATTCACAACATCGGCGCTACAACTATTGCTGCTCTAATTAATTGCAGAATTACAGAACGCGGCGTCTGGTCAGGGTCTACACCGTTTGCACCAAGTACATGCATTTCTATAAAACATGGTAATAATAAAATCTAACAAGACGCCCCTTCTATTGGAAATGGACCAAAGAGTTATGATAGAAAAGTCCATCCCGCATAAATGGGTTAATAATAAAAACTTTTTATAACAATTTTAAATAAAACCTTAAATTATTAGAAACACTTCAACATGTAAAATAGACAGGCTATTTTAGAGATTTTATACTTATTTTACAGGCATAAAACTTGCATATAAAATGCGATTTTATTCCAAAACATACTTTCAATGGACTATGAACTTAACTCATAAAATGGGTCTTTTTGTTATATATCAGCGTCGTTTTGCCTCTTTTTGCGCCTTATTGCGTCCTTATACTACCTTCTTGCGTCTTTTTGTTCCTTTTTGCTCATTTATTGCATCCGTTTTTGCGGGTATAGCATGTGCGTTTCCTGTTAGCCATAAACTTTAAAAGTAACATATTAATAATAAAAAGCTGCTGTAATTACTTAAACACCTAAATCTATAAGATACACTTGAACATATAAAAACAGACAGACTATTTTAGAAATGTTGTTGGGAGGCGCTAGCTGAAACTGTTTAGAATACCTTTACTTATTTTACAGGCATAAAACATATAAGATGAATATAAGATGTAATCTTATGTTAAAACATATTTTAAATAGACTATCAACTCATAAAATGGGTCTTTTTTGCTTCATTTTAGCGTCTTTTTGCGCTTTTTTGCGTCTTTCCTTTCCTTTCGGGTGTTTAGGCACCCACCACTATTGCGTTAACGGACTACTTAATGTTCATTCGATAGAAATAGAGAGACCATATTCAGGACAGAATCGCCCAGGATCCGTTGCCAACAAATCGGAACATAGCCCGTGCCAGAAAAAAGTACGTTGTTTATGCAATATCACATAGGACTCGTTCCTCTACAAATTCTGTAGCAGGACGAAAACAATTGTAAATCGACCTATGCACCATACAGCCAGGCTTTTCACAAACTGTTTAGGTGAAAGTGGAATAACAGTGACTTTAATAACCGATTTCCTACACGAAAAGTGAGGGAATGATGAAAAAATGCAAATAAAATGTCCATGTGTTTGAGTAAAGTATTTTCATGTCGTAACTTTTCCTATCCGGGAAAGAGTAAGGGAGCCTTGAAAACCACATTTGGGTCACACCTAATACGGCTGTTATGTCTTGTGTTCCGTGAACTAACAAGTTCAATATACTTACGCTTTCACTGCAGAACTTTCTACCGAGAGTGGGCCGTCTATAGGCAACTTCTTTAATAAATTCTACATAGGCGCAGGCCTAGTAACAGGTTACTTGATCACTTAGGCCCCGTAATGGCTACCCACCGTGTTAATGGGGAGCATGGGTGTATATAGATTTGTGTATATATTTGTTAACGTAATGGACCAGATAATAATAAAAGGGCAAATGAGCAGGTCACATGATGCTTCGACGTTCATGCGACTTAATGCGAAATTCAGAAAACGCCATGTCGTTGCATCGACGTTAATGCGACGTTGTAAACAAACGTCATATGCCGGCTGGGAATCGTATTCCTTAGTTGTGCTAGGAAGGAGTAGTATGTAAAGAGATGATCAGTATAAAAGGAAACACACGGTAAATTTTCCGCCAAGGGAACCAACTTCTACAAGGGAGACAACTGTTCAACACGCCTTTTCAAGTGTAAAGAAAATTTCACCCGCAAAAACTGAAAAAAAAAATCAGATAAAAACTCTGATATTTTTCATATTTCCGCTCAAAACATAAATTGTGTACCGCCTCGGCGAGGCGGTTCTAACGAGTACCCACAATCTATATTTTTTAGCAAAAATAAGAAAAATAATGTATACCCGTGTGAACCCCAGTTTTACTATATAAAAGTGCGGTTTAAGGGGGTCAAAACTATATAGGCATGTTTTCGTGATGGATTTTCTATACATACTAGTCATCTTCTGAAAAGGGTTATCCCTTTAGAGAAGACCCCTTTTCAGAAGGGAGACAAAACAATATTTCTTCTTTTGTAATCACACGGAAATCAGTTTAAAGACACATATTCTCTGCCTCTTGGCTGGGGTTGTCCATCATGATTGCACGCAATATACAACCCTGATAGGGGTGGCTCAGATCAAAGTCTGGTCTTATCTAAGTGCTTATGGGGTGATTATCCCTGTCTGAAGTATGTTTAGGTGGGGCCAGAAAGGGGGAAAATGAATATATTCTAATAAAGTGTTCATTGGTTTACCTAAACTATATGAATATTTTGATTTAATTATAAATTCTATTGATTAATTTTTAAAAGAAATACCTAAATTCAATTATGCATTAGTTGTTGTTGTTTTTTTTTGTGTGTGTGTGTGTGTGTTTTTTTTTTTTTTTTTTTTTTTTTTTTTTTTTTCTTTTATGTATTCTTATTGAAATATAATATGAATTTATATAAATGAATTCTTAGTTTTCAGAGTTGTCGAAAAAAATAAATAAATAAAGACAGATTTTTTTTTCTTTTTTTTTTATTTACTTTTATTTATGCATTAGGTAAAAGAAGAACACTTCAAAAGATCAGAATTGTTATGAGAAACGAAACATTTTGAACATAGATTGAAGCTATAAAATGTTTTGTTTTCTAAATCTATGTTTTCCATAAATGACTGAATGACGAAGAAATGCCAGACATTGTTTTATTTACCCAATCTATTATCACAAATGTTGAATTCCTGATTAAAAAGAGTGAATAAAAGAAAACAGGTGTCTAAGTGATTTTAAATGAATAAAGTTATAATTGTTTATGAAACTTTTAATTCCATACTTTAGCAAAATGGTTTCAAATAGATAGAAGAACAAAAACCTTTTTTTTTTATACTTCTAGCCATTTAACTGGTTTCCCCATACCTGGCCCCTACCTATTTGAGAGACATAGGTCACCACAGATGTATTATTTGTTATCTGCATATTTCACTAATAGGGTCATTATGATATAATGCAACGGAATATGTGTCTTAAAGGAAAGTCAGTATAAGGTTAGTTAGGCTGCATCAAGCGAAAAAGTACCTTGGAACATGTGCGGCTTGCGCATTCAAATCATTCTGCGCATGCGTCAAGTATGGGCCTTTCCAGTCATACATCCCACAGTATCCACTGATTTTATAAGCAGACAGTGAAGGCCCTGATCAGACTGCGCGGATGCGCAGTCTGATCAGTGCCTTCGCTGTCTGCATATGGCCGAAGACACGTGTTTGCATGGCGCGGCCCAATGGATAAGTTCCTATTTTTCTAGACATGTTGGCAAGGAAGTTTCCAACGAAGTAATGAATTTGTCATGATGATAAATTTAGAATTGATGCCAAAGATTATGAACATGCTTCATAAGTGTTGTGCAAAGATAAACTGTGTTTTCAGTGAAATTAGTTTCAACTACACCCCAGGTCTTTGGAAACTACAATGTTTAAATGTACAAATACATTATTCTGTATACAGATAATACAAAGCATCTGGTCCAATAAATAAAAAGATAAATCAAACTATAATATTGTCCAGTGACCCAAGACTTCTGGCCCCCAGCTCTATTCTGGCAAAAAGAAAATTGAAACCAGAAGTGACAGGTCACCTGACAGGGGTAGATGTACATCTATAATCACACCTGCACGTACAATCTATTTGGTCAACACAAGACTATTCTGAAGTGCTTTCTAAGTACATGTATATGATATTTTCTAATTCATTTTAACTCTAGTCCTGCGGAACCCGGATATACCCTGCCTTTGCAAACAATGTACATCCACATCAGTCGGCTTCTGAAGAAGCCAACTGATCTGGATCTGCACTGTTTGCCATTAAGTATGCAAATATATAGCAACAAACCGGATCAAGTTATCTGATTGGCTGAAGTAGGCGTTGCATCTTAGTTTATTCAGCAGGACAAGGGTTAAACCAGAATACCAGAAAACATTGATCCGGCTAGCGAGAATGCTTCGTCACCATATGCACGCCCTCCTGTTTGAACACTCATTGAATCATTTGGCATAAGAAACACCCCAGTCGTTACAACAGCCACATGCCACCCCGAGCCATCGCTTGGATTATAGGAATATCCAATTGTATCATCATTGTGTTGCAACTTCAAATGTAGACTGCTATTTCTGTGTCCATGGCAGTACGCTGTAAATATATACGTTCCTTCGAATGGTGCTCGAAATATTCCACTTGTGTTACTGTATGCAGAGCCAACATTTTCATAGACGTGGTCAAAGACAAGTGTAGTATATACACTGTGCGTTACGACGTGGGACAGAGCTGCTCTGAAGGAAACTCTTCGATGGAGAGTATCTATACAATACACAAATAAAATGTATTATTGCATAAAAAGCATTGTCGCACGTTATTAACAGACATGCATTAACAGGCGAAAAGCCGTATATTAACAAGGCAATTCATGCGCTGTTAATGCACGGCTACGCAACATTCAATACGATCGTACCGGGGCCACAGATTTGCTGCCGTAACGAGATGTGTACTGCCCGGCCCTAGAACAAGCAGAGTCCGTGGAAAATGAGTTCGCGAGACATCAGTGAAAGGGCGAAACAAAATAGTGCAAGAAATAACGCGAAATGTAGCAAATGTTTTCAGTTTTTATGCAATAAAAGCGATCGAACATGTTTTTTCAATGCATTAACATTCGCAAGGTCACTAGGGAGGTGTTGAAAATCGCGGTCTCCGGCCTCGGTTTTCAACACCTCAGTCGGGACCTGGCGAATGTTAATGCATGAAAAACCATGTTTGATCCCTATAATGATATGACAAATTGAGCCGGGTCATAGCATTTCCTACGATTGCATGTGCGCCCAGCAAAGATTCAGATCAGACTGCGCGAATGTTTAATAAAACTTATTCAAAAGAACTACAGTTGAATAAAACTAATGCTCTGACATCGAAACACCGTTTCTGGATTAAAAATTATCAATATCTAATGACAGTCTGTACTAAATGACAAACTGGCAGACGTTGATTTTGATACCATAAATTTTGCACGTCTGGATGTCGATGTCCCTCGTGCAACATTCTATAGTGTATTTATTTCTCAGTTAATTCGTTTTGCTTGAGCATCTATTCAAGCTAGTTACTTTATATATGAAATAAAATTTAACTGCTTAACCTCTTAAGCAAGGATATCGTTATCATAAACTACGTAAAACATTTTCTAAGTCTTATCGCCGTCATTCACAATAACTGTCGAAATATTGGTTTGAACCTCTTCTGCAAGAAGGTATGTCCATTCCAAGGCGGATCTGCTGATGCTAACCATTTTCGTTGCATTTATGGCATTCTGGTTGTCCGCTGTACGGCTGCTCACTTTGCTTCCTGTTTTCATGTTTTTATGCTAGCTTGTTGTGGTGCTAGCATTGCGGTCATCATCTTAGATGGCTGCCCACTTTGTTTTCCGTTTTCCTATGTATGTTCTATATGTATTATTTTACTGTTTGAAGCTGCATCGAGAGATAAGATGCGGTTTCACGCGAGTAAAACTGGTGTAAACCCCTACCAAGCTTTAGACTTGTGTAAAATGTTTACTGGGTAGTACTTATTTCAACTGACCGTTCCAAGGCGGTTCCTTTGTTGCAGTTCTTCGTCAGTGGTTTCGTACGTTTGCTTCTCGTACATTTGTTCGATTTGTGCTTGTTTGGATATGTCGGTTTCCTCTTCCTCTTAGTGTCTGGGAATGACTGCGGTTTGTGATTGTGGCACTCCCTGGACTTTTCTCTTACCGTTGTTTTTCATATGTTGTGTTTGTTTTATCATTATTTATTCCTCATCTCTCCTGCTTCTGGTGCCTCGGGAAGGCTGTACTTCGTTCTTTCGTCATTTCCTGTGTATCTTTAGTTATATCTTTATGTATGTTTCTCTAGATCCCGCCAAAGGTGAAGCTTAATTGACGTTTTATTGTAAATACTAAATCCGCTCTACGATGTTGCGCAGAAAGATATAGGTTTGGTCTTACACACTGCATACACATTAGGAAAACTATGTCTCTGTATCTGTTTGACCATAATGTTGTTGTTCATTATCTATCAAAGCGCTGGTTATACAGAAAGTTTTAATTTAGTGAGAATTGCTGTTAAAGACATACCTAAAACGAGACCAAAAAGTGGTACCACTCTCTAATGCCTTGCATGTATGTCATGGTGAAATTTTTATTTTGGATAGCCATTTTGCCAGTTTTGGAGAAGAAACTGTCCTTTTGGCTTTCTGCTTGTAGTTTTTTGATTGTAGTGCCATTACTTTAAGTGCGTTTTTCTTTCCATTTTTTTGTCTAGGAACGGAAGGTTTTAGGTAATTCAATCACTTCTTGGTCATTGCCTTCCTTTCTATTGATTGTCCCACCCTAGGTGCTATGCAAGCGGGATCAAAGGCATACCATAAAAAGATTATTATGATATCCCACCAGGGGTGATAAAGAGGCCTTCTGAAGGGCCATATGGTATTACCTATAGATCAGATAAATAAGCCAGTAGTAAATTCCCCTGTTGGACGTCTACCTGTACATCGTTTATTGGTAGTATACTACGTTTTGTTGTGACCAGTCTGTCATCAATGATAAGCCAAATGACCAAGACACATCTCATTTTTATGTCTTTAACCCATTGTAAACTGGATGAACTCCCCAACACTATATATTGGAAGATTCTAATTTCAATTTTAGGTAAATCAGGCTATGTAAATTTGATATTCCTAGAGAAAATTGGTTGAACTTTTTGCAAACAGTGAAGACCCTGCGGGGTCTGATCTGGGTCTGTACTGTTTGCCAATTACTCTTTAAGGGGTCTCCCGACTACAATGGGTTAAGTGATCAAATTGAAATACACTTACCTGAAATGTTTGATGTATCAGGTTTTAGTTCACTCATTTGTCGCATTAGATTGTCTTGCGTTACATTGAGGCTCTTCAAATTCTTGTTTAGCTTATCATTACCACTTGTTATACGTGTTATATTGTGGTTAATGTTCTGCCATAACTGATCTTGAAATAATCTTCTAGCCACAATCGATGCATTTAAATGCTCTAGCACGTTTTGGTTATTCTTCATGGTCGTTTCTAATCGACTGACATTTTTACTTTTTCTGTTGCTATAAGATCTTAGTGTTTGTTCGTTCTGTTTTAGAGTCTTTTCAAAACTGATCATCTTCAGATCAAAGTTGCTAAGTTGATTTTCTTGTTCTGCTGTTGCATTTTCTAACTTTGTTACAACATTGGACATGTTATTAACTCTCAGCTCATTTTGAAGAATTGATGTTTCTAGAGTTTGATACGTATTACTTAATTCTAATTTTGCCAGGGATGCAGTTAAGCCATTAATTATATCGTCAGTTTCAGATTTGTACCTATCAAATTTATTTTGGATGCTGATAAAAGCATTCTCGAGTTGCCCAACCCATGCAGACATGTTTGCAGCCTGTGTTTTCATTTCTTCTACCTCTTTAAACAAACTAAGACGAGACATTTTCTCATCGGCAAGTAAAAGATGCAAATATTGAATATCACTCGTTCTCGATGTATTGGAATTTCCTGATGCCTCATTTAAGATAAATCCAAAACTTCCACTGAAAAGCACAGTGGTGCTACCGATAACAAATAAAACAATACTAAGCATTTTGACAATGCTTTCAGTTGTTCTGTCAGTTTGAGTTTCACACGGTGTATATAATAATCGCTGTATGTTCAGGCTATGCCTCTAACACTTTCGCAATTACAACTGAAGCATGTAAAACTAATACAATGCAATCAGCGCACAGTGAATAACTGCAGTAGTCTGTACATCAACAAAGTCTTCTCAAGGTCTCAATTAGAATCAGCGAAAGTCTTATGTGGGGTATATTCTGATCAGACCGTGCAGGCCTTTGCTGAATGTACATTACATTAAATATGTTTTAATGTAATCAGGCTACTTATTATTTAGATTACATCAAATCAAAGTTTTCAATTTATCAGTGCATTATGATAAACTTACCGTAGTTATGCCCAAAGTGAACGTTTGTAATAAACTTTTAAACCAATTAAGATATTTTTTTGCAAACAGTGCAGATCCAGATGAGAGTGTTCGTAACTAGCCGTCTAATCAGAAACAATACTGTTTGCCATTTTGCTTTTGATTTTAGACTGAAAACCCTCTTTCCATCATTTGACAGGTCAAAGTTCAATTATAGAATAGTTGACTTCAGGAACTAAGAGTTGAAAGGATTAAGTCCTGCATACAATTTTGTTATTGACGGCTCCAAAGCAATACATCTAGTCCTATTATTATTTGTTTGTTCTATTTTCGCTGAAGTTATGTTTTGTGCGAAAGTAAATATGGAGGTACACAAGAAAGGCTAATCGACCACTGAAAATATTTCATGTCACCGGATACGAGTTGAATGACACAAAACAATATCACAAAACAGCACTTCAAAACAGAAAGAGCAAATGAAAAGAAACTGCAACAACCCAGCTAGCATTCTACGTAAATCTACATCGGGCCGTCATCGGCCCGTCAGCTACCCGGGCGGGCCGATGACGGCCCGATGTAGATTTACGTAGAATGCTGACTGGGAAAATACTGCTTGTAAGGGCATACAGCACAGTTGTTTTAGGGGTCTGAAGCTGATTATATTAGAGCCAGTCCGAATACATTCTGCTAAATATAATTTATCGGATCGCTAAGGGGTTTATCTTATGGTCACATCTTACATATTCTTCCTAATACGATAAAATATCATAAAAGGGATTGCCAGAGAGAGAGAGAGAGAAAGAGAGAGAGAGAGAGTGAGTCTTGTTCGAACATTCATAAAAGACGCCAAATACCCACAGTGTTTAGACCTTTCGACAACAACCTGATCTAGCCATCCTCTGTGCTACTAGAGCATCCCTGTTTCTGGGCTTCGATGGTCATAAGTTTATTCCCAGTCAGCATTCTACGTAAATCTATATCGGGCCGTCATCGGCCCGTCAGGGTAGCTAACGGGCCGATGACGGCCCGATGTAGATTTACGTAGAATGCTAGCTGGGAATTGTAGAATATACTTTCAATGTCACATCAGTGATATTTGATGATGTGATTTTTGTCCCTTGTCAGTTACATAATGCAGTTCCCTTGGGTAAATTTGAATCTAACTCAGTCCTCTCTTACTGACAGACGGAGTGTCTCATCCACTTGGCAAGGAACTTCAAACCTTTATATAAAAAAAAAGTTTCGTAGCACCGTATTGCGTCAAACTTTGTCGCGACGTCATTGTAGATTAAGCAGTCCATAAGCTCTGTTTCCATTAAAATGACCAATTCTTTTTCCTCTTTTAGAACATGCCCATTAGCTCTTCTGTACAACAGTACAGAAAGAGTTTTTGCACTACACCCACGAAACTCGGCGTTATCGACGTCGACATTGGTGTTGACGTCGGCGTCCTCAAATGTCAAACGTTTTATGTTGAATTTGTTTTGTTAAGATTTATATCTTTAAGATCCATAAATGGATTTAGTTAATACTTAGTACGTGCGTCAGCCCCGTACTTTACTATTGTATAGTAGGATATATTATATTTTCTGGTCATTTGTGATCATTGAGCCTACTCCGAGAGTTTTGAAAATTTATATGAGGGTCACCGATGAGGCTTAATTGGTCGGAACTAGCTAGACTGGCCCAGAAAACTGAATATTTCAGCTGTTTTCAATTTTGTTACCGTGTTCATTGCTTTCAAAGGCCAACATTTCATAAGATAAAGTGAGCTACCATATTCTACAATTTCAAAGGCAATGTCTAAATGGGCCTGAAATATTGCTGACTGTACAGTTTTCGCCGTACAGCATAATAGTAAAACAGTAATCAGGGGCAATTTCTTTTGTTAGAAAAAAAAAAAGAACACTTTTTATCGTAGCATAATTGCATTTCAAGTGTCAAGTCAATGTATATGTGCAAGTTTCAGATGATTAAGGTAATAGATACTCAAGTTATAAGGCAAACTGTGATTTTGTTTTGCAAGAATTATCG
Source organism: Anodontia alba (assembly GCA_964016985.1). Taxonomy (NCBI): domain Eukaryota; kingdom Metazoa; phylum Mollusca; class Bivalvia; order Lucinida; family Lucinidae; genus Anodontia; species Anodontia alba. The sequence goes on from OZ024830.1 coordinate 30,628,832, forward strand.
TTACTGATAAAAGTAAAGACTTTAAGCAGCCAGTTGATCTGCGCAGACATACACATTCTACTGTGTTATAATAACCAGAAACAAATAAAATGTTTAATAAGAATTAACTAAACTTTGGCTTAAACATATTTAAATTTGTATAAATAACTTTATCAAAGGGTATGTTTTTTTTTTCCGGGTGATTATAATTGACAAAAATTGTCTTAAGGATTTATGCTCCCCGAAGGGAGAGCATATAGTCGCCGCTTTGTCCGTCCGTCACACTTTTGTCCAGAGCATATCTCTTAAAGTATTTAAGGTAATTTAATGAAACTTGATCCACTGATAGAGGACCATGAGGAAAATTGCAGAATTCAAGATTCATAACCCTGTCACCAGTATTTACGGAGTTACTTCCCTTCATAATTTTTGCAATAAAAAGCTTGTCTGGAGCATATCTCTGAAAGTATAGAAAGGAATTAAATGAAACTTGAAACAATGTAACAACCTGCTGTACATTGACCCTGGATTATTCCAATATATTAAAAGTACATTTACATAACCGTAAACATTCATCGAGTAATACTCATTAGAAGCACCTCACTGACATGCTTCTAATGAGTACCCACAACATGTTTTTGTAGAGAAATAAGAAAAAATATCAATACTTCTCATCATCATTGGATTTTTGATTAACCTGCAAGTACAGGGGCAACATCCACATCAATGGGCCCTCTACCAGGTAGCTGGCTTGCTGAAAGTGTGGCAGATCTCACACCAGATCTCCAGGTATGTCTATCATGAGGGTTGATAGTAGAAGGAGGGGGTGGTCGGGTGTGGCGAAGGTGTCGTGTATCTTACCTCACCGGGGCATCCAACTGATACTGGCTTACAGCTGGGCAAGGCCTGCTATCCTTGTAGCAGGTAAGGGCAGAGGGGAATGTTTCTGTCGGTTTGTCCGTAAACATTCTTGTTAGCTCCATAACTCTGTAACTATTCAGGATATCTTCATGCAATTTTATAGGAATATGTATTAGGTCAGGATGATGTGTCGCACACAAGAATGATTGGTCCCCCTTTCTTAATGTCCAAGTTATGTCTCTTTGATTATTTTTTTTTCCCAAACATTCTTGTACACACCATAACTCAGTAACCATTAGGAATATCTTCATGGAACTTTATAGGAATGTGTACTAGGTCATGATGATATCACACGCACAAGAATGATTGGTCCTCCTTTCTTATTTTACAATAAACGTCAAAAAGATTGCCTTTGGAAACACACTACAGATAAGAAAATGGGAGTCTCGGTTTTATTGAGAATTTTCATAAGCAGTTATGAAGTTTGCAACACTGCTTACACCCTCTAGCGTATACATGAGCAGAACTCCATTTTCAAAGATTCCACAATGGGCCCAATGATCCCAAAGGAAATGAAATATAAGTTATGCCCGTTTTATTAATTTTTCCAACCATCCTTCCGTCAACACTCTTTTACACACCATAACTCAGTAACCGTTCAGGATATCTTCATGCAGTTTTATAGGAATATGTATTAGGTCAGGACGATGTGTCCCACACGAATGATTGTTCTCCCTTTCTTAGTTTCCAAGTTATGCCCCTTTGATTAATTTTTTCCAAACATTCTTGTACGTACCATAACTCAGTAACCGTTAGGGATATCTTCATGCAACTTTGTAGGAATATGTATTAGGTCACGCTGATGTGTCACGTACAACAATGATTGTTCCCCCTTTCTTATTTTCCAAGTTATGCCCCTTTTATTTTTCCAAACATTCTTATACGCTTCATAATTCAGTAACAGTTCAGAATATCTTCATGCAATTTTACAGGAAATATTAGGTCAGGATGATATGTCGCGCACAAGAATGATTGTTCCCCTTTTCTTAAATTCCAAGTTATGGCCCTTTGATTAATTTTTCCAGAATTCTCGTACGCGCCATAACTAAGTAACCATTAGAGATATCTTCATGTAACTTAATAGGAATATGTATTAGGTCATGACGATGTGTCCCACTCAAGAATGATTATTCCCCCTTTCTTATGTTCCAAGTTATGCCCCTTTGATTTATTTTTCCAAACATTCTTGTATGCTCCACAATTCAGTAACAGTTCAGAATATCTTCATGCAATTTTATGGGAATATGTATTAGGTCAGGAAGATATGTTGCGCTAAAGAATGATTGTTCTCCCTTGCTTAATTTCTAAGTTATGCCCCTTTGATTACTTTTTCCAGAATTCTTGTATGCGGCGTAACTCAGTAACTATCAGGGATATCTTCTTGTAACTTTATAAGAATATGTATTAGGTCTCGACAACATGTTACGCACAAGATGATTGTTCCCTCTTTCATAGTTTGCAAGTTATGCCCCTTTGATTACTTCTTTTTGGAACATTCTTGTATGTGCCATAACTCCATTACCGTTAGGGATGTCTTCATGCAACTTTATAGGAATGTGTATTAGGTCAGGATGACGTGTTGCATACAAGAAGGATTGCTCCCCCTTTCTAGTTACCAGTGGTCGAAGCTTTTAATTATTATTCCATAACTACCTATATGCAAATTAATTGTTTAGGCTGTTCTCATTCAATCCATAAAGCCATAACCCTTTGAAATATTTTAATGAAATTTTGTAGGAATGTATATAATAATGGGGCAATATATAATGAGCAAGAACCACAACTCTGGCTTACTTATGTCCTGAATTATTTGCCCTATAACTAAATTTTCTTTGCCTTCTCTAATTCCTCAACCATTTTAAATATTTTTACGAAACTTAATGGTGGTGTGTATATTGCCAAGGGAATACATTAGGACCAAGAATGGTAACTCTAGTGTACCTAGTTTATGAATTATTTCCCTTGTTTGACTGCTGCATTTCTCAACATCTGTGGCACTTCATCCTTGAAGCTTTTTTTATTTATTTATACCAACAGTATTTAATATGTTAATTTTTTAGTATAGATGCAATCATTAATTACAGACTTGCTATTACTGGCCTGTTCATCTTTTAGTCATACGCATAGTGTACATTGGTTACAATTCCTTTAAAAATGTTGGCCCCACTGTCTTAGCAAACAGGCGTATAATGCGCAACTTGCAAAGCTTTTGTTCTCCCTTTCTCTGGGAGATGACACAAAATGACCCACTAGGTTTGACGTGTCGTTAAACCCCAACACAATCAATGACAGCCCTCTCTGTCAGCTGCTGCCATGTCATCTTAGGCCTCTCAGGCCAACGCTTTCCATCAAGCTATATGTCACAGGCTGTCTTGACTGCACCATAGGAGCGTTCCACATGTCCATACCAGTGGAGCCTTCTCTCCTTCAGAATGAGGGCCAGATCCTCAATGCCAAGCCGCGCAAGTAGCTCACTGGATCTGATGGTGACAATGTCTTGCGGCTTGACATTGCTGATCTGTCTGATCATTGCCCTGTCATTCCGCTGCAGACGTTAGAGGTCTGGCTTTGTCAATGGCCAAGGCTCACTGGCATGGAGCATTGCGCTCCGCACACAAGAGCTGTACCCACGGCCACGTGTCTTGAAAGAAAGGTAATGAGAAGACAGAACTGATAGTAGCTCCTTGAACTTCTCTCAGGCGGTTTTCACACGTGTTGTGGTTGACAGTTCACAGCCGCCGGCTGCTGAATGCGTGTCTCTGAGGTAGCAAAAGGAAGCTACCACCTCCAGCTTGTCAGGTCCGACTTGGACTTCCCACTGTGGTCTGCTGTCCAAGGGTCGCGTAGTTCCCTGGCGCGTGTACATCTGTAATCAGGTTCCTTTGTCAAGCGCTTGAGCCCACTGCATTTCTTGTGCATCCAGTGCTTGTAGGCATTGCAGAAGATGCTCTTGCTGCCCGCTCCAGTACGACAAACGGCGCATGGAAACTCGCCTGAACTCTGCAAGCGGTCCAGACCTGTGCTACAGATCATGATCTTTGTCTTTTCTGCGTTTACTCTCAGTCCAATCTCCTCCATTACCGTATGTTATACTTTACTGTATGTATTTGATCAGACAGGCCTGAGCAAACAGTGTAGACCCTGATGAGACGCCGCGTTTGCGGCGTCTCATCAGGGTCTACACTGTTTGCCACTCATCCAGATATTTTTAGACACAACAGTGGTAGTAAACTGTACTTGTTCGAATTTTAGATAAAGTATGGTAAGGAGATGAGGTGTCTGAATACTAAGGGTAAATACGGTAAAAGTAACAAACACAGAAATCAAATGATCGACTTTTAGCAAATCAGTAATGATAATCATTTTTTATGGAATTTATCGATTCGATTAATTGTGCCAGTCTTACTGATTAGGATTTTTTTTAACTTTGCTACAATGGACAGTGAAGATACTAATGACTACATAGATAGACAGGCTGATCTGGGCCTTCGTTGTCTACACATTTTTGCATGGCTCAGCCCAATATATTCATTCAAGAACATCAATAATCAGGGCCCAGTTGTTCAAAATAACGATGTCGTTATCATTAAAACTTTAACAATTAAATATGGCATATATGCTAATATTTTGGCTGCAAAATACCTGTGAATTAGATATTGTACTTACAAAAACAGTTAATATTTAGACCACTAACGAGCTCGTTAAGTTAACAATGCTTTGAACAACTGGGCTCAGATCTTCCGACATACTAAAAACTCATTACGAAAACGTGCCTATTCAAATATATTGAAAATTTCACCACCAAAAAAACTGAAAGTTTCCAGATAAAAGTTCTGATATTTTTTCATATTACTGCTCAAAACATAGATTTTGGGTAGTCGTTAGAACTTTCTTGCCGAGGCGGTTCTAACGAGAACCCACAATCTGTTTTTGAGCAGAATTAAGAAAAACAATGTATACCTCTCTTAGCCCCAGTATTACTATATAAAAGTGGGGTTTAAGGGGGTCAGAATTATATAGGTATGTTTTCGTGATGTGATCGGAATGCTTATATACCATATTTGCCCATAACTGTTTGGGAAGCATCTGAGTGGCTTTCTTGACTGGGATCACAATGTCTGGGTTTTGATTCCCACTAGAGGCAGAATTTGGCTCATAACTATACAGCACTTCATCACACAGCCTTTTATTATGATTCTTCCATAATCTGGATACGACTTAAATAATGTTGAATGGGACGTAAAACACCAAACCATCATGATTGTTTGGCGCTTCATTGCACAGAGCCTTTCATTATCACACCTTTCTCATCTGGACATGAGTTAAATAATGTTGATAGGGACGTAAAACCTAATATGGTACTTCTTTGCACAAAGCCTGTCGTCATCAACACTATCTTCTTAATATGAGTAAAACAATGTTGATATGGGCGTAAAACATCGTCTACCATATGTATCCTAAATATGTAAGTTATTTTGAAAAAAATGGCGGACAGTGTAGATCCTGATTAAAGGAGCAGTTCTTGGTCTGCACTGACAAGCCTGTGCACATATAAAGAGAACATATGTGCCCATCACGAAAACACGCCTATTTTCAAATATATTGAAAATTTCAACACCAAAAACTGAAAGTTTTTCAGATAAAAATTCTGATATTTTGCATTTTTCTGCTCATAACATAGATTGTGGGTACCCGTTAGAACCGCCTCATCGAGGCGGTTCTAACGGGTACCCACCATCTATGTTTTTGAGCAGAAATAAGAAAAATAATGTATACCCCTGTAAACCCCAGTTTTACCATATAGAAGTGAGCTTTAAGGGGGTCAAAATTATATAGGTATGTTTTCGTGATGCATCCCATGTGCAAACATCTTTGGGCAAATGCGGATAGTGATGCGCAAACGTCTTCGGGCAAATGCGGACAGGGAAGGCCCAGAACAGCTTGCATATCAATGCAGTCTGGTCAGGGCCTTCACTGTCTACTAACAAAATCACTGGATACTACAGAATGTAAAGAAAGCAAAGACCCGGATGAGTCTTTGTACAAGTGTAGGATGATCTAAATAGGCCCATATTGGAAGGATTTATTTTTGCTTGATGCGGCCGAGGTGTTAGCTAACGTGACCGTGACTTTAAAATCTCTATCTTGTAAAAATATGGAAATACATTGAAAGTTTTTGCTGCAAAAATGTGAGTAGCTTTTGCATTGCAAAAGCTTCTCACATTTTTGCAGAAAAAAAAATTCAATGTTTTGCTGCTTTTTCAATGTTTTGCTGCAAAAAATGTGAGTAGCTTTTGCTCACATTTTTTGCAGCCAAACTATCAATATATTTGAAAATACCTTAGCAACAACAGTTAACAAGTTCACAGAATTCCATAATTGAAAGATTTGAAAAATTTATAAGGATTCAACCAGAAAAGGTGATCAATACTTAAAAAGAAATATCTTTTGAATTAGCAATTTAGATGTGCTATAATTAGTTTGCATATACATGCAATTTTGTCTGACTAGACGGTGATAAAAAAAATACATTTTAGCTGTGTTCATTATATTAGCTGGTAACAAACAGCCAGTATTTCCAGTAAAAAGGTCTTATATTTTAAATGTGCTGAAGTTTGAAGTGCACATTAATTGCACATATTAGCAAGCATGATATTTATGGGGTGTTTGGGTGAGGGAAAGGTATTGTGTATCTTGCGATCAGGATTCAACCCCCGCCGATTCGGCAACATTCTTTCATGGAGATTGATAATGAAATATTTTCTACCGTCATTCTCACCCTTCTGCCAGTCGTCAGTTTCTGGCGAAAGAATGTGCACAATTCTGGTTAACCGCTTACAAGACCAAGCCTGTCCAGTAAAAGGTAAACTGACTGCACCCAACATGAACCCATTGCATTGACTGGGCCATAAAACCTTAACAGAAACAAAACTGATATTAGCTTACAGTTGGGCAGGGCCTGCTATCCTTGCAGCAGGTAAGGATACACGGGGAATGGTTTTATTTCTTCTGTTTCTTCACTTTCATTCATTTTCCTCTTTCTCCCCTGTCCCTCTTTTTCATTTCTGCTATCTCTCTCTCCCTTTCTCTGGGAGATGGCACAAAATGGCCCACAAGGGTTGACATGTCGTCAAGCCCCAACACAATAAATCATATATCACGCCTATTCAAATATTTTCACCACCAAAAACTGAAAGATTTCAGATAAAAGTTCTGATATTTTTTTTATATTTCTGCTCAAAACATAGATTGTGGGTACTCGTTAGAACCACCTTTGAGCAGAAATAAGAAAAATAATGTATACCCCTGTAAACCCCAGTTTTACTATATAAAAGCGGGGTCTAAAGGGGTCAAAATTATATAGGCATGTTTTCGTGATGTATTCGCACATGTATGGCATAATACAAATACCGGTGAGCGAATAGGTACAGGTAGACCAGATATATCACTATTATGGTTGTCCCAGCAAACACACAATGTAATTACAACGTCGTTACAACGTCACGACGTTGCAGCGACGTTGTAACGACGTTGTTACAACGTTGTTGCAACGCTGTGTGTTTGCTGGGGTGTACACCAACTGCAGATGGATCAACATTTGTAGTGTCTGTATGGGGGTGGTTGGGTTAGGCGAAGATGTCCTGTCGCTTTTGTCACCGGGTTGCTCAACTGATATTTGCTTAAAGTTGGGCAAGTTCTTGCAGCAGGTAAGGCTAGAGGGGGAATGTTATTTCTTCTGTTCCTCCACTTTTTCATTTCCCTCTTTCTTCACCACCCCTCTCTTTCATTTCCTCTACTATCTCTTCTATTTCTTTTTAGCTCACCTGTTACATAGTGACAAGGTGAGCTTTTGTGATCACATCTTCTTGGTTCTGAGAAGATTTTAAGTGTTTTTACCATATATGGGCATGGCGGCCACCTTGATTAACGGACCGTGACCATTTGTACAAATTTTCAATCCCCTGTCAACAGGAAGTTTGAAGAAAACTGGCCTAGGGGTTTCAGAGAAGTCGTTCAAAGGTGTGGACGGACGGACGGACGACGGACAGACAGAGGACAACGGACAACGGATGACAAGTGATCACAATAGCTCATCCTGAGCCCTGCTCAAGAGAGCTAAAAGTCAAATAAAGGGAGCATTCAGATATTCTGATAAAAGATGTATTCAGATTTATTTTTTTTTGCACCAAAATGTATCCTGTGTGTAATTATTTAAATTGTCTCAGCGAGATGAGTCTAGTGAAAAAATTGAAAGATGTTTGAGTGCAAAAGCAACTTGTCCGAAAAGACCACTCACGGTAACATAGGCAATCTGCCTATTTTTTAGCGGATTGTCCCAGCTTCTGTGATTTTTCCATACAATTATATTTGGTATTTTTAGGAAGACACATGTTCTATAAAGAAGCAGAAGCAACCAAATTGTAAATATTTGTCATATAGAAGCTGTATTTTATTTCTATAGGAGGGAGGGGTAACATTTTTAGAAAAATAAAATTGATTCAGATTTGGATTTTTTCATGTGAGTGAATGTTTATGCATATCCTTGTAAAATATATGCTTATATTTTGGTATATAGTAAGTTATTTGACTACAATTGATGGTATACCGTAATTTTACATTTTCCACAGCAAAATAAAAACTTGCACCAAACATTTAACATACTCTATAGCAATGCTAGCATTTAATGTTCAGTGATCCCATATGTAACCAGGTGTTCCAGGTAAGCTTGTTATCCTATTGATAAATATCAGTGTGTTTTTACCATTTTTTATACAAATTGATAAGTTTTTGAATCTCATTAGAACTACAAGACAATATGGATAATTAAGAACCAAGGTTATTTTTGTCATGGCAGAATAAGAAATAAAAATACATATGACTACTTAACTGGAGCCCTGTTGTGTATTCCACATCTAACTATAGGTTTAACTTCATTGGCTATATATACAATATATGCACAGGTATCTTGTGATGTACAGATGCCTTCCAAATGCACATTACTGACCCAGGCTAAATCCTTAAGTATTGAGTAGAGGCTGCAATTTATGCAACAGATGTCAGGCACATGGCCAATTATATGGACCAATTAAATCGTACTGTTTACTAACATGCCAAGACCTAACAGTTCAGATAGTTCAATTCATAACAGTTGTACTTCTTTCTATGCTTAAAACTGCCAAACTGAGTGACAAAATATTTTATTTTTTCTTTATTTTTATTTATTTATTTTTTTTTTTTATTTATTTATTTTTTTTTTTATTTTTATTTATTTTTTTTTTGTCTCGAGGGTATCGTTCACCGCCCGCCCCCTCCCACCTTGCCTCAGGTAGCCATTTACATTTCTTGTGTAAAATATGCATATACAAATGTCTGCAAAAAGATTACCTGAGGCACAGGGTGTGTGTGTGGATGGGGGATGGGGAGTGGGGGGAATGGAACAGTACTTTATAAAAACTTTTCCATTTTCCATGCATTTCAATAGCAAAAATTTACAGTTTTGTCCAAATTTAGGGTTCAATTACATTTCATTTGGAAAAATTGTTTTCATAACATTAATGATGGGTCATTAGAGGTCCACTGCAATAAAAATTATGCAATTTGCTTAAACTTTATTTTCCATCATTTTGTAGGCAAATTTACATTGCTACTGTCAGAGGTCCTTAACATCTTCATCATCATCTTAATTATTCAGGTATTCATTACGAAAACACGCCTATTCAATTACACTGAAAATTTTACCACCAAAAAATGGCAATTTTTCAGATAAAAAAATCTCATATTTTTCATATTTCTGCTCAAAACATAGATTGTGGGCACTCGTTAGAACCGCCTCGTCGAGGCGGTTCTAACGAGTACCCATTATGCTTCTAAGCAGAAATAACAAAAATAATGTATACCCCTGTAAACCCCAGTTTTACTATATATAAGTGGGGTTTAAGGGGCTCAAAATTATATAGGTATGTTTTCGTGATGTTATTGATGCATTGAAATAGTGTAGAACTCATTAAAATTGCCTCACTGAGGCTGTTCTAAGCAGAATCAATGGTTTAGTATGGTATCATAAAAACATGCCTGCTTCATAAGGAAGGCGGGATAGAATTGTCAGGATTGTTAAAGAGCCATAACGATGATAAATTTAGATACTTATATTAGCAGAAATAAAGAACACGTTTTCTTTTGGAGTAAAATGATTTCCATCAACGTTAATGGATGTGTGCTTTGGACAATTTTTACAGATTTGTCATGGAAACTTTAATCCTATACCTGTTAGCATGTCCACAGAACGTTTTAACACAGACAACTTGAGCTATTTCTGAAATCCGATCAAGTTATAAGGTACCAAACTTGGGTTTTTTATTTCCACTATTATAGTTCATCCAGTGGGAGACTGTGGATCACTCTGCGATACTTGGCCTTTTTAATGTTTAGCATGCTGGGTAAAAATTTCAGCAGATGACAACTTGAAATAGTTTTCTTACTTTTACCAGAAAATGGGTTTTGACATTTCATGCAAATATGAAATGCAAATTGTGCAGGAACTGCCAAAACCTTATTTTCCGCTAAAAAATATAGAGAGTCGTAGTAAAGCCTAAAGACTCTTTCTTTGATACATTTTTATGATATTGATACTATGTGGGTTAACCAGTGGGGCCCTTGCTGCCTAGGCAGTTTTCAGCATCATTTATGCCATGTACAGTACATATATCATCCGCGGTATTTTCTACTTTGGGGCAAACAGTGATCAGCCTTAGCATTCAGGGCCCAGTTGTTTAAAGCATTGTTAGCTTAACGAGCTCATTACCCAGTGAGCATTCTACGTAGATCTATATCGGGCCGTCATCGGCCCGTCAGGGTAGCTGACGGGCCGATGACGGCCCAATGTAGATTTACGTAGAATGCTAACTGGGTAGTGGTCAAAATGTTCACTGTTCTAATAAGTACAACATCTAATTCACAGATATTTTTGCTGACAAAGAAATGTGAGTAGCTTTTGCAAATGCAAAAGCTACTCACATTTTTTCAGCAAAAATATTAGCATATATGCCATATTTAATGATCAAAGTTTTAATAATATGTTAACCCTTGTCATGCTGAATAAATAAAGGTGCCACGCCCACTTCTAATTTCCAGCCAATCCAATTACTTGGTCCGTGTTTTTTTTTTTTTTTTTTTTTTTATATATATATACAGAAATTCACATATTTAATGACAAACAGTGCAGATCCAGATCAGTTGGCATCTCCTTCAGAAGCCATCTGATCTGGATCTATTCTGTTTGCTAAGACAGGGCATGTCATGTTCAGCAAGAGAAGGCTTAGCTAACGACATTAGTTTTGAATAACTGGGCCCAGAAGTCTCAACATCATACTACCAGTTCAGGTATGTGAGCAGTGAACATACTCCATCACGAAAACAAACCTATATAATTTTGACCCCCTTAAACCCCACTTTTATATAGTAAAACTGGGGTTTACCGAGGTATACATTATTTTTCTTATTTCTGTTTAAGAACATAGATTGTGTGTACTCCTTAGAACTGCCTCGGCAAGGCGGTTCTAACGAGTACCTGCAGTCTATGTTTTGAGCAGAAATATGAAAAATATCGGAATTTTTATCTAAAAATTTTGTTTTTCGTGGTGAAATTTTCAATATATTTGAATAGGCGTGTTTTCGTAATGCACACAACTGAAAACAGTTGAAGTGTCAAGTTTTCAGGGCCATGTTAATTATATTGTGGTTTCAGCCATTTTACTGTCTGCTAATGTGTCTAAAATCCCCTGAATGCATTACGAAAACATGCCTATTCAAATATATTGAAAATTTTGCATCCAAAAACGGAAAATTTTCAGAGGAAAAACTGATTTTTCATATGTCTGCTCAAAACAGATTGTGGGTACTCATTAGAACCGCCTTGCTGAGGCGGTTCTTACGAGTATCCACAATTTATGTTTTTGAGCAGAAATAAGAAAAAAATGTACTCCCCTGTAAACGCCAGTTTTACTGTATAAAAGTGGGGTTTAAGGGGGTCAAAATAATATAGGCGTGTTTTCGTGATGGAATGGCAAAATTTTTAGTACATCCTTATAGAAGCCACACTCTGCAGCATTTGATCAGATCTGAGTCTACACTGCTTTGTCAGGTCTGTCTGTTTGAATTTTTTTTTCTGAAAACAGTGCAGTCATATCTCCAGATTAAACTTGTTGGTTTGCCATTTACCACTGAGCCAATATCTTTTAGATACACCACCAAATACTCAAATGGAATCGATATGTTCAATTTTTAGGGTAAATACAGTATGGGGCTATGATGACCAAATATACTGGGCAAAAAAGTTAGGGATCAAGTGTTTGAGGGAGAATTTTTCCCTGGTAGAAACAATATTATGTCCCAAGTGTTCCACCGTAGATTAAGCATTGCACCCTCAATGATATAGCGAGATACCAGCGCACGTGACAATTAAGATAACACGGGCACGTGTACATTTGTTTGTTACCTGTTTAAAACTGTTTTCAACTCATCACTGATCTGGAATTAAAGTCTGAATGTGGATTTTCCTGAACACTTCGTTTTTCTTGTTTGCACGTGGCTGCCTTGACTTGTGTTCGTTCTTTGCACAATTAGACGCTATTTACCTGCTGCGGAGGTTGCACGGACCATTGGACTGCTACAGGCAGGTCAAACTCAGAGACAGGTGGCTGGCCAGCTCAATATTTCTCAGAATGTTGTATCAAGGCTCTGGAACTGCTTTCAACAAATTGGCACTGTGTCTGAGAGACCAAGATTGGACAATCAAGGTGTACAACAGCTCGGCAGGACCGGTATTTGGGTAATTTGGCTAAGAGACAACGGTTTCAAAGTGCTTTGAGGCTTCATTCAGACTTTCGGCAGGCTACTGGAAGACTTCTAGCAAATTTACGCGCTTATAGCCCAACTGTGAGGTCTGTTTGGACGCGGATGCATCGAATAGCAAGGAGACAGTGGTTTACTGAGCATGTGACTTGGCAGTTGCGCCATTGGCGGCCAGGGGTCCAGTTCTTCAAAGCGTCGTTAGCTTAACGAGTTCGTTAAGGGTCATTTCGTTAACTGTTTTAGCAGATTCAATACACAATATTCTGATATTTTTTGCTGAAAAATTGTGAGTAGCTTTTGCACTGCTCACATTTTTTCAGCAAAACATTTCAGCATATTTGCGTATCACTCGATGTAAATTTTAACGAATCGTTAACTAACGATGTCGTTAGCTTTGAACAACTGGGCCCTGTCTTTTTCACAGACGAGTCTAGGTTTTGCATGGACGACCACGATGGAAGGAGAAGATAGTGGCGTATGCTGACGCGTTGCCCAGCATGACAGGTTTGGGTTAGGGTCTGTCATGGTATGGGCAGGCATCAGTATTGAGGGTCGAATTGATTGACTTGCATGTGATCGATGGCGGTGCTCTTACTGGTATAAGGTATCGGGATGAAATTCTGCACCCAATTGCGAGACCTTTTGCTGTAGCAGTAGGCGAGGACTTCATTTTAATGGACGATAATGCCAGACCTCACAGGGCTTTAGTTGTAAATGTTTATCTGGAGGCAGAAACCGTTGTTCGTATGGAGTGGCCCAGTCGTTCATCTGATTTAAATAAACCCCATCGAAACTGCTTGAGACATGTTCCAGTGCAGGGTATCTTCCCGTCAAAGACGCCTAGACATTACGAAAACATGCCTATATATTGTTGACACCCTTAAACCCCACTTGTATATAGTAAAACTGGGGTTTACAGGGGTATATATTATTTTTCTTATTTTCTTATTTTTGCTAAAAAACAGATTGTGGGTAAAAAACAGATTGTGGTAGAACCGCTTCACTGAGGCAGTTCTAACGAGAACCCACAATCTATGTATTGAGGCGGTTCTAACGAGTACCCACAATCTATGTATTGAGCAGAAATATGAAAAATATGAGATTTTTTATCTGAAAAATTTCATTTTTTGGTGGTCAAATTTTCAGTATATTTGAATAGGCGTGTTTTCGTAATGAAAATCGTGATGAACTTTTAAATGCCCTGCAAGAAGGATGGCAAAGAATTCTACGGATGGACATTAGACGTTTGATACGCAGCAAGCATCGACGTTGTAATGCTGTTATTGGAGCACACGGAGGGCATACTGAATACTGAAAATGTGTATTGACATTTTCATCCACAAAAATCAAATTTTAGTTTTTCCGATTGTTATGTAGTGTTTCACTTTCTAATGTTTTTCTTTTAAAAACTATGTAATCTTGAGATATATTCAGTGTGGGTAACATAGTTGCCACCTTTTTGGGCAAGTGTCGGCAACTCTGTTTGCCGTCTGTTTATTTTGTGGCTTTTTAATTTTATTTGTCTTTCCTTTCGGAGTTGGGGGCTTGATGGGGGCTTGATGTGGATCTGATTGTATAAATTCCCGAGTTCATACATTTACTTTTTAAATAGTAACGAGATCCATGGCCCACAACACAAACTAGAGCTAAGTGTTGACGACAACGACAACAAAAAGATCGACAATAGACCACAGAGTAGTCCATAAACTCCCCAAGATCCTTTCAGTTTTGATGAGCTAAATATCCACTACATCCTTTTGCCATACAAAAGTCAAAGAGACCTACATTGACCTTGTTATAAAATAGGCCATAGTCAATGAAGGATCATCATTTGAGTAAACCAGGTAGAGCCAAAGTCCCCAATGCTGCATTCTAAGTTTCAAGGTCAGCGTTTTTTTAGTTCCTGAGATAAAAAAAAATTCAAATCCTTTTGAACTAATCATTTGACCCAGATCCCATCAACAAAATAAGATTTCCCAACCCCACAAAGGCGTTATTTGCTATTTGATTTCAACCAGCCCAGCGATTTTAAACAGTTTGAATCTGAAATACATAGGACCAAGGTCAGTAAATGACCTTTGGTTTAAACATTTATTTCCGAAATGTTTACATATACAACACATACAAAAGTACAACAATAGGATTAGAACGAAAGCATAAACGCTTATTTAGTTCCTTTCCTAGATGACCTTTACCTTTGGCATTTATAAATGTTTATTTAGCTGACTGCATAAATCAGATTTGATGTCATAAGCTGCAACAGTTTGTTCCTAAGAACATTTTCAAAGGTTACTACTATACATGAGCGTGTCGGCCATCTTGGTCATGTGACCTAGACCTGTCGAACAAACTTTTGTACCCCCTCCTGATAGAGGATCCTCATTTAGTTTGGTTTCAATCGGACCAGCCGGTTTTAAAGAAGTTATGTCGTTTGAAATATTGACGACGCCGACCACGTCTATCCTATGAGTTCTCCAGGAGCCTTCGGCTTTGGTGAGCTAAGAAGGGGTAATCAAGGGGTCAGAAATAATGAACACTTCTTGGTTAAAAATACAGTTGACTCTCGTTATCTCGACCTCGCTTATCTGGAATAACCGCCTATCTCGAAGTGAAATTCTGGTCCCTGCCTAAACAAGAAAATCTAACAACAGGTAAAAAATATTGTGGATAAGAGGAGAAATTGCTCCTAAGGAGCAATTTCTCCTCTTTCCCACAATATTTTCAATGTATCTCTAACTTCAAGAGTCCATTTACATATGTATATGTTAAATGTGGTTGTTTTAATTATTATTTCCTCAATTGTGCAAATCTGATATGTCGAGGTACGGATATCTCGAAGTATTTTATAGAGTCCCTTGGATTTCGAGATAACGAGAGTCGACTGTATAATGCTTTATTTAGAGCTACACGTTGTGCCAAAATTAGTCAACTTTTCAAATATCCCGTTGAATGCATTTTAAGATTTGAGATAAAATCTTATGGGTTGCTTCTGCTGATCCACTGTCTATAAAATGTTCATTCTTAGAAAGGGAAAGTGAATAATGCAATACAATCAAAGCACTGACAGCACTGGTAGGTCGATTGTCTATGATTTTAAGCTGAGAACCCAGTCAACATTCTACGTAAATCTATATCGGGCCGTCATCGGCCCGTCAGGGTAGCTGACGGGCCGATGACGGCCCGATGTAGATTTACGTAGAATGCTAGCTGGGAAAATGGTTCTGAACGGGGACTCAAGACCGTTTTATTTAACCCTTAACTTCCTGTAATTTAAGCAAATAGTGCAGACCCTGATCAGACGCCGCGTTCTGTGGCGTCTGATCTGGGTCTGCACTGTTTTCCAATGTCCCGGTCCAGGTTTTACAGATAACCCTCTCTACACGGCACTCTGACGTCACAGCGACAAGAATAGCGCAGCTATTAATAAACGTTATCTGGATTTCATACAAAAGAGGGGTTTGATTTCATTGGTCAATGAATCACGTGGACGACAACGAAAAGGAAAGTTTGGTCTATGTATTATATGGTTCGATTGTAAACAATCGTTGTAAACAATCGACCAAAAGATGTACAATACTGTAGAGTCTACAGTGTTTGAAAAATAACAAATCAAGTACGTCGTCATTGTCTTTTCTTGAAAACTAACTACAAGTATATAAAACAAAAAAGTATATAAAGCAAAACTAACAACAACTATTTGTTTAATGTTGCATTTGTTTAGCTTCCTAACAAGTTAGTGTTCACTGGAACTGATTTAGCAGGCGCAATGGATTATTTTTCCGCACTTAAGGATATATGTAAGTAAATGGATTTTAGAAAAATTTACTTCTTTTTGACAAGAAAATTCACTGAAAACATGCATAATATCTGGGCATTGAATCTTCTACCATGCCATAAGAATAAGAGGTCTTATTGCGTATACAGAACTAAGATCAACTCCAATAGTCCAATCAGGACCTTAACGTCTAAAATGGGTAAAAGTTTCAGCAGAAAGTTTTGAAATACTTCTCATTTTGTCTCGGGTTATAGGCTTTGATATTTCATGTAAATTGTCACTGGAGACACTTTGCATGAAACGCCAAAGCCTATTTTATGGGAAAAGTGAGAACGCATCAATTTGTCGCATGCTGAATTTGCTCAGAGAGTGGTAATGTTTTATAACATTTTCAGCAGTGATTTACTGAGATTTCTCAGTGAATTATAATCGATAATTCACCGAGTGAATTATTTCATTTCGAACGTTTTGACGTCATAATTGCTAGGCGACGTTGCTGACGTTGTTGGTAACAACTATTTGTTTGTGTTGAGGTCTTACGGCCCAGTCAACCCAATGGGGTCATGTCGAGCGCGGTCAGTTTGCCTAACCACACGTTTACTGGCAGGCTTAGTCCTCTAAGCGGTTAACCAGTATTGTGCACATTCTTTCGCCAGAAACTGACAACTGCCCTTCTTGAATCAGCGGAAGGGAGAGAATGACCGTAGAAAATATTTCATGATCAATACGAAAGAATGTTGGTAACAACTATAACAATAGTTGACGTTTCGCGGAAAATTTGATAAAAATATGGAGATCAGACTGCAATTTTCACTTCCAGTTGGCGTTTTAGAAGAAAGACCTGCAATGCAAATATAAAGTATGATTTTCTTGATAATCCTGTTCAACTTTCGTGACATTGTTGTGTCTGTATTTCAAGCACAGGATGATTTTTGCATTTAAGTGTAAACGAGATGGCGACTAATTTTCAAACTAAA
This sequence comes from Anodontia alba, assembly GCA_964016985.1. NCBI lineage: Eukaryota > Metazoa > Mollusca > Bivalvia > Lucinida > Lucinidae > Anodontia > Anodontia alba. The sequence continues at coordinate 30,646,334 of OZ024830.1, forward strand.
CCACGCCTCCTGAAATCCATGCACTGACTGGAACTATTTTGCTTGGAAATCATAAAGGCTGAATGTGAAAATTCAAAGGTAAAACACGAATGAAAATGTAATAAACAGTTTATTTGTTTGTTTTGATTGATTACGGAGAAATAACTCACGCGTGTTCTAAGGCTTTTGTGTAAAAAACTCGTTCGCTTCGCTCACTCGTTTTTTTACGCGCAAGCCTTAGAACAATAGTGAATTATTTCTCCGTAATCGATCAAAACAAACAAATAAACTCTATTTAACACTTTTTCGATGAAATGTATGTAGCATTAAAAATACTGTATGCTGACAACAAAGGTCCCGATTAGACTGCGCGGACAAATAGGCTGATCTAGGTTTTCGCTCTCCGCATAAACCTATAAGGCCCCTTTACTCTGACATGGTTCAAATATGTAGGACAAAAAGAAAGAAAAGCGGTGTCAACTTTGTTCCTTTTCCACCATGTACAAATATGAAAAACGTCTTTTGCACTAAACAGTATCAGAGAGTGATATCACTGGCGCCATCACCACTTCATCACAGTCACGAGACTTGCTACTGTCAACAGCAACAGGTTTCCTGAAAGCAGAGCATAGTGTCATTATACAAATAATACATTTCTGAGAGGGCGAAAAAAAATACGTCACCCTGAGGAATATGATTATCGACCTCGGTCGATAATCATATTCCTCAGGCTGACATTTTTACTATCGCCATCTCAGGAATGTAATATTTGTTTCATTATACCAAACTTACACCTGGTTCACCTTTTACAGAAAGCGAACCGTACGCTCACCCTCTGCTGCGCAGGTAATGTTGTTTTTACTGTCACCCTAGGGAAATAGTAAGGAATATAATCCTGAGGCATACGGGGATTTTGAATGAGAATTTCAAGTAAGGTATAAGAATGTGGGAATTTCAAGTAATGTGGGAATTTCAAGTAAGGTATATTAATGTTATTTATAAGTACCCTACACCCAGCAGACACATGACGTCTATACAACGTCGCCTCAACATCAATGCAACGTCATGACGTTGCATCGACGTTGAGGCGACGTTGTATAAACGTCATGTGTCCGCTGCGCATATTCTAACATCTCATTATTCTTCTTATTATGATAGACTTTCAGGGCGACAGCTCCCCAGCAAACATGTATATATGGGACCCATATGGGCAAAATCTAGGCATTTATCCTATTTGGGTCCCACATGGACCCCATATAGGCTTTTTCTGCCCATATAAGACCCATAGGCTTTTTCTGCCCATATAAGACCCATATTGGTTCCATATTAGTAAAATTCGATAACTATAAAAATAAATTCTAATGTAGGACCCTGAGATAAAATTGAAATAGTCCTGGAAAAGTGACAATTTCAAGATTCATAATTAGGGCCCAAATGGGCTCTCATGTGGTACAGATATTGGACCTATATGGTTCCAGTGTTGACCTCCCATTACTATATGGGACCCATATGGGTTCGATATGGGTATTAAGGGGAACAACTGTACCACTATTTAAGCATAATATCAAAACATAGATTTCCTGACATAAATGCAAATAATTATGATAATAAAATAACAATAATAATTTGAAAATATCTAATAAAATTAGTTTAACTTTTTTTTACAGACATGGACGTCGATTCAGGGTCATATATTTATTTTAACTCGTATGTCCCTTTTACTTTTAAAATTGAGAGGTATATATTAATACACATAAAGCCACCATTCCCAATTATTGAAAAGACGCCTGTATCTTAAAAGCATCTTGATTGTACGCATGTGCAATAACTTCCACATATAGGTCTCTCTCTGTTGGGACCTTACCAGTTCGTCAAATGGGCTGGGGTTGGGGACTTATAATCATTTGTGTAAAAATGTGTATTCTTTTCCCTGGAAGATAAATTTGTTGATCCATATAGGACCCATACGTTGCCCATATGGACCAGCCCATATGTGTCCCAGATGTATCCCGGTTGCAAAACCCATATTGACCACATATGGGATACCCCATATAGGACCCATATTGAATCCCATATGGGTCCCATATATATTGTTTCCTGGTCTTGTCACACTTCAGAAAAGAGGCCTTCTTTGAAAGAAAAGGATTTGCTAACCGCTTGATATTATTTTTGACTTGGGAGAAAAGGTCTACTTTAAGAGTAGACCCCTTTCCCAATGTAACCCGATGTGCTGGAAAGAAAACAGCAAATCATAAAAGTTGCATCCCTTGTAAAAATAGGAAAAAAATCTAGCCTACCTAGTGTGTATATCAAGTCTCTTGATCCTTCTTATTTTACAATTTACGCAGGGCCATTTTCAGTATATGTTTTGTGTCCAGAAAGTGGAGATGAAATGGCAAACCGAGTATGCGTTTAGGAGCAATCTAATCGGACTAAACCGTCATCTGTGTATCTATACTGCCTGGATGTCCGAACAGTTAGAATAAATACAGTAACAGGTAGGTTGTGTTATGGCAGAGGCGAACAGGAAGGGTCAGCCATCGCTTAAACACAGTACTGTCAGAATATGATCATCACATATATACGTTTGTTTGTGTTGAGGTTTTGCGGCCCAGTCAACCCAATTGGGTCATGTCGAGCGCGGTCAGTTTACCTAACCTCACGTTTACTGGGCAGGCTTAGTCCTCTAAGCGGTTAACCAGTATTGTGCACATTCTTTCGCAAGAAACTGACAACTGCCCTTCTTGAATCAGTGGAAGGGAGAGAATGAACGTTGAAAATATTTCATGATCAATATCCACGAAAGATTGTTGCCGACCTCGACGCGGTCGAACCCGCGACCTCCTGTTCTCCAGTCGGACGCGCATCCAACTGAGCCACCGAGGCCGGCTCAGCACATATACGTTACTTTTAGTTACAGAAAATCACTGCACCATATTGATCCTAAGAACTGGGACAGAGATGTCCGTGCAAACAGTGTAGAACCCGATCAGACGCCGCAGAACACTGTTTGCCACTCATCGCGCAGTTTTTAGACACATCAATAGCTAGTAAAATGGACCTTCAAATTTTAGGGCAAGTGAAGTATGGAGTTAAATTTTTCAATATTTTAGGGTAACTACGGCATGTTGTTAAATGCAAAGTTCACACACTACTTACTATAGTATATTCACTTATTATGAACATCAAGGGAAACTCGCCTTTTTAGTCTTAATGCAGAAGAAAAATCCCGTGGAGGAGTCTTGTTTGTGTTGAGGTTTTACGGCCCAGTCAACCCAATGGGGTCATGTCGAGCGCGGTCAGTTTACCTAACCACACGTTTACTGGGCAGGCTTAGTCCTCTAAGCGGTTAACCAGTATTGTGCACATTCTTTCGCCAGAAACTGACAACTGCCCTTATTGAATCAGCGGAAGGGAGAGAATGACCGTAGAAAATATTTCATGATCAATCTCCACGAAAGATTGTTGCCAACCTCGGCGGGGGTTGAACCCGCGACCTCCTGGTCTCCAGTCGGACGGCGCATCCAACTGAGCCACCGAGGCCGGCTTCCCGTGGAGGAGTCATTTAACCCTTAAAATGCCAAGTACTACAACATCCTACGTCATTTATTTATTTATTTATTTTTATTCATTTATTTATGTATGTATTTATTTATCTATTTATTCATTTATTTATTTTGATATCTTGTGTGAATCGTCAAACAAGCCTGGTTTCGCAAACAAAGACAAAAAAAAAAAAAAAAAAAAATAGAATGCTGTCATCTACAAGAAGGAATAGAGCTTTTAGAGTTTAACTTTGAAAATGTATGTGCTATATATACTAAAGCCCAGGTTTCTGAAAGAAAAAAAAAAGATTAAATATCATTAATTGGCCGGGACATAGAATTTCCTATTGAATTGCCTGTGCGCCAATCAAAAACCTCAGATCAGCTTTTGCAAGCGCGCAGTCTGATCAACGTGTTCGCAGGACACCCTGTGGGTAGCCAGGGATACAAAGTATCCAAGCGGATAGCGAAGACTGACCAGCCTGCGCAGATGCACATGCTAATCTGAGTCTTCGCTGGGCACATAGAAGTCTTGGAGGAAATGCTATGCCCAGTCTCCTTTGATAATTTGTTTATCGCATTCACACACACACACACACACACACACACAAAAACATCACGAAAACATGCCTATATAATGTTGACCCCCTTAGTCCCCACTTTTACATAGTAAAACTAGGGTTTACAGGGGTATACATTATTTTTATTATTTCTGCTCAAAAACAGATTGAGGGTACTCGTTAGAACCGCCTCGCAGAGGCTGTTCTAACCTGCGAGGCGGTTCTAACGAGTATCCACGATCTATGATTTGAGCAGAAATATGAAAAATATCAGAATTTTTTATCAGAAAATTTTCATTTCTTTGTGGTAAAATTTTCAGTATATTTGAACAGGCTTGTTTTCGTAATGACGGATGCAGACTGGCACAATGTCATCAGACTTTATCCGTTTATGTATATTGTGAACATTATTGCAGATCATTAATATACACTTTTTTGATTATGCGTATTACGGAACTGTTCTAGTATTTGGTATTTCATTCAAATAAGAACCTCAACCAAGGTCTGTACTATTTGCTATTAAATCGACACTTTCATGTACATACTTAAATTAGACTGCTAAACGTTTAGGTTAAGCTCCGCAAGGAATTAAAATGTCCTAATACAGTTGACTCGTTATCTCGAATTCCAAGGATGGATGGATGGATATTTTATTTATATATAGACGCTCAACCCTAAAAGGGCATATAGCGTCAAATAACTTTTATATTATATGATGATTTTATTTAATGAGAAATTAAAAATATCTAGGATTGATGTGTTCATTTTAAAAAGATGAAGTATCAATGATTTTAATTCATTAAAAATACTGATTATATTTTATTAAAATGTCCGATCTCTTTAAGAAAGTCGAGTATTTTCTTAGTTGGTATATCATTAAAAAGTTCCTTTATAATTTTTACATTAAAATACTTTGTGCGAATATAATCAAATTCTGCACAAGTGATAAGAAAATGTTTGACTGTAAAAAGTTCGTTGCGAATTCCAAGGGACTCTCCGAAATACTTCGAGATATCCGTACCTCGACATATCAAGACTTGTAGAATTGAGAAAAACATAATTCGAACAACCACATTTAACAAATATATATGTAATTGGACTCTTGAAGTTAAGAGATATATTGAAAATATTGTGGAAAAGAGGAGGAGAAATTGCTCCTTAGGAGCAATTTCTCTTCTTTTCCACAATATTTTTTTACTTGTTTTTAGATTTTCATGTTTTGGCAGGGACCAGATTTCCACTTCTAGATAAGCGGTTATTCGAGATAAGCGAGGTCGAGATAACGAGAATCAACTGCATTTAGGACGGTTAGGGTCTATATTTCCCTTGCGCTACCATAAATGAACTGCGTCACGACAAAATCTGTCAAAGAGCATATGTGAATGCGAATGTGCATAGTAGACTGCGGACATATACTGTGGGGTTTGGCCTCGGTGTGGGGAGGGGGGAGGTAACGGTAACTTAGGGGTAATTTTGGTACGGGTGTGCGAGCCAGTATTTCAAAACCTACCCCATTCATATACCTGGCCTATGAAAAAACGGACCCATTCATATACTTGATCATCCAAAATGTTGACCTATTCATATACTGCCCTTTGATTTTTTGTACCCATTTTTTGCTGGTTGTTACACAAATATCACAGTCAATTCATGTAATACCAAGAGGATAAGCAGCCTCAAAAAATCGCTGAGCGAAACATATGTGCATATACCAGGATGTCAGAAAAATAGGACGTTTCACATAGGAATCCAGAAAAATCGGACCATTCATATACTTTTTGTTGAAAGAAGGGGGGCAACCATATACCTGGCAGTGCTGAAAAAGGGGGCTATTCGGCACGCACATCCGTACTATGCCATATATAGGAAGTTCCCGCACCCACCGCCCCCCGCCCCCCCTACACACACCGAGGGTCTGGCCGTCTACATGCAGTCTGGAGGAACTACGCATGCGCAGTCTCGCCAAGCATGCGCATGCAGTTCGCCTATGCAAGTCCGCCAGGCATGTGCAGTTCGCCTATGCAAGTCCGCCAAGCATGCGCAATTCGCCTGTGCAAGTCCGCCATTATTTATAGATAGGATTTGTCATGATAAAAAGCATGTATGTTTGACCTATATTGATAGCCCCGACGTTTTCTATCTCTGGCATGATGTGAAGTAGACGGCCGGTTGTGAACACTTCGTCTTGTCCTTCTCTCTTCACGTCTGTAGTTCGTCTTCCCATCAATGAAGCACTTCGCTTTTTGCCTCCATTACAGGACTGAAAATGTAAATCGAGAAAATAGCTCTGTAAATAACGCCTTTCGCGAGAAAGGGTAGCATGAACTCACGCTATTAGTTTATTGACTGATTGTGTTAGGGTTTAACGACATGTCAACTCTTGTCGGTCATTTTGTGTCGTCTCCCAGAGAAAGGAAGAATAGAGATAGAAGAGATAGTAGGAGATAAAAGAGGTTTAGGGAAGAAAGAGAAAGAGGAATGAATGGGAAGAAACAGAAGAAATAAAAACATTCCCCTCTTCCCTTACCTGCTACAAGGATAGCAAGCCTTGCCCAACTGTAAGCCAATATCAGCTGTACGCCCCGCTGACGTCAGATACACAACACCTACGCCACACCCGACCACCCCCGTCGCTATGAATTTAAGTTTTCTAACTTAACAAGGGTAAATTACTCATCCATGACGTTTTACACATATCTCCCTCACCTGGCAGAAACTCTAGATTAACAAATCAAAGAAAAAGACATTGCAAAAGATAGGATTTTTGTCAAATATAAATCATTTTTATGCAGATTCAAAATCAATTAGACGGGAGCCAGTCTATGGAAAGGGTAATTCGAATGAAGTCGTGCTTGGCTATCATATAAAAAATAACCCAAGTCTCGGGCTTTCGCTAACCAAAACTTTCCTAGTCATCTAAGCATCCAGGAATTCCGATGCCAGATATTTAATTAGAAACAAGTGTACATTGTACACGCATGTCCTCGCTAGGTGCTTCCCATAATTACGTATATAATCCTTATGTGCACAACAAACGTATCTCTCAAATATGGTGTACTGCTATGATCAAAAGTCAGAAATATTCAAGAGTCTGAAATAATATAAGGGGACTAATAATATTATTAGTCGCATTAATATCATTTTTAGTCCAACTTAGTTTATCTTTTATCCGAATAATATTCATTATTACTATTCAAATAATGTTAATGCGACTAAAAACAATATTAGTCCCACTTACATTACACTAGACCCATATTCATTTCAGTAGCACTATCAGTATTAGTAGGACTTAAATAATATTACAGTGCGACATATTTTAGTCCCACTAAAATTACCGATTTTTGAACCTATCGGTACACCATACCCTAACGGTAAAGCAGTTGTAATGCGGACACGATTTGAGCAGTGCCATGCAAAAATGTTCCTTCGCAATCTTTGCGGACAGTAAAGGCCCAGAACAGACTGCGCATACGCGCAGTCTGATCTGGGCCTTCACTGTCCACTTAACATCTATGTATACATCACGAAAACATGCCTATACAATATTATATAGTAAAACTGGGATTTACAGGGGTATACATTATTTTTTATTTCTACTCAAAAACAAATTGTGGGTACTCGTTAGAACCGTCTCGTCGAGGCGGTTCTAACGAATACCCACAATTTGTGTTTTGAGCAGAAATAAGAAAAATATCAGAATTTTTTTATCTGAAAATTTTCCTTTTTTAGTTGTAAAATTTTCAGTTTATTTGAATAGGCGTGTTTTCGTAATGACAAATCTTATCAGGTTGTGTGGCTTCGCTGGTTGGTCTGGCCCTTTACTGTTTCCATATGCCCCAAAGACTTTTTTCTTGGCGCGGAACATTTAACTTGCAAACTCAATTCATCACGAAAACATTATATAATTTTGACCCCCTTAAACCCCACTTTTATATAGTAAAACTGGGGTTTAGAGGGGTATACATTATTTTCTTACTTCTGCTCAAAAGCATAGATCGTGGGTACTCGTTAGAACCGCCTCGTCGAGGCGGTTCTAACGAGTACCCACAATCTGTTTCGAGCAGAAATATGAAAAAAAGCAGATTTTTTATCTGAAAATTTTCATTTTTTTGGTGGTAAAGTTTTCAGTTTATTTGAATAGGCTGTTTTCGTAATGTGTACGAGTTATAGCTGCGCAATACCTATAAGTTATATTGTGTTATATATCGTCTGCATCTATCTAATCGTGCTCGATACGGTGACACAAAACTACATAGTCGTTATGAAAACACACCTATTCAAATATATTGAAAATTTCACCACCAAAAACTGAAAGTTTTCAGATAAAAATTTGGATATATTTTTCATATTTCTGCTCAGAACAGATTGTGGGTACCCATTAGAACCGCATCGCCGAGGCGGTTCTAACGAGTACACACAATCTATGTTTTGAGCAGAAATAAGAAAAATAATGTATACCCCTGTAAACCTCAATTTTACAATATAAAAGTGGAGTTTAAGGGGGTCAAAATTATATAGGTATGTTTTCGTGATGCAACTTTCGCTTCTAAACACCGAAACTAATATCGTTCCACGCGTATATTCATATAACTAGAGGCCAATTGGACCAAAGATCGCTCACCTGAAATAATTTGCCCAAATAAAGAAAGGCTTTACGTCCACAAGTGGCCAACATTTCTTGTTATCGCATGGTGGTCATATCAGATATCATATTTGTAGAATATTTGTAAGTTAAGATCTGCACCAAGAGCGAATTTATTCCTCGATAACTCCTACCAAGTTTCAAGTCAATCCACCTTTTGATTCAGGAGAAGCTAAAAGGAGAATTTCAGGGCGGGCATGGCAGTCATCTTGGATTTATGCCCCGCACGATTTAGGCTATTTTGGAGTAGTTGCCCTGATACTTTATACATTGTTTCGAGTAATCTGCCTTCGAATTCAGGAGGAGAAAGATCAAAGTTGGCGGTTGTGGCTGTCATCTTGGATTTTGGATTGGAATAGCTTTAGCGATTTTGGATCTACAAGTTCAGAAGTCAAAACAGATTTTAGGATGTATAAATCGCCTCGAGTTTTGAGTCAATTCGCCTTTCGGTTCAAGAGAAGAAGTTCAAAAGTGATTTTCAGATTTTCAAGATGGTGACCATGGCGGCCATAGATCTTTGGCTACCACGGCAATTCCCGATCAGACCGATTTTTTTATCTACAAGTCACCCCAACACATCCTACTAAGTTTCGAGTCAGTTGGCCTTTCTGTTCCGGAGAAGTTGAGTTAACTAGCATTTGGTCTCTATTGGTACATTCCCTCGTATCCAATGACTCCGGCAGCGGATAGTGAAGGCCGTGATAAGATTGCTCATGCGCGCGGTCTGATCTGGGCCTTCGCTGCGCCCTGGTCAGACTGTGCAGTTCGCTGTCTAATGTGGGACTTCACTGATTGCAGATGCTCAAAAGTCGCAGTTTTCCATAATGCAGCTCACACGGGCCATCCACAACACGCACAGAGTACAATGAAATCCCTGACTACTGTTCTTTTGACATCTCTCGGAAAGACGTTGCTTGCTTGGCGTTTTGTTTTAGAGGAAGATATTTGATTCTGATTGACCATATCTCATCAGATATCTTTTGTCTTTTCTGCTCCTGTTTTGTTCTCAAACATTTACCCTAAAATTAAATGTACGGCTAAAAATTGGTCTGACCTGTGCAATTTCTATAGAAAAGTGTTTTGGTGTATTTATTTAAGAAAATATATATGTAGTTATGGAAATGGTTTTGTATTAAACCCTGGATGGATGGATGGATATTTTGTTTATAGACGCTCAACCCTAAAAGGGCATATAGTGTCTAATAAGTTTTATGTTATATGATGATTTTACTTAATGAGAAATTTAAAAATATCTAGGATTGATGTGTTTATTTTAAAGAGATAAAGTATCAATGATTTTAAGTTATTAAAAATACTGATCATATTTCATTAAAAAGTCCGATCTCTTTAAGAAAGTCGAGTATTTTCTGAGTTGGCATATCAAAAAGTTTCTTTATAGTTTTTATATTAAAATACTTTGTGCGAATGTGATTAAATTCAGCACAAGTGATAAGAAAATATTTGACTGTGAAAGGTTCATTACAAGGAATGCAGAATGGAGCTTGTTCATTTTTTAATATGTAAGAATGAGTAATTCTAGTGTGTCCAATTCTACATCTGGTGATTTTTGTTTGTTCTTTTCTGCTGTAATTAGAGAATGTGCATTTGCTGTTAAAATTTGGTTTTATTTCATTTAATTTATTTTGAGCTTGTGTTTCCCAATCAGACTGACATTTAGTGTTAATGTATAGACGGATGTTCGATTTAAAGTCGGAGTGAGGAATTTTAAAATTGGTTATCACTAAGGATAGTGCAGATTTGGCTTCTAAATCGGCTAATTCATTTCCACGAATATTAACGTGGCTGGGAAGCCAACAAAATACAATTTCGTTTGAAACTGAAAGGTAATAATATTTTTTAAGAATTTGCTGAATTAATGGGTTTCTATGGTGTAAATCTTTAAGAGATTTTAATACAGAAAGAGAATCTGAATAAATGATGAACTGTTTTTCAGACTGATCTCGGATATGATAAAGTGCAATATCAATTGCCTTGGCTTCGGCGGTAAAAATGCGAGCTATTATCAGGTAATCTGATACTGTCAGTAAAATTTGGACTAATAACAGAACAAGCAACTTTCTCATCTTGTTTCGAACCATCTGTATAAATTGACAGGTAATGTTTATAATTTGATTTGATTTCTAAAAATTCATTCTTAAAAATATGCGACTCGACTTCTGTTTTTTTTATTTTTATGAAGGTCTAAAATAATCTTTGGAGGGTTTAACGTCCATGGCTCTTTTGATGGAAAAGAAAAATGCTGAACACTTTTAATTTTGATATTGGCCTCTTCAAGTAACGGTTGTATTCTCAGGCCAAGGGGTTTAATAGCCGTTGGTTTGTTGTTGTAAAATCTTTCATATTTCGGGTTGAAAAAACAATCATAAGCTGAATTTCGTGGATTGGCGGCTAGTTTAGTGACATATTGAAGAGACAATTTTTCTCTTCTTATATATAGTGATGGTTCATTTGATTCAGCGTATAAACTTTCGATGGGGGAAGTACGAAAAGCCCCTAGAGCCAGACGTAAACCTTGATGATGAATAGTATCCAAAGATTTCAAATAAGATTTTCTTGCGGATCCATAAACTATGGATCCACAATCCAATTTAGATCTAATTAAAGATCTATAGAGATTTAAAAGAACAGTACGATCTCCTCCCCAGTCAGAACTGGAGAGAACTTTAAGAATATCAAGTGCTTTAAGACATTTAGCTTTTAAAGCTTTGATGTGTGGTATAAAAGATAATTTGTTATCGAACAAAAGACCTAGGAATTTTGCTTTACTGACGACTGGAATAGGACTACCGTATATGGTAAGATGAGGATCTAAATGTAGCTGACGTATTTGACAAAACTGAACGCACTGAGTTTTTGTTTTTGAAAATTTGAAACCATTTTCTGTTGCTCAATCTTCTATATTGTTTAAACATCGTTGTAGTTTGAATTCAATGGTTTCCATATTTTTCGATCTAATAAATATTCCAAAATCGTCAACAAAAAGTGAACAATCAAGGTCTTTTACACATTTAACAATATCGTTAATTTTAATGCCAAACAAGGTAGGTGATAAAATGCTTCCCTGTGGTACACCTTGTTCTTGTTTAAATATGTCCGATAACGTATTACCTATTCGAACATTAAATGTTCGATCTGATAAAAAGTTTTGAATAAAAAGTGGTAATCGGCCTTTAAGGCCTAATTTATGTAAATCTTTCATGATGCCATGTTTCCATGTAGTATCGTAAGCTTTTTCTAAGTCAAAAAATACAGCTACTACATGTTCTTTTTTAACAAAGGCATCACGAATAAAAGATTCCAAACGAATCAAATGATCGTTTGTACAGTTATTTTTTCTGAATCCAGCTTGATATTTTGTTATAAGCTGGTTTGATTCCAAGAACCAAACCAGTCTATCATTAATCATTCTCTCCATTGTTTTACATAAACAACTTGTCAAAGCAATAGGTCTGTAGTTAGTAGCTTCAGTATGATCTTTATTTGGTTTTGGTATAGGTATAATCGTTGCTTTACTCCAGTCTTTTGGAAATTTTCCAGTGATCCAAATATCATTTAAAATATTTAATAAAGTTTTTAAAGCGTTATCGGGTAAATGTTTAAGAATTTGATAATGAATGTCATCAGGACCAGCAGCTGTATCATGAGATTTATGAAGAGCATCTAATAATTCTGAAGCTGTGAATGGTACATTATATTTTTCATGATTTAGTGACAAAATTTAGATGCTCTTTCTCTCGTTCCTGTTTTATGTTTTGAAAGGTTTCGGAATAATTTGCACTAGAAGAGTTTTTCTGAAAATTCTCTCCTAGTGCATTGGAAATATCTTTAGTCGTTGAGCATATATTTCCATTTGATTTAATATGGACATGCTTGTTATTTTTGTATTTTTGCCAGTAATTTTTCGAATCATGTCCCATATCTTCTTTGCTGGAGTTCTAGAGTTAAGTTTGGAGACGTATTGCTGCCAAGATGTTCCTTTAGCCGTTTTTATTGTCTTGCGAGCTTTTGCTCGCATTTGTTTGGCATGGATTAGATTTTCTTTTGTTGGCTGCCTATTGAACTTTCGTAAAGCAGATTTTCTTTTATTTATTGAATTTTTAACATCTTTATTAAACCAAGGTCTATTTCTTTTTGAACGTGTCGAGGACTTTGGATGGATGGATGGATATTTTGTTTATAGACGCTCAACCCTAAAAGGGCATATAGCGTCTAATAAGATATATTATAAATATATGATGATTTTATTTAATGAGAAATTAAAAATATCTAGGATTGATGAGTTCATTTTAAAAAGATAAAGTATCAATGATTTTATGTTATTAAAATACAGATCATATTTTATTAAAAAGTCCGATCTCTTTCAGAAAATCGAGTATTTTTTGAGTTGGCATATTAAAAAGTTCCTTTATATTTTTTACATTAAAATACTTTGTGCGAATATAATTAAATTCAGCACAAGTGACAAGAAAATGTTTGACCGTAAAAGGTTCGTTACAAGGAATGCAGAATGGAGCTTGTTCATTGTTTAAAATATAAGAATGAGTAATTCTAGTGTGTCCAAGTCTACATCTCGTGATTTTTGTTTGTTCTTTTCTGCTGAGATTAGAGAATGTGCATTTGCTGTTAAAATTTGGTTTGATTTCATTTAATTTATTATAAGTTTGTGTTTCCCAAACAGACTGACATTTGTTGTTGATGTATTGACAGACGTTTGATTTAAAGTCGGAGTGAGGAATTTTGAAATTGGTTATTACTAAGGATAATGCAGATTTGGCTTCTGAATCTGCTAATTCATTTCCACGAATATTAACGTGGCTGGGAAGCCAACAAAATACAATTTCTTTTGAAGCGGAAAGATAATAATATTTTTTAAGAATTTGCTGAATTAATGGGTTTCTATGGTGTAAATCTTTTAGAGATTTTAATACGGAAAGAGAATCTGAATAAATGATAAACTGTTTTTCAGACTGATCTCTGATATGGTAAAGTGCAATATCAATTGCCTTGGCTTCGGCGGTAAAAATGGAGCTATTATCAGGTAATCTGATACTGTCATTAAAATTTGGACTAATAACAGAACAAGCAACTTTCTCATCTTGTTTCGAACCATCTGTATAAATTGACAGGTAATGTTTATAATTTGATTTGATTTCTAAAAATTCATTCTTAAAAATATGCGACTCGACTTCTGTTTTTTTATTTTTATGAAGGTCTAAAATAATCTTTGGAGGGTTTAACGTCCATGGCTCTTTTGATGGAACAGAATAATGCTGAACATTTTTAATATTGATATTGGCCTCTTCAAGTAATGGTTGTATTCTCAGGCCAAGGGATGGATGGATGGATGGATATTTTGTTTATAGACGCTCAACCCTAAAAGGGCATATAGCGTCTAATAAGATGAATATTATATGATGATTTTATTTAATGAGAAATTAAAAATATCTAGGATTGATGAGTTCATTTGAAGAAAGATAAAGTATCAATGATTTTATGTTATTAAAATACAGATCATATTTTATTAAAAAGTCCGATCTCTTTCAGAAAATCGAGTATTTTTTGAGTTGGCATATTAAAAAGTTCCTTTATATTTTTTACATTAAAATACTTTGTGCGAATATAATTAAATTCAGCACAAGTGACAAGAAAATGTTTGACCGTAAAAGGTTCGTTACAAGGAATGCAGAATGGAGCTTGTTCATTGTTTAAAATATAAGAATGAGTAATTCTAGTGTGTCCAAGTCTACATCTCGTGATTTTTGTTTGTTCTTTTCTGCTGAGATTAGAGAATGTGCATTTGCTGTTAAAATTTGGTTTGATTTCATTTAATTTATTATAAGTTTGTGTTTCCCAAACAGACTGACATTTGTTGTTGATGTATTGACAGACGTTTGATTTAAAGTCGGAGTGAGGAATTTTGAAATTGGTTATTACTAAGGATAATGCAGATTTGGCTTCTGAATCTGCTAATTCATTTCCACGAATATTAACGTGGCTGGGAAGCCAACAAAATACAATTTCTTTTGAAGCGGAAAGATAATAATATTTTTTAAGAATTTGCTGAATTAATGGGTTCCTATGGTGTAAATCTTTAAGGGATTTTAATACAGAAAGAGAATCTGAATAAATGATGAACTGTTTTTCAGGCTGATCTCTGATATGGTAAAGTGCAATATCAATTGCCTTGGCTTCGGCGGTAAAAATGGAGCTATTATCAGGTAATCTGATACTGTCAGTAAAATTTGGACTAATAACAGAACAAGCAACTTTCTCATCTTGTTTCGAACCATCTGTATAAATTGACAGGTAATGTTTATAATTTGATTTGATTTCTAAAAATTCATTCTTAAAAATATGCGACTCGACTTCTGTTTTTTTATTTTTATGAAGGTCTAAAATAATCTTTGGAGGGTTTAACGTCCATGGCTCTTTTGATGGAAAAGAAAAATGCTGAACATTTTTAATATTGATATTGGCCTCTTCAAGTAACGGTTGTATTCTCAGGCCAAGGGGTTTAATAGCTGTTGGTTTATTATTGTAAAATCTTTCATATTTAGGGTTAAAAACACAATCATGAGCTGAATTACGTGGATTGGCGGCTAATTTAGTAACATATTGAAGAGACAATTTCTCTCTTCTTATATACAATGATGGTTCATTTGATTCAGCGTATAGACTTTCGACGGGGGAAGTACGAAAAGCCCCTAGAGCCAGACGTAAACCTTGGTGATGAATAGTATCCAAAGATTTCAAATAAGATTTTCTTGCGGATCCATAAACTATGGATCCATAATCCAATTTAGATCTAATTAAAGATCTATAGAGATTTAAAAGGACAGTACGATCTCCTCCCCAGTCGGAACTGGAGAGAACTTTAAGAATATCAAGAGCTTTTAAACATTTAGCTTTTAAAGCTTTGATGTGTGGTATAAAAGATAATTTGTTATCGAACAAAAGACCCAGGAATTTTGCTTCACTGACGACTGGAATTGGACTACCGTATATGGTGAGATGAGGATCTAAATGTAGCTGACGTATCTGACAAAAATGAACGCACTGAGTTTTTGTTTTTGAAAATTTGAAACCATTTTCTGTTGCCCAATCTTCTATATTGTTTAAACATCGTTGTAGTTTGAATTCAATGGTTTCCATATTTTTCGATCTAATAAATATTCCAAAATCGTCAACAAAAAGTGAACAATCAAGGTCTTTCACACATTTAACAATATCGTTAATTTTAATGCCAAACAAGGTAGGTGATAAAATGCTTCCCTGTGGTACACCTTGTTCTTGTTTAAATATGTCCGATAACGTATTACCTATTCGAACATTAAATGTTCGATCTGATAAAAAATTTTGAATAAAAAGTGGTAATCGGCCTTTAAGGCCTAATTTATGTAAATCTTTCATGATGCCATGTTTCCATGTAGTATCGTAAGCTTTTTCAAGATCAAAAAATACAGCTACGACATGTTCTTTTTTAATAAAGGCATCACGAATAAAGGATTCCAAACGAATCAAATGATCGTTTGTACAGTTATTTTTTCTGAATCCAGCTTGATATTTTGTTATTAGCTGGTTTGATTCCAAGAACCAAACCAGTCTATCATTAATCATTCTCTCCATTGTTTTACACAAACAACTTGTCAAAGCAATAGGTCTATAGTTAGTAGCTTCAGTATGATCTTTATTTGGTTTTGGTATAGGTATAATCGTTGCTTTACTCCAGTCTTTTGGAAATTTTCCAGTGATCCAAATATCATTTAAAATATTTAATAAAGTTTTTAAAGCGTTATCGGGTAAATGTTTAAGAATTTGATAATGGATGTCATCAGGACCAGCAGCTGTATCGTGAGATTTATTAAGAGCATCTGATAATTCTGAAGCTGTGAATGGTACATTATATCTTTCATGATTTAGTGACGTAAAATTTAGATGCTCTTTCTCTTGTTCCTGTTTTATGTTTTGAAAGGTTTCGGAATAATTTGCACTAGAAGAGTTTTTCTGAAAATTCTCTCCTAGTGCATTGGAAATATCTTTAGTCGTTGAGCATATATTTCCATTTGTTTTAATGTGGACATGCTTGTTATTTTTATTTTTGCCAGTAATTTTTCGAATCATGTCCCATATTTTCTTTGCTGGAGTTCTAGAATTAAGTTTGGAGACGTATTGCTGCCAAGATGTTCTTTTAGCCGTTTTTATTGTCTTGCGAGCTTTTGCTCGCATTTGTTTGGCATGGATTAGATTTTCTTTTGTTGGCTGCCTATTGAACTTTCGTAAGGCAGATTTTCTTTTATTTATTGAATTTTTAACATCTTTATTAAACCAAGGTCTATTTCTTTTTGAACGTGTCGAGGACTTTGGTATACATTTTTCGGCTACATGAATTAATGTATCAGTAAAAGCTTGTATATCATCTGCTGTTTTAAACATTTCAGGATTTAATTTTTCATTACATAGCTCCATAAAATTCTCCCAGTTTGCTTTATTGAAATTCCATCGGGAATGATGGTCTTCATTTGTCGATTCAATTTCTTCTATTTTAATTGGAAAATGATCGCTCCCATGAAGGTCATCTAAAACTGACCAATCAAAATCTAAGTAAATATTTGGAGAGCATATAGACAAATCTAAAGCAAAATAATTTCTTGTAGGAGAATGAAGATAAGTTGGTTGTTTATCGTTAAATAAACATAAATCATTTTCTGCAATAAAATTTTCTATTATTTCTCCTTTGTCATTTGTATCCAGACAACCCCATAGTTTGCTGTGACTATTAAAATCACCTAATAATAAATAAGGACGAGGTAACTGGTTTATAAGATTTTCTAAATCGTGTTTAGAAAATTTACAGTGTGGAGGAAGATATAGAGAACAAATTGTTATGGATTTAGACAGAGTGACATTTACAGCAACAGCTTGTAAATTACTATTTATATCTATCTGTCTATGAGGAACATTTGATTTTACAAGGATAGATGAACCTCCTGAGGCTTTCTGATTTACATTTGCGATATGATTATATAAACTATAATTTTTAAAATTAATATTATCTGTATTTTTTAAAAAGGTTTCCTGGAGACAAAAGACAGTCGGAGAAAGTAGTGTTGTTAAAATTAAAATTTCGTTATAATTTGCTTTTAGTCCTCGACAGTTCCACTGAATAATTGATTTTTTATCCATGATAAATGGAGAGATGATTTGAAGATAAGGAACTTAATCCTTTTGTTTTCTCTGAGACTGCGAGAACATGGAGGAGTCAGTCTCTAACTCCATGGTCTCAAGGGAATCGAACCGATTGACCAACTTGATCGGATCGGCCGACGCCCCTTTACTATATGGATTTGGTGCTTTATCTTTATCTTTTTCTTTTCCATTTTTTCCTTTCTGGTCAGCTGTCCTGGACCTGGATCTCTGTTGTGATCCACTTGTTTTAGTCGGCTGTGTTTGTGAACTGTTTTGAGATTTTGTTGGTGGTCTAGACTGATGAGTAGATGTGGGTTTAGGTTTAGGTTTTACAGTAGGAGTAATAACTTTTGAATTTGCTTTGATGACAGAATCTTTTTCGTTAAACTGGGTAGAAATTTCTTTGGTTTCAGGTTTAGTGTTTAGGGATTGAACAACTTTTGCAAAGGTGATTTCAGGTTGATTTTCTTGTATTTTTTTGGCTTCCAAATAAGTGATTTTTTGTGTAACTTTAATTTTCATGATTTCTTTCTCTTTTTTCCAAATTTCACACTGATTTGATTTTGATTGATGGTTTTTGTGACAGTTCACACACTTGGCTTCATTTTTACAAGCATTTGTAGGGTGATCAAATTCACCCATACCACATTTTTCACATACTGATCCAGGTGCTTCCGGACAGCCGTTTTCATGATGTCCAAACCTCTGACAGTTGAAACACCGCAGAGGATTTGGAATGTAGACTTCAACCGGTATAATTCGGTAAAAGATTTTTAGTGATTTCGGTAAAGTTGTGGTGTTGAAAGTTAGTAAAAGTGTATTTGTTTCTATAAAGTTTCCATCTTTTTTAATTTTAAAACGTTTGCAAGCTGTTACTCCTTGTGTGTTTAGATATTCTGTGATATTTTCTTCAGTTTCATGTTTTAGCATTCTGTCACGGATAATACCTTTGCAACTGTTGAGAGTTTTATGTTCCGTGACAGTGACATTAATATTAAAAAATTTTGTAAGTTTCAAAAGATTATCAGTTTGAGATTTTCTGTTTGTTTCGACCAAAAGAGTTCCATTTTTAATTTTTTTTTTTACATTTTTTGGAGTGCCTATAATTGATTCTATTTGTTTTTCTATAATGAAAGGTGACAGTGAAGTAATAGGTTTGTCCTCTTTACTCGAAATCACTAAAAATTTTGCGAAGTTCTCATTGGCTTTGAACGTAAAAGTAGTCGGTTGCGTGTCGTCCTCCGAAGAGTCGAACGCCAGAAATCGTTTTCGAGAGGCCATGGTGATGAAATTTTTGATTCGATAGCTATGCGCCCCACCCTCCATGGAGCCCTACAAGGGGACGTTTAACAGAAATGGATCTCCTATTTCTAACGTCAAGGCTACATTGCTATTATACTCGGTGTCAAGATCAGTCTTCAGCTCGGCCTCATGCTTAGATGATTTCCCACCTATTCATCTAAATTTCCAATGAAAAAATTATGAACAGTTGAGTTCATCCCCCCTATCCACAGCCTCCACTCACAGAGGTTTCCGCCAAAGCCCCAATACAAGCCCACCAATTGACCCTTCAGCCGCCGCCCATTGAAACTCACTTAAAGTTAGAGGAACGTGAGAAAAGTAAGCCCGGTTTGTACCATAAAGATACGTATGAAAGAGAGAAAGAAGCTAAGAACAAGTTGTGCGCTTCTAGAGCTTGGCACGACTGTGCCGATTGATCCAGGCCGGATCTAACCCAGACCGCTCTTCTATCTGAAATAAGGGCCAAAATGATGTGTTGAAAAGCTGGAGATCCCTGGGCTTTCCTCAATCATCAGGTTCCCCTCTCCCAGCATACGAGACGCCACCCACGGCAAACAGGTGGTTCCTGTTTTAATAGGGTATTACACCCTATCCACTACAGAAGGAAAGTGATCTGTAGATTTTATTCCCTACAGACAAGGGAGGCCGAAAACGTCTGGAAAATTGAAAGGTTATTTTAAACGTTAGGAGATCCATATTTAAAATAAACAGTTTATTAAAGAAAGAAGGATTCATTTTGGATTCATTTTTAAGAGAGTCAAACAAACAAGCTGTGTTAGATGATATGTAGCTTTCAAATGATATGCAGCTTTCATACCTTGAAAAACGTTTTTTTTTGTTTTTTTTTTTTTTTTTTTCTAACTATATTAAATGCATCTTACTTTTTAATGTGGAGAATGCTAGAGTTCGGAAAAATGACACAAACACAAGACAAACACATATGTTAAATACAGATGAGGTTATAATCTTCGTCCCATGTGCGACCCACGGGCACAGAATGATACACAAACAAATGAAGCATGTTAGTAACATGAGATAGGAAAGGTTTTAAAAGGATAGATCTCGCGAAATTTGTTTTTTCCAATTTAAGATGCATTTCAGTAAATTTAATTTTATAGTCTGGGATTATACCGGTTGAACGGACGGTTGCTCTGTTATGTTAGGGGTTTTACCCAACTGCCACAGAAGCGGAAGGCAGCCACCTATTTCGAGAGCCCGGGTGGTCACGGGGAGCCTCTTTTAGACGGCTCGTACGTCACGCAGAGGGTACGTCTGGCCTATTCTAAGCCCGGAACCAGCACGGGGCGTATTAAACCCTGACAAAAGTTTGCAAATTTACTTCTGTAAAGACCAGTCAAAAACGAGTCTGAAATTTGTCGAAATCAAAGTAGACTGCGGAGGAGTATGGTCCGCTGGGTTTCTCTTTTAAACCTTTTATCCCTACAGACCAATCATCTCCTTGTAAGCTCTCGTTCTCACGCTATCTCATCACGAAAACATGCCTATATAATGTTGACCCCCTTAAACCCCACTTTTATATAGTAAAACTGGGGTTTACAGAGGTATACATTATGTTTCTTATTTATGCTCGAAAACATAGATTGTGGGTACCCGTTAGAACCGCCTCGCCGAGGCGGTTCTGACGAGTACCCACAATCTATGTTTTGCGCAGAAATATGAAAAAATATCAGAATTTTTATCTGAAAATTTTTCATTTTTTTTGGTGGTAAAATTTTCAGTATATTTGAATAGGCTAGTTTTCGTAATAAGGAAGAAAGAAAATGTACATCGGCCGCGTCAAGTGTTCAGATGACTCATATCAAGATCTAAACTGCTCGACATTGATTTTTGCCTGAAAGCCAATTTGCAACAATGAATGTGTCCAAATTCCGAAATGGAAGAGGCTATGTCAGAAACTCGGAGGTGAAAGGATTAACATACGGGATCGTAAATAAAGTTCACTTACTATATCACAGCTGGACGAAGAAGAAGGACAGAGTTTGACCTGACACACAAAGTAGATATTGTCAGCATTATAGAACTTGAAAACATACAATGTGGTCCAAATGCGTTTAATCGTTGGAACAGAAGTGTCTTCGTTGTCGAAATCATCTCCTAGTAAGCTGTCGTCCTCACGACATCTGGAAGGGAAAAAGTGCCTTCGAGCATGCGCAAAATGTACGTGTTCATGTGCAAGGTGTCGTCCGGGCATTTGCTCTCTACTGATATATTCTATAGTATCCAATAATTCTGGCAGCGGACAGCGAAAGCCCTGAACAGACTGTGCATCTGCGCAGTCTGATCATGGCCTTCACTGTGCGCGCATGTCACGAGAGGCCCCGAGGGGCATAAGTTTGCTTGGCGCGGCTCTTAGATAGAAAGAGAGCAACAAAATTTACCTATATACCATCAATATAACAGTTACAGTCCTCTGGCCTTAATTACACAAACAAAACTAGATTTTAGTAAAAGTCATTTTCCCATTTCCTCCATTAATACGTGTCATTGTAAAAACGTTGCTTTTCATGTTTCTTTTCATTTATTATCACCCCTGCACCCTCCCGATATTAGTTAAACAATTTAACTCCTGATTGTGTTGGGTTTTAACGACACATCAACCCTTGAGGGTCATTTTGTGTCGTCTCCAAGAGAAAGGGAGAAAAGTGATAGAAGAGATAGTAAAGGAGATGAAAAAGAGGGACACGGAAGAAAGAGGAACGGGAATAAAAGTGAACAGAAGAAATATGAAAATTCCCCCCTCTACCCTTACCTGCTACAAGGATAGCAGGCCTTCCCCAATTTTAAGCTAATATCAGTTGGACACCCTGGTGACGTAAGATACACAACACCTTCGCCACACCCTACCAGCCCCGCAATTTAACTCATATCGAGAGGATGAAGGGGTGATAATACAAGGCTCTATGCAATAAAGCGCCGTATAGTCATGAACTGTTCAGACGTTGCTCTGGGTCTGCACTGTTTTCCACTTACCCTCTTGTCGGGTTTCAAGACTATAATGGGATTATTAAAGTCTCTCTTTTCCCATATTTATAAAGAGTAATCATGGTGCTTTGGTTAACTTCTCTTACAAAATTATTTAACTCATATCGAGGCGATGATATAGTGATAAAGAAAGGCTCTATAGAATCGTCCCAGCAAACACACTATGTCGCAACAACGTTACAACGTCGCTGCAACGTCACAACGTTGCAGCGACGTTGTAACGACGTTGTTGTTAGGTTTGTTTGCTGGGGTAGCCCTATCGTCAAGACCTGAAATCCGCCTTTACGGCGGGATTCGAACCCGGGACTTCGTCATCCGAAGTCAGGCGTGCCAAACGCTCAGACACCCAGATGCTTTATACAGTAATAGAAGATACAATTATTTTATTAGCCCACAATATATCTTTAACCCATTTATGCCAAGTGGACTCTTCTACCTTAACTCTCTGGACAGGTTCTTTTCCTATATAAGGGGTGTCTGGTTATTAATTATTATCATGTTTTGTAGATATTTCTGAATTTGAAGCAAACAGTGTAGACCCTGATCAGATGCCGCGTTCTGCGGCGTCTGATCTGAGTCTACACTGTTTGCCAATGTCCCTTTTATGGGACGCTAGGCTTAAATGGGTTAAATGATCCGTTAAAGTATCAATCAGAACTGTAGCTGACGACAATTTGACGTTTTTACTATTATTTGTCTGATAAAATAAGGCTTAACATTTCACGTGATTCGATTTACGTGAAATAGCATCTTATTTTCTCTGAAAAAATATTCTCTAGGAAAAATAATGAAAAAGCAAAACAAACCGACAAAAACAGCAACATCAAAAATACAATAATACACTCTGCAACAATTTGACACTTCAATTTGTTGAATATAATTCAGACTCACCCAGCATCAACTAGCAGTTTTGTTGGTGAACCGCTGCTGTCAGTCCCAGAGTAGGCCGTACAGGTTGGTCTTCCTTTATATTCCGCTAAAAATAAACAAGAAGCATCTTCAAAATAGTAAGCGTCGAAGAATAGCAGATAATTGTTTGCAATTTTCAAACATTATAACAGAGGTTCTTAAATCGAAATTCAATTTACACCCGAAACCTTGACAGTTTCCTCGTCACAGTCAAACTCCATTCTACATGTATGTACCGCTGGGTTCCTTCGCACGGTGGTTTCTTTTCGTTATTTAGACGCACCGCATTAAAAACGCCATTGACTGGCTGTTGAGTCGAAAGCTATCACCGATAAAAATCGCTTGCTCGATTTTACTTCTTTCTTTATCATTTTATCATTTTCATATTTAGATGAAAATATTTCTGTCATCCCTTAATTTACTCATTATATGCTGTCAAAAAAACTTAGATTCAAAGATTGTGCGGGGGTTGGTTTAAACATTCATTTCCAAAATGTTTACATGTTGAACACATACAAAAAATACAATAGGATTAGAGAAAGCATAAGAGCTTATTTAGTTCCTTTCTTTTACAGAGAGGTGAAATCTATGGCACACTTATTTTCATTTTTTTTTTTTTTTTTTTTTTGATATTGATACGACTTCGTAGAACAAGACTGAATTGTGAACGATTTTAAAATTGAGCCGGGTACAGCATTCCCTACAAGATTGCATGTGCGCCCAGCGAAGATTTAGTTCAGACTGCGCATCTGCGCAGGTTGATCAGTGTCATCGCTATCCGCTGTCTTCGACTACGCTATCTTTGGTTACGCACAAACTGTCATGCGAAGACTGATCAGACTGCGATGCGAATGTTCTAATAATACATATAAATAATGTAAGTAATCTGAAAAGAAAAAGAAACTCAGGGTAAATTTTATTCCTAAATTTCATCCAAGTTTGAAAAAGTTTGTTAAATATTTTACTATGATTACAAAACGGTACATGTATGGAACAAAAGTTCCAAATTTCATTGGTTTGTGATCAACAAGTCTCGAGTTATTGAAATTCATTGGTAGCTACCCCCCAAATCTTGAAATCAAAATCAAACTGAAAATCAATATCGGGTGTGCCCCCCTCTTGCTGCCGTTGCTGCCCTAATTCTCCTTTGGATAGAGTTAACAACCAAAGCATTGACAGTTCGCATCGGGATGTTATTCCATTCATCGATCAACGCATTCCTTAGTTGTGCGAAGAGTTGCGGGGGGATTTCGGCGCTTCCTAACCCTTCTGTCCAGCTCATCCCACATGTGCTCTATTGGGGTCAAATCTGGACTGTACGGTGGCCATGCTAGTGGTGCGATGTTATTGTTTGCCAGGAAATCCTGACAAACTCGGGCAACATGTGGTCGGGCACTGTCCTGCTGCAGAATCAGATTACGTTGTTGCACAAGCGGGACTGAAACAGGACGCAAGATCTCATCCCTATACCTTACTGCGGTCATATTGCCCGCAACAATAATCAACTGTGATTTTATCCCGTGAGCATTGCCTCCCCAGACTATAACGGAGCCACCCCCACACCGATCCCGTTCGACAACACAGGCGTCGGCAAAGCGTTCTCTGCGACGTCGGTACACACGACGTCGACCATCTGCGAGAGAACCTAGACTCGTCCGTAAAAAGAACTCGTCTCCACTGCCTCATCGGAAATAGCCTGGGCGCATGCGCCGTCAACCACGCCATACGACGCAACCTACGTGCCTGGATCAGAGGCAGACCAACGTATGGACGACGAGCTCGAAGACCAATCTCACGCAATCGACTTCCAACAGTCTTCGATGAAATTTGTCGATTATGCGTACCTACTGTATTAAGGGCAGTTTCGGTAGCAGTGAGATGACGATTCGTCAAATGTGCCAGACGGATTGCCCTGTCTTGACGTCGCGACGTCACGCGTGGACGCCCAGACCGCGGTCGGTCTGCTAAATGCCCCGTCTCCCTTAAACGTCTAACAAGACGTTCAATTGTTGAGACGTTAACCCCAAAATGATTGGCAACTTGCTGTTGCCTCTGACCCTGCATCAGCAACCCCTCTGAATATCAGTCAATCGTACCAGGATTGAAAAAAAGTTCAAAGTAGCGTAAAAATGAAAAGAAAAATCAGTAAAAGAATCGAAGAGCGTTGTGTTTCGTTGAAGTGTACCAAATGGTGTGAGGAAATCTTGTGCTGAAGGTTTAAACATGCTTGTTTTGCACGAAATTTTGGCTTTCCGTCTTGTCCGTGCAATGCACTGTGTAG
The DNA here is from genome assembly GCA_964016985.1 of Anodontia alba. Taxonomy (NCBI): domain Eukaryota; kingdom Metazoa; phylum Mollusca; class Bivalvia; order Lucinida; family Lucinidae; genus Anodontia; species Anodontia alba. The sequence continues at coordinate 30,671,762 of OZ024830.1, forward strand.
TGCACGGTTGAATGATTTCACACACTGGGTAGATAGCACATCGACCAAAGACTCACATACCCGCGGTTCACATTCACAGGACAATCTGTAAAAGTGTATGGCTATAGTAAACACCGTAAAAATGATTAAAATAAGAAGGAAAAAACTCTACCCTGCGTTCCTTTTTCCTTTCAGTATATATGTGAGACCCTGTTAATTAATCCAACTGAGTCCTCCGTGAAATCACCTGACCAGTGAATGACACCAAAATCTGACCAACCAAACTAGCTTGCCAGTTAACGGTTAATGTTATTGCTTATGCAAACAATATTACCTATGTACTTTTTCATTGATAAATACAGGTATGAATGCAGTTTTCATTGACAAATACAGGTATCACGATATTGTTTGTCTAAGGATTTACGCATGGGCGTGGTTATAGCCTTCTGACGGAGGAGTCAATTGTTTAACCCTTGTCATGTGTAATAAGTTAAGGTGTCACGCCCACTTCTAATTTCCAGCCAATCAGATTACTTGACCGTTTTTTTTTTTTGTTTTGTTTTTATAGAAATTCACATCTTTAATGACAAACTTCTTCAGAAGCCAACGGATCTGGATCTACACTGTTTGCTAACACAGGGCATTTCGTGTTCAGCAAGAGAAGGGTTAAGTTCTCATCAAGACATTAGATAACACAAAACATGGCTGTATTTGGAAACAGGTCTGGGTGTAGATACAAATTGAACTGGGTATCAGATTCATTTAGGTCATCTGTTGATAATTCCAACTCTTCATCATTATACACATTTCATGCAATATGACTGGATAAAAGAAAAGTCTTACACTTCAGTCCAGAGCAGGGACCCCATCACGAAAACACGCCTATATAATATTGACCCTCTTAAACCCCATATGTATATAGTAAAACTGGGGTTTACAGGGATATACATTATTTTTCTTATTTTTGCTCAAAACATAGATTGTTGGTACTCGTTAGAACCGCCTCGCCGAGGCGGTTCTAACGAGTACAACACTGTTTTGAGTAGAGATATGAAAAATATCAGTTTTTTTATCTGAACATTTTCAGTTTTTGGTGGTGAAATTTTCTATAATTTGAATAGGCGTGTTATCGTAATGGTCTATATTCCTTCCGCCGTCTTAATATATTGACAACACTTGTAACATTTTGATGACAAAGTGTGAATTATAGGAAATGAATTGTGGATTTTTTCGATGTTCAAACTCCGGCGAATCACTCAAAATCGATATTAAGCCTTAGAGCTTTACCGAGTTTGTGAGTGTTTTGCCGGAGTTTACACAGCGATACAATCCACAAAAATAAAAGTTACTCCTTTATTAAAACTCATCAACAACTTTTAGTTTAAATTCAGTCGATTCTCATTATCTCAATTTCCCAGGAACCAGAATATTTGGTTTGAGATAACAGTAGTTTGAGATAGAGCTGGAGTGTAAGAAACGTACAGCAAACTCTATTAATGATATTAGCCTGATTTTAGTTCGAAATGCGCAGTTGATTGATGAGTAATCAGGGTTTGAGATCAATAGAGTCGACAGTATTTTATTTCAAAATTTTGACATATGCATATCACAAATAACATTCAATAGGATAAGAACAAAAGCAGCCTGTTTGTCTACAGAATGAAATGTCAAATATTTTCTGTGAAGAAATGACAAAATATCACTAATACATGCAGTAGTCTGCTCTTTGAGCCAACGCAGTGCTATAGGTTTAGATGCAGAATTACGGATGAATTATTATTATTATTATTATTATGATTGTCATCATTTCATCATTATTATATTATCTGGGTGTCTCAAGCAAAAAAAGTCTTTTCTAAAATGAGCAAAATGCGCATTCAGGTCATCCTGCGCATGCGCAAAATATCATCCAGGCCTTTGCTCCATTCATACATTCTCTTGTATCCAATGATTCTGTAAGCGGGCAGTGAAGGTCCTGATCAGACTGCGCAGATGCCTGAAGACAGGTTTGCGCCTGGCACGGCTAATCTAGTTCCCGAGTTTTAGGCATCAGCTTACCCGGAATATCAATGGTCCAATAGAGAGTGTCACCGACCGTCGCCGAACTCACTTCAGAACCGGTTTCACTTCCGGTTCTTATAGCTGACGTCACTGTGAAAGATGGAGTAATAGCATCCTGAGTTGTTACTTCTATTCTAAATAAAGAAATAAAGAAAAGATACAAGTCTCAAATCTGATTACCATATGCGTCGCGCCAAGCAAAAAAGTGCATTCGAACATGCAAAAAAGCGCCGTTTCAGATCATTCGACGCATGCGCAAAGTATATCCGGACCTTTACTCTCCATTCATATATTCTGTAGTGTCCAATGATTCTGTAAGCGGACTGCGAAAGCCCAGATCAGACTGCGCAGATGTCTGGGCTTTCGCTGTTTGCATATGCCGAAGGCTCGTTTTCGCATGGTGCGGCCCATTTTTACGCTGGGAACTCAGTCACCTTAACTTTAAATACTCCTTACCGTGCTTGTTATAATCTTCGAACATTGTTGTACTGCTTGCTAGCATGTCTAAAATCTTCTCTAGATAAGTGGCAACAGTAAATACCCTGATCAGATGCCGCTTTTTGTCGCGTCTGATCCTAGTCCACTCAGTTTACTCAGGTCTGTCTCTCTTTCGTATAGTTAGAGTAACTGCGAGGACACATTTTTCTTCTCAAAACACATATTTCTTCTCAAAACATAGATTGTGGGTGCTCGTTAGAAGGCGGTTCTAATGAGTACCCACAATCTATGTTTTGAGCAGAAATAAAAAAAAATAATGTATACCCATGTAAACCCCAGTTTTAGTATATAAAAGTGGGGTTTAAGAGGGTAAAAAATATATAGGTATGTTTTCGTGATGAACGGCCCAGTCAACATTAAGGCCGCTTCGAGCCTGTCAGTTTACCTAATCACACTTTTCCTGGGAAGGGTAAGTCCTCTAAGCGGTTAACCAGTACTTGCGCACATTCTTTCGCCCGAAAGTTGTTCCAAGTATATCGGTAACTTACGTGGCCCCTAGTATATTGTAGACTGTGGCGTTTAGGCCGCCATCAGGAATCTCGGAACAGAACACGCAGTACGAAACAAACTTCCCGCCATCAATCCCGCCATCAAATGTTATATTGTCTGCAACGGGTCTATCGGACATAAAGATGTTGATTTCACCATTCTGAAAACAACAACAATCAACGACCTTTACACAGTCAAACCTCAATAGTTTGAACACCGATGGTTCGTTTACCATGCTTAATTCGAACTCGTTTTTGGGTCCCTACGAAATTCTTTCGATAGCTCCAGACAACAAATATACAGGGAAATTTTCTTATCATGAACTTGTATGCTGTGTGTACTCATTAGAATCACCTCGTCGAAGCGATTCTAACGAGTTCACTCAACATACCATTATTGTCTAGATGATCGAAAAAAATCCCGATATTATGGCCATTTGCTTCCTGACCAGACGTTATGATTAATCCTCAGTGGCTCGAACTACCCATATCTTGAACAAATTTCCATGGTCCAAAAGAGGTTCGAGTTATTGAGGCTCGACTGAAAACAGATCGACCTAACTGATCTGTTGCATTGACCTTTACATTTCATATTCAAACGGCAACGTCCACTATGCAATTTAGGCATGACTGAAAATCCTGCAATACACGTGGAACAGCTTAATCCTTGTCATGCTGAATAAATTAAGATCAAGGTTGTTGTACTTAATCAAGGTTGTTGATATAGATTCACAAACTGAATGGCAAACAGTGCAGATCCAGATCAGTTGGCTTCTTCAGAAGCCAACTGATCTGGATCTACACTGTTTGCAAAGACAGGGTATATCCTGGTTCAGCAGGACAAGGGTTAACGCTCACATTTACAGATAGTACCGGTACACCCAGTAAATGTGCACCTGTAAATATTACAGACAACTCATTTATACCGGCATTCGATACGACAAAATTCGTCATAATGACAATTTGACTGTCACGAAACCTTTGCTTAAGAGGTAACACTTAATCACAAATTATGCAAGTATATTATATTTAATACTTTAAAGAAACATATGTTATGGAAATTAGTTAGAATCGCCCCACTGAGGCGATTCTAACAAATATCCTAACATATGTTCTATGAGGAAATGAGAACAAAACAACACCTTTCTTACATATCCGTCTGCTCATTAAATATTCTGTACAACAGCAAATTCATTTTAATGGCGACGTCTTTGGGAACAAATGCTGTCGTTGTAAGAAGGGTTCAATATATAATAAGAAAACATTGATGCAAAGCATCAAAACGCGGGAAACTAATCTGCCATGCATTATTTAGCTCCCTATAGATCGTAGTATAGGGAAAAAATGTTATAATTTATGAAAGGTTGTAATTATATAAATTATCGCAATACTCAACGATAAAAACATTATAGACGTTATCAGAGCTATGTAAAAAAAATCAACTATGATCGTCTGTTTTCTAGCCTGCATACATAATTACATGTCACCATCCATAGCCTAGGCCGAACATACTATATCCGAAATAATCTATGCAGCAGTGTTTCGTTCTTTTCTCCACTCATAACGTTTTCTTTCGGCCCAAATCTTTCCATGCTTGAATATCAAATTAAACTGTATTATTAAACCAGCTTATAATCCGTTCGATTTGAGAATGCATATTTCCAATCGTAAACAAAGAAAAATATCTTTTGTTTCTTCTTCGTAGTACGACGAAAAAAAAAAACGAAATGAAAAAAAAAAACCAAACGTGTAAGAATATTGACAAGCTCATTTCGGGTCGAATGGTCAAATTGGGGCTCCTACGGGAAAACTGCTCATTTCTCTTTTAAATGAGCAAAACCCACATTGCTACATTCATTCTACACAGTACTTCCCGCTTTTTATTTCACTATATTACCAACAGCATAGTTCGCTGCCGCAAATTTGTGACTTTGAATAATAAAACAGTAGGGGTGAATAATTATATATAACCCCACTAAGAACCCCATAAAACTGGAAGAAAACCGATGTTCTCCAAATGCATACACATTTTACAAAAGCAACCTCAAACATACGCCGGGTTCAGCCCGGCATAAATCAAAAGGTCAGAAGGATAGGTCAGTTTTTTTTCGGTCTATACGTGCTTCTTTAACTTTTTACGGGCACAGATACTTTGTCAAGGGAGGCAAAGTAGTCAGAATCGTTTTTGTCTCCCTTCTAAACAAGGGAGGCAACGTTGTCAGAATTGTTTTTGCCTCTCTTCTGAACAGGGGTCTACATTAAAAGGAACGAATGCGCTCCCTCTTGGAGCAAGTTCTTTCTATTTAGATCCCTGGTGTGCTAGAAAGTAAACAAAAAGTCAAAAACCATTGTCTCCCTTGTTAACACATGGCGGAAAATATACCAGGAACTAAGGGATCGGATAATCGATTTAATTTCACAAAAATGATATTCGTTACAGATTTGCTAAGAATCGATCATTTGATTTCTGTGTCTGTTACTTTACCGCATTTACTCTTTGTATTGGGACACATCAAATCCTTACCATTCTTCATCTAAAATTTGAACAAGTACACTTTACTACCCAATGTTGTGTCTAAAAATAGTTAGATGAGTGGCAAACAGTGTAGACAGACCCTCATCTGGGTCTTCACTGTTTGCTCAGGCATGTCTGGCCAAATACGGTAAAGTATAACATAGTTAGCATCATGCTCAGACAGACAGGTAAAATCTTCAGTGATTACCAATCGATTATCGATCACAATGACAGGACTGATAATTGATTATTTTTTCAGCTCTACCAGGTATATCAAATCAAGTCCCTTTAAACCAAACATTCATGATGATGATGACGATGATGATGATGATGATGATGATGGTTTGGTGTTTTACGCCCCTGTCAATATTGTTTAAGTTATATCGAGACGTTGGAAGGATGATATTGAAAGGTTCAGTGCGACGAAGTGCCGTACATTCATGGGCTTAATTCCTCCACTGGAAGGATTAAAAACCGGGACCACTCGGTCACCCGGACGCTTCTAAATTAAATACAAAATGCTAAGACGTATTCGATATTTGGCTTTGTACATTTTATTAGGTTTATACGAACACATCTTTTGCGAAAGACAACTCTTACTTTTCATTGGCTGATAAAAACTTTAAATAATGGCTGCGCCGAACGAAACCGTATCTTCGGGCATATGCAGACAGCGAAGGCCCAGATCAGCCTGCGCATTCATGAAGTCTGATCGGGACCTTCGCAGTCCGCTAACAGTAACATTCTATACTATACAGAGTGTATGAATGGAGAGCAAGGGCCCGGGATACTTCGCGCATGCGCAGATGATTTAAATCTGCGCATTTTGCACATATTTGAAGGCACCTTTTCGCTTGACGCGGCTCAAATAATATGGTGGACTATGGACCATTGTAGCCGAATATGGACCACTGTAGCCGAGTATGGACCACTGTAGCCACCTGAAATAGTTGTCCGAAAACCCTTTTAACCCACTGCAGACTGAATGAACTCCCCCACGCTATATATTGGAAGATTCTAATTTCATTTCGAGGTTTGTCAGGCTATTTGATTTAGATATTCTTAGAGGAAAATGATTGAACTATTTGCAAACAGTGGAGGCCCTGATCAGACGCCGCATTCTGTGGCGTCTGATCTGGGTCTGCACTGTTTGCCGATTACGCTTTTAGGGGTCTCCAGACTATAATGGGTTAAAATCGAAATGTAAGTATATATAAAATAGATTATTGATAATATGCAGTTATTTGACGACTGGCTAGGATTTCCAGTTTCTAGATTGTGGCTTCAAGTATATGTTCAACATTTTGTAAGTCAGTTTCACTGCGCTAAATATAAAACATTAGCTTTCCTCAAGGGTCAGTTGTTATTGATCATGCTGAAACGTACGAAGGTCCTGCAAAATGTTCTGTCACTAATAGGCTTCTTTAGTTTTATCCCAGGTGTATTTTAAAATGCTTCACACTGCACCTGAATGGTGTGTTGAATAGTTAACGATACCCGTATATTTCGTTCAAATTGCTGTCCAACTGACCGAATTATTTAAAATTGAAATAGATGCAGTCATATACGCTGACCAATTTACTTGTTACATTGGAACATGGACCAAGCAAAGGATGGTCAGGAGCTCACCTTTTACATGGCAATTCCTCCTTTCATAAGTGTGAGGTTGTTAAGTCTTTTTTGGCTTCTGAGAAGGTGAAAAGTTTAAACCACCCCCCTTATTCACCTGACCTGAGTCCCTGTGACTTCTTTTTATTTCCAAGGCTTAAGAAAATGCTTTCAGGAAATAAGTATACGTCTAGAAGTTCTCTTCGCAGCGCTATTTATCAGTGTCTCCAACATATATCAAAAGAAGACTATTTATCTGCTTTTCGCGACTGCGTAAAAATGTTACAAAAATGTGTTTCAGTAAAAGGGGATACTTTGAAGGTTTGTAAATAAAACGTAGCACTGAAGTAATCCGAACCCAGTGACAAAACTTTCTGCAGGATCCTCGTATTGTGTCATCTAGAAAATAGTGTATTTGCTAAAATTGTGCATATCTTTTACGCTTCAGTACCCAACTAGCATTCTACGTAAATCTACATCGGGCCGTCATCGGCCCGTCAGGTACCCTGACGGGCCGATGACGGCCCGATATAGATTTACGTAGAATGCTGACTGGGTATATATAGTCTGTCTTCGGACTATCTTTTCTATCATTTTCACTTTTCTTTTCAAAGGTATACAATCTAGTACAGTTTATAATGATTTGATAAGTTATTCCCATAATGGAAAAATTGTTTCTGTAGTAAAACAGTGAAATGGGATTAAAGAGACAAATACAGCAGGAAGTGATAAATTGATTGAGTTTGGGTTTCAACGACACGTCAACCCTTGTGGGTCATTTTGTGTCGTCTCCCAGAGAAAGGGAGAAAAGAGATAAAAGAGATAGTACAGGAGATGAAAGAGAGGGACAGGGCAGGACAGGGCAGAAAGATAACAGGAATGAAAGTAAAAAAGCAGAAGAAGAAGAAGAAGAAGAAGAAGAAAACATTCCCCCTCTACCCTTACCTGCTACAAGGATAGCAGGCCTTGCCCAACTGTAAGCCAATCTCAGTTGGACGCCCCGGTGACGTGAAGTACAGGACAACTTTGTCACACCGGACCACTCCCAGGAAGTGATAAAGAATGACAAAAAAAAAATTCCTTCCTTTCAGTTTTCGCCTAGTCACCTAGAAATAAATGGATAATGGTTTCTTCCAATAACAGGACAGGTAAAAATTCTGTGGTACAATGATCTCGCCGACGTATTTATAAACATGGGCTAATACAGCAAATGACTCATTAATTGATAGTTAGAAATAGGTTGACCGTGTTTCCGATATTTCTGGAAATGTGCGAAGTGCTACTATTCTACTCACCAGAGGACAACCGGTCACGATCACATTAACCCCTTCCATTCTTGCTTCACACACCTGAGCCACACTGGTTCCCTCATTTTGCACCGCGAACACACTTACCAACACACTTGGATTAGGATTTTGAACGACTACTGTACCGTTGGAATAACAGTCTGAAAATCATAGCACAAAAAATATCACTTAGACCTATGAGAAATGCATGCTGTAAAACCATCATAGTGACTATAGTGTTTTTGAAATATTTTTTTAGTTTCATTATATCTTTAAGAGACTATAATGACCCCATAAAAGGGACCTTACAGTGAACAATACAGTCGAACTTCAATGGTTCGAGCACCGATGGCTCGTTTACCATGGCTTATTCGAACTCATTTTCGAATCCGTACGGAATTTTTCCGATAGCTCAAGAAAACAAATAGTGAGGGAAATGTTCCTCTTATGTTTTTATGAACTTGTATGTTGTGTGTACACATTAGATTCGCCTCATCGAGGCGATTCTAATGAGTACACGCAACATACCATTATTTTGTTGAAGATCGAAAACATTTCTATAAATCATCTCCATTTGCTTCCTGACCTGGCGCCATGATTAAATCTCATTGGCTCGAACTACCCATCTCTCGAACAAATTTCCATGGTCCCAAAGATGTTCGAGCCATTGAAGTTTGACTGTAGTGTTTCTAAAATGAAAGACAATTGTTTTTGGGTTGCGTTTTTTTTTGTTGTTTTTTTTTTTTTTTTTTTGCTTTTTATTTTCACCGTCTTCACATACATTTTGTTTTTGTGCATATCTAGTCTTCTAAAATTGAAGAAACTTTGGTTCAAGAGTCACGTGATCGTTGCCTGCGCATCTGCTCAGTCTCTCCAGACTACAGTCGAACTTTGATGGCTCGAACCCCTTTGGGACCATGTAAATTTGTTCGAGACAGCGGTAGTTCGAGCCACGGAGGGTTACAGTGCCATACCAAGACGCATACTGGAGATAATTGTGGGATATCTTTTCGGTGTTCTATATTATAAACGTATGTTGTGTGTACTCATTAGAATCGCCTCATCGAGGCGATTCTAATGAGTGCACACAACGTACATTTGCAAGATAAAAGAAGAAAATCTCCCTAAATTATTCATATATCGTATTTGGAGGAAATCCCTGCGGACTCAAGAACGTGTTCGACTCATCCATGGTAAACGAGCCATCGGGGTTCGAGCCATTGAAGTTCCACTGTATATGCTTTCGCTCACGTCAGCGGAAGATCAAGAACAAACATCAGCCAAAGAACTAGACATTAAATATGTGAATTTCTATCAAAAACACGGATCAAGTAATCTGACTGGCTGAAAATTAGAAGTGGGCGTGGCAATTTATTCATCAAGGTAATAAAAGGCTAATATAAGCTTTTACGCGTCATGTGTAACATCTCGACACATCTGTCCAATCAAACATTTGTAATTTGTACGTAAAATACATACCTAGTGGGTATAATTGTACTGCCCGCGAAATGGGCATACAAGACATCAACACGAGAGAGAAAAGCAGCACGTTCATTCTGAAAAAAAAAAGAAAAAAAGAAAAAAAGAAACAAAAACGAAAAAGACGAAAAAGTAGAATGTCTTAATAATTGCTTTACTTCAATCACAAATGTTGACGACAATAATGCTCAGCTCCAACCTTTTTATGCTAAAACACAGAATCTCCTTTCCGATATTTCCTGCAATGCAGGTGAAATTGAAACCTTAAGTTACTGAACCAAACAAAGCTACTGGACCTGATGCCATTAGCAATAGAATGCTAATTGCTGTTGCAAAAGAGATTTCAATGCCTCTGTCAATTCTTTTTAATAGATCTTTCAGAGAAGGAATCTTTGCACTTTTATGAAAGTCAAATGTTCTCCCTCTATTTAAAAAGGGAGATATGTCTCTCCCGTCTAATTACAGACCAATCTCATTATTAAGTAGTATTGGCAAGCTACATGAACGAATTGTATATAATAATATCTATAATCACCTACGTGACAATAATTTATTATATAAATATCAGTCTGTTTTTTTACCCAACCATTCAACAACCTATCAACTAATAGATATCTATAATCATATTTGTCAATCTTTTAATAATGACCAATTCTCATGTATGGTTTTCTGTAATGTCTCCAAAGCATTTGACAGTTTGGCATAAATTTCGGCCTCTACGGAAATTTTACAATTAGGGAACGTCATAAGGCGAGGAGCTGACGTTTTATTACGCATACTTTTCCTTATGGTCCTGGAGGTACTTTCATTTGTCTTGGTTGTGTTTGATTGGTTATCTTATTATTGGTCATGTTGGTAGTATAATGGCCAGTCTCTGTTGCTTGTTTCCGAGATGTGTTTGGAAGCATGACTGCTGTTTTTCTGTTTTTTGTTGTTTTTTTTTGTTGTTGTTTTTTTCCTGTTTTTTTTTTTTTTTTGTTTTTTTGTTTTTTTTTTTCTCTATGTTTTGCATGTTTGACTTGTTAACGAGCTGCAGAAGCAACAATGACAAGAACAATTTACTTTTATACTCAGAATATTAACATTCAGCGCTGACACAAAAATAGATTACGGTGCATATCCCTGAGAGCCTCATTTTTTGCTCTATAATACGGTTATAACCGAGCTGAAATTTCAAATTAGGCCACAAAGGGTAAATATGGAAGACAGCTGGACAATATTGCGAAAACATGTATATTTGCCTAATCAAATATACTGAAAATTTTACCTCCAAAAAATGAAAATTTTCAGATAAAAAAATTCTGATATTCTTCATATTTCTGCTTAAAACATGGATTGTGGTTACTCGTTAGAACCGCCTCTGCAAGGCGGTTCTAACGAGTACCCACAATCTATGTTTTTAGCAGAATTAAGAAAAATAATGTATACCCCTGAAAACCCAAATTTTACTATATAAAATTGTGGTTTAAGGAGTCAAAATTATATAGGCATGTTTTCTTGATGAAATATTGGCGGAAAGAAAGTCCACATTCAAACTCCCTACGCCCACCCACGCACCCACACACACACACACACACACACACACACACACACACAGTACTCTCAGTGCTTTAATTATGTTTATCTCGTAATTTCTGGCAAGCTTGGACATCAATTTGAAATTGGATTTAACGAACTTTTACGTAGCAAAGGTTGTAATCCCTTAATTTCGATAACGGTCATAAATTGTTATTATTTGCAGTCGGTTTTCATGGTGTTAAAATTTGAAATAAGTATCCATAATGTTTCTTATCTACAGACTTTACTTGGGCGTTGAAGCAACTATATTGAAGCTAAGTTTGTTTATTCATTTGTAGTATCTTTCGGAACTTGTAAAATCGAACCAGTCGTACCCTGTCCACTCTACGACTATACAGCCTGATCAGGGTATTACTCACTGTTCTAGTAGTGCAGTACCCAGTATACACATCAAGTGTTGTTCCATTATGAAAACACGCCTATTCAAATATACTGAAATTTTTCCCACCAAAAAATGAAAATTTTCAGATAAAAAATTCTGATATTTTTCATATTTCTGCTCAAAACATAGATTGTGGGTACTCGTTAGAACCGCCTCACCGAGGCGGTTCTAACGAGTACCCACAATCTATGTTTTGAGCAGAAATAAGAAAAATAATGTATACCCCTGTAAACCCCAGTTTTACTATATAAAAGTGGGGTTTAAGGGGGTCAAAATTATATAGGCAGGTTTTCGTGATGCTCTGACAGGATTAGGCTTAATGTTCAGTATTTCAGCAGATGATATTTTGAGAAAGAAAAAAAAAAATCGCTTCTGTCAAAACGCTACTCCGAGAAACTGCTAACAACCAATGAAAGGTTAGATAAACATTTCACACTGACTTTATCTATATATTTTAAAGACAGTTTGTATTGTTTGGCTAAGTTAAATCAACCGCTATCCAGATGGGCGTGGTTAAGGACTCAATTTGTTGTATGCAGAATTACCCAAAAGAGATGAAAAATAAAGACCTCTAGAAAATGCTGAAAGAAAGCTATAAATAATAATGTAATACAAAACCGCTTTTACGGAAAATATCTTTCCCCATTTCCAAAACACGTGACTTAAAACACAAAGCACCCAGCAATTCTAGGGATTTCTTCAAATAAGAGGGGCTACCGTTTTCACAGAGAAATTCCCATGAAATGAACTGCCGAGGCCCTCACTCATCAGACTATACATATTCAGTTTGTCATGTGTGTGTCAAAGCAGGTATGTAAGTTGCCACTTTGCTATCACTGACATCTGCCATAGCCATTTGTCAAAATTAGATGGGCAGTCTGAGCTGGACCGTCGCTGTCCGCGTATGTCCGAAGATACATTGCATGTCGCGGCCGAATTATAATACATCACGAAAACACGCCTATATAATTTTGACCCCCTTAAACCCCACTTTTACATAGTAAATCTGGGGTTTACAGGGGTATACGTTATTTTTCTTATTTCTGCTCAACACAACATAGATTGTGGGTACTCGTTCTAACGAGTACACATAATCTATGTTCTGAGCAGATATTTGAAAAATTTCAAATTTTTTTATCTGAAAACATTCAGTTTTTGGAGGTGAACTTTTCTATATATTTGAATAGGCGTGTTCTTGTAATGATGTGAAATGAGGACGAGTTTGTTATTAATGCACAATAAGACAGACTTATGCAGTAAAATACGTTTAACATATTGAAAAGCCAGTTAAGAAACTGCAAAATTCTGAACTCCAGCCCGTTACTACGAAAGCCGGGTAGGGACATCTCTTATTTCTAACTTCTAACTTCTAACTTCTTACTTCAATTTTTTATCTGAAAATTTTCATTTTTTGGTGGTAAAATTTTCAATATAATTGAACAGGGGTGTTTTCTTAATGATGCAGACAACGAAGATTCTTTTCAGACTGTACGCACGCACAGGCTGATTCGAGTCTTTGTCGGGTCCACATGTCAAAAGATAAGGTTTGTTACGTTGAGGCGGGTATTAATTTTCAAAGTTATAATCTAAGAAAAAATCTAATTATAAACTTAAATACTTACATTGATACCTGTCCCGGTTCAGTATTCAAATGCCGAAAAAATACCTTGTTCCAATAAAATTAGCAAGAACGAGCAACATGACTGACACGAGTATCACAAAGTATTGTAATTTTAATACACGAGTTACGCCTGCTTATTGTAATTTGACACACTTGGTCGATTTTTCCACCATTTTTACGAGGGACTTACCTTTTTGAGACTTTCTGTTTGCGTTCGTTTTTGCGTGCATATAGATCTAGCACCTTCGGAAAAGGGGTCAACTTTAAAAGGGGAGAATTTGCTCCCGTCGGGAGCAAGAGTAGACCCCATTTTAGAGTAGATCCCTTTTCAGAATTCGATTCGGAAGCAATTATTTTCCTTTTAAATTAGACCCTTTTAGTGTAGACCCCTTTCCAGTAGGGAGTCAAACAACTTTGAAAGAGTTAGCTCCCCTGAGAGTGAAGACTTTTGCTGTCCTCTCATAGGTTACTTGGTCTACACTATATCGACATATAGCAAACGCCCTGACCACTGCAATATATCTAGCTGGTTTGTGGGATCGTCCTGGCTCGTATTTGTTCAACTGGAAGAACACATTTCCTCTTGATGTGACCAAAATTGCACTGCGATAAAACAAACAAACAAACAAACCAGATCACGAAAGCATGCCTATATAATTATGACCCCCTTAAACCCCACTTTTATACAGTACAACTGGGGTATACAGGGGTATACATTATATACATTATTTTTCTTATTTCTCCTCAAAACATAGATTGTGGGTACTCGTTAGAACCGCCTCGCCGAGGCGGTTCTAACGAGTAACCACGATCTATGTTTTGAGCAGAAATATGTAAAATATTAGTGTTGTTTCTATCTGAAAATTTTCAGTTTTTGGAGGTGAACTTTTCTGTATATTTGAATAGGCATGTTGTCGTAATGAACCACATGAGGGCGATTGGATACGCCTGAATGACTGTGCTCCCATATTGCAAAGGAAGACAAATTTGTAGTTAGAAGGTTGTACTAGAAACCGTTCAGAAATGGGGCTTTTCAGTATGAAACGTATTCCCAAACCGTTCTAAAATACGCTGTCTAATCAGGGTCTACACTCCTCTCTATAATAAGAAAGCTCTACAAAAATAAGACTCATTACGAAAACATGCCTATTCAAATATATTGAATATTTTACAGCCAAAAAAGGAGAATTTTCAGATAAAAAATTCTGATATTTTTCATATTCCTGCTCAAAACATAGATTGTGGTACTCGTTAGAACCGCCTCGATGAGGCGGTTCTAACGAGTACCCACAATCTATGTGTTTTAGCAAAATAAGAAAAATAATGTATACCTTGTAAGGTACCCCAGTTTTACTATATAAAAGTAGGGTTTAAAGGGGTCAACATTATATAGGCATGTTTTCGTGATGACTGAAAAAGAAAATAATTTGTTCCCAAGTCCTTTCAGAACAGAACGCGGTGCCTAATCAGGGTCTATACTGTTTGCGACTCATCCAGCAATTTTACAAAGATGTCATTGCATTTGGTCAAGTTGTAGGACAAGTATGGTAAGAAGTTTAGGTGTCGGAGAACTCAGCATAACAAAAAACACGCCTATTCAAATATATAGAAAAATTCACCTCCAAAAACAGAAAAAAATTCAGATAAAAACTCTGATATTTTTCATATTTCTGCTCAAAACATAGATTGTGGAAACTCGTTAGAACCGCCTTGGCGAGGCGGTTCTAACGAGTACCAACTATCTATGTTTTTGAGCAAAAATAAGAAAGTTAATGTATACCCCTGTAAACCCCAGTTTTACTATATAAAAGTGAGGTTTAAGGGGGGGGGGACAAAATTATATAGGTGTGTTTACGTAATAGGGTATATACGGTGAGTAAATATTCATTTTCGCAAGTCTACCCTATTTTATCCAGTTTATGCATGGTAGGAAGATAGACTTTATAGTTTTAATTTCCATTTTGCAAGCTTGTTTAAGTTTTAATATACTCATAGATGCGTTTAATGGACCTTGTTCACCACTGTATACACACAAAAAGGACAGCAGTGTCCGGATTCTCGAACGGTTAGAATTCCTGACTTCGGATTTCGAGGTCCGTGGTTTGAATCTTGCTAGACGCAGAGTTACGTTGTAGCTCATGTAATTCTGTTTTTTTCTTTTCTTAGTGCTAGACAATTAAGGTGACTAAAGACTTGGTCACGGTAAAATCGAATTAACACCCTTCTATCTCACGCCCCTCACCCCATCTCCATATACACATCCACCCACCACACCCCCGTTTTTTTTGTTTGTTTTTTTTATTTGTTTTTTCTACCGACCCATCACGAAAACATACCTATATAATTTTGATCCCCTTAAACCCAATTTTATATAGTAAAACTGGGGCTTATAGGGGTATACATTATTTTTCTTATTTCTGCTCAAAACATAGATTATGGGTACTCGTTAGAACCGCCTCGACGAGGCGGTTCTAACGAGTACACACAATCTATGCCTTTAGCAGAAATATGAAAAATATCAGAATTTTTTATCTGAAAATTTTCCTTTTTTTGGTTGTAAATTCAATATATTTGAATAGGCGTGTTTTCGTAATGCATTTTAAGGCAGTGGTTCTAGTGTCTCTTGTTCTTTGTGTGACCCCGTGGCTGCTCGCTGCGGGGTTTCTTCATGTTCTATTCTGTTCGTCGTCGTCTCACTGCTGTATTTTGTGGATCCTGTCTGGCGTTATGATTTCCCTTTTTGGGGAAGGGTTTGCTTTGCTTTCTTTGGCCCGAGGCTTGTACACTGTTATCAAGGTTTGTTTGCTCTTCCTTTTAGTATCATTGGTAGGCTTTTCTATGTGATTGTGGCTATTCCTGGGCGTCTTCTATACTTTTGGGGTGATTGCCAAACCGCCATCAGATAAGGCTTTTGCAAAAAGCACAGGTCCAGATGAGACGGCTCATGATGAGCCGTCTCATCAGGAACTACGCTGTTTGTCATTCCGTCTTTCAACCTCACAAAAAAAAAAAAAAAAAAAAATAAAAAAAACAGGCGACATTTGTCTTCTGAAATTTGGCACCAGAAAGTTAAGTCTTTCGGTGCCAGATTTCAGACGACCTTTGTCGTTTTTTGTTGTTGTTTTTTTTTTTTTTTTTTTTGTTGTTGTTGTTGTTGTTGTTTTTTTCGTGTTTTTTTTTCTCAATTAACTATCTATAAAGAAATTTATATGTAAAATTGAAAGACTGAATGTCAAACAGCTCATTATTAGGATTCGTCTCATCTGGATCTATGTTGTTTGCAAAAGCCTGCCATTATCACCTCTGGCAGTGAAAGAGTTAACATACCACATTTCGTGAGTCCGTTTTCTTTATCGTACCAGCCTAGTAACTGCCTAACAAATAAGTCCCTGCTAACGCTGATAACGCTAAATTCTGTATTCAAACATATGTCTTATCAACACTGATGATTATAAATAGCGAATAATTGAAAACCAAACAAAACTTCAAACTTTTGAATAAAGAAGATTTTAATCTGATTATCATATTTACATGATTAATTACAATATCAGCAGACGCCTATGAATACTTAATTCAGCTAAATCTACAGGGTTGGGTAAAAAGTGCAAGCCGAGCCGTGGTCCTACTAAACACTGAAAAGGGGCTATCGGGTACCGAAAAGGACTTCAATATATTACATTTTATATATGACTTTTAACACTGACAAATAGAGTTAACATCGAAACGTCTTGTCCTGGCCTTGTACCGGTTAAAATATTATCTATACCAGGTCATCAAATCTACAAAAAATGTTAAAAACAAAAGGTCAGTGGTACATGCCTGCTTTCTGCTCTCAGATAACATTTGATAAATAAATTTGTATAACTCTGTGTGTGTGTGTGTGTGTGTGTGTGTGTGTGTGTGTGTGTGAGGTGGGGGGCGGGGGTGCGTGTGTGCGTGTATGCGTGTGTGTGCGTGTGTGTTTAATTTCGGCGTAAATGCCAATCAGTTCTAGAGGCCTATAGAATTTCAGAAAACCACCCACCGTAAATATTCCCGTAGGTTTTACGGTTAATGCTGGCAACTGGATGCCAGCGCCATTAGCGTAAATTTTAATGAGAGTCCGTAGAACTTTGTGCAGGAATTACCTCGTAGGATGGAGTAAGGGGTTGTTAGCTAAAATCCCTATAATGTCCTAAACGTTACCTACCTTGCCTTACACTGCCCGACCATGCGCAAATAATCTACAGGCGCTCGTAAAGTTTACAGCACACCTACTGGCAGCCATTTGCCAGTATTTACCGTAAAATCTACGGGATCTTTTTGCAGTGTCCCTTATGCACTCAAAATGCTTTGATTCATGTATTTTGTGATTTTTCACCATTTATAAAAGGACGACAACTTTTGTGACTTCTTCTTTGCTTCCCGGCGCATCTAGTCCCGTGCTGAAAAGGCCCCGGATCTACTCTAAAAGGAAAGAATTTGCTCCCGACGGGAGCAAATTCTTTCCTTTTAGAGTAGATCGCTTTTCAGAAGGGGAGCAAACCAATATAAATAGAGAGTTGCCTCCCCCCCCCCCCCCCCTCAAAAAAAAAAAAAATAAAAAAAATAAAAATAACTAAATAAATCAATCAAACAAAAAAAAGATCGCTTATTAGAAGGGAGGCAAAACAATATAAATAGAGAGTTGCCTCCCCTTAAACAATAAAAAATGAAAAAATAAATAAATTAATAAATAAGTAAATAAATTGACATAGGTTAAAACTGCTCCTGCATGTCTCTTGACGCTGCGTCAGAAGGACTGAGCCTAGACATCAATTACTGACCACCTTCAAAGGGAGATGTCTTAATTTCCCAACTACCGGAGCCGAAGATACAGATCAACATGAGTATCCTCGTAGACTCGTAAAAAGTTTCATTGTTTGTCGAACTCTGTATCCCATGCTTTATAAGTAGTCTTGAGAATTTCACGGTCATGAAGAAACAAAATATTGTCAAATGCTGCATTTTCATAACTCTTTACATACTTTCAAACAGTACTATTCGAATTCATTGCTATGTACCCCCGACGTTGTAACCAGGGTATGGGAACACATTATCGCACATACAAAAGGTAGGTTATCATGCCAAATATAGTAATGAATATGTGATAAAGTAATGTATCGGGCACTTGATATCGTGATATCCAGCTCTAAATTGTAGACCTCCGCATACCCCTGTTTTTGCTATACATGTATATCATTCAGGTGGGTAGCCATTACGGGGCCTAAGAATCACGAATTACGGGGCCTGTGCGGTGGGAAAAAAGCCTATGTTGAGATATTTGATGTTACTGACACATCGCGACCGTTTTGTTACAAAAGCTTCGGCCTCGGTTTTCAACACCTCCCACGGGACCTGGCAAATGTTAATGCATGGAAAACCATGTTTGATCCCTATATTGATTCCCTTCCTAGTCATCTGTATGATATTGCGTTTAAACAGGCTGAAATCTCATACCCTATTTTCTTGCCCAGCATCCTAATCTATATATCCTCCTGAAGTTTCAATGAGTGCTCTGCATCTCTAATTTTTCGGTACCAACGCAGTCATTTGCAAACAGTCTTATTTCTGCGCCAATGTCAGTGGAAAAGTCATTTATATTCACGGAGAACAACAATGGACCAGGAATGACACCAGACAAAGCTGGGACCCACTCCAAAGTTTCACCATTAACGAAAACTCGCTGTTTTCTATAACAAAGAAAGGAATCTATCCATCTGAGAGTCTCAAAACACAGTAAATGTAGAGTAATTCACAACATCGGCGCTACAACTATTGCTGCTCTAATTAATTGCAGAATTACAGAACGCGACGTCGGGTCAGGGTCTACACCGTTTGCACCAGTACATGCATTTCTATAAAACTTGTTAATAATAAAATCTAACAAGACGCCCCTTCTATTGGAAATGGACCAAAGAGTTATGATAGAAAAGTCCATTCCCCTTAAATGGGTTAATAATAAAGACTTTTTATAACAATTTTAAATAAAATCTTAAATTATTAGAAACACATCAACATGTAAAACAGACAGACTATTTTAGAGATTTTGTACTTATTTTACAGGCATAAAACTTGCATATAAAATGCGATTTTATTCCAAAACATACTTTCATTGGACTATAAACTTAACTCATAAAATGGGTCTTTTTGTTATATTTCAGCGTCTTTTTGCTTCTTTTTGCGCCTTATTGCGTCCTTATACTACCTTCTTGCGTCTTTTGTTCCTTTTTGCTCATTTATTGCATCCGTTTTGCGGGTATAGCATATGCGTTTCCTGTTAGCCATAAACTTTAAAAGAAGCATATTAATAATAAAAAGCTGCTGTAATTACTTAAACACCGAAATCTATAGGATACACTTGAACATATAAAAACAGACAGGCTATTTTAGAAATGTTGGTGGGAGGCGCTAGCTGAAACTGTTTAGAATACCTGTACTTATTTTACAGGCATAAAACATGAATATAAAATGTAATCTTATGTTAAAACATATTTTTAATAGACTATCAACTCATAAAATGGGTCTTTTTGCCACATTTTAGCGTCTTCTTGCGCATTTTTGCGTCTTTCAGTTCCTTTCAGGTGTTTAGGCACCCACCACTATTACGTTAACGGACTACTTAATGTTCATTCGATAGAAATAGAGAGAACATATTCAGGACAGAATCGCCCAGGATCCGTTGCCAACAGATCGCAACATAGCCCGTGCCAGAAAAAAGTACGTTGTTTATGCAATATCACATAGGGCTCGTTCCTCTACAAATTCTGTAGCAGGACGAAAACAATTGTAATTCGACCTATGCACCATACAGCCAGGCTTTTCACAAACTATTTAGGCGAAAATGGAATAACAGTGACTTTAATAACCTATTTCCTACACGAAAAGTGAGGGAATGATGGAAAAATGCAAATGAAATGTGCATGTGTTTGAGTAAAGTATTTCCATGTCGTAACTATTCCTATCCGGGAAAGACTAAGGGAGCCTTAAAACCACATTTGGGTCACACCTGTACGGCTGTTATCTCTTGTGTTCCGTGAACTAACAAGTTCAATATACTTACGCTTTCACTGCAGAACTTTCTACCGAGAGTGGGCCGTCTATCGGCTACTTCTTTAATAAATTCTACATAGGCGCCTTTACCACATCGCGCAGGCCCCGTCATGGCTACCCACCATGTTATTGGGGAGAATGAGTGTATATAGATTTGAGTATAGATTTGTTAACGTAATGGACCTGATAATAATAAAAGTGCAAATAAGCAGGTCACATGATGCGTCGACGTTCATGCGACTTAATGCGAAATTCTGAAAACGCCATGTCGTTGCATCGACGTTAATGCGACGTTGTAAACAAACGTCATATTCCTGCTTGGAATCGTATTCTTTAGTTGTGCTAGGAAGGAGTAGTATGTAAAGAGATAATCGGTATAAAAGGGAGCACACGGTAAATTTTCCGCCAAGAGAACCAACTTCTACAAGTGAAACAACTTTTGTGACTTCCTGTTTCATTATTAAAACACACCTATTCAAGTGTATAGAAAATTTCACTTGCAAAAACTGAAAAATTTCAGATAAAAACTCTGATATTTTTCAAATTTCCGCTCAAAACATAGATTGTGAATACTCTTTAGAACCGCCTCGGCGAGGCAGTTCTAACGGGTACCCACAATCTATGTTTTTAGCAAAAATAAGAAAAATAATGTATACCCTGTGAACCCCAGTTTTACAATATAAAAGTGGGGTTTAAGGGGGTCAAAACTATACAGGCATGTTTTCGTGATGGATTTTCTATACAAACTAGTCATCTTCTGAAAAGGGTTATACTCTATCCCTTTAGAGTAGACCCCTTTTCAGAAGGGAGATAAAACAATATTTCTTCTTATTTTGTAACCACACAAAAATCAGTTTAAAAACACATATTCTCTGCCTCTTGGCTGGGAAGAATGAGTGTATATAGTGTATATATGGGGTAGTCCATCATGATTGCACGCAATATACAACCCTGATAGTGGTGGCTCAGATGAAAGGCTGGTCTTATCTAAGTGCTAATGGGGTGATTATCCCTGTCTGAAGTCTGTTTAGGTGGGGCCAGAAAGGGGGAAAATGAATATAATCTAATAAAGTGTTCATTGGTTTACCTGAACTTTATGAATATTTTGATCTAATTATAAATTCTATTGATTACTCCTAAATTCAATTATGCATTAGTTTTTTTTTTTTTTTTTTTTTTTTTTTTGTTTTTTTTTTTTTTTTATTTTTTTTTTTACTTTTATGTATTCTTATTGAAATATAAAGTGAATTTATATAAATGAATTCTTAGTTTTCAGAGTTGCCGAAAAAAAAAAAAAAAAATAAAGACAGATTTTTTATCTATTTTTATTTACTTTTATTTATGTATTAAGTAAAAGAAGAACACTTCAAAAGATCAGAATTGTTATGAGAAACGAAACATTTTGAACATAGATTGAAGCTATAAAATGTTTTGTTTTCTAAATCTATGTTTTTCCATAAATGATTGAATGACGAAGAAATGCCAGACATTGTTTTATTTACCCAATCTATTATCACAAATGTTGAATTCCTGATTAAAAAGAGTAAATAAAAGAAAACACGTGTCTAAGTGATTTTAAATAAATAAAGTTACAATTGTTTATGAAACTTTTAATTCCATACTTTAGCAAAATGGTTTCAAATGGATAAAAGAACAAAAACCTTTTTTTTTTTTTTTATACTTCTAGCCATTTAACTGGTTTCCCCATATCTGGCCCCTACCTGTTTGAGAGACATAGGTCACCACAGATGTATTATTTGTTAACTGCATATTTCACTAATAGGACTATTATGATATAATGCAACGGAATATATGTCTTTAAGGAAAGTCTATATAAGGTAAGTAAGGCTGCATCAAGGGAAAAAGCGCCTTCGAACATGTGCAACTTGCGCATTCAAATCATTCTGCGCATGCGTCAAATATGATATGGGCCTTTCCAGTCATACATCCCACAGTATCCACTGATTTTATAAGCAGACAGTGAAGGCCCTGATCAGACTGCGCGGATGCGCAGTCTGATCAGGCCTTCGCTGTCTGCATATGGCCGAAGACACGTGTTTGCATGGCGCGGCCCAACGGATAAGTTCCTATTTTTCTAGATATGTTGGTAAGGAAGTTTCCAACGAAGTAATGAATTTGTCATGATGATAAATTTAGAATTGATGCCAAAGATTATGAACATGCTTCATAAGTGTTGTGCAAAGATAAATTGTGTTTTCAGTGAAATTAGTTTCAACTACACCCCAGGTCTTTGGAAACTGCAATGTTTAAATGTACAAATACATTATTCTGTATACAGATAATACAAAGCATCTGGTCCAATAAATAAAAATATAAATCAAATTATAATATGGTCCGGTGACCTAAGACTTCTGGCTCCCAGCTGTATTCTGTCAAATAGAAAATTGAAACCAGAAGTCACAGGTCACCTGACAGGGTTAGATGTACACCTATAATCACACCTGCACGTATAATCTATTTGGTCAACACAAGACTATTCTGAAGTGCATTCTAAGTACATGTATATGATATTTTCTGATTCATTTTAACTCTAGTCCTGCTGAACCCGGATATACCCTGCCTTTGCAAACAGTGTAGATCCACATCAGTCGGCTTCTAAAGAAGCCAACTGATCTGGATCTGCACTGTTTGCCATAAAGTATGCAATATATATAGCAACAACCCGGATCAAGTTACCTGATTGGCTGAAGTAGGCGTTGCATCTTAGTTTATTCAGCAGGACAAGGGTTAAACCAGAATACCAGAAAACATTGATCCGGCTAGCGAGAATGCTTCGTCACCATATGCACGCCCTCCTGTTTGAACACTCATTGAATCATTTGGCATAAGAAACACCCCAGCCGTTACAACAGCCACATGCCACCCCGACCCATCGCTTGGATTATAGGAATATCCAATTGTATCATTATTGTGTTGCAACTTCAAATGTAGACTGCTATTTCTGTGCCCATGGCAGTATGCTGTAAATATATACGTTCCTTCGAATGGTGCTCGAAATATTCCACTTGTGTTACTGTATGCAGAGCCAACATTTTCATAGACGTGGTCAAAGACAAGTGTAGTATATACACTGTGCGTTACGACGTGGGACAGAGCTGCTCTGAAGGAAACTCTTCGATGGAGAGTACCTATACAATACACAAATAAAATGTATTATTGCATAAAAAGCAGTGTCGCACGTTATTAACAGCCGTGCATTAACAGGCGAAAAGCCGTGTATTAAAAAGGCAATTCATGCGCTGTTAATGAACGGCTACGCAACATTCAATTCGATCGTACCAGGGCCACAGATTTGCTGCCGTAACGAGATGTGTACTGCCCGGCCCTAGAACGAGCAGAGTCCGTGGAAAATGAGTTCGCGAGACATCGGTGGAAGGGCGAAACAAAATAGTGCAAGAAATAACGCGAAATGTAGCAAATGTTTTCAGTTTTTATGCAATAACATCGAACATGGTTTTTCAATGCATTAACATTCGCCAGGTCCCTAGGGAGGTGTTGAAAACCGCGGTCTCCGGTCTCGGTTTTCAACACCTCACTCGGGACCTGGCGAATGTTAATGCATGAAAAACCATGTTTGATCCCTATAATGATATGACAAATTGAGCCGGGTCACAGCATTTCCTTCAAGATTGCATGTGCGCCCAGCAAAGATTCAGATCAGACTGCGCGAATGTTTAATAAAACTTATTCAAAAGAACTACAGTCGAATAAAACTAATGCTCTGACATCGAAACACCGTTTCTGGATTTAAAATTATCAATATCTAATGACAGTCTGTACTAAATGACAAACTGGCAGACGTTAATTTTGATACCGTAAATTTTGCACGTCTGGATGTCGATGTCCCTCGTGCAACATTCTCTAGTGTATTTATTTCTCAGTTAATTCGTTTTGCTTGAGCATCTATTCAAGCTAGTTACTTTATATATGAAATAAAATTTTAACTGCTTAACCTCTTAAGCAAGGATATCGGTATCATAAACTACGTAAAACATTTTCTAAGTCTTATCGCCGTCATTCACAATAACTGTCGAAATATTGGTTTGAAACCTCTTCTGCAAGAAGGTACGTCCATTCCAAGGCGGATCTACTGATGCTGACCATTTTCGTTGCATTTATGGCATGTCTGGTTGTCCGCTGTACGGCTGCTCACTTTGCTTCCTGTTTTCATGTTTTTATGCTAGCTTGTTGTGGTGCTAGCATTGTGGTCATCATCTTAGATGTCTGCCCACTTTGTTTTCCGTTTTCCTATGTATGTTCTATATGTATTATTTTACTGTTTGAAGCTGCATCGAGAGATAAGATGCGGTTTCACGCGAGTAAAACTGGTGTAAACCCCTACCAAGCTTTAGATTTGTGTAAAATGTTTACTGGGTAGTACTTATTTCAACTGACCGTTCCAAGGCGGTTCCTTTGTTGCAGTTCTTCGTCAGTGGTTTCGTACGTTTGCTTCTCGTACGTTTGTTCGATTTGTGCTTGTTTTGATATGTCGGTTTCCTCTTCCTCTTAGTGTCTGGGAATGACTGCAGTTTGTGATTGTGGCGCTCCCTGGACTTTTCTCTTACCGTTTTTTTCATATGTTGTGTTTGTTTTATCATTATTTATTCCTGATCTCTCCTGCTTCTGGTGCCTAGGGAAGGCTGTACTTCGTTCTTGCGTCATTTCCTGGGTATCTTTAGTTATATCTTTATGTATGTTTCTCTAGATCCCGACAAAGATGAAGCTTAATTGACGTTTTATTGTAAATACTAAATCCACTCTACGATGTTGCGCAAGAAAGATATAGGTTTGGTCTTATACACTGCATACACATTAGGAAAACTATGTCTCTGTATCTGTTTGACCATAATGTTGTTGTTCATTATCTATCAAAGCGCTGGTTATACAGAAAGTTTTAATTTAGTGAGAATTGCTGTTAAAGACATACCTAAAACGAGACCAAAAAGTGGTACCACTCTCTAATGACTTGCATGTATGTCATGGTGAAATTTTTATTTTGGATAGCCATTTTGCCAGTTTTGGAGAAGAAACTGTCCTTTTGGCTTTCTGCTTGTAGTTTTTTGATTGTAGTGCCATTACTTTAAGTGCGTTTTTCTTTCCATTTTTTGTCTAGGAACGGAAGGTTTTAGGTAATTCAATCACTTCTTGTTCATTGCCTTCCTTTCTATTGATTGCCCCACCCTAGGTGCTATGCAAGCGGGATCAAAGGCATACCATAAAAAGATTATTATGATATCCCACCAGGGGTGATAAAGAGGCCTTCTGAAGGGCCATATGGTATTACCTATAGATCAGATAAATAAGCCAGTAGTAAATTCCCCTGTTGGACTTCTACCTGTACATCGTTTATTGGTAGTATACAACCTTTTGTTGTGACCAGTCTGTCATCAATGATAAGCCAAATGACCAAGACACATCTCATTTTTATGTCTTTAACCCATTGTAAACTGAATGAACTCCCCAACACTATATATTGGAAGATTCTAATTTCAATTTTAGGTAAATCAGGCTATGTAAATTTGATATTCCTAGAGAAAATTGGTTGAACTTTTTGCAAACAGTGAAGACCCTGCGGGGTCTGATCTGGGTCTGTACTGTTTGCCAATTACTCTTTCAGGGGTCTCCCGACTACAATGGGTTAAGTGATCAAATTGAAATACACTTACCTGAAATGTTTGATGTATCATGTTTTAATTCACTCATTTGTCGCATTAGATTGTCTTGCGTTACATTGAGGCTCTTCAAATTCTTGTTTAGCTTATCATTACCACTTGTTATACGTGTTATATTGTGGCTAATGTTCTGCCATAACTGATCTTGAAATAATCTTCTAGCCACAATCGATGCATTTAAATGCTCTAGCACGTTTTGGTTATTCTTCATGGTCGTTTCTAATCGACTGACATTTTTACTTGTTCTGTTGCTATAAGATCTTAGTGTTTGTTCGTTCTGTTTTAGAGTCTTCTCAAAACTGCTCATCTTCAGATCAAAGTTGCTAAGTTGATTTTCTTGTTCTGCTGTTGCATTTTCTAACTTTGTTACAACATTGGACATGTTATTAACTCTCAACTCATTTTGAAGAATTGATGTTTCTAGAGTTTGATACGTATTACTTAATTCTAATTTTGCCAGGGATGCAGTTAAGCCATTAATTATATCGTCAGTTTCAGATTTGTACCTATCAAATTTATTTTGGATGCTGATAAAAGCATTCTCGAGTTGCCCAACCCATGCAGACATGTTTGCAGCCTGTGTTTTCATTTCTTCTACCTCTTTTAACAAACTAAGACGAGACATTTTCTCATCGGCAAGTAAAAGATGCAAATATTGAATATCACTCGTTCTCGATGTATTGGAATTTCCTGATGCCTCATTTAAGATAAATCCAAAACTTCCACTGAAAAGCACAGTGGTGCTACCGATAACAAATAAAACAATACTAAGCATTTTGACAATGCTTTCAGTTGTTCTGTCAGTTTGAGTTTCACACGGTGTATATAATAATCGCTATATGTTCAGGCTATGCCTCTAACACTTTCGCATTTACAACTGAACTAGCATGTAAAACTAATCCAATGCAATCAGCGCACAGTGAATAACTGCAGTAGTCTGTACATCAACAAAGTCTTCTCAAGGTCTCAATTAGAATCAGCGAAAGTCTTATATGTGGTATATTCTGATCAGACCGTGCAGGCCTTTGCTGAATGTACATTATATTAAATATGTTTTAATGTAATCAGGCTACTTATTATTTAGATTACATCAAATCAAAGTTTTCAATTTATCAGTGCATTATGATAAACTTACCGTAGTTATGCCCAAAGTGAACGTTTGTAATAAACTTTTAAACCAATTAAGAAATTTTTTGCAAACAGTGCAGATCCAGATGAGAGTGTTCGTAACGAGCCGTCTAATCAGAAACAATACTGTTTGCCATTTTGCTTTTGATTTTAGACTGAAAACCCTCTTTCCATCATTTGACAGGTCAAAGTTCAATTATAGAATAGTTGATTTCAGGAACTAAGAGTTGAAAGGATTAAGTCCTGAATACAATTTTGTTATTGACGGCTCCAAAGCAATACATCTAGTCCTATTATTCTTTGTTCGTTCTATTTTCGCTGAAGTTATGTTTTGTGCGAAAGTAAATATGGAGGTACACAAGAAAGGCTAAACGACTACCGAAAAGATCTCAAGGCACCGGATACGAGTTGAATCACACAAAACAATATCATAAAACAGTACTTCAAAACAGAAAGAGCAATGAAAACAAACTGCAACAACCCAGCTAGCATTCTACGTAAATCTACATCGGGCCGTCATCGGCCCGTCAGCTACCCTGACGGGCCGATGACGACCCGATGTAGATTTACGTAGATATGCTGACTGGGAAAATACTGCTTGTAAGGGCATACAGTACAGCCGTTTTAGGGGTCTGAAGCTGCTTATATTAGAGCCAGTTCGAATACATTTTGCTAAATATAATTTATCGGATCGCTAAGGGGTTTATCTTATGGTCACATCTTACATATTCTTTCTAATACGATAAAAATATCATAAATGGGATTACCAGAGAGAGAGAGAGAGAGAGAGAGAGAGAGAGAGAGAGAGAGAGAGAGAAAGAGAGGGTCTTGTTCGAACATTCAAAAAAGACGCCAAATACCCAAAGTGTTTAGCTCTTTTGACAGCAACCTGATCTAGCCATCCTCTGTGCTACTAGAGCATCCCTGTTTCTGGGCTTCGATGGTCATAAGTATATTGTAGAATATATTTTCAATGTCACATCAGAGATATATGATGACGTGATTTTTGTCAGCAGTTCCCTTGGGTAAACTTGAATCTAACTCAATTCTCTCTTACTGACAGACGGAGTGTCTTATCCACTTGGCAAGGAACTTCAAACCTTTAAAAAAAGTTTCGAAGCACCGTATTGCGTCAAACTTTGTCGCGACGTCATTGTTGATTAAGCAGTCCAGGAGCTCTGTTTCCATTAAAATGACCAATTCGTTTTCCTGTTTTAGAACATGCCCATTAGCTCTTCTGTACAACAGTACAGAAAGAGTTTTTGCACTAACCCCACGAAACTCGGCGTTATCGACGTCGACATTGGTGTTGACGTCGGCGTCCACAAATGTCAAACGTTTTATGTTGAATTTGTTTTGTTAAGATTTATATCTTTAAGATCCATAAATGGATTTAGTTAATACTTAGTACGTGCGTCGGCCCCGTACTTTACTATTGTATAGTAGGATATATTATATTTTCTGGTAATTTGTGATCATTAAGCCTACTGCGAGAGTTTTGAAAATTTATATGAGGGTCACCGATGAGGCCTAATTGGTCGGAACTAGCTAGACTGGCCCAGAAAACTTAATATTTCAGCTGTTTTCAATTTTGTTACCGTGTTCATTGCTTCCAAGGGCCAATATTTCATAAGATAAAGTGAGCTACCCTATTCTACAATTTCAAAGGCAATGTCTAAATGGGCCTGAAATATTGCTGACAGTACAGTTTTCGCCGTACAGCATAATAGTAAAATAGTAATCAGGGGCAATTTCTTGTGTTAGAAAAAAAAGAACATTTTTATCTTAGCATAATTGCATTTCAAGTGTCAAGTCAATGTATATGTGCAAGTTTCAGATGATTAGGGTAATAGATACTCAAGTTATAAGGCAAACTGTGATTTTGTTTTGCAAGAATTATCGTTACTGATAAAAGTAAAGACTTTAAGCAGCCAGTTGATCTGCGCAGACATACACATTCTACTGTGTTATAATAACCAGAAACAAATAAAATGTTTAATAAGAATTAACTAAACTTTGGCTTAAACATATTTAAATTTGTATAAATAAGTTTATCAAATTTAAATTTGTATAAATAAGTTTATCAAAGGGTGTGTTTTTTTTTCGGGTGATTATAATTGACAAAAAATTGTCTTAAGGATTTTATGCTCCCCGAAGGGAGGGCATATAGTCGCCGCTTTGTCCGTCCGTCACACTTTTGTCCAGAGCATATCGCTTAAAGTATTTAAGGTAATTTAATGAAACTTGATCCACTGATAGAGGACCATGAGGAAAATTGCAGAACAAGATTCATAACCCTGTCACCAGTATTTACGGAGTTACTTCCCTTCATAATTTTTGCAATAAAAAGCTTGTCTGGAGCATATCTCTGAAAGTATAGAAGGGAATTAAATGAAAATTGAAACATTGATAGATGGGCATTAGAGAAAGTGCAGAGTGCAAGAACCGTAACTCTATCACAAGTAATTACAGAGTCATTTCTCTTTCTAATTTTTGCAGTAATAAGCTTGCCCGGAGCAAATAATTATAATTAGTTATAATTAATAAATTAATAATAAGAAGGGATGATTGAATATATATTGATGTGGCATTTGTAATGGAATAAAGTTAGCACGTCCCGGTCTGTGATTGCCATCACACACACATATACGTTGTATGTTGTTTATTCAATAAATAAGGCATAATAGGAAGAAGTAACACTGGACATATCATGGCATGGGGAATGCTTAACTTTCAGTTGCTGTGTACGGAATTGCTGTGATGTGTCATATTCAATCGTTTACTTATATATTCAAGTTTAAATAATAGATAATGTAAGTTTCGTCTAAATGAAATGTAAGAGAACATATACAAAACTGGGATAAAAACAAACATCTTTAGACTTAAACGTATCTGTTTACCGTTAACGCTTTCTGGATTAAATCAGTGAGCGAAAAATTGATAATATATTCTTCTAATTTATCCCAGAAAACAAGAGTTGACATTCCATGCAAAATATCTCCACTGGACAATTTACATAAAATGTCAAAAATAAGAAACACATTTCATAGGTTCATCTACTGAAACGTTTGCCCGGCATTCGAAGCGTTAAATGCTTTATTAGTCACAAAATTCGTGTCTCTTGAAAAATATCGGAAAATGTTTCATTGGTCGCATTAGTTATGTCCCTTGAAAAAACATGGCGGAAAATGTTTCATTAAATTACTTAGCGTTATTAATACGGGTTCGTTGTTGTCAGCGTAGTATTCGCATCTTCAGTTAGCATGTTTAGGATATATAGTGCGAAAAGGGTAACAGCCACCAATATGCCGACTCCAGCACCCACGTATGGAAACTTGTGTGTGACATACATGGAAAAGGTCATGGTTGCTTTTACAATCCATACGCCTGTGATAACGAAAATAAGCCATTCGAAAGCTTTCATCGGCTGTTTGGTGCCCCAAACATTCATGTCTCGTTCGCCAGCAAACAGGAAGAAGGAAAGAAATAGTGCAATAAACACTGATAATGCCATGCCAGTGATGAGCAGTATTTCTGCAGGCGTCAATACTCCTTGTAGCGCATCTTTGATTTCTTCCGTGATGTAAAGTAGTCCCGCTGCTAAACGGCCTTCATTGATGTAGGCCAGTAATTCTGCGCTGAGACTGTCGATTTTGCTGTCTGAGAGGTAGTTCTTAGCTCTAGACCCAGCAGATATGTGTACCTAAAATAGTTAGATAGTTCCTTGTTACATGTATCATAATACAAGAGAATAGTTAGGCAAATTATTACAATACTACTAATAATACTACTGATACTAATAATAAAAAACGTCAGTATTGTTGTTGTTGTTGTTGTTGTTGTTTATGATGGTGATGATGATGATGATGATGATGATGGTGATTTTTTTTTCGTCCGCTATCTTAATATGGAAGAAGCTTGGTAATATCTGATACTTTTCTTCTTCAAACTTATATAGGATAGGGATAGGATATTTGTAATTAACTACGACACAAGATAAAGGTCTGATTACATGAAAAAACAACACAATACAGTAACTCGTCTAAAAGAAGATACAATAAACGAAAAGAGACGGACGAAAGGTTTAGTTTAGTTCTGTTCTGTTCTTTAGGTGAATCAATTCACTTCCAGACCAAACGTGAATCAATACGCCTTCAAAACAAATGACGCCGACTCCATTATATTTGGCGTCTTGTTTAAATGGAGGATGCTGTTTAAGAATGTATTCGTTTAGCTTAAGGGGAATAAAATCACGTTCAGTGAGGCGACACTATCAAACTGTTTTGCCTACCTTTGAAAACGGTCTACTTTAATTTTTTTTTTTGAAGGAAAACAAAACATTTTTGACGGAGTTGTCCCCCAGAAAGTGAATTCATTCTCCTTATAGTTCACAGATGACGTGGAAAACTATTATGGTACAAAGTATGCAACATAAAATCTGGCAAATAGTGTTAGGTATCTTCCCTTTTGCATTTCATTTATTTTCCTAAATTGTTTGTCTGTAACCACAACATATTTCCCTAACTATAACCATAGTGAGTGACGGTGACGGTCATTCGGTCCGGTAAGAAACCCTTGTAAGTTCACTTTTTTTGCATTTGTTTTTGTTCATAACGCAAAAGAATATGCACGGGCGCATCACGTGACCACATTTTGTGAGGCTATTCCAATCATTAAGGACTGTTTTGGTCATTTTTGTGTTTACACAGGGAGAAAAGCTCGTATCTCGTGAAGTTTTATTTGCGCGCTAAACGTACTGTCATGGAGAAAAGTTGTACATTATTATAAACTTACGAGGGTTTCTAACCGGACGGACTATACACTACTACCTTCTGTATGACTGATATAGTCGTGTGTATTTCACTTATGAGGGTTTCTCACCGGACAGACGGTACACTAGTACCTTCTGTATGACTGATATACTAGTGTACTTTTTACTTACTAGGGTTTCTCACTGGACGGATTGTATACTATTACCTTCTGTATGATTTAGTAGTGTACGTTTTACTTACTAGGTTTTCTCACCGGACGGACTGTACATTACTATTGTATGACTGGTAGAGTAGTATACACCACTACCTTCTGTATGACTGATATAGTTGTGTACTTTTTTACTTACGAGGGTTTCTCA
The DNA here is from genome assembly GCA_964016985.1 of Anodontia alba. Lineage (NCBI taxonomy): Eukaryota > Metazoa > Mollusca > Bivalvia > Lucinida > Lucinidae > Anodontia > Anodontia alba. The sequence goes on from OZ024830.1 coordinate 30,704,280, forward strand.
TCGGACGGACTGTACACTACAACCTTCTATATGACTAGTATAGTTCTGTATGTTTTACTTACGAGGGTTTCTCATCGGACGGACTGTACACTACAACCTTCTATATGACTAGTATAGTTCTGTATGTTTTACTTACGAGGGTTTCTCATCGGACGGACTGTACACTACTAAGATTTAGAAGCGTGCTTTTGACAAACGAGAGTTTCTTACCAGAAGGACTGTACACTACTGCCTTCTGTATGACCGATATAGTAGTATGTTTTTACCTACGAGGGTTTCTCACACTATATCCTGATATAGTGTTGTAATGTTTTTTTACTTACGAGGGATTCTCGCCAGACGGACCGTACACAACTACCTTCTGTATAAAGTGGTGTACTTTTTTACTTACGAGGGTTTCTCACCGAACAGACCGAACAGACTGTACACTACTACCTTCTGTATAACTGATACAATAGTATACACTACTACATTCTGTATGACTGATATAGTAGTGTACTTTTCATTCACAAGGGTTTCTTACAGGACGGACTGTACACTACTACCTTCTGTACGTCTGATATTGGAGTATACACTACTGCCTTCTGTATGACTGATATTGTAGTATATTTTTTACTTATGAGGGTTTCTCACCGAACAGACTCTACACTACTACCTTCTTAATGTTTGATACAATAGTATACACTACTACCTTCTGTATGACTGATATAGTAGTATACTACTACCTTCTGTATGACTGATATAGTAGTGTACTTTTCGCTTACAAGGGTTTCTAACCGGACGGAATGTACACCACTACCTTCTGTATGACTGATATAGTAGTGTACTTTTCACTAAAAAGGGTTTCTCACAGGACGGACTGTACACTACTACCTTCTGTATGACTGATATAGTAGTGTGGTTTTTATTTACAAGGGTTTCTCACAGGACGGACTGTACACTACTACCTTCTGTATGACTGATATAGTTGTGTACTTTTCACTAAAAAGGGTTTCTCACAGGACATACTGCACACTACTACCTTCTGTATGACTGATATAGTAATGTGGTTTTTATTTACAAGGGTTTCTCATCGGACGGACTCTACACTACTACCTTCTGTATGTTTGATACAGTAGTATACACTACTACCTTCTGTATGACTGATATAGTAGTGTACTTTTCACTTACAAGGGTTTCTCATCGGACGGACTGTACACTACTACCTTCTGTATGACTGATATAGTAGTGTACTTTTCACTTACAAGGGTTTTTTCTCACAGGCCGGACTGTACACTACTTCCTTCTGTATGACTGATACTGTAGTGTGCTTTTTACTTACAAAGGTTTCTCACCGGACAGACTGTACACTACTACCTTCTGTATGACTGATATAGTAGTGTACTTTTCACTTGCAAAGGTTTTTCACCCATTACGAAAACACGCCTATTTAAATATACTGAAAATTTTACCACCAAAAAAATTAAAATTTTCAGATACAAAATTCTGATAATCTTCATATTTCTGCTCCAAACATAGATTGTGGGTACTCGTTAGAACCGCCTCGGCGAGCCGGTTCTAACGAATACCCACAATCTATGTTTTTGAGCTGAAATAAGAAACATAATGTATGCCCCTGTAAACCCCAGTTTTACTATATAAAAATGGGGTTTAATGGGGACAAAATCATATAGGCGTGTTTTCGTGATGCCGGACGGACTGTTCACTACCACCTTCTGTATGACTGATATAGTAGTATACATTTCTACCTTCTGTATGATTGATATAGTAATGTATATACTTTTTACTTATGAGGCTTTCTCATTGCACGGACTGTACACTACTACCTTCTGTATGACTGATAAAGTATTGTATTTTTTACTTACGAGGATTTCTCACCCGGACGGACTGTACACTACTACCTTCTGTATGACTGATATAGTAATGTACCTTTTACTTAACGAGGGTTTTTCACTATAGATAGCCGAATGAGTTTGTTCAAATAATAGAGCTGAAGGGCACTGACTACATAAACGTGGTAGAATCTTTGCCATATTCACAAGGTAGGCAACTTATGTGACTGTCTGCTTTGTGCACAATAAGCCCCTTTTTAAGAAAAACACGTCTACTCTAAAAGGAAAGAATTTGCCTCCCGTAATTCTTTATTTTAAGGGTAGACCCCTTTTCTGAGCCCCACCTCACCACCACGCCCCCATCCCCCCCCCACCCCACCCCACATGATATTGTATCCACTCCCCTTAAGATATCCGTATATTTGGGATAATTATGTCGTTTGAAATACCTTATTAAGTTCTTGGCTGTAGAAAACAACAACATCATTGCCACAAGCTCCAAGACCCCATAGCTCTCTTATTTTGTCTGCGAAATATTCCATGAGGAGATTCTCTTCCGCCTCTGTAGCATTTCTTGCTGTTGTATTCAGTTCTGGATGCAGTTCGCCACACTCATTGGCACATCTGTATTAAACACAGGGAATTAAATATGAATTACACAAAGATTTCCGATGAATTTAACTGTTGGTAGATCGTGTTAAATCAGCGGAAGCAAACTTGCATTATTGTTGTTTTCTGTTTTCTGTTTTTTTATTTATTTATTTAGTTTTTTTTTCAGAAAATACAGTCGACTCTCGTTATCTCGACTTCGTTTATCTCAAATAACCGCTTATCCCGAAGTAAAAATCTGGTCCCTGCTTTAACATGGAAATCTAACAACAGGTAACAAAATATTGTGGAAAAGAGGAGAAATTGCTCCTCTTTTCCACAATATTTCCAATATATCTCTAACTTCAGGAGTCAAATTACGTATTCATTTATGAAATGTGGCTGTTCGATTTATTTTTTCCTCAATTCTGCAAATCTGATATGTCGAGATACGGATATCTCGAAGTATATCAGAGAGTCCCTTGGACTTCGAGATAACGAGAGTCGACTGTATCACTTGAAGTTTTTTTTTCTACTGACCAGTCCATCAAGGCGGTTTCTCCCCTGTGGCGCTTCTTTATTTGGTGGCTACCTATGTGGCGTTCATTACGAATACACGCCTATTTGAGTATATTGAAACTTTCACCACCAAAAACTGAAAATTTTCAGATAAAAACTCTAATATGTTTCATATTTCCGCTCAAAACAAAGATTGTGGGTACTCGTTAGGACCATCTCGGCGAGGCGGTTCTAACGAGTACCCACAATCTATGTTTTTAAGTAGAAATAAGAAAAATATTGTATACCCCTGTAAACCCCAGTTTTACTATACAAGAGGGCCATGATAGCCCTGTAACGCTCACCTGAGTACCATAGCACTTTGAGAACCTGACCTAGAACTGATCAAGGCAAACATTTTGATCAAAATTCAAAATGATTATATTAACAAGTTAGACAATGTAGCATGTCTAATAGACTGTGAAATAAAGGTCAAGGTCAAATATGGATGACTCAAGAGGCCATGCTAAGATGTATGCATGTACTAAGTATCACTGGCTGTAGGAGCAATAGTTATTGAGAAACTGACCTAAACACAAACACTTCACAAGTACCAAATATCACTCTGTAGGACCAATAATTACTGAGAAACTGACCTAAACGGAAAAACTTAAGAAAGTCACTGGATAGAAAAATATACATCACCTTGAAGTTATCAAGACAAACATTTTGAACAAGATTCATGATGATCTCTTCAAAAATGTGACCTCTAGAGCATCAACAAGGTTTTCCTTTGATTTGGCCAGGTGACCTAGTTTCTGATATCAAGTGACCCAGTTTTAAACTGGACCTAGAAATCATCAAGACGAACATTTTGAACAATATTTATGATGATTATTTGAAAACATGTGACCTCTGGAGTGTTAACAGTTTTCTGCAGATTTGGCCTGGTGACCTAGTTTTTGACCCCAAGTGACCCAATTTCAAGCGACCTAGAACTCATCAAGACAAACATTTTGAGCAAGATTCATAATAATTGCTTCAAAAATGTGACCGCTAGAGTGTTGACAAGGTTTTCTGCTGATTTGGCTTGGTGACCTAGTTTTTGATCCCAAGTGACTCAGTTTCAAATTTGACCTAGAAATCATCAAGACAAACATGTTGAGCAAGATTCATGATGATTGCTTGGAAAATGTGACCACTAAAGTTTTAACAAGGTTTTCCGCTGATTTGGTCAGGTGACCTAGTTTAGGTTTAGGAGAAGAAGCAAAAAATAGATTTTCAAGATGGCTGCCATGGTGGCCATCTTGGATTTCCGATCGGCACGATTTTAGCTATTTTTGATCTACAAGTCACCCCGATGCTTCCTAGCAAGTTTGGAGTCAACTGGCCTTTCGGTTCAGGAGAAGAAGCGAAAAATAGATTTAAAAGATGGCGACCATGGCGGCCATCTTGGATTTCCGATCGGCACGATTTTAACTGTTTTTGATCTACAAGTCACTCCAATGCATCATAGCAAGTTTGGAGTCAATTGGCCTTTCGGTTCAGGAGAAGAAGCGAAAAATAGATTTTCAAGATGGCGGCCATCTTGGATTTCCGATCGGCACGATTTTAGCTATTTTAATCTACAAGTCACCCCGATGCTTCCTACCAAGTATCGAGTCAATTGGCCCAGGGGTGTAGGAGGAGTAGGTTTTCAAAGCAATTGTTGACGCCGCACGCCGCACGACGCACGACGGACATTGACTGACCACTAGAGCTCATCATGAGCACTTCGTTATTAGGTGAGCTAATAAAAGTGGGGTTTAAGGGGGTCAAAATTATATAGGTATGTTTTCGTGATGGTTTTGTCATTATTTGTTCCTCATCTTTCCTTTTTTGGTGCCTCGGGAAGGCAATGCTTCGTGATTGTCACATTTCCTGGTTATCTTCAGTTATATTTTGACATTCCAAGCCCTATCTGCTGGAAAATTAGACGGCAATAGTTTTAATTATCGTTAAAGTCCAACACATTGAAGGTTATTAGAAATACTGGCACCTTTTTCTTTATAAAACAGCTTGCGATACAGTACTCTCTTGCGCATAGATTTGCTAACTCAATTCTTTCGCAGACAAACGTAGTTGAAACGGAGTGGAAATTGTAAGCGCTGATAGTTGAGCATAGCGAAACAATTTCATCCGAAAAAAACAATATAATTTTAATTGATTTGTGAAGAGAACTTGGTTGTAACATACTTATCTAAGTAGACAAACACACCTCCATCACGAAAACATACCTATATAATAGTGACCCCCTTAAACCCCACTCTTATATAGTAAAACTGGGGTTTACAGGGGTATACATTATTTTTCTTATTTCTGCCCAGAAACATAGATTGTGGGTACTCGTTAGAACCGCCTCGACGAGGCGGTTCTAACGAGTACCCACAATCTATGTTTTGAGTGGAAATAAGACAAATAATGTATACCCCTGTAAACCCCAATTTTACTATATAAAAGTGAGGTTTAAGGGGGTCAAAATTATATAGGCAGGTTTTCGTGATGAGGACAAGTGCGGCCAGGAGTTACGATGTCCTAATATTTAGGATAAACCGTATACAGTATAAATGTTTAACTCAAATCATCCAGTGATGTCTGAAACCCGTGTAAAATAGAGAATTTTAAGATGCTGGTGTGAGCCAGGCACGAATGTGTGACTGCCGTGGCAGCCACACATTCAAATAACTCATCTTCCAGAACGCAAAGTCTTTGATAACACAATCAATCAAGAGGAGAGCGGCTTTGAGACTCCCCCAATGATTCTGTCGGTTGTATTATGAACGGTCATAACTGGTTGCAAAATAATATGTCTTATGTTCGTGCGGAAAGGGAGTCATTTGTTGATTATTGTTTTACACCGTACGAACATATAATTATCAAAATACGAAACGTCATAAAGCTTGTTTTCTGCCAACGGATTCACCAAACAAAGCAAAGCTTTATGATGGAATTTATTCATCTTATGATGGAATTTATTCATCTTATGATGAAATTTATTCATCAACTACTCGATCCTTTATAACTTATATGAACATTTACTGTAGGGAACACGAATTAAAAGCGCAAGAATTGTATTTCTAAAGAACGAAGAGATACGATCACGCTGTGACAAAAAAAATCCTGAAATATAAAATTGGTACATCGCGATACAGATTAGGGAAGAGTTAGATAATTCTACTCTTTAAGTGAAATCTTAAAAACAGAAGAGAACACTAAAATATAAGGTCGGAAAAGTAAATAACAACCTCGAGTAATTAAGAACAAAACTTTACCCTTGCCTTGCTGAATAAATTAATATGCCACGCCCACTTCTATTTTTCAGCCAATCAGATTACTTGATCCAGGTTTTTGATAGAAATTCACATATTTAATGACTAACAGTGCAGACCCAGATGAGTTGGCTTCTTCAGAACTACACTGATTGCTAAGAAAGGGCATGTCGTGTATAGCAAGAGAAGGGTTGAACAGACCACGAAAATTGACCACACCGTAATGGTCAGACAACTTGTCCAAACTTTGGAATGACAAGTGCAAAGCCGAGAAAGAGATGTAAGAACGGCAGGTCTGAGCGTACAATATTATATCAAAACTAAGTGACAAAATAGAAAACTTTACAACAGATAGGTACAGTGCACTATTGCATTGTCTCTATCTGTTGTAAAGTTCTCTTTGTAAAAATAATATTGGCCCGCAGGTGTAGGCCGTCACGTGACTGGCGAGTTACCGACACAAACGTCAACATGGCTGAGTAGGCCAGTTTGAGCCTTACTTGGTCGAAACCCCGAAGAAAAGTTTTCTGTAAACCCGGAAATGACCTGTATAAGCTTATATCGTACCGTCAGATCCTGGAACATTTATATTGTATATGTTTGCATACATATAAATGAACAAATATAATATTGTTTAAATCAACTAATTTAACAGAGAGCTTAGAAACTGGAAGCAGTATTTTGAATCACATTGCTCTTAAACCCATTAATACTAAATCTACTCTACTAAATATGTCATAAAACTGGAATAATAACATGCAGACCCTATAGAATAAATGAACGCTACGAAAACATTCCTATTCAAATATATAGAAAATTTCACCTCCAAAAACTGAAAATTTTCTGACAAAAAAAAAACTCTGATATTTTTCATATTACTGCTCAAAACATAGATTGTGGGCACTTGTTAGAACCGCCTCGACGAGGCGGTTCTAACGAGTACCCACAATCTATGTTTTTGAGCAGAAATAAGAAAAAATAATGTATACCTCTGTAAACCACAGTTTTACTATATAAAAGTGGGGTTTAAGGGGGGTCAAAATTATATAGGCATGTTTTCGTGATGAAATAGAGCGCACATGTCAGAAGGTACATATTCTCACGCTGCATCCCATTTATAGCCAGACTCACGCGTCGTACATTAGAATCAATTAAAAGCTTCTGTCTGTAGAACTTACAGGTCGGGGCTTTGAAAATCCGGCATTCTAATTCTGTTTATTAACAGTACTGCAGCTATGTAGCTCTGGCCCTGTCCTGTTTGATCGGTGCACACAGTAGAAGTGTTTGTCTGTACGTTGTATAAGCTTAAATCAACACTTTCCCCTGAAAAAAAAAAAAAAAAAAAAAAAACGAATCAGAATTAATGTTAACCCTGAAAACCACAACTGCAGTTGTTGTTGTTGTTGTTATTTTTATCTTTTTTTTTTCAGAGAAAAACGACTTGACATTTCATGGGGATTATACAGTAAACGAATGTCTAAACAAGGGATGAACTCACTGACAGATGAGTACAAAATGTACTTTATCCACTTTGCAAGGAACGCCAAACATTCATATCGAAAAGTTTTGAACTTATTCTGTCATGTGTATTCGCGACTTCACTGATGGTTAAAAAATTTACGAGTACTACAGAAGCTCTAACCCATTGAAGACTGTAGACCCCTAAAAGAGTAATTGGCAAATAGTGCAGACCCAGATCAGACGCCGCAGAACGTCAAATAGTTGCAAATAGTTCAATCATTTTTTCTCTAGGAATATCTACAATCAGTGAAATCTCATAGCCTGACATACTTAAAATCGAAATTAGAATCTTCTAATATAAAGTATGTGTGTGTGTGTGTATGTGTGTGTGTGTGTGTAGGGGGTGGGGGGGTCATTCAGTCTGCAATGGGCTAATATTTCTGTTAAAATGACCAAGTTCATCCTTTAGTATCTATCTATCAGCTCGTCTATACAAAAGTACAGAAACCGTTACTGCACTACCACCGGCGTCGGCGTTGGCATCAGTGTCGGCATTTGTGTTGGCGTCGAGGTCCACAACTGTTAACGTTTTATATTGAAGTTCTCAAAGATTTTTTTTATCTTAAGCATGCATGGTTGATACACAGTGTCAGGCGGCGGCCGTAAAACGTCTCCCCGTACTTCACTATAGTGTATTTTATATTATCTGACGTTTATTTTATTTGACCCTTTATGATCATTAGGCCCATTCTGGGATTTTTTAAAATTTATATTAGGGTCACTGATGAGGACTTATTTGCCGAAACTAGCTATAATCTGGCCAGTAAACTTGAAGATAATTAAAATGACTGTCACGTCTTATTCGTTTAGTGAAAAATAAGAAAAAAGAACAGAAAAAAAAACAAACATTATTTTTAAATGATGTTTGCTGTATTTACAGTCAGCAGGTTGCCGTTTAAGCTTTGAACTTTGAGTGGCAAACTGCGAAGACCCTGATCAGACACCGTGTTCTGTGGCGTATGAACTGGATCTCTTCACTAAACATTCCTATATAATTTTGACCCCCTTAAACCCCACTTTTATATAGTAAAACTGGGGTTTACAGGGGTATACATTAATTGTCTTATCTCTGTTCAAAAACATTGATTGTAGGTATTCGTAAGGCGGTTCTAACCAGTACCCACAATCTATGTTTTTAGCAGAAATATGAAAACTTACCAGAATTTTTCATCTGAAAGTTTTCATTTTTTGGTGGTAAAATTCTGAATATATTTGAAAAGGCGTGTTTTCGTATTGTAAGGCACAGCTTTTCAGATAAACAATACTGATATGAGCGAGCGCAGGACAAAACCTACAATCAGACCTGTGTGACCAGCATATACTCAGATCAGTCTGTACATCCACCCAGTTCTCAAGGGTTCTCATTTATCCATCTTTGGACAACTCAAAAATTGTACAAGGCATATATGATCAGCGAAGATTCTGATCAGACTGCGCGGATGCGCAGGCTGATCTGAGTCTTCGCTGGTCGCACATGTTTTATAATCGGTTTTGTCATGCGCTGGCCCATATTATTTTTTATTTCTCCATAAAAAACATATGTTGTGGTTGCTCATTAGGGGTGCCTCGCCGAGGTGCTGCAAATGGAATACCTACAAATGTGCTTTTGGAGAAATAAGAAAAAAGAGTATGTGGGTACCCTAATCTGGAGCTATGAATTAAACCGTGTATTGTTATTAACGAAATAACTATACTCCATATTCTGGGGAGATAAATGCCTGAGCAAAAAGTATAGACCCAGATTAGATTAAAATATTTTATTGCAGATAAACAATGGGGTCAGACACAAGTTTTAAACATGACATGGTCTTCTCCCGAGACACAGGTGTAGAATACGGCGTCTGATCAGTCTGCACTGTTTGCCACACGTCCAGCACTATTTAAGACACGTCAACAGAGAGTAAAAAGGGATGTTTCTTTTTTTTTTCCCCAAATTTTAGGTAGATAGGCAGGTAGGTAGGTAGATGCAGTGAAACCGGGGTTAAGCAAACACCTTAAGGAAAGCCAAAAAGTGGTTGCTTAAGACAGGTGCTTGCTTAATACAGGTAAAGTTACACTTATTTGCCTTTGTTAGAATTCTTAAGTACAGGTCATTGTTTAATACTAGCTGCCTTTAAGACAGCGTTGACGATACATAGATAGATAGATAGATAGATAGATATATAGATAGATAGACAGACAGGCAGGCAGGCAGGCAGGCAGGCAGGCAGGCAGACAGACAGACAGACAGACAGACATAGATAGATAGATAGATAGATAGATAGATATATAGATAGATAGATAGATTGTCATACCTTGTGACGCAGAATCTAAAATATAATCCGGATCACAAACATAATTCGTCAAACTTGACGATGCTACCCTTCCACATCTTTCGGGATCATATACTGGGTTAGGAAAGTCGCAGTGAGTCCAGATCTTTTCTGACGTGTTTCTGTCAATTTTGTAAGTATATCCAAGAAAGTCCTGTGCTCTCGACGTGCAAGTATCATATCCCTGCACTGTATGCGTTAACAAACAGATGATCGTACATATGAAAGCTAACACCGACGTCATTTTGGCACCAAGTTATTATATGTTTTATCACAGATTCTTCGTTTCCTTCAGATGTAAGTTTCTAATATTATTCAAACGCCATCGTAGTCACTTTTCATTCTGGCGATGAAGGAGTTGTGCTTTCTTTTCCAGTAGGTATACTGAAATTTAGACAAAGATGACAATGACACATAGACGTATGAAAACAAACATGGGACACAAGGTAAGAAAAATAAAAGTCACAATGAATTACCTTTGGAAACAAAGAACACACGGCATCACGAAAATCGGAGATTCGATTTGATTGAGTCTCTTGCAACACTCTAAGCATATCGTCGAACATGTGCGCCCACTGAAGATTCAGATCATTTGCACAGTCTGGTCAGAATCTTTGTTGGGCCTATTTTGGAAAGCCAGGGTTTCAAGGTTTCTTCATGCGGTCAACGAAGGAAAAATATTTTAAAATGTTGTCACCTGAAAGATTTACCCAGCAAACTAAGCGTAAACACTGCTTACCGCACTGTGAATGTAAGAGGTTCCATTCAGTCCTTTACTTCTAAATACTGCTTCCGCTTTCTTCAACTTGTATACGTTACAAATATTCATAAAACATTTATGCTGCTAGAGAAAAGGTGTCTTCGAGCATGCGCAAAATGCACAGATGCAGATTCATTCCGCGCATGCGCAAAGTTTCATCTCCATTGATACATTCTATAACGTCCAATGATTCTGTTAGCGGACAGCTAAGACCCTGATCAGACTGCGTGGACGCGCAGTCTGATCTGGGACTTCGCTGTCCGCATATGCCCAGAGATACGTTTCCGCATGGTGCGGCTCATTTATTGAAAATGCGAATTTCATAGAAAGAAAATTGAAGGAAATAGCTTGTTTGATCGATTATAGGCATATTGATCTGAACGTTTTTGACTCCTTTCAAATACTCTCAATTATTATGTTAGAAAAAAAAGTTATCCTATCGAAAAATAACTTGGTCTACTTTCAAAGGCTGAATAAGTGGTGAATTATTTTAATTATGTCTCCACCTGTGCAGTATAAAGTTAAGCTTTTCAAAAAAAATCCCTGGATACAAATCGCACAGAATTAAATTTTCACGCGCCATTACGAAAACACGCCTATTCAAATATATAGAAAATTTCATCTCCAAAAAACTGAAAATTTTCAGATAAAAACTCCGATATTTTTCATATTTCTGCTCAAAACATAGATTGTGGGTACTCGTTAGAACCGCCTCGGTGCTCAAAACATAGATTGTGGGTACTCGTTAGAACCGCCTCGCCGAGGCGGTTCTAACGAGTACCCACAATCTATGTTTTGAGCAGAAATAAGAAAAATAATGTATACCCCTGTAAACCCCAGTTTTACTATATAAAAGTGGGGTTTAAGGGGGTCAAAATTATATAGGTATGTTTTCGTGATGCGCGAGCTCGCCCGATCGCATATACTTACTGAATGGTTGTAGGTACTCTTTTATTTAAGTAAAGTTTTTTTGTTTTTTTTTTTGTTTTTTTTTTTTAATTAAAATTTTCGCTCTCTCTCTCTCTCTCTCTCTCTCTCTCTCTCTCTCTCTCTGTGTGTGTGAGAGAGAGAGTCGCTATTGAATTATCATTTGAAAACCTTTGTTGTAAACCATTTTTGTTTTGGTTTCACTAGTCACTAATGTTCTCAATCACGAAAACGCGCTGATATAATTTTGACCCCCTTAAACCCCACTTTTATGTCGTAAAACTGGAGTTTACAGGGGTATACCTTATTTTTCTTATTTCTCGTAAAGGCGGTTCTGACGAGTACCCACAATCTATGGTTTGAACAGAAATATGAAAAATATCAGAATTTTTCATCTGAAAAATTTCATTTTTTGGTGGTAAAATTTTCGGTATATTTGAATAGCCGTGTCTTTGTAATGTGGCGATGACATTTACAGCGCTGTTAACTATTAAGATTCGCAGGACTTGCTGTTTGACTGAACGACTTCTGACAAGATTATGTGTAAGGGGTAGGATACACCACACCATTAAAGGAAATATATACATCTCTATCCTGAAAAATATTTACCCCCCTTATTGCTTATGGGTTAATTTGAGCCCATTTTAAACAGAATATATAAAACTCCCCACAAACTTTAAATTAGAAGAGTCGAATTTCAGTTTTAGGTATGTCAGGTTATGTGATAGTTTAATATTCCTAGAGGAAAAAAAATGGCCTACCTGTTTGCAAACGGTGGAGATCTGCGGCGTCTGATCTGGGTCGGCACTGTTTGCTAATTATTCTTTTAGGACTCTCCAGACTAAAATTGGTTAAACAAAGACAGGAGAGGACTTAGTTCCACCTTAACATAATACAGTCGACTCCCGTTATCTCGAATTCCAAGGGACTCACTGAAACACTTCGAGATATCCGTACTTCGACATATCAGAGTTGAGAGAGTGAGGAAAACAATAAATTGAACTACCACATTTAACAAATGAATATGTAATTTGACTCCTGAAGTTAGAAATATATATATATAATAATGTGGAAAAGAGGAGAAATTGCTCCTGAGGAGCAATTTCTCCTCTTTTCCACATTATTTTGTTACCTGTTGTCATAGTTTCATGTTAAAAAGGGACCAGATTTTCACTTCGAGATAAGCGGTAATTCGAAATAAGCGAGTTCGAGATAACGAGGTTCGACTGTATATGTCATTTCCAATTGGTCTACATGTGATTTGAAAGCTAATTTAGTCCAATGGCACTTTTCTATTGTTCTGCTCATCAAAGGATTTTACCAATTTTCAAGTACTTGTCAAAAGATATTTTAGTGGCTTATTCAAATTTACCTTAAATAATCTAACTTTTAAAGTTTTATAAACATGCGTACAATACATATAATTATCTAGGCCATGGTCATAAACTTAAATGAACTCGTTATAAGATATAGGCTCTTCGAGATAAATTCTATTGTAGCGGTCCTAAATTGCCAAGTTTATTTGTGAAGTCTGTTTCTACTTTGTTTATACATAGAATGTATGTTGTGCCTTTCCCATGAAATTCAAACCAACATTATTGAAGCATTCAATTCAACGTCTCGATACTACTTAATTTTGACCATGATTACTTTGAACAAATGGTTGATACAATTTATCCAAAAGAATTTCATTTTAGTAACACCTCTGATACCGAAGCACCTTTTCTGAATTTAAATTCATAAATATCTAATGATATAATCTCTATTAATACTTATGACAAATGGGACAAATTGGGCTTTTGGATGGCGAAATGCATCATGATACATCATATAGCGTATATATTTCTCAGTTGATTCGGTCGGTTTGCAAGACCATCTAGTCAAGTCAATGAATGACTTTAACAATCGAAACAAAATTTCAACTGCTTGCTTCTTAAGCAAGAGTACTGTTATCATAATAAACATTTTTCTAAGTTCTATCGCCGTTGATCTGAATTAATGTCAAAATATAACTTTGGTTTGAAAACATTTCTGTAAGAAGGTCTATCGGAACTTGAATTTTGTGGTGCCTCGGTCTATCAGTTGTGTAGGGTTTTGTCAAAACTTATGTTTTCAGAAAAACTCAAAGACATTGTCTATCATACAAAATGTGTTTAACATGAATATTCTGCGGCAAACTGCGTATATTGTTGTTAACTCTAATCATGACATTTCTCTTCAGATATTACAAGTAGTTACAGCAATTCATATTCGGAAAAGAATGATCTTTTCGGAATTGTTTATGTTTATTTCATTTTATTAACGTCTTGCAGACTATTTGACGCAACAATTCGTATACTTACCGTATGTTTGATAAGTCACAATTACAAAACATAGCATTTGACCAAACCAATAATTTGTGAGGTAGCATTTGACTGAAGCAACATATTTAACAGTTCGCCTTAACTTGGGGTGAATATTCCCCCTGTCCCCACCCCCTGCAAACTGTATTTGTGCGGGTAATGGTTTACTGTTTTCACGTTGTGGATCCGTCCGTATGTCAGCCCGTCTGTCCGATACGTTTTGGTTTTTGTTCGGGGGTTCTAATAAGCACTGCTTATAGACACTTTGCATTTGAACGAAGCAAAACTCAGGAAAAAAAAAACACTTTTAATAGGTGCAAAACGTTTAGGATTTGATGAATAAAAACAGAATGTAGTTGGTCGATACATCTTTTGGGATTTGGGGTGAATAAAAACAATAAGGATGGGACTAAAACTAACTTTTAATATTTATTTGGATCGAATACTTCGTATTTGATTGGAGCAATGCATTAAACATTTGGCTGTAGCAGAAAACATTTGATGGAATCATTTAGCATTTGGCTGTATAGAGTGGTTGGTTGAAGCAAATGACTAAACGATTACACATAGACTTTGGCTGAAGTTCTATTATGGTAACTGGATACTATGGAAGCCCTCTTCTAACTTCTAACTTCACGACTTCGTACTTGTAACCTCCTACTTGTAGCTTCAAACTTCTTACTTCCGACTTTTAACTTTATAACTTCTTACTTCTAACGTCACGACTTCTTACTTAATGACTTCTTACTTCCGACTTTCCTCCTAACTTCTGACTTCTAAATTCCGACTGATAACTTCCGACTTCTTACTTCCGATTTCTAACTTTTGATGTTTTACTTCTAACTTCCTACTTCTAACTTCTTACTTCCGACTTCTGACTTCCAATTTCTAACTTTCGACATCCTTCTTCAACTATATGGAAGCCGCCATATTGATTGAGAATTGAAGTTAAAGGTTACAGGTACAGAAGTAAGAACTTGGACGTCAAAAGTCATGAAGGTAGAAGTAAGAAGTCATAGAGTAAGAAGTCGTGAAGTCGGAAGTTAGAAGTTGGTAGTTCGAAATAAGAAATCATGAAGTCAGAAGTAATAAGTCATGAAGTTACAAGCCGGAAGTGAGAAGTTAGAAGTCGGAAGTTTAAAGTTAGAAGACGTTTGAAGTTAGAAGTCGGAAGTTAGAAGTAAGAAGTAAGGAAGTCAGAAGTAAGCTGTCGTGAAGTAAGCAGTTGGAAGTTAGAACTCGGAAATTAGAAAATAGAAGTAAATATATGTAAAGTTGGAAGTCGGAAGTAAGAAATTG
Source organism: Anodontia alba (assembly GCA_964016985.1). Taxonomy (NCBI): domain Eukaryota; kingdom Metazoa; phylum Mollusca; class Bivalvia; order Lucinida; family Lucinidae; genus Anodontia; species Anodontia alba. The sequence goes on from OZ024830.1 coordinate 30,719,667, forward strand.
GATGTCGAGAGTTAGAAGTAAGAAGTAAGAAGTGGAAAGTTAGAAGTAAGCAGTCGTGAAATTAGAAGTCTTTCCAGGGCTTCCATAGGATACACTTGGCAGATTTTCCTCATTTTTACAAGAGAGACAACTTTTGCGACTTCCTGCGCTTTCTTGCAGGACGAAACCACTTCCCAAATTGGGGGTTAAATCTAAGGGCAAATTCTTAAAGATTAAGATTAGACCCCTTTCAAGAAAGGAGACGTGAAAAAGTTACCCATTCCCCTAAAAACACTAACTATTAGCAATTTAACCCTAACCATGCTGAATAAATTAAGATGCTACACCTACTTCTAATTTTCAGCCAATCAGATTACTTGATCCAGGCGGTTGATAAAACTCACGTACTTAATGACAAACAGTGTCGATCCAGATTAGTGGCTTCTTAAGAAGCCAACTGATCTGGATCTACATTCAGGGCTGGACCCAGAAGGTCTGAAGACGGGGGGGGGGCATTGACTGCCGAAGGCATGTATCGAGCGGCGTAAGCCGCGAGAGGGAGAGAGTATAAGAGGGGGTTCCCTCATAAGGGGGGTCCGGAAAATTTTTAAAATTGGATTGCCTGAGAGTGCATTTCCATGCTATTTTCAAGTCATTTTCCTTAATCTTGCAGGCTGATTTTTCTTTTCTTTTCTGGCAATTTTACGAAAACTGCTGGGGCAACATACATTTGTGGGATCATTCTCTCCCTCCCGCTGATTCAAGAGGGGCCTTTGTCAGTTTCTGGCGAATGAATGTGCACTGTACTGGTTAATCACTTATGTATACATAAGCCTACCCAGGAAATGCGGTTATGTAAATTGACCGGCTCAAAAATAACCTAAATAGTGTTGACTGGGCCGTAAAACTCCAAAACTAACAAATAAAACCTTCAGCTTTATACAGGTAATTTCAAGCTGCAAAAATAATTCTGGCTAGTTTGATAATCATCCGTGCTAGATATGCAGAGTCCTGGATAACCTGCCCTGTCCCTTCAGCCACCACACTCATACAAATATATATGGATTGGATTGGGTAAAAGTGTGGGGTGCAAATTCCCATGCCCCTCCACCCCCCCCCCCCCCACCTCCCCACACAACCAACCACCGAACGTAAAAAAAAAAAAAAGAGCATTCACTCAACATCCTGTTTAGAGGGCAAAATAAGACAAATGTCATCAATTTGTCGACTGCTGAATTAGCAGAGAGAGTGGTTAGGATTAAAATCTCCTCGAAAACAAATTAACACTTCGAACAGCAAAATAAATCCGTTTCTACTCATACATGTACATTATCTAGATGTATGAGTAGAAACGGTTTTATTTTGCTGTTCGAAGTGTTCTGTTAATTCTTATAAATACATGATTTCACACCTTACATCTTTTTATGTACATTATCTAAATAAAAAGATGTAAGGTGTGAAATCATGTATTTATAAGACAGAAGCCTGTGTATCTGACCATATGCTACCTATCAGCAGGGCAATATTAACAAGTTATTGACAAATCACAGCATGCCATTTAGTAATGGCTTTCATTATCATTTATGAACTCCCTCTTTCCGGAAATCGCTGGTAGCTGGATAGCTTATGCATAAGAGTGTAATTCGAAAAATACCGGGGGGGGGGGGGGGGGGGGGGGGGGGGGAGTGGGGGGGGGGCAAGGTATGACTAGCGGTCACTTCGTGGGGGGGGGGGGCATGTGCCCCTTTTGCCCACCCCTGGATCCGGGCCTGACATTGTTTTCAAAGACAGGGCATAAATTCTAAAAGAGTATACTTACTTTTAGCTAACTTTTTCACGTACATCTCATAAATAATACATAAAATCGCACAAAAATCTTCAAATATGGTAAATTGACATACTACTGTGAAACAATTTTAAGGGCAATGGATCCACTGGGTAGATTTTCCGCCATTTTGTGACTTCCTGTTTTTTCTTGCACACAAAATCCCTTCTGTAAAGGATTGCACACAAAATCCCTTCTGTAAAGGGATCTACTCTAAACGGAAAGACGCTGGGGAGTGAAATCTTTCTTGTTAGAATAGACTCAATTTCAGAAGGGAAGCAAAAGCATTTTGACAGAGCTGTCTCCTCCCCCACCCCCACCCGCAACCCCTCACCCCTATGTGCATCCATTCTCCCTGTTACTACATTTACTTATGCACTTTTGAAACTGAAACAATAATAATAAATAAAAACAAAAATATGTGTTCCTTGATTTACAAATATAACACAATGACTACAATGTTTTACATCAATTCCTTCTTGGCAAACAATAGCTGCCGTATTTACCCTTAGTATTCGGACGGCCAGGCCTGAGCAAACTGTGTAGACCCAGATCAGACGCCGCGTTCTGCGGCGTCTGATCAAGGTCTACACTGTTTGCCACTCATCCAGCTATTTTATGTTGATCATAAGGTAAAATAGACCTGGTCAAAGATAAGTATAAATAATGCAAGGAGTTGGGTGTTCGAATATTTAGGGTTAATACAATATTACATATTTAGAAAAATCAATATAAGTGAACAGAGAGACAAAATTGAACATTCTTGCATAAAGATGAGTTTGACAGCAAGTTTACATTGGTATGGAACGTGAAAAAAATGAGCTTACGCTCTTTGCGAACAGCGAAATTCGTCTTTGTAATCTACTCTGTCCGTCATATGTTCTACAGTATTCAGTGAGGCCGATCTTTGTCTGTCTTTGTTGCCCCTATATGGTATTAGAGCCATTTTCTTGCGCAGAATATCATGTAACTGCGATACGAAATTTTCAATGATTTTACAACAGTACTGATAACAGGGAAATTTATTATCAACAAAGAGCTAATACAGGGTACGATGCATTCCAGGACAAAAAGGTCCTTATAGCGTGTGTGAACAGCAAAAGCCCAGATAAGCCTGCGAAACAGCGCTGTCTGGTCTGTGTTCCTTCTGTTTATTCATAGATTGTACAGTATCCAGTTCTCCTTGTTTCTTGTTCACGGACAATGAAGGCCCAGATCAGCCTGTGCATATGCGCAGTCTGATCAGGGTCTATTTGATAACGAACCTTTTTTAAGACTGGACTATCACGTCACTTACGTTAACATGTCTGTGTAATATGTACCGATATATTGCCCCATAATATATAGTGAAAGCAGGGACATGTAGGGCCTACTTTATTAAGGAGATTTTCGCAATTTTGCAGCAGTTTTAAACCAGTTTATCAATTTGGTACTTCTAGCAAGCTTTTCATTACTGCATTGATCTGTATTGATGTGCTTAATAACAAAGTCTTCATAATATATCATATGGTAAAAATGTAATGGCTTAAATTGTTCTAGATACGAGGGTACTCAGATACATGTATATGTTTTATTATTTTATCCATAAAAACATATATCGTTGGGACTCATTAGAGGCGCCTCCCCAGACAGCTTATAATGATTTCACCAGTTACGTCCACGAGATGAACGATTCTGTATGAACAAGTATTCGAGTTGATATTATGAGAAATCAGGGACTAAAAAGAGATAGAAAATAATGTTCGGAAACCACGAATAATAACAAAACAGAAACGACTGGATCCAGTCTACTATAAATGCATTTATATTGTACTTCTATAAAATTTGCCGAACGAAATGGTAGTATATAAACCGCATCAGCCTTCTCATCAGGATCTATACTTGTTTGTCATTTTGTTCTTGATTTAGGAATTGTCACCCCTTTGGCAGCCATCACGAAAACATACCTATATAATTCTGACCCCCTTTAACCCCTCTTTTATACAGTAAAACTGGGGTTTACAGGGGTATACATTAATTTTCTTATTTCTGCTCAGAACCATAGATTGTGGGTACTCGTTAGAACCGCCTCGGCGAGGCGGTTCTAACGAATACCTACAATCTATGTCTCGAGTAGAAATATAAAAAATATCAGTGTTTTTATCTGAAAATTTTCAGTTTTTGGTGGTGAAATTTTCCATATATTTGAATAGGCGTGTTTTCGTAATGGTCACCCCTTTTGGCAGCAATGGATGTGTCCAAATGCAGAGATAGAAGAGTCCTATTTCAGAAACTCAGGGTTGAAAGCAATAAATAAAAACATCAACTATCATTGGAATATTTATTTGTATTCAGTGTTTCAGGAATATGTAGTCTGTCACGGTCCCCTGGGACCCTTGGATGCATTCTGTAAAGCAAAGCGTGTGTGAACATTATCGAACTTTTGCACAAACTATCTTGAGCTGCCTTTTGGCACAACTAGAATGGCGGTGAGTGAAAATAAAATTTATATGTGAATGTTTTGCTTTATTGAATGCAGCTCTGTATTTTAGAGTAACTTGAACTGTTAAACTGCAAGGTATTTTGCAACACGAAAACACACCTATATAACTCTGACCCCCTTAACCCCACTTTTGTATAGTAAAACTGGGGTTTACAGGGGTATACATTATTTTACTTATTTCTGCTCAAAAACATAGGTCGTTGGTACTCGTTAGAACCGCCTCAATCTATGTTTTGAGCAGAAATATGAAAAACATCAGAGATTTTTATCTGAAAATTTTCAGTTTTTGGAGGTGAAATTTTCTATATATTTGAACAGGTGTGTTTTCGTAATGGATTGCTTTTATTATAATTATGTCTTGAGTTGTCAAATAAATCTAGGCCTTGTTCTTTTCCATTCTACAGTAATGTCACTAGTAATTGGACAGCGTCCAATAAAAAAAATCTTTATCATATGCGGGCCGGGCTTCATAGCACAGTCGGCAGCGTGTCTGACTGCAGATCGAGGACTCCCAAGTTCGAATTTCGGCTAAGCCACATAATCTTAGTGAAGACTGATCTTGAAATTATTTCTACGGTCATTCTCCTGATTCCAGAAAGTAAGCGGCATAAGTACCAGGCTTACTGTTTTGTAGAAACGTTCTTGGGTAAGAATTGTAGAGGAGGGTAAGCGTCAATGTCTCAGAGAGATTTCAAACTTGAGATACTGTAATCAGATGACGGTTTTACAGTTTTTGAAGTTCCGTAGAATTGTAGTTGAAGTGTACCGCCCTTCTTGACCTCAATGATTGTCATAACCCTAACATAAAGCAAAATGAGCAGTGGTTGAAGGCTAACTTCGGTACAAGAAACATGGCACAGAGTAATAACAATAAGTAATGCTATAGCTTAAAACTACTTAACCTATTTTGCTAAAATTACTATATCAACTTGTCAGTTGATTCTTATCAAATCTGCACCAGTTGCTTGTTATTAATTCATTTATCATATTAAATATCTATCACATATAGCTTGATTAATTTGCCTGCCTTTTTTTCTAGCGTTTCATGATAGACAGGGCAGGTGTCGAGCATCTTGGTTATGTTGAGTGTCCCTCCCACTGGTCTCTCCGACCTGTGTGTCTACCAAGCCAGTCCAGTTTATTATACAATTATTGACTATTGAGGTATTGGATATGACGTGATATCTATCAGAGAATACCAATATTGACAGAGGCGATAGCCAAAGTCAATATTCGAATTCAGTGGTGGATACCAACGTCATATCCAATACCTTAAAAGTCAATAATTGTATAGTATATGGTTTGTCTTTTCTCTTGATAACTGTGGCAATAACAGTCAACACCAGACCCCAATAATATAACAAGAGGCCCAATGAGCCTAAACCTTCACCTGAGAAACTTAAACAACTCACAGACTTGACTACTAAACATGCTAATGGAATCCTTTAATTGCCCCTGATAATTTATGCTACCCACCAAGGTAATTCAACTAACTAATATCTCCCTTTTTCAACTGGATGCGTCTTACCATAAAGAACAAAAATATATATAGTTTAGGGATGGGGATCTGAACTGTTTCTGAGATATAAAGCCTTTTATGAAGTGAAGGAGGTGGGGCATATCCCCGGGGAGCATAAAGTCTGTGTAACTGCATGCGTCTTATCATAAGGAACAACATTATATATGGTTTAGTGGTGGGGTTCTGAACGGTTTCTGAGATATTATGCCTTACATGAACTGGAGGGGCTGGGGCATAGTGTCTGGAGACCACAGGTTGGTGTCAATGGATGTGTCTTATGGAACAAGAATATATATGGTTTAGGGTGGGGATCTGAACGATATCCGAGATATTAGGTCTTTATGAAGTGAAGGGGTGGAGTATGACTCTGCTTTACCCTCCTCCTCCCCCCCCCCCCCCCAACACACACACCCCGGGCATGGCCAAATTGGACTCCAGGGACATGATGGACAGGATTTATGTAGGGGACCTCTAGACGTTGCTACATACTAAGTATGTTACCTCTGGACCTAATGGTTTCAGAGAAGAAGATTTTGAAGGGGTTTTTAGCTATGTAGCTCTATATAAACAAATGACCCCCTGGGGTATGGTCAGTTTGAATCCCAGGGGCTTGATTGGCAGGATTTATGTAGGGGACCAATAAATACTGCTACATGCTGAATACTTTAGCTCTGGTCCTCATGGTTTCAGAGAAAAAGTTATTTGAAGGTTCATTAGCTATATAGCTCTATATAAACAAATGACCCCCTGGTGTGTGGTCAGTTTGGACCCCAGGGGCTTGATTGGCAGGAAGTATGTAGGAGATCACTAAACATTGCTACATAAAGCCGTATAAGCCGTGGGCCTCATGGTTTCAGAGAAGAAGATTATTGAAGTTGTTCCCTTTATAAGTCTATGGGAGCTAATGCGCCCAGGAACGTGGCCAATTTGGACCCGAGGGGCATGGTTGACAGGATTTTTGTAGGAAACCACTAAACATAGCTACATACTAAATATCTTACCTCTGGACATCATCTTTTCACAGAAGATTTTTGAAGGTTCTTTAGCTATAGAGTGTTATGTAAACATGACCCTCTGGGGTGAGCGGTTTGGACCCCAGGGTCTTGATCGGCAGGATTTATGTAGGGGACAGCTAAACATTGCTACAGACTAAATATGTAAGCCGTGGGCCTCATGGTTTCAGAAAAGATTTTTGAAGTGTTTCCCATTATAAGTCTAGGGAGCTAATGAGTCCCTGGGCGCAGCCAGTTTGGATCCCAGGGCATGGCTGGCAGGATTTATGTAGGGGACCACTAAACATTGCTACATACTAAATATGTAAGCCGTGGGCCTCATGGTTTCAGAGAAGAAATTTTTTAAAGTTTTTCCCATTATTAGTCTATGGGAGCTAATAAACCCATGGGTGTGGCCAATTTGGACCCTAGGGGCATGACAGGATTTATGTAGGGGACCACTTAATATTGCTACGTACTAAATATCTAAGCTCTGGGCCTTATGGCTTCTGAGAAGATTTTTGAAGTTTTTGCCATCTTAAGTCTATGGGAGATAATGAGCATCGGGACGTGGCCAATTTGGACCCCAGGGGTATGATTGGAGGATTTATGTAGGAGACCACTTAATGTTGCTACATACTAAATATCTAACCTCTGGGCCTTATGGTTTCAGAAAAGAAGATTTTTTAATTTTTTTTCCCCATTATAAGTCTATGGTAGCTAATGAGCCCCGCGGCGTGGCCAATTTGGAGCCTAGGGGCATGGTTGGCAGGATTTATGTAGGTGACCGTTTAACGTTGCTACGTACTAAATATCTAAGCTCTCGGTCTTATGGTTTCAGCTAAGAAGATTTTTGCAGGTTTTTTTTCCATTATAAGTCTATGGGAGTTAATGAGCTCCGGGGCGTGGCCAATTTGGACCCTAGGGGCATGATTGGCAGGATTTATGTAGGTGACCACTTAACATTGCTACATACTAAATATCTAAGCTCTGGGTATTATGGTTTAAGAGAAGATTTTTGAAGGTTTTTTTTCCATTGTAAGTCTATGGGAGCTAAGTAACCCCGGGGCGTGGCCAATTTGGACCCCAGGGACATGATAAGCAGGATTTATGTAGGAGACAACTAAACGTTGCTTCATACTAAATATCTAAGCTTTCAGAAAAGATTTTTGAAGTTTTTCCCAATATAAGTCTATGGGAGCTAATGAGCCCCGGGGCGTGACTAATTTGGACTCCAGGGGCATGATTGGCAGGATTTATGTAGGTGACCACGTAACGTTGCTACATACTAAATATCTAAGCTCTGGGTATTATGGTTTAAGAGAAGATTTTTGAAGGTTTTTTTTCCATTGTAAGTCTATGGGAGCTAATTAACCCCGGGGCGTGGCCAATTTGGACCCCAGGGACATGATAAGCAGGATTTATGTAGGAGACAACTAAACGTTGCTTCATACTAAATATCTAAGCTTTCAGAAAAGATTTTTGAAGTTTTTCCCAATATAAGTCTATGGGAGCTAATGAGCCCCGGGCGTGACTAATTTGGACTCCAGGGGCATGATTGGCAGGATTTATGTAGGTGACCACGTAACGTTGCTACATACTAAATATATAAGCTCTGGATCTCATGGTTTCAGAGAAGAAGATTTTTTAAGTTTTCCCATTATAAGTCTATGAGAGCTATATATTGGCATGGCGGCCATCTTGATTTACGGACTGTGACCATTTATATAAATTTTCAATCCCCCTTTAACACAAAGCTCCACATGAAGTTGAAGAAATTTGGCCCAGGGGTTTCAGAGGATAAGTCGTTCAAAGGTGTGAACGGACGGATAGACGGACGGAGAGTGATCATAATAGCTCATCCTGAGCCTCGGCTCAGGTGAGCTAAAAAGCACGCGTAGACGTCGGTCCCTTTTCAGAAGGCGCGCAGCCTGGTCAGTCTTCGCTGATCGCATGTGCCTTCAACAGTCTCCAGGTTATCCAAAGATGGGTAAACGATAAACAAAAACTAAACAAAAAAAAAAAAAAAAAAAAAAAAAAAACAATAACAAAAAAACAGTCATCTGCGCTGTAGTTGTGATCGGAACTTTAATCCTTCATCTTTAAAATTTCTTTTGACTAACTCTTATGACCTCTATATGTACCCTGATGCTTTAAGAACTTGTTGCAAGACCTTATGCACTGACAAACACACAAAACTCGTACAACTTCTAGACAGCATGGTTTTGTTAAAAACTGAGTCTTATGGTAATGATTTAGATCCAGCTGTCATCCCATGACCCTTAACCCTCTTGTGAGTATTATTTGATTAGGGGTTTTGTTTATACATGTAAAGGAAGTAGAAAAAAGGAGTGGAAGTTCAAAAGATAACAATAACATCTTATTATTGTCGTTGACATTTGCTATTTATTGCCAGTCTATTCAAAACATCATTTATGATTTTTAAGTACTGCCACTACCCAAAATATTTAAATATAATAATCCCTTCCATAGTATTCATAAGCAACTGTTTAACCTTTCACCCCTGAGTTTCTGAAACAGACTCTTCCATCGCTGCATTTGGACACATCCATTGTTGCCAATAGGGTGACAGTTGTAAATCAAGAATAGAATGGAAAACAGTGTAGATCCTGAAGAGACTGCTCGTTATGAACCGTCTCATCTGGATCTACAGTTTGCAAAAGTATTTTCTTTGTCGACAGGGCTGAAAAAATTATAAACACTGGATACACTTGGTTGATTTTTCGGCCCATTACGAAAACAACCCTATTCAAATATACTGAAAATTTTACCACCAAAAAATAAAAATTTTCAGATAAAAAAATCTGATATTCTTATATTTCTGCTCAAAGCATAGATTGTGAGTACTCGTTAGAACCGCCTCACCGAGGCGGTTCTAAGGTGTACCCACAATCTATGTTTTTGAGGAGATATAAGAAAAATAATGAATACCCTGCAAATCCCAGTTTTACCATATAAAAGTGGGGTTTAAGGGGGTCAAAATTATTAGGCATGTTTTTGTGATGATTTTGCACTAGACAACTTTTATGACTGTCTGTTTGCTCTTCTGCACACCATGCCCCTTCTGAAAATGGGTATACTCTAAAACAAAAGAATTTGCTCCCACAGGGAGCAAATTCTTGCCTTTTGAAGTAGACCCCTTTTCCAGAAGGGAGGCAAAACAGTCTGATAGAGTTACCTTCCATGAAAATGTATCAATTCTTTTTATGATGTTGTTATATTGCTAGTTTTTGGATATTTGAAATAAGGTATTTATTTCACTGTGAATCATAATCTGAAATACACAGCAAATGGTGCTGAAAAGCAAACTTTAAGTTATGCAATGTTGATTTGATTTAGTATGTGGATCATCTCACATTGTTGCAGAAATGAAATGAAACAGCTTTCAGTTCTATTTGAAAATGATTCGTTGTTTTTGTCTTGCCTTTTTGGTTAAAAGGCGAAATGTGACTATGGTGTTGCCATTAGCAACAGTGTCCGGAGAAAGTCTGAATTTGTCTCCTAGGTATAATTATGAAGATTTTAGAGGGATTCACTTCAAATCTGTGTATAGCCTCCCTATACTTTGGGCATCTGGGTAACATTTTCAGCACCCTTAGCCAAAAGGTCAATGTTTCATTCCTTAAAAACGTAAGAAAGAGATTAGCATTCTTTTTCGAGCTGGCTGTTGGAGTAAGTTACACCAATCATTGTGTAAAGCATAATTTATTTGGCAAGAGTTTCAGTACCTTTGATCAAGGTCAAGGTCACAGGTCAAATTTGATAAATGCATGAGGAAACTAGAATTTGTTGCTAGATGAAAACAGATGCCTGCTTTTTACAGTTAGTCAGGGTTAATAAGCTTGCAGATTCAGCTTAGCATTAGTGAAAAGGATAAAAAGTATTTACAATGTTCAAAGGGCCTTCCGCATCTTGTAACATGGTCCTTAACATTTGTGTAAACTTACATGAACTATCTCAAAAGGTTTTCCAGTTAAAGAGTGGACACGAGTACAGGCTGTCCATCACTTTTTGAAAGAAAATTAGGGCTAAGTTTAGGGATAAAAATAAGATTTTTTAGGACTAATTTAGGGCTAAAATTAGGAATTTTGTAAAGAAAATATGGCATGTGGAGACATTCAAATGGTCTTACCTTTGCATACAGCTCAGCAAAGATCAGATGCAATTTTCTGTTTCATCATGAGCTCTTATTTCCCATTTTATGTATGCATTTATTTTTTACTAGATACCATGTTGCATCAGAAACCAAGTGGATTTGTGATCTGCCACAGATTATGACATTGAGCTTTTAAGTTTAAAGAAGCATTTCAGAGCATAAAATAATAAGTCATCTTTCAAATTAGCAAACTTTTATGATTTCAAGCACCTCAAACATGTTAAAGTGTCTTGATTTGTTAAAGGGCATGGCACAGCTAAAATTTTGGCACCAGAAAATGAATATATTTATACGTTCTATGGCTAAAATATGACAGAATTCCTTGTAATTTAAAGGAAGGACCTCCTGTCAATCGTGATAGGTTTGTTTTAAGGTAATCACATTGCTAAAAAACGTACCTTGTGACAAATGGTGGGATCTAAAAAATTCAAGAAAACCTTAATCACCATTATTTGTTTTCTGGTTGAACACATATGAAGTTTTAGAAACTGAATCCAAAATTTGGCCAAATATCTACAGACAAGACAAACTGATATATCCTGTAAATAAACCTATTAAAGCATACATACCCTGTACTGATCAAGATTTTCAGGTGAAAAGAAATAAAAATAGTAATAGCATAAAAAACACAAATAATTTTTCAGTCTGATTAAATTTTTGGAGAGAGCTTGGGTGATTTTGTTATGCAATAATGGTTCATTTGGCTTTGACAAAGACATATTATGGTCAAAATAACACTATCCTTTTTCACCAAAAGAGAATAGTTTTGAGTAATTTTTCATATACATGTGTTGAAACACTTCTATACTTGCAACAATATTGTATCTTTGAATTCTGCAAGTTTTTTTGAATAACTTTACATGTCTGTGGACAAGACATATTTTATAAAGGACAATTAAGTCTTATTTAAGGAACATACAACAGTCATTTCAGTAAGTTATTTATAAGAATAACTTAACTACTGCCTTATAATGCTAAAACATGTTCATATTCGTTGAATTATTCGTGGTTTTAGAAATTTAGGGTGTCTACAGACAAGGCAAGTTTTGTGTGTATTGAACAAAATACCAAACTTGAAAAACTTGAGTGCTTCAAACACTAAACTCTTTAACTAAGAAAAATTAAAACTTGTAACTGAAGGTAAAGGGGCTTGTTTATGGGCTAGGCAACATCCCTTACTTTGTATCCCTTATCTAAACTAAAGAGAACAGAATGGTTAAGTAACAGAACTTCAATATTCAAGTTCTCCAAATATTGGTATGTATGGTGAGAGCATCTTCATACAACTGTATTATCCATATATTTATTTATCCTCTATTTAAAATAAAAATGCCTCCTAAGACAGCTGGAAAATGCCTTACCAAACCTCCTGTTTACTACTTCTTTTCAACCTGCACTGACAAAATATTGAGCTGCATAATGATACAACCTACTAAATAACATGTGCTCAAAGGGAAGATTCAGAACAGTATCTACATCTTCCCAGTTTAATCAGTGTTCAATGTGAGCATGTGAATGATCTTAAATGGATTCTTAACTACAATCCAAAAAGCTGATCAGACTAAGCAAGCATTACTATAATGTTGATCCGAGTCCTAGATGGAAACATGTCACTTTGTCATTGCTTGTCTTACTGTTGATCAATTTTATTGTTCCACTGATTTGAAGTTTCGTAATATTTTTAATATTTATTGGGACACATGAACATTGTAGTCATTATGAAATGAGTCCAAAAGATGTGAATGGGTTTTGACATTATATATCTGTGTTTTCATAACTGAGTAAATGGACATATTGGGCAACATTTCTGTCTGTATTGTGAATTGAAATTTTTACTGATGAAATCGCTGTACATATTATTCTGTGGCCAATTCATGCAGTTTACCCCTCAAAATTCTCACATTTTTGTATTTATGCGCTCATATATATTTTGTTAAACTTAGTTGCCATTCATATAGTATTACATGTATGTAAACTACATTGTAGGTCCTTATGACCACACCTATCCTATGCATAAACACCACTTGTATCTGGACACATGGATCCACTGGTCAACTGCCTTTCACTGCCAGCTCTGAATAAGAACTGTAAACTACACATTTAGTATGAAAACATTTTCAAAATTGCAAGAAACATAAAAAAAAATAGGAATTGGAGTGGAAAATTAGGGCTTTTTTAGGAATTCCCTTTAGATTTTTCACTTGTTTAGGAATTTTAGCAAAACTGAAAAAATTAAGATTTTTTAGGAATTTTAGGGCCACTGGACAGCCTGCGAGTATAAGACGGAAAATAGTATTATTTACAATGTTCAACGAGCTATAACTCCAACACTAGGTATACAAGATTTCTGCACGTTGTCTTCTAGAACTGTACATTTGTGTAAAGTTTCATGAAATATCTCAAATGGTTTTCAAGATACAGAGTGGGCACAAGTATATGATGGAAATCAAGATGGAAACCAGGGTTATGGTTCTTGAGTTCTGCACGCCGTTTCATGGTGCTATATATTTGTGTAAAGTTTCATGAAAATATCCCCAACACTTTTCAAGTTACAGACTGGACATGAGTATATGACAGAAATCACTATTTACAATGTTCAATGGACAACAACTCTGAAAGTAGGAAAACCAGAGTTGTGGTTCTTGTGTTCTGCATGTCATCTGATGACGATATATTTCTGTAAAGTTTCATAAACATGTCTCAAACTGTTTTCAAGTAACAGAACAGACACAATTTTGTGACGGACTGTGGGAAAAACAATGTGTCCGAGACATAAAAACTAAAAAATTTTCTTTTAAATGGCACTTTTGAAGCTATTACAGGAAATTAACTCCAAATCATGTGCATAGCTTCCCTGTATTTGGGGCAGTATTCAATACTGACCTTAGGGTACAGGTGATTATAGTTCTGTTGGTGGTGGTGAAAGAGGGTAAGCGAGCTGTTCAAGGGGATGGACCTGGCAAAAAATACACTTGTTAAGAATGTGGTCATGAAGGTGGTCATGAAGCATATTAAATTATTGCATAAAAAGCAGTGTCGCACATAATTAACAGCCGTGCATTAACTGGCGAAAAGCCGTATTAACATGGCAATTCACATGCTGTTAATGCACAGCTACGCAACTTTCAATATGATCGTATTGGAGCCACAGATTTGCTGCCGTTACGAGATGTGTACTGCCTGGCCCTAGAACGAGCATAGTCCGTGCAAATTGCATTCGCGAGACATCGGTGAAAAGGCGAAACAAAATAGTGCAAGAAATAATGCGAAAAGAAGCAAATGTTTTCAGTTTTTATGCAATAATAGCGATCTAACATGGTTTTCAAAGTATTAACATTCGCCAGGACCCTAGGGAGGTGTTGAAAACCGCGGCCTTCGGCCTCGGTTTACAACACCTCCCTCGGGACCTGGCGAATGTTAATGCATGAAAATCCATGTTTGATCCCTATACATATATAAAATGATATAAACACAAAAACAAGTTTTCACTGAAAGTGTTGTCCTATGAACAGACACAGAGCCATGGATGATGTGAGGACTGGGTTGATGTGAGGACTGGGTTGATGTGAGGACTGGGTTGAGAGATCTAAAATAAAACTTTTAAGAACATGGTCATGTAGTACATGAAATTGAATAGCATCATGGAAACATACCTATATAATTTTGACCCCCTTAAACTCCCTTTTATATAGTAAAGCTGGGGTTTACAGGGGTACACCTTATTTTTCTTATTTCTGCTCAAAAACATAGATTGTGGGTACTTGTTTGAATTGCTTCGCCAAGGTGGTTCTAACGAGTACCCACAATCTATGTTTTAAGCAGAAATATGAAAAAATATAAGAATTTTTATCTGAAAATTTTCAGTTTTTAGAGGTGAAATTTTTCTACATATTTGAATAGGCGTGTTTTTGTAATGGGTTGAAAAGTTTTCACTAAAATGTTTGATCTTGGTTAGTTCAGCATGCTTGTACAGTGATATGCAATGTCATGTCATCTATTAGCCAGCCTTCAAAAAGCAAAATAGCATTGCCAGTTATAGTGAGTACCTGTCTAACATTTGCCTTTTCACGTATTTTTCATTTGTTTGTTTGAGGATACACAAACAATAAATTCCCTGTATAACAATGCACATTAAGAAAAAACTTTTATTGGTTTGGGATTAATAGTATGAACAATGCAGACTCATATTATGGGAAATACCCCAAAACGGCAAAAGTTCAATATCAGATGTTTTGTTTTATATACAATTCAATATGTATTGATGAAGTAGTTATTAAATAATTTCTTTATGATAAACTTGCACAATATACTGCAAAGTGAATTATCACCTAACATTTTTCTTTCACAAAACACTAGCTTTGACTAAGCAGGTATAACAAATATAATCACAACATAGAGATATTTGATAAAGAATTTTATTTTCACAAAAACAGTCTACATACTGGTAGAAAATAAAGGGCCCAGTTGTTCAAAGCGTCGTTAGCTTAATGAGCTCGTTAAGGGTCATTTCGTTAATTGTTTTAGCCGATTCAGTATACAATATTCTGATATTTTTTGCTGAAAAAACTGCAAAAGCTACTCACATTTTTTCAGCAAAAAATTTCAGCATATTTGTGTATCACTCGATGTAAATTTTAACTAATCCTTAACTGACGACATCGTTAGCTTTGAACAACTGGGCCCAGCTGTTTAGCACTTAAAGTACAATCCAGAGATCAATTCTGAAAAAAAAAATATATATATATATATAAAGTACATATGACTACCCAGCACCTGATCAACCTAAACAGCCAAGCTGTCAGATCAGGGCCTACCATCTTTACCCAAAGTATTTGGACAGATAGGTTTGAGCAAGCAGTGTAGATCAGATCAGACACTGCAAAGCAAATGAGGCATTTGTTCAGGATCTACATTGTTGTTGTTTGTCCAGCTTTTAGGTACATCAACAGGTAGTAAAAAGGATTTACAATATTCGAATTTTTTGACAAGTTTGTTAACCCTTGTCATGCTGAATAAATTCTGATGCCATGCCCACTTCCAATTTTCAGCCAGTTAGATACTTGATCAAGGTTGTTGATATAAATTCACATACTGAATGACAAACAGTGCAGATGCAGAAAAGTTGGCTTCTTCAGACCTGAATCTATAGTTTGTAAAGGCAGGGCATATACAGCTTCAGCAGGACTAGGACTGAGATACATACAACCAAATCCTAAACCGTCGGACTTCATGTTTATGGATACAATTTAGATACACATGTATTGTAACTTTAGTATAATCTGAAAATAAAACAAAATTTAAGAAGTATTATATTTAATACCTTTTATCATATGACGATGCTGTTATTTAGTGGTGTAATGTCATTACATGAAAACTGTACGACTATGTTTCATAACACTTTGGCGGGAACAAGTAATTTCATGATGATGTCCATGTCAACCACACATTTTCTATTGAACAATTGTCAGTTTTAAAGGCTATAAAGTCCAATTTAAAATGTTCATATAATAAATAGGATCTCACACAACAAGCCTTTGGCAAGTTTCATAAATTTCATATGAAATTTATGAAACTTGCCAAAGGCTTGTCGTGTGAGATCCTCTATATATATTCTGGCAGCTTAATCACTTATCAAACTCGCACAAAAAATTGAATAAAACTGTTTTGATATTTGTTGATGTATCAAACAAGTGCTGATTATCTGGCAAACAGTAGGCTCTGATCAAGGAGAAATTTGATTCTATACTTTTGGCTCAGTTTGGCCTGTACTAATGTTATGGGTAATTAGAAATGTCTTCTGGAAAAAAAAAGTAATGTCCAACCACCACCATGCACCTTGCAAATGCAACTTAGACATGTATCTATGGTATATTAATACAGTATAAATCGAATCTGCCTAGTGGTTCAAGAGGTATTATACAGACATAAAAATGTCGTGCCAGTTCCAACACCTATAGGATCAGCACTTGAAACCAATATATCCTTCCTTTAGTTAGGGGAACATCAACACAGTACAAGCTATTGATATGCATAATGAATATTTCCATAATTTCTTTTTAAGATATTGTCCTAGCTCACAATCATATACCAGGCGCCTAGTATTGTTTGTCGGAGTAATAATCCTGAAGTCATGTATTACAGTTCTAATTAGAAAACCAGTATTTCTGGTAGCTGTAGGATGCGCTTAAGTTAAGAAAACTGGCAGGCTATCAGATAATGGGAACTGGTCCCTTTCAAGGGAGGCAACTTTGTCAACTGCTTTTGCCTCCTTTCTAAAAAGGGGTTCACTCTAAAAGGAAGGAATTGGCTCCCAATCCTTTCTTTTTAAAATGGACCCTTTTTCAGTAAGAATTTGGTGTGCAGGAAACCAATTCAGAAGGCTATAACAAATTGTCACACAGTATTGTGTTTTTGAGTAACATCTTGAAGTCATGCATCACAGGTCTTCTTAGGAAACTAATCCTACAGGTAGCTGTATAATGTGCTTTAGTTAAGAAAAATAAAAGTCTATCAGATTAAGTGGAACTAGTACTCTTTCAGGGGGTGGCAACTCTGTCAAATATTTTGACTCCCTTCTTAAAAGGGTTCCACTCTAAAAGGAAAGAATTTGCTCCCATAGGGGAGCAAATTCTTTCCTTTTAGAATGGGCCCCTTCTCAGAAGGGGTTTGGTGTGCAGGAAACCAAACAGTAAGCCATGCAAGTCATCACAGTATTGTTTCTTGAATATATTGAAGTCATGTATCACAAGTCTTGTTTGGAAACCAGTCCTTTAGGTAACAGTAGGATATATTTAAGTTAAAGGAAAATGACAAAGTATCAGATTTAGGGGACTGATATCATACCCTTTCAGGGGATGGACAACTCTGTCAAATGTTTTGCCTCCATTCTGAAAAGGGGCCCATTCTAAAAGGTAAAAATTGGCTCCCCTAGGGAGCTAAATCTTTCCTTTTAGACTGGATCATTTTTCAGAAGGGGTCTGGTGTGTAGGAAACCAAACAGGAAGCCACAAAAGTTATTTACCTTGTTTAAATGGCAGAAAATCAGCCAGGTGTATCCAGTCCCCTTAAGTTTTTGTTTGTGTTGAGGTTTTACGGGACAGTCAACCCAGTGGGGTCATGTTGAGCCCAGTAGGTTTACCTAATATACTGGGTAGGTTTAGTCCCCTAAGCCTGCCCCAGTATTGTTCAAATTCTTACCAGAAACTGAAAACTACCTTTTTTGAATTAGTGGAAGGGAATGACTGTAAAAATATTTCAAGACCACTCTCCATAAAAGAATGTTGCCGACCCTGGGGAGCCGAACCTGCAACCTCCTGATCACCAGTCGGACATGCATCCAACTGAGCCACCGAGGCTGGTAGGTCTCCTTACTTATTTTGCAGCTAAATACCCCATGTAAGAACTAAATAAGATAGCAGATGATCAGGTATACCCTGACCAGCAATTCTGTTTAAGCTAATGTCAGATTTGTAGGCAAATTTGTGATGTTAAAAATGAAGTCAGGGTCACCAAAATCTAATCGGCTCTTAAAAACATAAAACTAAGATGTGTCTCAGTCATTAGTTTTATCACTGATAAGAGACAAGGACCAACATAACCCAATATACTGTCAATAAAGGACAGATAGGTACAGGCTGAATAGGGAAATTTAGTATGGGTTTGTTTGTTTGTTTGTTTGTGTTGTTTTACTGCTCAGTCAACCCAATGAGGTCATGCCGAGCGCAGTCAGTTTACTGGGCAGGCTTATTCCTCTAAGTGGTTAATCAGTATTGTGCGCATTCTTTCGCCAGAAAATTTAGTACTGGTTTCTTTCTATTTGATCCATAGGTAATATCCCCTCTAAAATATTTATTACCTCTCCGAAAGCCCCTTTACCACCCATCGCCTCCCCCATGCCCCCTCAACCCTACTGGGATCTCATGATCACATCTTTATTACATGCCTTCGATCTCTCTTGCATCGCACCTAGGTAAGGGCAATAAAATCATTAGTGAGTGGTACCACTCTTGGTTTCATTTAAGCTATGTTTTTAAGCATGGCCCAATGATATAGCACTGCATGCCTGGGGAAAATCTGCCAACTGTTCAAGAGCTAAGCACACAAGAAACTATTATGTAAATGCTAATGGGATCTGCACTGACAATATGTCTTCCTCTGTGGGTGGAACACAATTGTAATGAAAGACCACAACAAACAACATTTTCTTCTGATGATAATTCTGGGATACTTTTGTTTTATTTCTCCATAAAATGTCTATTATTGCATAAAAAGCAGTGCCGCACGTTATTAACAGCCGTGCATTAACGGACGAAAAGCTGTGTATTAACAAGGCAATTCACGTGCTGTTAATGCACGGTTATGCAACTTTCAATATGGTCATACCGGGGCCACAGATTTGCTGCCATTACGAGATGTGTACTGCCCGACCCCAGAACGAGCATAGTCCGTGGAAATTTCATTTGCAAGACATCGGTGAAAAGGCGAAACAAAATAGTGCAAGAAATAACGTGAAATGTAGCAAACGTTTTCAGTTTTCATGCATTAATAGCAATCGAACATGTTTTTTCAATGCATTAACATTCGCCAGGTCCCTTGGGAGGTGTTGAAAATGGCGGCCTTCAGCCTCGGTTTTCAACACCTCCCACGGGACCTGGTGAATGTTAATGCATGAGAAAACATGTTTGATCCCTATATTGTGGGTACTCATCTGAAGCAGCTTAGCAAGGCAACTCTAATGAATCGACATAATGTATGTTTTTATGAAGAACTGGAAAAAATTATCCAACAATAATGTTCCAATATTTCTTAAGTCCTCTGACAAAAAGACTGCTGGCATGTAACTCCATACAGTCCTACAATATAACAAAGGATATCTGATTTCTGTCTTGCAATAGCTCCATTAACTGTCTTAGTGGCGGATAATGAACTAAAGTTGATTTATTTCCGATCAAGATCAGTTTAACTTTAGCCCTAGTCAGTGCAACATTCAGTCGTCTGATATCTTTAAGCAACTCTCCAGTCTGAAAGTTAAATAAATCATGTAAATACACATGGCTGTAAAGAACTCCACAAAATATAATGCTACTTAGTATAAATTTAAAATCACTGACACTTCATCAGTTTTTATGGTTTTAACCCTTTCAGCCTGGCAGACAAAACCCAATACCTGTTCAAATAGTGTATATCCAACGAGTCATCTCTTAATGATCTACACTGTTTGCCATTCTGGGCCCAGTTGTTCAAAACTAACACTATCGTTAGTTAACGATTCGTTAAAATTTACATCGAGTGATACGCAAATATGCTGACATTTTTTGCTGAAAAAATGTGAGTAGCTTTTGCAGTGCAAAAGCTACTCACATTTTTCAGCAAAACATATCAGAATATTGTATATTGACTCCACTAAAACAGTTAACGAAATGACCCTTAACGAGCTCGTTAAGCTAACGACGCTTTGAGCAACTGGACCCTGGTTGTTTTTTTAATTTTAGACTGGAAACAAACTCAAGAATGGAAGATTCCACTCCAGAAAATTAGGGATGAAAATGTCAATATTTAAGGGGAATAGATACACTTGGTGAATTTTCCATCATTCTTTACAAAGGACACAATTTTTGTGGCATCCTGTTTGCTTTCCTGCACAACAAACCCCTTCTGAAAAGGGATCTACTCTAAAAGGTAAGAATTTGCTCCCAGTGGAAGCAAATGCTCTCCCTTTAGAGTAGACCCCTTTCAGAAGGGAGACAAAATTTTGTCAGCATTGCTTCCCCTGAAAGTTTATCGATTCCCCTTAAAATAGTTTTGTGCGGATATAAAAAAAAAGAGTTAACTATGAAGACACCTGAGAAAGGACACAACCCTCCCAAGTCACTGCATAAGGATTAAAGTATGTAAAATGGCAACGAAAACAGCACTTAATCAAAAACTGTACAAATACACAATGAAAAACCACAGTATAAAAACCATCCCAGAATACTCAATTATTAACTAATTTTAAACTGAATAAACTTCTCACACTATATATATTGGAAAAGTCGAAACTGGTTATGGTACTCATAAAGTACTCATAAAGTTATGGTACTCTTAAAGTCAAAACCGGTTATGGTACTCATAAAAACAGTCTCACAAAGGCATTTCGAATGTATACCCACAACATATGTTTTGGAGAAATACGAAAATTATCAATATTTTTGGATGGAAAAAAGCATCTTATCTTGATATTCCTAGAACTCTAATCTGTGTCTTTGCTGTTTACTACATACAACATAGCCATAAAAAATAAAAAAATCTTTGATACCATACCAGGATAACAAACATGTAGACCAGACTGCATATCCATAATTTGACTAGTTTTTTTTTTTTTTTTTTTTTTGCTGTTTTTCAACCCTTGTCATGCTGAATAAATTAAGATGCCACGTCCACTTCTAATTTCCAGCCGATCAGATTACTTGATCCGGGTTTTTGACTGAAATTCACATATTTAATGACAAACAGTGCAGATCCAGATCAGTTGGCTTCTTCACTGTTTAGCAAGAGAAGGGTTAATAATATATATATTTCAGAATCTGGTGGTCTGCCAACACCAACCAAGAACTTGGTTGTAAACCTTTGCTAGTCTCATTCACTTTTATCACAAAATCAGAAAATGTACCTTTAGACAGTGATTCCAGATCTTTTGTCCTGCTGAACCCCCATATGCTTTGCCTTTGCAAACAGTTGAGATTCAGATCATTTGGCTTCTGAAGAAGCCAACTGATCTAGATCTGTATTGTTTGCCATTAAGTATGTGAATTTGTATCAACAACCTGGATCAAGTAATCTGTCTGCACTGGTTGCCATTAAGTATGTGAATTTGTATCAACAACCTGGATCAAGTAATCTGATTGGCTGAAAATTAGAAGTGGGTATGGCATCTTAATTTATTCAGCATGACAAGATCTAAATTCAGATCAGCCTGCAGTCTGATTAGTCTGTGCTGGACACTTTTCTGATACCAAATGATCGATGATTCCACTCAGCTGAATAACATATAGCCAACTCTTTTTATCTTGAAATCCAAGGGACTCTCTGAAATACTTTGAAATATGTGTTTGTTTGTGTTGAGGTTTTACGGCCCAGTCAACCCAATGGGGTCATGTCGAGCGCAGTCAGTTTACCTAACCACATGTTTACTGGGCAGGCTTACTCCTCTAAGCGGTTAACCAGTATTGTGCACATTCTTTTGCCAGAAACTGACAACTGCCCTTCTTGAATAAGCGGAAGGGAGAGAATGACCGTAGAAAATATTTCATGATCAATCTCCACGGAAGAATGTTGCCAACCTCTGCAGGGGTTGAACCCGCGACTTCCTGGTCTCCAGTCGGACGGCGCATCCAATTGAGCCACCGAGGCCGGCTCATTGAGATATGTGTACCTCGACATATCAGATTTGCAGAATCAAGGAAAAAAAAATAAATAGAACAACATTTCGCAAATTAATATATAATTTAACTCCTGAAGATAGAGACATATTGAAAATATTGTGGAAAAGAGGAGCAATTTTTCCTCTTTTCCACTATATTTAGTTACCTGTTGTCCGATTTCCATGATAAAACCAGATTTATATTTAGATTTCCATGATAAAACCTGGGACCAGATTTTCACATTCAGATAAGCAGTTATTCCAGATAAGCGGTTATTCAAGATAATGAGAGTCAACTGTATATGTTTAAAAAAGACTGATCTTACTGCCTGGATGTGCAGGCTGATCTGAGTCTTTGCTAGGTACATGTCAAAAGGAGCATAGTCTTAAGTTAAAGGTCATTTATTAACCACAAAACTAATAAATATTCAAGAATGACTAAATAATACAAGGGGATTGGATACACTTGGTAGATTTACTGCCATCTTTGATAAAGCAGACATTTTTTGACACTTTTTGTTTGCTTCCCAAAAGCGTCTGCTCTAAAAGGAAAGAATTTGCTCTACCACACCCCACCCACCCCACAACCCTTCCCATCCAAACCATTGGGAGCCAATTCTTTCCTTTATGAGCAAACTCCTTTTCAGAAGGGAAGCAAACCATTTTGACAGAATTGCTTCCCTTGACAGTGTATAAATTCCCTTAAAGGCTCCATATTCCTCAAAAGTAGACATTTTCTTATCCAAGAAATGTTTAATAGCAACCAACCAACGAGTTGTTGCCGCGAAGCGGCAACAACGAGAGTTGGTTGCTTTATGGTAGTATTCTGTTCTATTCAAAAATTGCTATACTAAGACTGATTTTTTTGTGTAACCGGAAATTGTGAATATGAAACTTTAAATACGTCACTTCCGTTTTCAGCGTTTGTTTACAATCACCCGGTGACAGCAACTGTTAAACTTAACAGATATCACGTTTCCATGCTAAAAACAAATAAAAATCCGGCATAGGCGAGATTTTAAGGTAAGAATAAAACACACAATAGTTTTGTCAGTATTTTCGGTGGTATTCCAGAAGAACGTATACCTTGCGCGCGCAAAACGTGACATCCGGTTGAAACGAAAGTAGAAAAAGCTCCACTGATATCTGCGCATTATCGCATATCGAGTGAAAATAATAGACTTTCCAAACAGTTCTTAACGGTAATTTGAGGGGGATTTGGGCTTTACAACCCTTTGAAGAATATTTCACTTAAATCGAGCTGATCGTTCATCAAAAGTGGGCGAAAACTGGAGAACCTACAGGAAAAAAACAAAACAGCTGACCATCCATAATCAGAACTTGGCTTTCCCACATATGACCCAAGGGAGGCTCGAACCGCAGTGGTGAGAAACCTAATGGATTAAGAGTCGGTTCTCTTATCCACTAGGCTATGGGGGCCCGCAGGGGGGAGGGTGGTTGGGGGGCATTCCAGCTGTCAGATTCAACATTATCTCAGTAGACCTTGATCTTATTCAATCCAAGTACTTTTTCTGGCAAAAGAATGTACACAATACTGGTTAACCACTTAGAGTAAGTCTGCCCAGTAAACCTGTGGTTAGGTAAACTGACCGCTCTCGACATGACCCCATTGGGTTGACTTGGCCGTAAAACCTCAACACAAACAAACCAAATACTTTTAACTAACACACACATTTATTTATTTTTTTTAAACAATCATCATGACTTTCCACAATAATGTTTCAGGCCATACTTATAAATATGTTGATAATCTAGCTTAAACTCCAGACCTTCCATACCCTACATCATTGACTAAATCACTGAATGATACTCCAAATATTTAGCATTTTTTGACAAATTTTGATTTTTATGCTTAAAATTGTAAGTGAAAACTGATTTTCTTCAAAATCAGCTGTAATGTTAGTCATTTCTTATTAATTTTAATGTGGCATAAACTTAAGAAAGATTTGTTTTCATATTATTCTAAGAAGGTGAAGGGAATTATGAGAACATGCCATAGGTCTGGGTTTACTCTGTCGCTGACCAATATTCCGGTATACTCTCCATGTGACAGACCACTATACTCAAGGTTACTGACTGATATGCCAGCAGGGATCAATTTTAGCACTTGCTAACTTGCTAAATGCTGGTTAATTTGATCAAAAAGCAAGCTGCAATTTCCATCACTTGCTAACTCTAGCAAGTTGGAAAATTTTTCTTTAATTGGCTGAACCTGAGGCATTGTTGCAGAAGTTTTGCAATTTCTTTTCCAAAGGCAATAACAATATTTTTCTTACTTTTCCCCTAAAGCAGGTTTTGACATTACATGCAAACTGTCTAAACCTGTTTTCTGGGAAAATAAGAAAAATATTTTAAAAAGTCTGCTGTAATTTTACCCAGAGTGCTAAGATTTAAAGCCACATTTAACAGTATTTACAAGTGTGAAAAAGCAAGTTGGGACAAATAAATATCATTTGATTTCTGTTTCTGTTACATTACAGTATTTACCCATAGTATTCAGACACCTCAACTCCTTACCATACTTAACTAAAATTTGAACAAGTACAACTTACTACCCAATGTTGTATGGCTGCTACGATACAGTCAGCTCACGATACGATATGTATCGCGATACTTGCCTAAAGATTCGATACATATCACGATACTACTTTCATGCATAAGTCCAGGAGGTTGCGGGTTCAACCCCCACCGAGGTCGGCAACATTCTTTCGTGGAGATTGATCATGAAATATTTTCTACGGTCATTCTCTCCTTTCCGCTGATTCAAGAAGGGCAGTTGTCAGTTTCTGGCGAAAGAATGTGCACAATACTGGTTAACCGCTTAGAGGACTAAGCCTGCCCAGTTAACGTGTGATTAGGTAAACTGACCGCGCTCAACATGACCCCATTGGGTTGACTGGGCCGTAAAACCTCAACACAAACAAAATTCATGCATAAGTCGGAGGTTGAAAGTTTTGATACTCTTGGAAAACAGGTTCAAAACCATCTCAGAGGTTCATTATTGTGTGAAAATGCCTGTGTAAGATGACCCATTTTGTCATATAAGTGATCAGTGTATTTCAGTAACAGTTTAGATCTTTGTAATTTGTTATAAAAATGGTCTTGAAATATGTTAAAGCTACTATTTTCTTTGGAAATTGTACTTTTAGGTGTATCGTCAGGTATTGCGATACTAGCCCCATGATACAATACTCGTATCGTGAGAAAAATTATCGTGATATGATACAATTTTAATGAATCGTTACGCCTCTACAATGTTGTATCTAATAATTCCTGAATGAGTGGCAAACAGTGTATACCCTGATGAGACACCACATTTTCATCTGGGTCTACACTGTTTGCTCAGGCCTGTCAGGGCAAGGTAAAGTGCAGTAAAGTATAACATATGGTAAGAGTCATGCTGAGACGACAGGTAAAATTATGACCAAATCTTCAGTGATTACTAATCGATTATCGATCACAATGGCAGGACTGATTATCATGTTAATCATCTTTTCAACTCTGATTAGCCAGCCCTATGCACAGCACATAAATTAGAACAAAATATGTGCAAAGCATTCCAGAATATGTGCACAGCACATACTAGAATATATTGCTCAACACATACCAAAGTATGTGCATAGTACATAACTTATGCAAATAGTACCATATGTGAAAGGTCAGTATAGGTCTGCCGGCATGAGCATTGCAGTACAGTTGATCGTTATCTGGACCTTGCTTATCTCTAATAACCGCTTATCTCGAAGTGAAAATCTTGTCCCTGGCTAAACATGAAAATCTTACAACAGGTTAAAAAATATTGTTGAAAAGAGGAGAAACTGGTCCACAATATCCACAATATTTTCAATATATCTCTAAACTAAAAAAGTCCAGTTACATATAAATTTGCTAAATGTGGTTGTTGGAATTATGTTTTCCTCACTTGTGCAAATCTGATATGTGGAGCTACGGATATCTCAAAGTATTTCAAAGAGTCCCTTGGAATTCGAGATAACGAGAGTCAACTGTACATATAATTAACAACACAGTTTAAGTATCTTAATATGTTAAGCAAAATTTAGCTTCAAGCCACCATGTTTATTATGTTAAAAGGATTCAACTGACATAAGGTGACATTTAATTTATGTGTGGTGATATTTTTCAGGAATTCTATTCGGCCTACAGCGAGCCACTGAAGACCTTCAAGACACTGGAACTGAAAGGGGATATGCCAGAAAAGACCATCACACATAGATCATTGATGACATGCTCAGTTTTGTTCAGGAATGGTAAGCAGAAATATCTTATATGTAAATCCCTTTTCACTTTATGATTTTATAAAATGAACCATGCATCACTTTTTAGACCCTGCCACATGATAATGGCAGGGTTTTATGGTTTCACGTTGGACGTCAGTGTGTCTGTCTGCGCACCCACAAATGGGTAGTTAGATGGCTAAGAATTATGGACAATTGCAATGTATTTCAGTGGGATTTTTTTCCGTCCGCCGGGGAAGGTCGGGTGGTGCGAAGGTGCTGTGTATCTTACATCACCGGGGCGTCCAACTGATATTGGCTTACAGTTGGGCAAGGCCTGCTATCCTTGTAGTGGGTAAGGGTAGAGGGGGAATGTTTTTATTTCTTCTGTTTCTTCACTTTCATTCCTGTTCCTCTTTCTTCCCTGTCCCTCTCTTTCATCTCCTCTACTCTCTCTTCTATCTCTTTTCTCCCTTTCTCTGGGAGACAACACAAAATGATCCTCAAGGGTTGACGTGTCGTTAAACCCCAACACAATCAATCAATTTCCGTCCGCCACATAAATTCAGTCTTTTATGTGGCTTTTTTACTGTTAGGTGGCCATTTTTTAGCCACATAAGTATGCTAAAATAGTGATGGTAGCCACATAACTATCCATTTGTTAGAACATCCGTCTGTCACACGTCCGTCCGTCCATCCATATTTAGTGTCCAGATGATTTCTTGAGTAAACATCAGTGGATTTTCACAAAACTTGGTATGTGTATTGATATTGTAGAGCTCTGGTTTGGAATTGCTAATGCGCAAATTTCATCAAACTTCGACAGAGTTATCTGCCCGAGACACGCCCATATTTTCGTTTCCTGACAATAACATGTAAATGTCAGGGGATTTAACAAACTTGGTTCATGTATTGATATTAAGGAGCCCTGGTTTGGGATTGCTAATGGGCAAATTTTGTCAGTGTTTGACAGTTATCTGCCCGCAGCACGATTATGGTGGGGTATTATAGTTTAACATTATGCATATAATAGTGAAAAACCTGAAGCTTTGCTGTTTTATCCCTAAAGGTGAATGGATACATCCAAAAGACATCACCCTGCCATTGAAGTGTTTCCTCCCCTTTCAATGGGGGATTACTCTTAAAGGAAAGAAATTGCTTTTACCCACTGGAGCAATTTTTTTTCCCTTTAACAGTACACCCCTTCTTTGAAAGGTCTCACCCTATATGAACAATAGACTAATAAAAAAAACATATCCTTTTTAATTGCAGGTTTTCCATCTTCAAAGTGGAGCCCCAGAGGTGTTTTTTCTGCTTTCCAGTACCAGCTGTTAGTCAGTGATAAAACCAGCCTCTCTAGATATGGGAATTGGATTTGTGCACTCTGCACCAACATCTAAAAGACATTTTACATGCGGACCAGGATGAGTTAATCCAATAGCAGTATAAGTATTACTGTATTGATAAAATGAACAGAATTACAAATAAAGAGCAGAACTATCGTTGTGCATGTTAATGAACTTGGCTACTACTGGACCGGACCTGATGAGTTCAATCCAAATACAGGGTGCCCACTGGTCAGGGAAATCTTACTTTTTCTTCCAAGGTCAGGGAAAAGTCAGGGAATTTTGCGAAATGATCAGGGCAATTTTAAATACTAAGAAAGTCAGGGAAATTTTTAATTTTGGCCCAAACTTGTTAGGCTGTGGCAGGTATTTTATCCATTTTGAGTGACTGAAAGTCTTGTATTTTTTTTTTCCGCTCACTCCGCATTGCTACAAATTAATGCTCATTCTAGAAAATGAATGCCCAAAATTTTGACAATATTTTATTTTTTTTTACTGAACAATTAGGGCGGTATATTTATATGTGTTAAAATAGAATGAATCATTTATTTTCTGCAAGATGAGAAAAGAGAAAAAGCCCATTAAATTTTCAGCATTTGGGTCAGGGAAAAATAGAAGTGGGTCAGGGAAAAGTCAGTGAAATGTCGGGGAATTTTAATTCTGACTGGGGGTGGCCACTCTGAAAGAGCTCAATAAGCCATTGGCTTAACTCTGATGCAGGGTTTCAACATATTAATGGATCTCTTCAAAGACATTGTAAATGAACTATCATTGTAAAAACTATATTCACTGAAGTGAGACTGGTAACTTATGACATTCTTTTGTCAAGTGAAAGAACTATTTATATGAAATCTTTTCATTGCAGAAAGTGTCATTGTTACATGTAATAACTAGGTCTTGAAATTTGCACTTGTCAGCTCATATTTATGAGTGAATGTTCTTAATTTAAGGGCAAGTGAAAAAAAATCAAACGGCTTGCCCAACAGGACAGGTATGTTTTTTCACAGTAAGGGTAAATAGTGAAAAATTTGGATTACCTAGCATAATTACAAAGTTCTAAAAGTCACTCCAAAATGTCACAAAAAGATGTCAAAATCTGCTGACAAGTTAAAATTTCAATTCTGGAAGGTGTCTGTTAGAGTGTACTATTCCGCAGCAAAACAGCAACAGTAAACCCTGCTTCAATACGTGAACTAAATTTCATGACTTTATGGACAGGTTGGTTTTTAGTACCAAATATAAGACTAAGGATGAGTACAGCTTAAGGGCAAGTAACAATTTGAGGCCACTTGCCCTACAGGAGGAGTTAGTTCAAGAAAAAATTTTGAGCCCTGAATAATTTAACACCAGATAGTCCAGTGATGAAACTTTGTAGAACTGCAGATTTTTTTTTTTTTTTTTTTTAGCTCACTTGGACTGAAGGCTCATGGGGAGCTTATAGGGCGGTAGTCCATTCTTCATCCATCAGTCATCCGTCAGTATCTTTAATCAGTTATATCTACAGTCTGAAGGCCGATCTAAATCATTTCTCATCTATAGCATGCCTTTGGTGGAGCTTCACTTTTCATGGTAACCCAATGAAAACCTTGGATGCTATAGCAACCAAAAAGTCCCATACACATATTGTGGTGAAAATGTTGTCCAAGCAGCGTGCAACAGCGACTTTGTTTTATGATCAGATCTATATCAAACTTGCTATTAATGAAGCTGGACATAAATCTTGCACAAGTTTTCAACCAGATCAGACTACTTGCATGAGTTACCTGCTCTTTCAGACTCCCAGAGATGTAATATGGCAAAAATATAGTCTGGCTGATAGAGACTTCATTAAACTACATGTATCTCAAAAACTATTGAAGCTAGAGCTTTGGAACTTGATGAATAGACTGGTAGTGATGAGTAGACGATCTGATTAACTTTTGAAATAATTTTAAAAAATTACTTCATGAGTTTGGTCCTTTGTAATTTTGGACATTTTTACCTTGTCAAAATTGTTGGAGCTAGAGCATTGAAACTTATTAAATTGATTGATAATGATGAGTAGATAACCTGATTCTT
Source organism: Anodontia alba (assembly GCA_964016985.1). Taxonomy (NCBI): domain Eukaryota; kingdom Metazoa; phylum Mollusca; class Bivalvia; order Lucinida; family Lucinidae; genus Anodontia; species Anodontia alba. The sequence continues at coordinate 30,749,702 of OZ024830.1, forward strand.
TTGAATAAATTTTAAAAATATTTCATGAGTAATGGCCCTTTGTAACTTTGGGCAATTTTTCCTTGCCAGCAAAATATCTCTCAAACTTTTTCCCTTGCCAGCAAAAGATCTCAAAAACTATTGAAGCTAGCGCCTCATAACTTGATGAATAGATTCGTAGATTAGAAGTTGACCTGATTAACTTTTAAAAACGTTTAAGGAATTATGACCCTGTGTAGATTGGGCCATTTTTACCTTGTATTATCTTTAGAGGCAAGCATATGGTTGGGGGGGTGGGGGGCATAGTGTCTTTTTTTAAACACAATTTCTAGTTATCAAATTGTTCATCAGACAGGCAGGTAATGAGGACGGTCATAAAACCTTGGATGAGTTTGAGTTTGTCTAGTGGATTTGCACCAAGATTGTTCAATTTATAAGCCTGGGGGTTGTTTGTTTAGAACCGTCATGTGTCTTTTTAAAATAAAATTTATAGAAAAATCTTGAACAGTCTAGTTTTGTGAAACTTCGAAATTACATGTAAGTATGTAAAGCTGTTAAGCTCAGGTGAACACTACAGACCATTATTGTTCTCTTTTTTCTTTTTTTTTTTTGTTTCATAGAATGACAGTGGATGGAAGCACTGTTCTGTTGATAATTCTTGTAAGAATCACCATTGAACAGTTTCATTTCTTTATTTGTATCAGGTTTCATCACTGAGTTATTACTGTGTGTTAAAAGGCACTAACTGCAATGAAAAGACTTCTATAAACGGTTCTTTCATATGACAAAAGAATTATACATGTGTCATGTCTTATTATCTTATACTTGGCACCATCAGTAGTCTAGTCCTATAATCTTATATGGAATAAAAAAAAGAAAAAAAAATATTTGTTCACTTTCTCTTGCTAAAATAATCTGTAGAAAAGAGAAGCATTTTATGATAATAATTCTGGAGTTTATCTAATTCTTAACTGTTGAAATTCTTATTTACAAAGAATTAGTTTATTCTCTTATCGATTACTTCTGTTATAAATGAGATACAGTAACCTTGCATGTGAATCCAGGAACTGTCAGTAACTGCTTCCCTCATCTACAGATGAATTTTATTTCAATGCAGCATAATGCTACCACTTAAGAACTGTCTGTATTCGCAGAATGACAGATTGGTTTGCACATATTGCCATAATTTGTGACTAGTTTAAAATTCATTTGGACAAGTGTTTTTTATAGGTCATTTCATTGTTTTTTATGGTGGCTCGTTTGGGTTAAAACCAATTTAATACAGATATCTATATTTAAAATGCAGATATCTGCATTTAAATAAAGGTATCTGCATTTAAATGCAGCTACCTACATTAAATGCACATATCTGTATTTCAAATACAGAGTATTTATACGTATTTGAAATGCAGATATCTCTTTTTGGTTCTTTAATGGACATGTCTGAATTTGAATCATAGATATCTGCATTTTAATTACAGATGTCTGCGTTTCAAATGCAGATATTTCTATTTAAGTAAGATATAAGTACATTTTAGAAACTCGGGTAACTGTTTTTGAAATACAGATATCTTTATTTGAAATACAACTATCTCTAATTGAAATACGGATATCTATGATTATTATTCAAATAAAATATATCTGCCGTTCAAATAGAGATGCCTGTATTTCTAATACAGATGTCTGTATTTCAAATACAGAAATCTTTATTTATAGAAACTACAGATAACTGTGATTTTAAATGCAAAGTTCTCTTAAGAACCTGATTATTTTCAACTTTTATTTTCAACATAATTAATAGTCCCTTGCAGCCTACTAGGCTTCCCTTAAACTCGGACAACAGCAGGTAGCTCAGTGGTGAGTCCAATATCCTCAAGTGCTGGAGGTACGTTCAATCTCGGCCATTGGCGAGAGAAAAAAAACAACAAAAAAAAAAAAACAATAATAAATGGAATCCGAACACGTTTTCCTTTGTGATTTGCAGGGACGACATAATAACTGTGCAGTCTTTGCTGGGGCCCTCTCTGGCTTCTGCATGGAAAATCAAGTACCCATGTGCAGGTTAAAGAGCCATACATTGGGTTATCTAAATAATTTCTTGTGGACCTTCATTTTGCAACCTAGAATGTATCATGTATACCTGCCCTTTATGTGATAGAACTGTCCAAAAACTGGTTCTCTTAAATACATGTACTGAAAAATCGCATGATTATAGAAACATACGGAAAATGAAAAGTTATCCAGGGTAAGATAAAAGTTGAGATTTCTCACGCTTTTGATGTGCACTGGTTGTATAGGAATCAAGAGGTACACCATCGTTAAGGTTAACATCACTGAAGTTAATGCTGTCATTAAGCATCACAGAAATGTTATCAAAATATGGAAGATGTCAACAATCAAAGGGATTTGACTTCAGATATGATACAAAGTATGCAAGAAAAAGAATCTCGTGCGTGACAGGTAGATCGAAATATCCGTCCCTCGAGATCATAGTCTTGCATCACTCGGCAAGCCTGAATTTTTCTGTCTACCCCTCACACCCATGATAGATTCCTAAAATATATTTTACACATTCTCTTTCTCTTTTTTTGTGCTCCTCTTAAAGGAGCGATGGATTTGACTGTAAAGACATAATGGTTTGAAATCTTGAGCATCTTTAATTAGTTTTTTTGTGGTCTGCAGAGGCGGGAAATGTGCTTCCCAACATATTGTAACCAGTGGAACAGTGCATGTGAAAATACGCGTAAGAGTAAATAAGGGTATCTTTTTCAACCATAAATAATGATATCTGTAATGAAATGCAGATATCTGTACTTGAAATGCAGATATATGTATTTAATTTAGAAATAAAGATATCTGCATTTCAAATACAGGTATCTGCATTTGCATCAGGAAAACATGCCTATATAATTTTGACCCACTTAAACCCCAGTTTCATATAGTAAAACTGGGGTATACCAGGGTATACATTATTTTTGCTTAAAACCATAGATTGTGCGTATTCGCGAGACGGTTCTAACGAGTGCCAACAATCTATGTTTTGAGCAGAAATATGAAAAATATCAAAGATTTTTATCTGAAGATTTTAAGTTTTTGGAGATAGAATTTTCTATATATTTGAATAGGCGTGTTTTCGTAATGGCATTAGCGATGTCTGTATTTTAAATGCAGATATCTGAATTTCAGCTACACAAGATGTATCTCTCATTGAAATGAAGATATCTGTATTTTTAAATGCAGATGTCTCTAATACAAATGCAGATTTCTATGTTATGATTGAAAATAGAGATATCTGTATTTCTCAAGTACAGATATCTGCATTTCAGTAAGAGGTATCTCAATTCAATTACATATACATGTAGCTACATTTTAATTAGAGATATTTGTAATAACAATGAAATAAAGATCTCTGTGTTTATTAGCAGGGATATCTGTATTTGAAACGCAGGTATCTAAATTAAATGGACAAAACCACAAACAGGTTGCCATAGATTTTGTCATGCTTTGGCTCAGTTTAGTATTGGTGAATGTTGTGAGAAATTATGCTGGAACTGGAAGTAGTCACCCCCTAAACTTATACTGAGGTCACTCAGTGGGAACTTATTCATTGTACTTGGATGAAAATGCCTTTTCCCGCCTTTTAATACAGTCTTAAATCACTAAATGTGTGCTTCTGTATTATTGAATTTAAAAAACCTGTTGAGGAATACTTGCAAATAAGATGCATCCGCATCCACCCTCACCACCACCTCGCAAATTGTTGAAACTTAAAAGTCCATTTTTATTTATTTATTACTTTATTTTTGGAATGGTCACAAATTGGTTGGTTGCTCATTAGGTTGCACCTATTTCATATTAAATTGATATATGGTATAAATACAATCATAAAATGTGGCATCTGACAGCCTGTAAAATTTCAGTTAGTCTCTTGTTCTTGAAATGGATAAAAAATGAAATGACTTTTATTGTATCTCTGAATTAATGTTGCCAACATTAATTCAGAAATATGATAAAAATCACTTCATTTTTTATCATGCTCAAGAACAAGAGACTGACTGAAATTCTACAGGCTGTCAGATGCCACATTTTATGATTGTATTTATACCATATATCAATTTATTAAAACTTTCTTCTTATAATAAAATGTCTATTTTTAAGGAATATTGAGCCTTTAAAATGTGCAAAAAGACTTGAACACCCTTGTCAGACTACTTGGATATGTAATGCTATAATATAAAATTTCCCAAATTACCAGATTTTCCTGATCTTCTGAGCTCCTCACAAAAGAAATCATGATAACAGATTTATCACGACCTTGATACTGATCCACTGTGTTCACCTCAACCTTTGACCTCCAATGACCTTCACCTTCAGATAGTCTTGACCTTATAAGGAAAACTTGACTGCGGTATGGCGCAATAATTCCAATTTCATCTGGATCAATTCCACCCTGAAGTAAATGAAAATTAAATAAAGGCAAGAAGAAAATCAGATATATTGGATACTTGAACATTGTATCTACAGTCAATATTATTTAACTATAAGGCTTTACCATGTTTGAACTACCTAGTGACATATCTAAAACACAGTTGGCCAAATAGCAAACAATGCAGTCCTCATCAGACAGCACATATTGCAAAAACTAAGCAACAACTAAGCAGTCTTCACTGTTTGCTCAGGTGTAATTGTCTGAATATTTAGTGTGAAGATTTAGAACAGCTTGCAAATCTGCATAAGCTAGCCACAATCTTCAGTCCTGAGCAAACAGTGTAGACCAGATCAGATGCCGCATTCTGCTGTGTCTGATCAGGGTCTACAATGTTTGCCAGTCATCCAGCAATTTGAAACACACTCATAAGTAGTAAAAACTGACTTGCTGAAGAGAAGTTGAAGAGAAGTTTAAGGTTAAGAGTAAGGGATGTGAATATTACGGATAAATATGGTATCCCAAATCTATCAAATATATCCAAAACTTCCTATGAGAATGAAAATTCGAAGCGAATAACCAGTATTTTGCACATTCTTTTGCCAGAACCTGACAACTGCCCTTCTTGAATCTACGGAAGGGAAAGAATGACCATAGAAAATATTTCATGAGTCAAAAAGGGTTGGACTGAATCCCCTGAACTCCCTCTGTGCACTTTAAAGCATTCATTGACTGTAAGTGGACATTGTGATCAGACTGAGCAGATACATACATTACAAGACACTTTTTCAAATGATATGGCTCCATCTAAGTTACTGTTACCAATCTATATCTGCCTACCATAATAACCCTAAGTATTGGGACACCTTATCTACCTACCATACTTGTCCTAAGATTTGAAATTGTCCATTCTACTATCTCTTGATGTGTCCAAAATTTTGTCATATGTATGGCAAACAGTGTAGATGCTGATCAGATGACACATTCTGTGGTGTCTGATCTGGGTCTACACTATTTGCTAAGGCCTGTATGTCCCAATGTATAGGGTTATTATGGTAAAATAAAAACTGTATCAGATACATGATTTCTAACAAGTCAACCCACATCTTTGGATGTATGCAGACAGCTGAAGGACAGATAAATCTGTGCATGCAGTCCAATCAAGCCCTCCACTGTCTTTCCTCAGAAACATTGGCTAATATAGAATATATTTACAACAAAACCCAGACCAAACTACATATGTGTGCAAGCTTGTCTGAGCCTATGTTGTTTGTTTTTTTTTGTTGAGGTTTTACAGCCCAGTCAATCCAATGGGGTAATGTCGAGTGCAGTCAGTTTACCTAACCACAGTTTTACTGGGCAGGCTCAGTCCTCTAAGCGAATAACCAGTATTTTGCACATTCTTTTGCCAGAACCTGACAACTGCCCTTCTTGAATCTACGGAAGGAAAAGAATGACCATAGAAAATATTTCGTGATCAATCTCCACAAAAGAAAGTAGCTGACCCGGCCCTATGCTGTTACTATGTTGTTAATGTCTACACTGTTTGCGTAGGTATAGAGCTGGTCAAATACTTAAATTAAACAAGGTATTTACCATGACTAAAGTTTCTACAATCTTGAGCACAATCTTTGACTCTGTTGGGTTATGCAGGGTACCAGCTTGACATTTCTCTTCCCTGGCAGGTACCTGGATAATAAGATGCGACATGAGCTAAGAAATAGTAATGATGTGGCACTCTTGAGGCAAACTACTTTTCAGCAATAACCATACAATGAAAACCCAATAACCATACAGTAGTAACAGACCACAATACAGAGTCTGGTCAGATTTGATTGTGTTGGGGTTTAACAACACAACAACCCTTGTAAGTCATTTTGTGTTGTCTCCCAGAGAAAGGGATGTTTTGATGTTTGTCTGCAATTACAGTGACACATAAAATATAAATGGTGACAAGTAAAGTACCTAATAACTTGTATTCTTTATGGCTGAGTGCTTTACTCCCTGACTTTAATCCTTGTCCTGCTGAACCCAGGTATACCCTGCCTTTGCAAACAGTGTAGATCCAGATCAGTTGGCTTCTGAAGAAGCCAACTGATCTGGATCTGCACTGTTTGCACTGTTTGCGATTAAGTATATTAATCTATATCAATAAGTATATGAATCTATATCAACAACCTTGATCAAGTAATCTGATTGGCTGAAAATTAGAAATGGGTGTGGCTTCTTAATTTATTCAGCAGGGGGACTGCATACACTTGGTAGATTTTCTGCCAATTTTTACAAGGGAGACATACTCTGTGGCTTCCTGTCTGCTTTCCTACAAACCTTTCTAAAAAGGGGTCTATAGTAAAACCTGTGTAAGAGAGCCACCTTCAAGACTGACTTTAAATAGTGGTTGATGTGGAAAAAGTTGTCTGTCTTATAAAGGTACATGTCATGTAATTTTGCTAGCAAAATTACATGACATGTACCTTTATAAGACAACCACCTTTCCACATCAACCACTTAGGTCAATTTCAAAGGTGGCTGTATTACACAGGTTTTACTGTACTTGAAAAAATTACAGATTATTTGACAGTTATCAAATATTAAAAAAAAAAAATAACAAAAAAAAAACAAACAAATTATCAGGGATTAACCCATTTATGCCGAGTGGAATATTCTACTTAACTCTTTTGAAAGGTCCATTTCCTATATAAGGGGTGTCTGGTTAGTTTTATCATTATCATGTTTTATAGAACTATCTGAAATTAATGCAAACAGTATACACCCAGATCAGACGCTGCATTCTGCGGCATCTGATCTGGGTGTACACTGTTTACCAGTGTTCCTTTTATGGGACGCTACTCTTAAATGGGTTAAATGCAGTGTCAGATTTAACCTGTAGCATTCTCTGAGAAAATTTAGCAGATGACAAACTAACATTATTTTTTCTTACTTTTCCAAAGAATGTAGACTTGAACATTCCATGCAAATTTTCTTCTTTGGAGACAATTAATATAGAATGTCAGAGTCTATATTCTGGGACAAGAAAAATATTTCAAACTGTGTTGCATGCAATGGCTTAAGTTGGAGCAATTATTTATAATAAACAGGAAACCAACATTACAATTCTATAGACCATACCTTTTCTGTGTTTAAGAATACCACTGATTTACATAAATCTTCATTCACCACATCTCCCAGCCAAGGATGTTTATCTATTACCTGCAAACGAAAGTTTTGTTAGATTTGGAATTTCACTGCCCAGTCAACACTGTTAAGGTAAAGTCAAGCTAGTCAGTTACCTTACACTTCTCCTGGGCAAAGTTAGTCCTCTAAGTGGCTAACCAGTACTTATGCATATACTTTCACCAGTAACTGACAACTCTTGAACTGCAAATGAGAATGACTGTAGAAATGACTTCATGATCAATCTCTACAAAAGATATGTGGTTGATCTGGAATTCAAACTTGCTTCTGGATCTGCAGCCATACACACTACTGACTGCACGGTGGAGACTGACAAATGAAAGCTTACTTTATCCCAGGTATAAAAAGAAAAGTTCTATGCTAGACTACAGACTTAAGATGTCTGATCATGTCTGATCATGAAAAGTTCTATGCTAGACTACAGATTTAAGATGTCTGATCATGGTTGTTCCTCTTTAACCCATTATATACTGAATGGACTCCCCCATACTATATATTGGAAGAGTCTAATTTTGATTTTATGTATGTTAGGCTATATAATTTAGACATTCCTAGAGAAAAATGGTTTAACTACAGTCGACTCTCGTTATCTCGATTTCCAAGGGACTGTCTGAAATACTTCGAGATATCAGTACTTCGACATATCAGATTTGCAGAACAGAGGAAAAACTAATTCGATTAAACACATTGAACAAATATATGTATAATTGGACTCTTGAGAATAGAGATATATTAAAAATATTGTGGAAAAGAGGAGAAATTGCTCCTTAGGAGCAATTTCTTCTCTTTTCCACAATATTTTTTACATGTTGTTGGATTTTCATGTTTAGGTAGGGACAAGATTTTCACTTCGAGATAAGCGGTTATTCGAGATGAGCGAGTTCGAGATAGTGAGAGTCAATTGTATTTGCAAACAGTGGAGACCCTGATCAGAAGCCGCATGTTGCGGCATCTGATCTGGGTCTGCATTGTTTGCCAATTACCCTTTTAGGGGTCTCCAGACTGCAATGATTTAGAATGTAGTGACCATTTACATTGTGACAATGTCTGCATACACCTAATACGTTTTGCCACCATTTTGCAAAGGAAATTGCCTCCCTTGTATTTGTAATGAAAATGGGAGCTACCCTTAAAAAGAGAATTTGCTCCTATAGGGAGCAAATTCTTTTCCTTAAGAGTAGCTCACAATGAAAAGAGTGGCAAATATTTCTGTGTCAGTTATTTCACAAGGAGGTGGATCCATTCTGCTTCTTTAAATAAAACTGAATAAAAAAATGAAGCATTATTTTTTTCTTTTTTTTTAAAGATATGTCCTCCAATGAGAAGGGAAGCAAAAATTTTCATGCTATAGTTATTCTCCTTTGAGTTGTATTCATTCCATTTAAACCAAATACACAGAAAAAAGAGAATGCATCTAGATTGGCCGACTGTTACAAAATAATGTGTTAATCAGAAGACTTCAAACAGATAGAATGTATAACAGGTTTCAATGTTAACGCTTCATTGAGAAAAATTTGTAACAAGTACTGGATAATGTATCACTGAAAAATATGCCTTCATTTCCTGACCAGTCAAAAGTCCAGATAAAAAGAGGGGAGGGGGGTGGGGTGTGTGTGTGTGGGGTGGGTCATTGATAACAGACATTTAATGTAACTTCATTTTTGTAAGTGGATTCTGTATTACAGTTATTACTCTTATTTCATTTTGAGTTCCTTTGAAAAAAAAATTATCTGATCATTTGGGCTGACTATCATGACTAATTATGAACATTACGATACTATCACTATCAGAGATATCCCTATCAGGATACTATCACTATCACAGATATACCTATCACAATACTATCTGTTTAACCCTTCTCTTGCTGAACACGGCATGCCCTGTCTTATTAAACAGTGTAGATCCAGATCAGTTAAAGAAGCCAACTGATCCGGATCTCCACTGTTTGTCATTAAATATGTGAATTTCTATCAAAAATCCGGATAAAGTAATCTGATTGGCTGGAAATTAGAAGTAGGTGTGGCATCTTAATTTACTCAGCAAGGCAAGGGTTAATATCATGATGCATCATGATACTATCACCATCTCCAAATCACACAGTATTTTAATGACTACCCTCTCAAACATCAGCTTTGCTATCATTTTAACAAATATTTTTGCAAAACAGAAATTATTTTTGTTCTCACACTTTGTTAATTTAGACAAAAAAAAATCAGAATGGTTTTACAGAAGGAGAAAATCTACAGGGACAAAAACTACTGATAGTTGAAGAGACTATTGGCTATAGTTATCGATAGTCAAAAACACTATCATGATATTACTATCATGGCAATCACTATCACGGTGCATCGATATATCGTTGCACCCCTACTTATCATAAAGTAAAGAAAATGCACATCATTATGTTTCTAAATAAACAATTCAGTATGTTAACATTAAATATTTAAAACCAAGTACATGTATATATATGTACTGTATATAATACTGACTTCAGAATTTACCGATTCTAAAATAATTTTGTAAAAAGTTTCCAGCAAAATAATGACTGCATTAACACTTAGTATGCTAGGTAAAACTTTTAGCACTTGACCTTTTGAAGAAGTTTTCTTATTTTTCCCAGAAAACAGGCTTTGACATCTCATGCATATTGTCTCCTAAGCCTGTTTTCTTGGAAAATTAAGAAAAAATATCATCAATTTGGGCCCAGTTGTTCAAAGCGTCATTAGCTTAACGAGCTCGTTAAGGGTCATTTCGTTAACTGTTTTAGCGGATTCAATATACAATGTTCTGATATTTTTTGCTGAAAAAATGTGAGTAGCTTTTGCACTGCAAAAGCTACTCACATTTTTTCAGCAAAAAATTTCAGCATATTTGCGTATCACTTGATTTAAATTTTAACGAATCGTTAAATAACGACGTCGTTAGCTTTGAACAACTGGGCCTTGGTGTCTACTTAATTTTGTCCATAGTGTGCTTAGTGTTAATTGTACATGATAATTAATCTGTAATAACAAACCTGAGCTATTTTCTCCCTGTTTGGAAGATGTATGACTCTGTTAGAAATATAATCTGAGCCACATTTCAAGCATCCATCATACACAAGCTGGTTACTGAGGTACATTATATCACTGGAAGTACAAATATACATACTTGAAAACAATATACTGGTAATAAGGGGTTCCGTTAAAGGCTTCATTGAGTGTGAGGATCCAATGAGCCAATCACAGCTCCAGATAAGGTGTGTTTTTTTTTATTTCTCAAAAAACAAAACAAAAAAAAACAAAAAAAAAACATATGTTGTAGGTAACCATTGGAAGCACCTGGGTGAGATACTTCTAAAGAGTACTCACAACAGACATTTTTATGGAGTAATGAGAAAATATTATGTCTATACAATATTTTATCGGGAGCTATGGCCTATTCACATAAAAACAAGCCTTAGCTAACAGTATATAGTGAACCATAGCTCTTGGTAAGACACTTTTTTCAATCCAAAAGTATTGATATCTTTCTTATTTCCCCACAAAAACATATGTTGTGGGTACTCAATAGAAGCGCCTCGGTGAGGCACTTCCAATGAGTACCCACAACACGTTTTCATGCAGAAATAAGAAAAATATTTACCTGACACCAACTCTTATCTAGACCTATGTCAGAACAGATGTAACAGACACCACTTAACAAAATCATTAAGCCACGTTTTTATTTTATATTTTTGCACAAACATTTCAATACACTATTAAACAGTTTTTTAAGAAAAAGGTGTATTTTAAGAAAAAAAAATGAATATTTTTTTTATTTTTTATTTTTTTATGAAAAAAATGAGAGCAATCTTTATCTGTTCATTAAACATGCTTCATTCAAAGTTTCTTTATCTGTTCATATAATATGCCTCATTCATTGTTTTCCTTACCTGTTCATCCTGTATTGTAAGTTAAGATCATAGGTAGCACCTGTAGATTCCAGTCTCACAAACAGACTTTCATCCATGCCAAGATTTCTGTAGATAGACAATCACCAAAGAAAATTAGTAACAGAATGAAATACAGCAAGTAAGCACAGATGTTATTTCTTTTGAAAACAGCAATAACAAAATACTGTTGTCCCACAGACCTGGAATGACCTTGAAATAAGAACAAGGTCACCAATAATTGATATGGATCTATAAAAATCAACTCTCAACTGATTCGATCAGTCTACAATTAACTCTTGTCCTGCTGAAACAGGATATGCCCTGCCTTTGCAAACAATGTAGATCCAGATCAGTTGGCTTCTGGATCTGCATTTTGCCATTCAGTCCTTGAATCTGTAGTAATATCCTGGATCAAGTAAACTGATTGTATGAACATTAGAAGTGGGCATGGCATCTTAATTTATTCAGCATGACAAGGATTAACTTAAGTGTCTAAAAGCCGTATCTTTAATCCATATATATTATAGAAGTATAGAAGAGTTAACCTATTGCAAATTAATTAAAAGCATTATAACAAGGATGATAAGAGTACAAAATCTTTCATGAAAGTACTGTTGAAAAACAAAACTGCAAACTATTACCACAGACATTTTTAATAAGAATGGATACATCTCCACTGTAACAGCTGACATAAAAATATTGCTTCCATTCTCAGTGGAGGCTTCCCTTAGAGGAAAGAATCTGCTCCCTCTGGAAGCCAATTGTGGATAGAATGAAAATCAGACATGTATATTGCATCTGTTTGCCTAAGCAAAAAATCAAATGAGCACCTGCAAGCCAAAATGTGCCTTTGGGTCACTTGCAGTTAGCAAAGACCCAGATCTGTCTGTGCAGATGCACAGTCTGATCAGGGCCTTCACTGTCTGCTAACAGAATCATTGGATACTACAGAATGTAGGAATAGAGAGCAAAGGCCCGGATGATATGGTAAATAGTCCTAAAATTTCGTACACCTTAATGTCTGACAAAATTACATATGCAAACAGTGCTGACCCAGATCAGACTGCTCCTAAAGGAGCAGTCTGATCTGGGTCTACACTGCTTGCCATTCCACTAAGTATTTTAAGAAACAACTGTACTAAAAGCTGAAATCAGGCAATAAAGGTATGGAATAAAGTGTCCATAATTTTAGGACGTTTACCATACTTTGACATGAGCAGGATGATCTGAACCTGTGCATTTTGCAAATGTTCAAAGGCACTTTTTCACTTGGTGGTCCGGTATGATACCTGGCTTCTTTACTTTGAACCACAGGTGGAAGCTGCTTCGGGTCCCCAACCAAAACAAACTTTTTGCAGCAGAACAGTGGTCCAAGACATGCTGGTTGAATCACCTGAGATGCTTCATCTACGATACACACATCAAATTGTCGCCGAGTAAACAGTGGGTGGTTCGTGCCAAGACAACTTGTAGCAACAATATTCTGTAGAACAAGTAAATGACTTTTTTCATTATAACATATCATGAAGGAAGAGCCAAATCTATGTCAGACTAAAAACTCACTTGTGTCTCTTCCATATTTTCTTCTTTTTTTTTTTTCCCAAAAATAAACAAAAACATCTTGTATCATAAAAATCTTGGAAAAAAAAAAGCATCTTAAAGCAAATCATTTTATAGAACTCTGCATTTTGTCAAAGGAAAACTTGTGAATATTTTGTTATAATATACCTTCAGTTTTTCTAACATTACAGAATGTAAAAGACATTAGCTAGTAAAATGGACACATTATATGTATTACCGTATTTACTCAGAATATCGGGACACCTTGGCAAATGGTGCACCCTAATCAGATGCCATATTCTGCATTGTTTGATCTAGGTCTACACTGTTTGTTCAGGCCTCTCTGTCTTGACACTTAAGTAAATAGAGTACATATCATGTGTAATGCAAGAAAAAGGCCCTATGCCATAAGCCAGCAACAAGGGCAAACGTCAGCATGGACGTTCAGGCAGCCTTTGTCACTTCCTAACAGAATGTTTGGATACCAATGTACGTATATCAGTAAATAGAAGCCCAGTTCAGATTAACTAGGCTGGTCTGGGTCTCTGATGCTTGCATGTGCTACAAGGGCATTTTCTCCCATGTTGTTTGTTTGTTTGTGTTGAGGTTTTACGGCCCAGTCAACCCAATGGGGTCAGATCGAGCGCGGTCAGTTTACCTAACCACACATTTACTGGGCAGGATTAGTCATCTAAGCAGTTAACTAGTATTGTGTACATTCTTTTGCCAGAAATTGACAACTGCCTTTCTTGAATCTCCCATGTTGTACATCATATGTTTATATTATAGATGTGCAAGCTGATCTGGGTTTTAGCTGTTTTTGAATATGCATTGAGGGCCCCCACATGCAAAGAGAAACACTATAGAGATACAGTATTTGTCTTAAATAATCATACACCTTCACTTCTTGCCATACTTGCCCTAAAAATTGAACAAGTTCATGTCACTAACTGCTGACGTCTTTAAAAATTGTTGAATGGGGGGCAAAGAGTTTAGACCCTGATCAAATGCAGCATCTGATCTGGCTCTATGCTGTTAGCTGAGATCAGAACCCAGTTGTTCAAAGCCTCGTAAGCTTAACGAGCTCGTTAGTGGTCAAAATGTTAACTGTTTTAGTAAGTACAATATCTAATTCACAGTTATTTTTGCAGAAAAAATGTGAGTAGCTTTTGCAAATGCAAAAGCTACTCACATTTTTTCAGCAAAAATATTAGAATGTATGCCATATTTAATCATCAAAGTTTTAACGATACGTTAACTAACGACATCCTTAGTTTTGAACAACTGGGCCCTGTCTGTCTGAACACTCAGGGCAAATATGGTAACACAATACCTGAGAATGTAGAAACTCTTCCAGTTGTACTGTTGTTTTGAATCCCTGTGTCAGTTTCTCTACAGAAAACTCACGAATATCTGGATGTATTTTGGAGATTCTACCAATACGTAAAAACTTTACATGGTCCTGTAACAGAAGGAAATTGAAAATTTAAACATACCATGGGTAAAATAGTGTACAAAATGGGACAATTTCTGTGAGCTGTGATGCTGGTTTCACAAGCAAATGTCTGATGAGTAACATATTTTTTACAGAGAAAGAAGAAAAATGTTTACCTGTCTTTAATACAGACTCCTTGAATAGTGTAGAATACATGTATATGCACATACAACAGAACTGTGTGGTTTATTTGCTGATCTTACTGACATTTTAGTCACACTCTGTATCTCATCATTTATGTTGACCTCTATATGAATATTTTATTGTAAGTTTCTAATGGCTGTTAGTTTATTGTTAAATTTCATTTTTTGATAATTGGTTCAAAAAAGCATAGCTTCTGGTACAGTGCCTTTTTTTATCTGAAAAGTGTTGATATTTTTCTTTTTTCTCCACAAAAACGTTTGTTGTGGATACTCAAATGAGTACCCATATAACACATTTGTTAAGGGTACTCATTAGAAGTGCCTCAGCAATGTGCTTCCATTGAGTACCCAGAGTATATGTTTTCCTGGAGAAAAATATTTTCCTGGATACTCTTCTTATCTGGAGATATGAACATGTCCTATAAGCTTGTGTTGATCATATATATATATATATATATATATATATATATATATATATATATATATATATATATATATATATATATATATATATCGTATTCGATCTAATTACCTCATGGTGCGCTTAGGGTTTTCAAAATTACATGTACTGGGAAAACCTTTTAGTAAAATATACATCTGATAAGGGCATGTTTAAAGAAAGATTAGCAGAGCACTTCATCACAGGATTATTAATGATGCATACACAATATTTGTTTCTGATTGTTTTTATAAAAGCGTATGTTGTGGATACTCATTTGAATTGCCTCGACTTGTCGAGGCAATTCAAATGAATACCCACAACATACGCTTTTATAAAAAAAAAATAGATACAAATACTTTGGATGCAACCTGAAGACTACCAAATGGCTTGACTGAGTGCTTATAGGGGTATATGCAGTAATTAGGTGGAATACGGTAATAACTCAAATTTTGCTCAAATTGACATCTGGGTCTGCACTGTTTGCTAAGGTCTGTCTGAATACTTAACCCATTTTAGTCTAGAGACCTTTAAAAGTGTAACTACCAAAGAGTGCAGACCCAGATCTGATGCCCCAGAAATGAGAATACTGCATCTGATCAGGGTCTCCATTGTTTGCAAATAGCTTAGCCATTTTTCTTAAGGAGCCTGACATACCTAAAATTTAAATTGGACTTCCAATATGTAGTGTGGGGGGGAAGTTTATTCAGTCTAAAATGGGTCAACCATTTCAACCAAAACAAATATTTATGCAAACAGTGTAGATCCAGATGGGATGGCTTGTTTCTGATTTTAGACTGGAACTCCTTTTTGCATCAGTGGACATGTCTAAATGCAAGGATGGGAGAGTCCACTTTAGAAAAACTCAGGGGTGAAAAGGTTAAGGTAAATATAGTATGTGTAAAATAGAATATAGATGGACAATACCTTTTTTAGTTTAAGCAGAATGTTATCGACAGCTGAGTGTGTGTAGCTAGTGAGAAGAACTGAATATCCAAGTCCACTGAGAACTTTCACAAGGGCAACGATTGTTGAAGTCTTTCCTGAAATCATATTATATGTATATTAACATATCTATGGAAAATGTAGTCTTCTTGGCTATGGCTCTAGAAAAGGCATTTTTTTCAGAATTTTTCTTGTTTCTCCACAAAAACATGTGTTATGAATATCCACGACATATGTTTTTTTTTAAGAAACAAGACATTCATGCATCTGAATTCCCTTTTATTCTAGAGCTAGGTTGTTGTGTTGTGTTGAGCTTTTACGGCCCAGTCAACCCAATGGGGTCATGTCGAGCACGGTCAGTTTACCTAACCACACGTTTACTGGGAAGTCTTAGTCCTCTAAGCGGTTAACCAGTATTGTGCACATTCTTTCGCCAGAAACTGACAACTGCCCTTCTTGAATCAGCGGAATGGAGAGAATGACCGTAGAAAATATTTCACGATCAATCTCCATGAAAGAATGTTGCTGACCTCGGCAGGGGTTGAACCCTTGACCTCCTGGTCTCCAGTCGGACGGCGCATCCAACTGAGCCACAGAGGCTGGCTCTAGAGCTAGGTAAGGCATCTTCACCATATAATATTAAAAAGGAGGAAGATTAGTAATTAAGCATACTGAGACAGACTGATATACAACCGCACTGACAACCTGGTTTGAAATTAAAAATACCTTTAATACTGTAGAGATACATACACCCTTATTTTCATATGTGCCATGGCATGAAAAACGCATATTCCTGCATATGCTAACAGTGAAGGTCCAGATCAGCCTGTGCATCTGCACAGTCAGATCACTGCCTTTGTTGTCCACTAATAGAATCGGACACTATAGAATGTATCAAGGGATAGCAAATGCCCAGATGCGACTTTGCGCATGTGTAGGATGAATCCGAATCTGTGCATTTTGAGCATGCTCAAAAGACAAGCTTTTTCTTGGCATGGCCCATATTATGGAGATACTTGTTAATGTAATGAAGCAGGTAAGGGTCTTTTTTGTTTGGTTTTTTTTTGTTGTTTTTTCAAACAAAAAATATTGATATATATTTAATTAGTATCTAATGAATACCGACAAGATATGTGTTTTGTGGAGAAAAAAAGAAATACACTACAACCTCTTTATTACAGGATTCGTTATAACACGGTTTTGGATATAACAGGGTTCAAAGATGGATCCCAAAAATGTATAGGTTATATTGAAAAATGACCATAAATGGTCATTTTTCAATATAATCTATACATTTTTGTTTGGATATAACACGGTTGTTTAACTAACACGGTTTATGCTACGGACTCCAACAATAGTTTTGTAAAGAGGTTGTGGTGTAATATTTATCAGCAATACACATTACACAGGCTTGTTAATGTAATGAACAAACAATAAGGCCAGACCCTTATCAGCCTGTCCACATGCCAGGTGTTTAATGTTATGGCTCGGTCATGTTAAGCAGGTCTCAATTACTGGCCCATTACGTTACCATACACAATCTGAGTTTTGATTTTTATGGCCCAGCCAACACTATTAAGGTCATGTCTAGCTAGTCAGTTTACCTAACCACACTTTTACTGGGCAGGACTAGTCCTCTAGGCAGTTAATCAGTATTTGTGCACATTCTTTTGCCAGAAACTGGCAACTGCCCTTCTCGAATCAGCAGAAAGGGAAGAATGAATGCAGAAATTATTTCATGATCAATCTCCACGAAAGACTGTTGACAAGACCTAGCGGGGATTGAACCCACAACTTCCCAATCACAACAATTGTCGTCTGCTTTATAATCTGCTTGTGATTTTAAAAGTCATTTCTGCAAACAGTGTGGACCCTGATCAGACTGCTCCTTTAGGAGCAGTCTGATCTGGGTCCACACTGTTTGCCTGTATGCAAAAATAGGTTTGAAAAGTTTGCAAGAATATTCAGCACACGACATAAACAGACAACATTTTCAGATGCAGGTTTTCTTGGCGTTTTAAGGGTTAACCCTAAAAGTGCAAGCAAATTTGTAGCAGATGACAGTCTATATTTTTATTGTAATTTTTTTTCAGAGAAAATAAGGCTGGACATTTCATGTGAACCTGTATAATGTATACTTACCAGTTCCAGGGTAACCTTTTATCAACACATAGTCTTTACTCATTAACACTTTCAAAATTGAGGTCTTCTGGGGTTTATTCAATTTCTTGAATATCGACTTTACTGAAAGAGATGAATGAGAAGTTCATTTAACCTTCAAACCTTTACCACTCTCTGGACTTATTCAGCAGATGACAAATGGATAGTATATTTCTTATTTTCCCAAGAAAACAGATTTGACATTTTATGCAAACTGTCTCCATTGGCGACAATTTGCATGACATGTCAAATCCTGTTTTCTGGGGAATAAAATAAGAAAAAAAAATCAAAATGTCACCTGCTGAAAATTTTACCCAGCATGCTAAGCGATAAAGCACTAAGCAAATTTGAAACAGACTCTAAAATTGATTTTTTTTAAATAAGGACATTTCATGTGATTCATCTGTTTCACATGAATTATCCCAGATTTTATTTTCTCCTAAAAAAATGGGAATGTTTCAAACTGAAGAATGCTTTAGGCCAAAATATTTAAAATGAGTGAATAAATTCATATTCATATACTACATGTACTACCCTCTCAAGGATTTTCATAAAAATGTATTTCAAAGAGTTGTCTGCTATTTATCGGATGCCCTTCTTATCCATAGATATGAAGTTACATTATTTAAAGAGTTAGGGTAATCAACCCTTGTCATGCTGAATAAATTAAGATGCCATGCTCACGTCCAATTTTCAGCCAATCAGATTACTTATTTCAGACTGTTGATAAAAATTCACAATATAAATGGCAAACAGTGCAGACCAAGATCAGTTGGCTTCTTCAGAAGCCAACTGATCTGGATCTACACTGTTTGGAAAGGCAGGGTATATCTGGGTTCAGCAGGGCAAGGGTTAGTCCACTGAATAAATTACAGAAACTGAAGCATTAAAGGAAATTTTGCTTCAAGCCCATAACTCCAGGTTTTGTTTGTGTTGAGGTTTTACGGCCCAGTCAACCCAATGGGGTCATGCCAAGCATGATCAATTTACCTTACCCATTTACTGGGCAGGCTCAGTCCTCTAAGCGGTTAACCAGTATTGTGCACATTCTTTCACCAGAAACTGATAACTGCCCTTCTTGAATCAGCAAAAGGGAGAGAATGACCGTAGAAAATATTTCATGATCAATCTCCATGAAAGAATGTTGCCGACCTTGGCAGTGTTTGAACCCGCGACCTCCTGGTCTCTAGTCTGACGCGCATCCAACTGAGCCAACAAGACCAGCCATAACTCCAGGTACAAGAGGTATTCAGAAGACACTTTTGTTATTTTTGCACTAAAACCTGTAGGCAATTCCAGAAGAGTATGTATGAGATGTTTTGGTGCAAAATAACAAAAAACATCAACCAAAAGTATCATCAAATGATCAAATTATCTAAGTAGACCTATGTGAGAAGAATTATCCAACATAATACTTTGTTACAGTCAAACTTCTTTGGCTTGAACATCTTTGGGACCATAGAAATTTGTTTGAGACATGGGTAGTTCGAGCCACTGAGTTTTAATCATGGTGCCAGGTCAGGATGCAAATGGGGCTACTTTATGGAAGTATTTTGATCTTCTATACAAAAATGGTATGATGAGTGTACTTTTTAGAATTGCCTTGATGAGGCAATTCTAATAAGTGCACACAACATACAATTTCATGATGAAATAACACACTTGCTTGAAATATTTGTTTTCTTGAGCTATCGGAAGAATTTCGTAGGGACTAAAATGCAAGTTCGAATTAGCCATGGTAACGGAGCCATCTGTGTTCAAGCGACTGAGGTTTGACTGTATAAGACAAAACACTGAAAGATTAAACTCATATAAACTGGCCATGTTCAGGTACCACGACAGCAATTTCTAACCTTTTTCTATATTCCCCTTTGATAGTGTATTCAGGAACTCTGGTTTAACTCTGTCTATTATTAAATGCCTCAGCTTCTGGCTGTAAATATAAGAAATGATTCATAGCAAAATTATAGCATTTGAGCAAAGTGCAAGAAGACCAAATGGTCCTGAGTCACCCAACTGAGCAGATGTTTTGACAAAAAAAAAAGGTCAAATTTATGGAATTAGTTCATCCAAGGTAAGTACTGAAAGTTCATGAAACTATTCATGAAGTCCAAATTTCTTTGCTACTTCAAATGAGCACCCAAAACATATCTTTTTATAAAGAAATAAGGAAAATATCAACACTTTTTGGATTATAAATAAAGTGCCTTATTTGAAACTATTACCAAAAAAATATTATTTTCACAACAAAAGTATTAAGCAACAAAAGAAATCCACAGCCTCATAATGTGGGAAATCCACATCTTCCAGCTGTGGAAAATGGGACAACTAAGTTCTGGTTCAATTTTCTTCTCTCACAACTCCTGAGAGAACAAATTTCCTATGTCTAGAGAACTCACCAGTGCAGCTCATCCTGCATCAGTCTGGACACATTAGTATAAAACATCCCTGCTGTGCTGAAACTGTCACATTTGTCTATACGCAGAGCTTTTGTTTTTAATCCTGACAGCCTGTCAACACCTTCTCTGAAAATAAGCATATTGTATTTACCCCAAGACTTTGGACACCTTAACAACCAAATATTTGAACAAATGCATTTTATTATCTTTTGATGTGGCAACAGTGTAGACCCAGGTCAGATGCACCACCCTGTGGATCTGGTCTGGGTCTATACCATTTGCTCAGGCTTGTTAGTCTGTCTGTCCTATATAGCAGCCTAATTAATCAGACACCTTAACTGCTTACCATACTTGTAATAGGTTTAGATAAGAGTGGGTATCAGGTAAATATTTTTCTTATTTCTCAACGAAAACATATGTTGTGGGTACTCATTAGAAGCGCCTCGGCGAGGCGCTTCTAATGAGTACCCACAACATATGTTTTTGTTGAGAAATAAGAAAAATACAGATGGTTTTTGGTTGAAAAAAAAAGCACCTTATCAAGAGCTATGCTTATACTTCAATTTGAACAAGTAAATTTAATTTGCTACCTGTTCTTGTGTCTAAAAATTGCTGGATGAGTGGCTATCAGTGTAAACCCAGATCAGATGCCAGATCAGATGCAAATCTGGTCATAGTCTATGTCTGTTCAGGCCTGTCTGTCCGAATACTTAGGGTAATCTAAATAAATACCGTAACTGGGAAAAAAGCCTTAGTATACTTCAGATTATTAGACAGACTTTCTGATAATTATTCAAGAAAAATAGGACTGTTAACATTTCATATTGTTTTCTCAGCAATTTACATGATTATTAAGACCTAGTTTCTTGGAAAATAGAACTGTCAACAAGCGTTTTCTGCTAGTATTTAAATCTGGCACTTTTACATGCACCTCCAAATCTTAACCCTTAAAGCACAAGTTATAACTGCAACAGAGGACGTTTTGCTAGATATATATTTTTTTCTTACATTTTAAAAATAAAGCTTCACATTTAGTAAGACTCCTTTGGTAGGCAGACAATTCAAGTAAAATGTCAAGCCATCTTTTCTCTGAGAAAATAATTAAAAAGAGAATTAAAACATTTCCTGCTTCAGTTGGTTGTGTTGGGTTTAACAACACTTTAACCTTGTGTGTCATTTTGTGTCGTCTCCTAGAGGAAGGGAGAAGAGAGACAGAAGAGATAGTAGAGGAGATGAAAGATAGGGGAGAAAGAGGAAAATGAATGAAAGTGAAGAAACAGAAGAAATAAAAACATCCCCCTCTACCCTTACCTGCTGCAAGGATAGCAGGCCTTGCCCAACTGTAAGCCAATCTCAGTTGGACATCCCAATTACGTAAGATACACGACACTTTTGCCTCACCCAACCAATCCTCCTGCTTCAATTTTGCTTGGTGCTTTAAAGATTAAAAATACTGAGCCAAGCTATACTGCATCTAACTGCAAATAAAATGTGAAAGCCTATTACTACTCCTATATATACCTGTCAATAAGCACTTGAATCTCTGTGGATGATATGTGATGAACAAAACCAGTACACATAGCTATCCAAGATGGTCTCTCAGAACTTATAACAACGCTATCTTGCACATTTATACCAATGTCTGATAATGGATTGCTTCTGGAAAGATAAGGAAAAAGTTCTGAAATATTTTAACCTTTACCATTCTGGGTGCAAATTCAGCTGACAAACTGATGATATTTTTCATTTTCTTTCAAAAATATGGTTTGGTATTTCATGCACACTGTCTCCTAAGGAGACAGCGTGCATGAAATGCCAAACCCTATTGTCTGAAGAAAAAAAAAAAAAAAAGCTGAAATTTGCATGAAATACAAAACCTTATTTTCAAAGATAAATAAGAAAATTATTTCAAAACGTGATCTATTGAAACTTTTTACCCAACATGCTTTTGCATTAAACCTTAAATATTTAACCTCTTGGTTAAGCTTACGAATATTCAATTTATATGAAAATGCAGATTTTGTCACATAATGCCTCATGTATTAAATGCACATTTATATTCCAGAACCAAAGAGAATTCATGAAACCTTTCATTCTTGAGCTTTTAACTGGACTCTTCCATCTTTGAATCTGGATTCTGCAGCAACTGATCAGGCTTAACTGCTTTCCAATCATCAAGTAGTATTTAACCTTTGTCATGCTGAATAAATTAAAATGCCACGCCCACTTCTAATTTCCAGCCAATCGGATTACTTAATCCAGGTTTTTGATAGAAATTCACATATTTAATGACAAACAGTGCAGATCCAGATCAGTTGGCTTCTTCAGAAGCCAACTGATCTGGATCTACACTGTTTGCTAAACAGGGCATGCCGTGCTCAGCAAGAGAAGGGTTTAGACACATCAAATGGCAGTAAAATGGACATGTTAAAAATTTAGAACAAGTATGGTAAGAGCTTAAAATAATAATAATATAAAAGCTGTGTGTTTCAGATTACCCTACCGTGGCTTATTTTTCACCAATGCTCCTAAAGTTTTTCAAGATTTTTTTTAGGAATTCCCCTGTTCACCCATATTGTTTTTCTATAAGTCCTATATAAAAGCTTTAAACAAATTTAAAATATTTTTCAACATACAATCCCTTTTTCACAATTCCACTTTTCTTTTTTTTTTTTTTTTTCTGCCTAATGAGAAAAGGAGTCATAATACTTAGGGCAAGTATGGTAATATTATAGTGTTTCACCTGTTGTTGTCCTTGTGTCTCTGGAATGTTAATATTGCACTGTCTTCATTCTCATTGTTCATATCGCCAGTGTCTGATAATACAACACCACTGATACATTCTCCAACTGCCTCCCTGAAAAAACAACACTGTATTATAACATCACAACTACAAGAGGGAAAACCTGTCATATGAAACAAAGAAAAAGACTGCAGCATTGATGCAAAAAGGGCCTGTTCAAATCTTTAAGTTGCTTCGTTTCCATGTCATTGTTCTAACAAAAACCAGGATAGGTTCAGTGCGTGTAGCAAGAAACAAGGCATTTATATTGGAAAACTTGATGTATAACTGTTTTGACATTGCTGAGAACACTCACCTACACTTACTTATAAGGTTATCAAAATATTGTGCCTGAGTGTTCTCAACAAAGACGATATGGTTATGCATCAAGCTTGCCAATATAAATGCCTTGGTTCTTGCTACATATGCTGAGCCTATCCTGGTTTTTGTCAGAACAACAAAATAGAAAACAACAGCAACTTACCAATTTGAAATGGCCATTTTTGCAACAACCTATATTATTGCATAAAAAGCAGTGCCGCACGTTATTAACAGCTGTGCATTAACCGGCAAAAAGCCGTGTATTAACAAGGCAATTCAAACGCTATTAATGCACAGCTACGCAACTTTCAATATGATCGTACCGGGGCCACAGATTTGCTGCCGTTACGAGATGTGTACTGCCCGGCCCTAGAACGAGCATAGTCCGTGGAAAATTATGTTTGCGAGACATCGGTGAAAAGGCAAAACAAAATAGTGCAAGAAATAACGCGAAATGTTTTCAGTTTTTATGCAATAATAGCGATCAAACATGTTTTTTCAATACATTAACATTCGCCAGGTCCCTTGGGAGGTGTTGAAAACCGCGGCCTTCGGCCTCGGTTTTCAACACCTCCCACGGGACCTGGCGAATGTTAATGCATGAAAAACCATGTTTGATCCCTACAGTCTTTTTCTGATCAGAGACTTTGTTGTCCCGTTTCAAAATCATTGGATACTTTGGAGTACACAGATGTACATCTAAGGTCCTTCCCAATCCAGGTGGATTTATTTGTCAACTGAACTCTTGAACTACTTTCTCATACTCTAAAAACACCTTTTCTCAAGACTCAGCTCATTTTCTTTTTCCTAGCAACACAATCTTACAATATTAGAATCTTCTCAGGAGAATCTAATCAGTAATAAAACACATTTCTGTGAAGAAATAAAAAAAAAAGATTTACAAGGTAAAACATTGTTCAGGCAAAGATTAAAAGTACTCCAACCAGACTGTATATAAACACAGGCTAATCATTGTCACATAAGGGTAAGGGTTGGTTTTCTAACTGTACATCTTGATCTCTGGTAAATGGCTACACTTCCAATCACTAGAATCTGAAAGTACAGTCGAGCTTCAATGGCTCAAACATCTTTGGGACCATAGAAATTTGTTCAAAACATGGGTAATTCATGCCACTAAGGGTTAATCGTGGCACCAGATCTGGGGGCAAATGACGATAACTTAGGGAAGTATTTTCGATCTTCTATATAATAACGGTCTGTTGTGTGTACTCATTAGAAATGCCTCAATGAGGCAATTCTAATGAGTACACACAACATACAATTTCATGATAAAATAAGAAAATTTCCCTAAATATTTGTTTTCTTGAGCTATCAGAAGAAATTGAGTAGGGACTCAAAAACGTTTCGAATTAGCCATGGTAAACAAGTCATCCAAGCCATTGAGGTTTGACTGTATTTGCATTTCTTCTCAAATTCTTTGCTTCAATGAGAGGAAATATTCAACAGTCTTGCACATCCATGTCATCTGATTATCCACTCACAGACTTTTTAGATACTGTAGAATACATTATTACAAACAAGAAATGCCTTGATCAGATTTCGCAGCTTCTCAGGCAGAGCTAGGCCTTTACTTTTAGGATATGCTCAAAAGGCACTTTTTAATCTGACCACTGGAGTCTGAAAGTACAGTCGAACTTCAATGGCTCGAACATCTTGGGACCATAGAAATTTGTTCGAGACATCTGCTGTCTGCTATTTTTGACATCAACATACCAAAGGTTTAGAACAATTGGTATCCAAAGAAAACATAACCTGATATTGGACTTGTACCTGTCTGTTGAGCTTCTACACCAGATATCTGCCACTGTCCTCTTAGCCTGGTCTTTCTGAGATTCCAGATCTAACATCAAACACCAGTGGGTGAAATAAGTCATGTGACTAGAGGTCAAATGTTGCAGTGTCTCATTAACCAATCCTGATATCTCCTCTCTAACAGACTGTCTACCTTCAACTTCCCTAAATACATCAACAAAAAAGACATCTGTTAACCCTTTCACCCCCGAGTTTAAGAAATGGACTCTTCCATCTCTGAATTTGGTCACATTCATTGTTGCAAACAGGGGTTTCAGTAAAAAATCAACAAAAGAATGGCAAACAGTGCAGCTCCATGATGAGACAGGTCATTATGAGCCATCTCATCTAGATCTGCACTGTTTACAAGGTATATGTACTGGTCTCAAGGGATCAAAGTGTTAATATTAAAGGAGTGGATACAAGTCCAGGGGAAATAATTCTTGATATGAAAATATCTGTCTCCCTTCTCATGATCATTGGGGATACTATTAAAGGAACTTTCTTTTAAAAGTAGTTCCGATTTATAACAAGTTTGAAACACCAGGAGGCAAGTTCTGGTCTGAAAAATATTATCTCCCTTTTAAAAATGAAGGCAAAATCCTTCAAGTGTATCTATTCACCTAAAAAGATATTAACCCTTGCCATGCTGAATAAATTAAGATGCCATGCCCACTTCTAATTTTCAGCCAATCAGATTACAGGATCTAGTTTGTTGATACAAATTGAAATAATTAATGACAAACAGAGCAGATCCAGATCAGTTGGCTTCTGAGGAAGCCAACTGATCTGGATCTACACTGTTTGCAAAGGCAGGGCATGTCCTGGTTCAGGAGGACCAGGGTTAAAGTTACATAAAAGTGCCATGAGATGAAGTGTGAGCCAAACAGAAAAACTGTATATGAACAGAGGAAGACAGCAAAAACACAGATCTACTTTTATATCCTTGAAGACTGATCAGTGTCTTCAGTCAGAGAACAGTATCATCAAACTATTCCTATGCAGATATTTTGGACCTTAAGCGTTTGCATGACTGAATAGGTCCAGAAGAGCCCTTTTCTCTGAGCACAGCTGAAATACATGCAGTGATTTTTTTACAAATTTGCCTTTATGGGTCCTGGGACTCGTTAGGTCCAGAATTCATGCATCCCAAACGCAAACCATGCATCCAGCCTGGGACTCATGGTGAAATATTTTGTTGCATCCTACACTTTTATTTTAAACTTGTGTAACAGTGTTTTATAATTACTTTCTTGGTATTTAAATTGGATGTGCAATAAAAGTAAATAGTTGTGACTGAGTTGCTTCAATTCTTTCCAGAAAACTTCTCAAGAAATATGAAACTATAGTTTAGTACTTGACTGTCTATTAAAACTGAAGTGTTAAGAAAATGTTTTCACACACAGAGTTGAAACACCGCTTGCGCATTTGCTTTTTTCCCGAAAATGAAAGTAGACTTCAAAAAGCAAAACGTTCATACATTCGAGATTTTTATGAGTCCCGTGGACTCACCAGGGCTAATTTTTTTGCATCCTCTGGCAAACTTATGCGTATAGGACGCAGGACGCACGCCTAAAAAAATCACTCTTTGGGCATATGCGGACAGCAAAAGCCCAGATCAGCCTGCCCATCTGCAGTCTGATCAATGCCTTCGCTGTCTACTAAAGAAAATCACTGGATACTAAAGGATACACAAATGGAGAGCAAATGCCTGCATGATACTTTGCACATGCACAGAATGATCTGAATATGCACATTTTGCACATACAGGCGACTCTCGTTATCCCGAATTCTAAAGAAACCACTGAAACACTTCGAGATATCCGTACCTCGACATATCAGAGTTGAGAAAGCGAGTAAAACAATAAATTTAACAACCACATTTCACAAATGAATATGAAATTTGACTCCTGAAGTTAGAAATATATATACGATAAAATAATGTGGAAAAGAGGAGAAATTGCTCCTTAGGAGCAATTTCTCCTCTTTTCCACATTATCTTGTTACCTGTTGTCATAGTTTCATGTTAAAACAGGGACCAGATTTTCACTTCGAGATAAGTGGTAATTCGAAATAAGCGAGTTCGAGATAACGAGATTCGACTGAATTTGAAGACACTTATTGCCCGACAAGGTCCATACATATCAATAGCAATATATGTACAATGTATTAGTTTTAAAACATAACTGCAATACCTTTGATAAATTGCACAATTAGTCAATTGTGGACACTTCTGACAGGCTCGAAGATTTGTGATGGGTTCTGGCAATCTACCAAGATTAAAGGTTGTCTGCCCCTCTTCATCAAGTGTTTTCACAACCTGACGGGAAATATAGTAGGCCATCTCATTTCTAAGCTGTATTAACCCTGCATGCAAAAAATAAAATGAGCCAGCACACGACAAAACCTACCATAAGAAATGTGCGACCAGCGAAGACTCAGATCAGACAGCACATCTGTGCAGTCTGATCAGTCTTTGCTGATCGCATATGCCTTCTACAGCCTCTAGGCTATCCAAAGAGGGATAAATGAGAACCCTTGCCATACTGGTTGGCTGTACAGGCTGAGTCTCTCTGGTATGTTTTGTTGGGCACTGGCTCAAATGAAATGTAAAAGACGACCTACATCTAGTGAGAAGGGGTCAATGGGGATCTACATAATGTGCAGTCAAAACAGCCTGCATAGTCTCAGAAAAGTCAACACAATCTTGTAGTTTCTATACAGTAGAGCTCCAGTTAATGTGCTTTCTACAGCCTAAAAGTGTTGACAGATTCTTATTTCTAAACAAAAACATATGTTGTGGGAACTAATTAGAAGCGCCTTGCTGAGGCGCTTCTAATGAGTACCCTCAACATATGTTTTTGTGCCTCCCTGCTTCTAATGACTAACAACAACATATGTTCGTGTGGAGAAATAAGAAAAATATTTTTATAAAACTTACTCTTATCTGGAGCTATGTATACAGCCCTGTCAACCTTTATCAAACTGTGCAGACCCATAAAAAAACTCCAGATAAGATGCATTTTTAATGTATTTTTTGTGGGGTGGGTGGGTGGCTGGGGTGTAGGGGTGTGTTCTTGAGGAAGTTATATTGTGGTGAAGAAATGCTAAGGCTATTCTTACTTTAAATTGTGGGTACTCATAAGAACTGCTTAAGCAAGAGAAGACTAATAAATCAAGTAAAGGGAGATTATTGCTTTTTGATAGCAAATGCAAGTTCCAAGTTAGTCACTTAACCCTTTAAGTTGCGGATTCTTCTGCCACAACTCTTTGGACCAGTCTATTTGCTTGTGTTGAGGTTTTACGGCCCAGTCAACCCAAAGGGGTCATGTCGAGCGTGGTCAGTTTACCTAACCACATGTTTACTGGGCAGACTTAGTCCTCAAAGCGGTTAACCAGTATTGTGCACATTCTTTCGCCAGAAACTGACAACTGCCCTTCTTGAATCAGCGGAAGGGAGAGAATGACTGTAAAAAATATTTTCATGATCAATCTCCACGAAAGTATGTTGCCGACCCGGACCAGTCTATTTCAATAGCAAGGTGTCTTGTTAGTTTTTATGACTGAAAGGTTTTGCAGGAATATGTGCAGTTAATGCAAATAGTGTATACCCTGATCAGATATTGCATTCTTTGGTGTCTGATCTGGGTCTACACTGTTTGCCATTGTCCCTTTTATGGGACGATAAGCATAAATGGGTTATGTTGAGTGGACTCTTCTACCACAACTCTTTGGACCAGTCTATTTACAATAGCAGGGTGTCTTGTTAGTCTTTATTGTTACTATGTTTTATAGAAATTCCTGTATTTAATGCAAACCGTGTAGACCCCGATCAGATGCCCCATTCTGCAGTGTCTGTTCTGGGTTTGCACTGTTTGCCAGTTACCGTTTCGAGGGTCTCCAGACTAAAATGGCTTCAACCTGTCATGTTGTTTTCTTTTATATTTTTTTTCAATAAGATAGTATGTGGCACTGCAGGAAAGCTGACTTTCAGACAGTGGTTATTATCATAGCCCCAGACAGGCACTTTTTGCAACCAAAAAGTACACCACAACCTCTTTATAGCACTATTGTTGGGGTCAATAGCATCAACCGTGTTAGTTAAACAACCCTATTATATCCAAAACAAAAATGTATAGATTATATTGAAAAATGACCATTTATGGTCATTTTTCAATATAATCTATACATTTTTGGGATCCATCTTTGAACTGTGTTATATCCAAAACCGTGTTATAACGAACCGTGTTATAAAGAGGCTGAAGTGTATTGCTATTTTTTTTTCTCCCCAAAAACATATGTTGTGGTACTCATTAGAAGCACCTTAGTGAGGCACTTCCAATGAGTACCAACAATACAGCCGAACCTCAATGGCTTGAACATCTTTGGGACCATGGAAATTCGTTCGAGACATGGGTAGTTCGAGCCACTGAGGGTTAATCATGGCACCAGTTCAGGAAGCAAATAGCGATAATTTAGGGATTTTTTTTTTTTCTACACAATGATTGTATGTTGAGTGTACTCATCAGAATCACCTCAATGAGACAATTCTAATGGGTACACACAACATACAATTCCATGATAAAATAAGAAAAAATCTCTAAATATTTGTTTTCTCGAGCTATTGGAAGAATTTTGTAGGGATTGAAAAAAAAAGAGTTCGAATCATCCACGATGAGCCATCCGTGTTTGAGCCATTGAGGTTATACTGTATATGTTTTCATGGAGAACAAGAAAAACGAAGTTTTTTAAAAGTAAAACATATTTTAACGAGTAATACTTAACCTATAGATAATGTGCTATTCTCTACTGTTTTCACACCACAGAAAAAACGACCTTTCAGTCGTTAATTAAAGTCTTAAACCAGAAGGTCCCTTAGGCAGTTACCTGTGTGACGTAACTCTTCCAGCTCAATTGACCACGTGTCAGTTTCTTTTATGTGTAAAACAATAGACACAATTAGGAGAGATAAGCGAGGGTGGGCGGAGGGAGAAAATTGATTATCTATAGGTTAAGTATTACTCGTTAAAATATGTTTTACTTTTAAAAAACTTCATTTTAACTTCATTAACCTATAGATAATGTGCTAGAATTTGCAGAATAGGAGGGAGGTGCTCTCCTAATTCTAACACCAATAATATCTCACCACTTCTGGTTAAGACTCAGGAAACTCAAAGGAATCAGATACATTCTAATTCTATATTTAATAGAAAGAATGATCTAGATTCACAAAATAGCATATGATCTAACAACCTTATATGTAATAGTAGACTCTAGAGGGAGCCAGTTCTTAAGTCTCAGAGACCTAACATTGCCCCCCCCCCACCCCCCCCCCCCCCCACCCCCTTTTTTTCTTTTTGGGAAACAACAATTGGCTTCAAAAAGAAAAAGTAGTTATTGAGACATAACATAAATATTCCATCGCAAAGTAAGCTAGGAATATAGAAATATTTTCAAAACAAAATTTGTAAAACAAAAAGCCAAGACCATACACTGTAAGTAGTCTATGAAGGGTCTTGAATAAATAAGGAAAAGTCTACTCGGTGGAGTTTCCTATAGATAACTGACATATGTAGATATTTTGGATAAAATTCTAGATATGTGAAGCTATGTAATTGTAATAGTCTAAGCTATTAGAATTATAAACTAATTAGATTCTGTTAATTGGAGCGACAGGACAGTTTCTGATGAACAGACACAGATTTAAAATAACCATAATGTATAATTATTTCCCTTTGATCAAATTAAAGAAGGGGAGATAATAAAAGTAGATGGAGTTAACTTAACTATAACTAAGTTATCCATCAGAAGAAAAAGGTATAGACAAACATAATGGTTAAAACTATTGCTAGACTAATTGTATTACGAATTTTTAGTCAAGCAATAAAATAATACAGAGTTTGCATAAAACTGCTGGGAAGAAAAAAACAACCTAAACCATTAATAATTAGTTTTGTCATAGACATATAAAAGCGTTTGACATCCTGACAAAATAATAAAGAAGAAATTGTCAACATCATAACTTAAGAGTTTGACAGAGAATAAGAGAGATAAGAATAAGGTTGATCGCAGCTAACTGTAAGACGGTCATAGTTTGGCGAAATCTTACCATATTGATAAGATTAAGCAATAATAAATAAGCTGGATAGAATCTTTCTATACCAGAAGATTGCCATGAAAAATACTCCTGAGTAAATAGTCATGGAAATCAAGAAATGTTAATAAATCCACTTTGAAATGACGAATCAAAATGTTCATAAAAAGAGAAGGACTCAGAGAAAAAGTAATAGTGTGATAATCTCTGAAGAAAGATTATACAATAATACTGATTAATAATCTCAAAAACACTTAATTTATAAGTTAAGAGATAGTATTACTATTCTATACGCATATTTAAGAATAGTAAGAAATATATGAATACTAAATTAAAATTATACTAGGGAACAAAATTCCTGCTATAAATAAAAGGTTAAGCGTAACTATTTATTAAGCAAGGAATTATTAAACATATAACTCGCTATAAAATTACTGCCCAGAAATTTTATAGATAAATATTCAATCAAATTTTTAGAATTGAATATTAATAGAATAAAATCTATGTCTGCATAATTGGTAGTTCCTGAAATATCAAATTACGTACTCGCAAATGAATTCAGGAAGAAAATATATATACATATATATATATACATATATATATATATATATATATATATATATATATATATATATATATATATATAATCTCGAGATCTATGCGTAAACCATAGAGAGTAATAAAATAATATTATTACCACGATCCTTGACGGAAGGGTAAAAACATGTATATGAAAGAGATAATAATTAATTTAACGTCACATAGGTTTAAGATAATATTTGTTTAATCTTTAACCAATATGCAGCAACAGTGACTCGATATTCTGTATTCGTACGTAGAAAAAGAGTACTTAGTCATTAGAATTTTGTATGATTGAAGTAGAGATAATGGGATCTAAAAGGATGTATCTCCATGAACTGAATCGAAGGATAATATCCATTCTAAAAAACTAGGGCTTGTTTTAGGCTTAGTTTAACAAGCGTAGAATTATTTCCAAGTATTCATGAAGTCGTTATGCTCTGAATACTGAGAAAAATGTTAAAATATTGTTTAGGAAATAAAAAAGTGACTGGTCCACAATGTTAGCTAGATTTAAACCTGGAACGTATCGAGAAGGTCAATCTTACTTAAAAGTAATATGAGAAAGATAAATAATGAAGATAGATATATAAATATCGGTATAATATATTATCTCCAACTATTATCAAATAATCTGAATGTTTAAAAGCATAAATGCTACTCGAAAGTTTATTTACCGAATGTATAATCGGAGAAACTTTCAGTATGTTCAAAAACGTATCACAAAAGTAAGATCTGACCAGGAACGTAGGTGCAGCACTTACTAAGTTGTGAAGTTCATATAAACATATTCTATATTATAAATTGAAGCAGTGCATTTCAAAATCATCGAAACGTCTTGAAATGACTTATTGTGTGGAAAAATAAATAAATATCCAGTTTTGGAAAAGATATTTATCTATATATATAGACCATTTTTGATGCGGACTGGAAATCAAGATATTAATCTTTGCATTATTCGCAAACTGAACGAACTCTTAGCGAGAATTACTATGATCCCTTTAACGAATGTAAACAAAAAGAAGGGGTAAAGAGATAATTAAGTGTGTCTTAATTCTTTACCGGCTCGTAATTAAGGATGTTTTCCCTTTTGTCTAAGCCTAGACTATAGATTGATTAATATGAATATAATAATATCTGCTATTATGAGGTAAACTCTTGTTAATTAACCTCTAAGCATATATCAAAAATATATATCAACATAATCTAGAGCTTCGGTAAGTTTAGAGGAAGGAAATGATTGACTTTGGCAGTTTCTGAATAGTTCCAAAGTCAATAAAAAAAATATCAAAAGGAAAGTATTGTATATAATATTTAATTTAGGCAATAATAATCTGTCACGTACTGAATAATTAATGCCTTTACTAAATATGTTTCCATTGTCAATATCAATGTGCAAGAAAATTTTGATTGACATGGACTCAGTAATAATTAAAATATTAGAGGTATAGAGCTAGTCGAAGCAAAACTATTCCTCAATAAGATAAAGTAGACCTATAATATACGAGGATTAATTGGGTCTAGAAATTATAATCATAATAAAATTATTATTCCAATATGAAGAATCTTCGGCGTAATAGATTCTTACTGAGGCAAAAATATCTGGTATATTGCTGTCGTAGTCTTAAATGATCCAGAAGAAAAAATAAAACAGGCAAAGTAAAGAATGTATCGAATTATATCTATGCCTTAATATAAGATTTTCTTCTTATTTATTATTTTATAGCAGAGTTTAGACAGAGCACGACTGACCTAGACTATTATATAATCAATCAAAAGATAGTATAAAATAAAATAATAGCTTATCGGATCAACTATTTTCCATGTAGAAAAGGCAAAAGGAAAATATGTACCTCAACTAGAATTTTAAATCGTAGTAATCTAGAGAGGTAGCGAATAAATAAATAAACTGTTAATTTATTTATCTGGTTGGTGTAAATTTCCGATACCTTAAGAATGAAAAATTAATAGAAAGTAGAAAAGATTGATTGCTACTTTCTTGTCAATTTACTCCTTAGATTACATGCTGATTACATATCGGAGCATGTAGAAGAAAAACAGGGGAGGAAAGAAGAAAATTTTTTAGATTTCGTGTATATTTTTCTTCTTATAAATAATGATAGTTTTATAGTTCACCTTTGCCCTAGAGCCGAATAAGGTGAATTGTAAGAAGTTAATCTCTTTGTAGAGAATAAAAGAGATATAATTATAGCTGGAAGTATCTTCTACACTTAGTGAATGAATTGCGAATTTGATCGTAACCGATAATTCTTAATTCATTTTCAATAATAAATATATATATAGAATTTAAGTCAAGTTCAAAAGTGACTGGACAGAATTCAACAATATAAGTGGCTACTAGGTATTAGAACCCATCGCTGTCATTCAATAACCTATAAACCAAGACTATACATGTCTATAGTGGTTAATAAATAAATATATGTTGAGCGAGTACTAGTGACTACTACTCGGACACTAGTAATCCGACACAAAGTCTACGAAACTACTGCCCGGTGGAATTTCGTTAGAATGACCTGGCACTACTCTACGAAGTGCCTCCCGATGAAATTTTCGTTAGAGCTGGAATTTAACCGCTTTCTAGCGAATGAAAGAGATAAAACATAATTTGAATGACCTGGCACTAGTCTACGAACTGCTGCCCGGTAAAAATTTTGTTATAGTCGGAAGTTTAACTCTTTCTAGCAGATAAAAGAGATAAAACATAAGTTAATTTAAAATATTAATGGAATTACACAATAAGTCAGTGGAATATTAAAGATTCTAGTCTGATTCGGGAAAGACTGTACAGAATTTTATGTATGAAAAGTTACTATGTATTTCACTTAATAACCTATATCCATTGACTTAAACATGAATGGAGCTCTATGAACGATAATAGATTGTTCGGGAATTAGTGATCACTATTTTGACACTAGTTACCCGACATAATGACCGGACACTAGTATTCGTAACTGTTGCCCAGTAAAGTTACAAGTAATTTGACAAATTGATCGGATAGTAGTATTCGTAACTCTAGTCCGATGAAAAAGGGGGATTATATATGAAAACTGAGCGGGCACAAGTATTCGAAACTTTTTCCCGATGATAATTAATTATTAGGCAAAAATTGACCAGACACTTTCTGTAAAAGTTTGCCTGGTGAAAAATCAGAAATAATATAATAATATGACCGGGTATAAGTATCAGAAATATTACTGATACTTTGCCTGGTGAAAATTTTTTTAATAATTAGACATAATGACCGGAAGTTAGTATACGTGACTATTTTGTCTGGTGAAATATGTCAAAAACTAAGTCTTTCCAGAAAATAATTAAATTATTGACTGGAGACTAGTTGACTGGTGCCTGGTTGACCAGTGACTGGTTGACTGGTGCCTGGTTGACTGGCACCTGGATGACTGGTGACGTGCCTAGTTGACTGGCACCTGGTTGACTGGTGACTGGTGAAGCTGATTGACTGGTGCCTGGTTGACTGGTGACTGGATGACCGGTGACTGGTGGACTTAGACTTTATCGGATACTAAGTACCCAAAGATGCCACCTTGATGGGTCTTACCCCGGCAGTATAGCCATATGGGGTGGGGCTCCCATCAGTAAAGAACTGTCTTATAACCCATCAAGGGTTGACAAGTTCTTTACAATCAGCTTCTCCACCATGAGAATCTTTAACCAACTGAAGATCACTGCAAATAAAAGTCCAGGAAAAACATATCGTAATTGCTGAATAACCTGGAACGAAAAGAACAAAAATATTCTGCATATATAAACACGACTATCGAACCGATCATGCACGAGCGTTGTGCCGAATAGTGAGAGTCGCGAAAACGCATGTGGAAAAAGACCAGTCAAAAAAAACATGAAATCGAAAATTGAAAATTTTAAATAATAACACAGAAAGTGAAAGTAGTGATAAATAAACAAAAGAAACACAAGGATACAGAAATTTATCCGTGAGGAAAGAAATAATCCAAATTTCTATCACAGGTAAATAATCCTTGTTGAATTTCTTTGTCCACAGAAAAGAAACTGACACGTGGTCAATTGAGCGGGAAGAGTTACGTCACACAGGTAACTGCCTAAGGGACCTTCTGGTTTAAGACTTTAATTAACGACTGAAAGGTCGTTTTTTCTGTGGAAGGTGTGAAAACAGAAGAGAATAGCACATTATCTATAGATTAATGTATTATGAAGTTAAAATATTTTGGAGATACCCCCTCTTATCTGGAGTTATGATTATACAGCTACACATAGATAATCTCTCTAACTTGAATTGGCTGCAACTAGAATTTACCTTTCTGGTTGACATGATCTGCTGGTATAACTTTCATACTCGGCTCCTTAAGATAAAGAAGTAAACCCCTTCCAGGGTCCTCACGTCTGTCTGAGCACATCATAGAATAAAGGGTCACCTGAAGTACAGGTAAAAATCTACAAATATCTCCAGGTAAGGCACTTTTTGTAAGCCAAAGTATGGATATTTTGTCTTATTTCTCAAAAAAAAAAAAAAATACTGTTATGTTTTAAGTACTCAATAAACTCTCTTTGACAAAGTGCTTCTAATGCACACCCAGAATATATGCTACGAAAACACGCCTATTCAAACATATAGAAAATTTCACATCAAAAAACTGAAAATTTCCAGATAAAAAACTGATATTTTTCATACTTCTGTTCAACAAAAAGATTGTGGATACTTGTTAGAACTGCCTTGGCAAGGCAGTTCTAACGAGTACCTACAATCTATGTTTTAGAGCAAGAATAAGAAAAATAATGTACATTCCTATAAACCCCTGTTTTACTATATAAAAGTGGCGTTTAACAGGGTCAAAATTATATAGGCATGTTTTCGTGACGAATAAGATAATACAAATTTCTGGATATTTCTCTTACCTGAAGCTATGATTATATACTGTAACAATGACCTTAGTAAGGAGGTATTCAAATAATGTATGTAATGATATGCCATAGGTTTTTATGACTAATAAGAAAATATTTTATTCCAAAGTAACAACTTTGTATCATGGACTTGTTAAGAGTAAATTACAAAGAGTATAAGACTCTAAAAGTTATCAAAGCCAGGACCCAGTTGTTCAAAGCATTGTTAGCTTAACAGGCTCGTTAGAGGTCAAAATGTTTACTGTTCTAGTAAGTACAATATGTAATTCACAGGTATTTTTGCTGAAAAAATGTGAAAAGCTACTCTCATTTTTTCAGCAAAAATATTAGGGTATATGCCATATTTAATGATCAATATTTTAACGATTCGTTAACTAATGACATAGTAGTTTTGAACAACTGGACCCTGACAAATTTGCTTTAACATACATGTACATATGTGGGGTATTCATTTATGCAAGTAGGTGAATATTGTAACAAATAATTATTATCAGGTATAGCATTAAATAAATATGAACAATTTCCACCACTGATATTTTTCTTAACTCGCCAAGAACAGGAAGTTGCATGCATACTCTGCCATTTGAGGTACCGTGCTTTGGCACTTCTAATGTACAACAAAAAAGAATGTTAAATGGAGAGACAAGAAAAACACTTTATTGTAAATGAACACTCCTCATCTCAACAGCTATGTAACCTTTAAATAATTATTAAAATTACTGAAAAAGTCCGCATATACTTTCAGAAATCATAGGACTTCTTAAGCAGGATTATTTGACAATAATACTTGGAAATTTGTCTTATTTCTCCATAAAAACATGTGTGGGTATTCATTAGAAGCATCTCAGAGAGGCACTTCTAATAAGAACCAACAACGTGTTTTTATGGAGAA
The DNA here is from genome assembly GCA_964016985.1 of Anodontia alba. NCBI lineage: Eukaryota > Metazoa > Mollusca > Bivalvia > Lucinida > Lucinidae > Anodontia > Anodontia alba. Next base: position 30,787,753 of record OZ024830.1, read on the forward strand.
CTGAAGAAAATTCCCAGTTATCACCAAACACTCCTTCTTGACAAGTCCTCTGGAAATTTCAGGGCCCAGTTGTTCAAAGCATCGTTAGCTTAACAAGCTCATTAAGGGTCATTTTGTTAACTGTTTTAGCGGATTCAAGATACAATATTCTGATATTTTTTGCTGGAAAAATGTGTGTAGCTTTTGCACTGCAAAAGCTACTCACATTTTTTCAGCAAAAAATTTCAGTGTATTTGCGTATCACTCAATGTAAATGTTAACGAATCGTTAACTAACAACATCGTTAGTTTTGAAAAACTTGGCCCAGAATAGTGACTACATACCTGTCCTTTATGCTCCACAGAATAGCTAGGCTTTCCCGTCTTTAACTCAAGTGGAAGAATCTTCTTACTCTTTTCCTCCTTTAGATGAGTTTCAACTGTCAGATCTATCTTGCCTTTGATACCAAATCTACATGCATAAACATTCATCATCCAGTGATTTATAAGTATAAGCCCTTGCCAAGCTGAATAAATTGATGCCACACCTACTTCTAAGTCCAAAATAAAAAAATATGTGTGTTTCAGGTTACATGGAAATTTAAAATAAGGACAGTATGTAGGAAAATATTTTTATTTTGTTAAAAGTTTTTACATGGGGTTAATAGGAAAACAATATGGCCAAACGGGGAAATCCCCACAAAATCCTTAAAAAACTTTAGTGTCGGTGGTGAAAAGTAAGGCACGGCCGGGTAACCTGAAACACACACTTTTTTATTTTAAGCCTAATTTTCAGCCGATCAGTTTACTTGATCCACGTTATTGATATAAATTCACATACTTAATGGCAAATAGTGCAGATCCAGATCAGTTGGCTTCTTCAGAAGCCAACTGATCTGGAGCTACACTGTTTGCAAAGGTATGCCATATCCCGATTCAGCAGGACCAGTGTTAAAGGACATTTTTAGCATAACAAATGCCATGCGTATTCAAACACTTTAACTCCTTACCATATTCCTAAAATCTGAATGTTAATTTCACTACCTGTTGTTGTGTCTGAAGAACTGCTGCATGAGTAGCAAACAGAGTAGACTGATCAGACACCACATTCTGTGGCATCTGATTGGGGTCTATAATGTTTGCTCAGGACTACACGTACAGTATCCGTCTAAATATTTAGGATAAATATGGTAATATAAACTGACATCCAAAGAAACTACTCAAAGTACATTTCATTTCTAGCCAAATCTAAGCAGAATGAAAATCTTTGTTTGATACCATAATTCTAGCCTAACATTTATGACACATGCAAAGTTTCAGTGGCTTCAGAGCACTGACGTTTTCCTAACTTTTCCACAAAAACATACATTGCAGGTAATCATTAGAAGACCTTAAGGAGGTAGACCTTAAGGAGGTGCTTCTAATGAGTACCACATTACATGGTTTTGTGGAAAAATATTTATCTGGGCCCAGTTGTTCAAAGCGTCGTTAGCTTAACGAGCTTGTTAAGGGTCATTTCGTTAACTGTTTTAGCAGATTCAATATAAAATATTCTGATATTTTTTGCTGAAAAAATGTGAGTAGCTTTTGCACAGCAAAAGCTACTCACATTTTTTCAGCAAAAAATTTCAGCATATTTGCATATCACTCGATGTAAATTTTAACGAATCGTTAACTAACGACATTGTTAGCTTTAAACAACTGGGCCCAGACCACTATTCTTATCAAGGGCTAGGTTGCTTGTTTTGCTTTGAAGGCTGCCTTTAAGTGCAGTGCAGCAAACCATAAAATCTTCAAAGCCCTGACTGCATTTTATAAGAAGTTTCAATAAGCTGTGCTTATTAGATATCCCCTTCAAGGACCAAAACTTAACCCTTAAAACGCCAAGAAAACCTGCATCTGAAAATGTCGTCTGTTTATGTCGTCTGCTGAATATTCTTGCAAACTTATCAAACCTTATTTTGCGTATAGGCAAACAGTGTGGACCCAGATCAGACTGCTCCTAAAGGAGCAGTCTGATCTGGGTCCACACTGTTTGCTACAATGACTTTTAAAGTAACCGGCAGAAGACAAAATAGACGACAATTGTTGTGATTGGCGCTTTAAGGGTTAAAGGATGGACCAAGTACAGACAAATATCATAAAAAATAGTTAAGGGAGGGGGGGGGGGGGGGGGGGCGTGGGGTATAAATATTGTTCAAAATTAAACATTTCCATGTGGGAAAGCTTACCTTGGAGACCAAATATTTTCTTCTATATCTCTTACTTTAGTGACCAAAATATCTGGCTTGGTTTTTCTGCAAATGAACCAAAAAAATGAATTTTAAACCTTATAGTGTCATTCAAAAATTCTGAAATATTTGTTTCATTTTTCAGAGAAAACAAGGCTTTACATTTCATGTGAATCATCTGATAGGCAGACAATTCATATGGAATGTCAAGATTATTTTCTCTGAAAAATAAAACAAAAATCAGAATGTTGTCTGCAGAAGCTGTGAATGGCACTTTATGGGTTAAGAATATAAGTTAAGCTTTGACATCACATTCACAGTTTTGTTATATTAAGTATCATTAATTTTTAATTACATATCAATAAAGTTTGTCATATTGTGACCCAAGATTTCAGCTCTCACTCTCACACACACACACACACACACACACACACACACACACACACACACACACACACACACACACACACACACACACACACACACACACACACGGAACTAAAAAATTACTGAAGTGCCCCTGTTTTCTGGGCCAGGCTCAGCCAATTAGACCTCATCAGTGACTCTTTATATAATATAAAGCCTTTCAAAAGTGTGGCTACTCTTAAGGAAAAAAAATGCTCCTTTTAGAGAAGCACCACAAGGAAGGGATGTGTCTAAAAAGTACTGGGCCCAGTTGTTCAAAGCTAACAACATCGTTAGTTAATGATTCGTTAAAATTTACATCGAGTAATTGGCAAATATGCTGAAATTTTTTCCTGAAAAAATGCGAGTAGCTTTTGCAGTGCAAAAGCTACTCACATTTTTTCAGCAAAAAATATCAGAATATTGTATATTGAATTCGTTGGAACAGTTAACGAAATGACCCTTAACGAGCTCGTTAAGCTAACAATGCTTTGAACAACTGGGCCCAGGTGGACTAGCAAATACAGCTCCAGGTTAGAGGAGTATCCAGGCCCAGTTGTTCAAAGCGTCGTTAGCTTAACGAGCTCATTAAGGGTCATTTCGTTAACTGTTTTAGCTGATTCAATGTAGAATATATTCTGATATTTTTTGCTGAAAAAATGTGAGTAGCTTTTGCACTGCAAAAGCTACTCACATTTTTTCAGCAAAAAATATCAGTATATTTGAGTATCACTAGATGTAAATTTTAACGAATCGTTAACTAACAACATCGTTAGCTTTGAACAACTGGGCCCAGAAAATTACTTTTATCATTCTCCCCACCAAAACATGTTGTGGGTACTCATTAGAAGCGCCTCACTGAGACACTTGTAATGCATACCTACATCATATGTTTTCATGGTAAAAATAAAAAAAAAATATCAACCATTTTTCAACTGAAGAAAGTGCTTTATCTGGAGTCATGCAGCAACCTGTGAGGACACTTATTCTCTAGGAACAAAATGATCTGCACTATTTGCTCAGATCTCTTTCTGCTAATATTTAAGGCAAATATTATATTAATGTACCTCTGATTTCCAAACAGATCTTGACCAATATTGGTATGCTGCTTTGTCCATGCAATGATCTGAGGTAGATATGTCTTGATTTCATTCATCACTGCATCCTCTGTAACTTTATTACCATACCTAAAACCAATCAATTACATGCATAAAATGAATGGCATTCTTCAAGCTGAAAATAACCCTATGATATATGCGGTATGGTGCTTCCCAGCAGTCTGATATAGCTCTATGCAATTTGCTAATCTAGTGTTATGTGTCCAAACACATGCAAGATAATCTCACCATCTGTTTGGAAAGGAATAGCATGTAGCCCTTCAGCACTTGCCAATAACCAGTGGTATATTTGAAGCGTCTCGGTCTTGTAGTAAGGCCAAATGAAAAAATATGTGTTTAAGTAACATGTTAGAAAAAAGTAGGTAGGGTAGGTAGGGATTTTTTTTTTTTTTTTTTTTATGTAGAATTATACCATAAATCTCAAATATATGCGGACTTTGCACATACTTCACATAAAATTTTACAAAGTCTGTTTGGCTATCCTTAGATGGTCTAAAAGTACTGATAGAATGGCCAACAGTGTAGACCCAAATCAAACTGCTCCTACAGGAGCAGTTTGATCTGGGTCTACACTGTTTGCTCAGACCACCATGTCGCAATATTCAGCATAAATATTTTATCCAAGTAAAACAAGAAAAAAATTGCTAGGTTTCACTATGAAAATTAGGTAAGGTAGGGTTACTCTAAACAAATATATTTTTTATTTGGCCTAATCAAGATATAACTCCAGTCACCTATGGAGGTTTAGATTGGAGTCAGACCATAGTCTACAGTGCTAAAGCACAAGAAGTGTAGGAGACAGAACAAGTAATGACTTTCAGGTCATCTTGGAGCACATGTACAAATATAAAGATCTTTGTTGAACTTTATGTTGCAATTGCATACTAAAATGTAAAAATAAGCACCAGAAGAGCGAGAGTTGTCATCCTTGTTTCGCTCAGTGAGATAAAACAATTATTTAGGTAACACAATAAGTCAAGTGATACTAACTGTAACATTTTACAGTTTATAGACATCATTTAGGGTGGTTGCTATGGTGAAGGCTAGTGTTGATGCTAGGATGGACGTAAATACACAGACAAATGGACATAAACTTGCAGGCTTATGTCCCCATGCTAACCCAGGTGCGACAAAAAGTGATCTTCTGATTATTCTATTACCTTGATCCCTGAAACTTACATCTCCAAGAGACTGGATGTTTGTTTTACTATCCTCTCAGCCTCTTTTAATATGGCTTCTTCTGTCACTAACTTCTTTCGTAAAACCTACAATTCCAGATTTTATTTCACATACAGTCGACTCTCGTTATGTCGAAGTCCAAGGGACTTTCTGAAAAACTTCGAGATATCCGTACCTCGACATTGTAGATTTGCAGAATTCAGGACAAAATAAACGGAACAACCACATTTCACAAAAGAATATGTAATTTGGCTCCTGAAGTTAGAAGTATATTGAACATATTGTGGAAAAGAGGAGAAATTGCTCCTCAGGAGCAATTTCTTCTCTGTTCCACAATATTTTGTTATCTTGTTAGATTTCCTTGTTAAAACAGGGACTAGATTTTCACTTCAAAATAAGCGGATATTAGAGATAAGCAGAGTCGAGATAACGAGAGTCAACTGTATTACATGTATATTCATGATTATTTTATAATATACATCAGTTATCTGTTTTCAGCAAATAGTATGCACTGGTTGAGTTGGAGTTTTATGGCCAATCAACACTGTTAAAGTCATTGCAAGCCGACCAGTTAATCTACACATACTTTTCCTGGGCAGGTTTAGTCCAGTAAGCAGTTACTTTGAGCACATACGTTTGGCAGCGACTGACAACTGCCCTTCTTGAGTTAAGAAATTGATTCATGATTTAATTTCAAGCTTGGATTCCAACTTGGATCTGCAATCAGACATGCTAGCGGCTGTGCTATGGAGCTGGGCAAGGAACAATGTTGCAAAACAGTGACAAATGCATTCAGTAATTTTGCCTAATATGGCAAGGTTTAGTTAATAATGGTGCTTAACCCATGTAAGACTGAATAAACTCTCCCACGCTATATGTTTGAGGAGTCCATTTTTTATTTTAGATTATGTCAGGCTATATGATATATAGATAATGGTTGAACTATCAGTCACCTATTTAGGGGTCTCCAGTCTTCAATGGGCTAAATGAGAATATTTGGCTTGCCAGTCCAAAAGCACAGCTGAGGTTCAAAACTGAAACTACAACTATGTGACGCATCCACAAAAATAAATGTACCTGCTGCTGGAAAATAGGGATTTATTTCTTGCAATCATTTTTAATTAACCCTTGTCCTGCTGAATAAATTAAGATGCCACACCCACATCTAATTTTTAGCCAATCAGATTACTTGATCCAGGTTGTTGATACAAATTTAAATATTTAATGGCAAACAGTGCAGATCCAGATCAGTTGGCTTCTTCAGAAGCCAACTGATCTGGATCAACACTGACTGCAAAGGCAAGGTATATCCGGGGTTCAGCAGGACAAAGGTTTAAGGTAAACAGACAACTCAGATAAATCATTCTTAACTGAAAGATTCCACTTCCCTGTTTAAAGTGAAGGTGATTTGCTTACCTAGTATATGATTCCTTTCTCATAGTGGGTTTTTTCTTTAAAGAAAATATTTGCTCCTAGTAGGAGCAAATTCCTTCTTTCACTTTGTCAGATTGATCTTTCCTAGTGGTGTATCCTTTCACTTTAAAATTCAGAAGATGACACAAAACTCTTTTTTTTTTTTTTTTTATTATTCATTTAGATATTTCTTTCTGGTTACTCTTGGCAAATTATTTCCTTCACTGACATAGCATCACTACTTTTTTTGGGCAGCAGTTATTTTTTTGGCTATTCTTTTAAACACCATTATTATTCAATTAGACATATCTTTCTTATTATTCTATTAGACATTTCATTCAAACTGACACCCCTGAAATATAAAGCAATATTTCCCAATGCTTGCATTAAGGGAAGTCTGGGAGTCAGAGACTCCCAAAAATTGCCCTGGGACTTCCAAAAATCAATGCCAGGAAGTCTGTGACACCCAATTTTTAAATATATTTAGTCATTTAACATTTATAACAAAACTTTAGAATGAATTTATGTGTTATTTAGCTTAACAATGGCAGTTTTACTCCATAAATGAGAGTTAAAGAACATTTAGTTTGAATTTCTGAAAGTGAGTGAAAGCATTTGATCACCAGGACTTCCAGATATTGGAGCTAGGAAGCCCTGGGACTTCCTGATTTTGACAGTTAGTGCAAGCACTGATTTCCCCCAAAATATGAAAAAATATCACCAAGTTTTCATATGCTCATTTCTCCTGAAGTGTTAAAAATGATAAAAGTTGCCATACCTGCTGAAAGACACTGTGAATAATACTTCCATAAAGCATCTGTATGTTACCAGTATCACAGCCCTGAAAATAAGTTAGTAAACATAGCTCCAGATAAGGCACTTTTTTCAGCCAAAAAGTACTTATTTTTCTTATTTTCTATGAAATCATATGGAAATAAGGAAATTATTTACCTGGTACCCCTCTAATCTGAAGCTACGGTAAACCAGAAATGTGGGAAAGATCAAAGTATGGTAAATGTCCTAAAATTTCGAACACTTTATTCCATACTTTTTGGGCCTAAAGTCTGCTACATGCAGTTGTTTCTTTGGACGATTAACAGAATGGTGAACAGTGTAGACCCAGATCAGACAGCTCCTTGAGCAGTCTGATCTGGGTCTACACTGTTTGCATATGCCATTTTGTCAGACATTTTGGTGTATGACATTTTAGGACATTCACCATCCCCTAATTACCTGTTTTATTGGTTATTCATTTCAGTTTCCAAAGTGTCAAAACTATGCAGTTCTCAAAACAAACAATGCTAAATAACTTGTATTGAACAAACAAAATAACAAAGAAATGTTTTTGTCCATTCTGTTATTTATTCACAAGTTTTAGTCTACAATCTGAAAATTGATGTTAAAACATATAGCTCATGATAAACAGAGCACCCACATAAATATGTTCTTACATGTATTTCTTCATAAAAACATATGTCATGGGTACTCATTAGAAGGAACCGGGTGAGCAGATGAGTACAAAGAACATACAATTTCGTTGAGAAATATGAAAAATATCACTACTTTTTAGCTGAAAAAAGCACCTAATATTTCTAGCTATAATGTCTCTGAAACTCAGATGTCATTTCTGAATAACATTACAAATAAGACAGCATGACTTTCTTCTATAATCTGGATAAGGCTTTGGTTGGATCAGTTTGGTTTAAATGAAAAAGCACTGTTATTTTTCTAATTCTTCACAAACACATATATTGTGTACATACAAACCTCACCAAGGTGCTTCTGACAAGAAATTGCAAATAAGTTTTCATCATTAGATACCCAGCGCAAAGACCAAAATGTAACAGATTGACGGACAGACAGGCGGACATGAAAACAGTATACCCAGCCACTCCACAAACACAGTATGATTAAGTGCTCACAACAAGTTTTGTTAATGCAGAAGAAAAAAAAAAGTAATCCAGACAGTCCTCTAATCCCAAGCTATTATTTGGAGATAATTGTATAGTAGATTAGTGTAAAATAACAAATCTTCAAAGCAATGTTTTTAAATAAAGGTACCTGTATAATGCTTAACCCTTGTCCTGCTGAACCTGGATATACCCTGCCTTTGCAAACAGTGTAGCTCCAAATCAGTTGGCTTCTGAAGAAGCCTACTGATCTGGATATGCACTGTTTGCTATTAAGAATGTGAATCTATATCAACAAACTTGATCAAGTAATCTGATGGGCTGAAAATTAGAAATGGGTGTGGCTTCTTAATGTATTCAGCAGGACAAGGGTTAATTTGCATTAACTATGTCTCGGAATCAGAGAGAGAAATTTTATCCCTTTTATTTCACACTGCTGTCTCACACAGACCCTGAATTATTATTTAAAGGCACAGTCATGCAAATCCTTCTTTTTGACTTTTAAAACTCAAGATATTTAGTTAAATTACTGTTAACTTACCTTAAACTTTTCTTTCAAAATTGATCTGAAACAATAAATACAGGACTAAATCACTTAAACATATACATGTATCATTAGAATTACTGCATGTGATATTTTGTGGTTAAAAGTTAGCATTCTACTATAAAAATACTTAAGTTATTCCCAGTTACAGGCTTACAGCAACAATTTAGGATAAAATTGTCCTGATGTACTTCAGGAAGTCAGTTTTTATTTATGAACATTCCATTTATTCCATCTGCATAGCTCCAGATAAGGTGCTTTTTTCCAACAGATAGTATTGATAATTTTCTTATCTCTCGACAAAAACATATGTCGTGGTTACTCATTAGAAGTGCCTCATTGAGGTATTTCTAATGAGCACCCACAATGTATGTTTTCATTGAGAAATAAGAAAAATATTATGTAGATACCCCCTCTTATCTGTAGCTATGATCTGAACTTGCAGAAATAAAGTTTTCTTCAAGTGAAGTATCACAAAAATTAATCTCTTTTAAAATATGATGGAGAAATAAGAAAAATATACAATGTAGGGGTAGCCTTCTTATCTGGAGTTATGACCACTACTATTTGGGCTGGGTATAAATAGTGAATAGTGTAAGCCCTGAACACTCTTAGCTCATGTTCATTACGAAAACATGCCTATTCAAATATATTGAAAATTTCACCACCAAATACTGAAATTTTTCAGATAAAAATATTGATATTTTTCATATTTCTGCTCAAAACAAAGACTGTGGGTACTTGTTAGAACTGCCTCACTGAGGCAGTTCTAATGAGTACCCACAATCTATGTTTTTGAGCAGAAATAAGAAAAATAATGTATACCTCTGTAAACCACAGTTTACTATATATAAAAGTGGGGTTTAAGAGGTCAAAAATATATAAGTATGTTTTTGTGATGATTTGCATCATCTACTGTACTTACTTTCTCATACAGAAAACACTTGAAACTACTGTTGTTCCTGACAACAAGATGTCTGGGTTAACTACCAGTAAGCCCTCAGTATCTGTTATATGGCACACATTGTCTTTAAAACTGGCTAAAATATTCACGATTCCACCCACTTGTAGATGAGTATCCAACCTACAAACATTAGATAGAACTCTGTGGTACATTTGCAGGTCATCTGTGAAGCCCAAATCAGCTTATATATCCATCAGATCCTGATCAGACTGTGTGGATGTGCAGGCTGATCTAGGTCATGTTTGCATATGATAAAGGTAATAAGAATGGTCTTGTTCAAATATTAGGAAAAACATGGTAAGAAGTTAAGGTGTCTGAATATGCAGGGTATATATAGAGGATCTTACATGAGTGGTCATTTAATATGAAATTTATGAAAAGAGTTTGGGTAATTTAGGTACTTTGCGAGCCTTGGTTATTACAATAATGTGCACAATATATTAAGATAATGGCTTTCCATAGCTAAACAGAACAACTCGCTACCAAAGATTCAATAGTACTACACAAAAAAATAGTTTGTATATTATTTGATAAGTTCAGAAAATAACTAGAAACAAGATAAATATGCCATTTATTACTTCATTAAACTGTAGGAATTAATGATGATTTTTATTTGAACTAATTAATATTTCATTTGAATTAAAAAATAAATATTCCTTTCAAAGTCATTCAGCGAGTCAGTACGTCCCTGAGAATCAGTAGGGAAATCCCCCAAAGTCAGCTGTCATATTTAAAGGTCATTGACCATGATCAATACAGTTTATACGGTGGATGATACACCCCAAGTAAATGGCAGATTTCAAGAATATAAAACATTTTAACTGATGTTTGGATTTTAATTTGACACATTTATTGACTGTTGGAGTCATGTTATCCTCCAATGCTTTTTTGGAGAAGGTGATTGTTTTTCATTGAGTGTTTGACGACATCGATGTTGAAAGTGCCTCCAAATATGTTGCCGGAAACATCGAATTTTAACTACCATAAATATATCTGGTAGCCATGTTATTCACATTGTGATTGTGTTGTGTCTTCCCCTTCCATCGGTCTGACATTTATCGTTCATCTCAAAATCATCTCAACATTGAAGGCAGGAACTGTTTCAAAAGTGAAGTTATATCGGTGAACGCGGACACCATCTTGGTTGCTATCAATAAGCAGAGTAATACAAATATTAATTAGGGTAATTAGGCTAACCAGTCGGAAGCCTTGCAGGTGTTTTTACATGTGTGGTTATATGATTTTTATGACATCGGTTAATTCACTGAATAATTTGAGGGTCATGTGATAAACCTTAATTTTGTTCTTTTCATATAAATTCAGAATGATGCTTTGGTGAACCATTATAGAATCTACAACTATGTGCAAACATTAGGGCCCAGTTGTTTAAAACTTAATGAAGTTGTTAGCTGACATTAAAATTTCTATCTTGAAATATGGCAAATACATATTTTTTGCTGAAAAAATGTGAGAATGCAAAAGCTTCTCATATTTTTGCAGCAAAAATGTGAGTAGCTTTTGCATTTCAAAAGCTACTCACATTTTTGCAGCAAAAATATCAATGTATTTGAAAATACCATACCTACAACAGTTAACGAGTTTGTCATTAATGTACTCATTAAGCTAACGATGCTTTGAACAACTGGGCCCAGATCATTAAATAAGCAAGCAGCAGAGCTCCTGCTCTGACTGTGCAAGCTGGACAGTCACTATTCAGTAACTCAAATGTCACAATATATCATAAAGGGCAGAGCAGCTTTCAGTGAATAAATTCATGTGTTTATATTACTCACCAAAACCCATGAAGAATACAACTTCTAGTAACATCACCTGGACAACTAACAACAGTGAGAGTTGTTTCATGTCTTTCACTGAAACAAAAAGACAGCAGATGAAAACACATGTACAGTCAAGAAAATAGCCATTATTCCAGAAGTAGACAGCGAAGGTCTGATCAGAATCTTCTCTGTCAATATACAGTTGACTCTCGTTATCTCGACCTCGCTTACCTCGAATAACTGCTTATCTCGAAGTGAAAATCTGATCCATGCCTAAACATGAAAATCTAACAACAGGTAAAAAGTATTGTGGAAAAGAGGAGAAATTGCTCCTAAGGAGCAATTTCTCCTCTTTTCCACAATATTTTCAATATATCTCTAACTTCAAGAGTCCAATTACATATATATTTGCTAAATGTGGTTGTTCGAATTATTTTTTCCTCAATTCTGCAAATCTAATATGTCAAGGTATGGATATCTCAGAAGTATTTCAGGGAGTCCCTTTGAATTCGAGATAACGAGAGTCGACCGTAGTTTCTACAGTATCCACTGATTCTGTACGCAGAAAATGAAGGTCCCAGTCAGACTGCAAAGATGAGCAGGCTGGTCTTGGCCTTTGTTGACAGTATATGGTACAGGTACCATTTTCTATTTTCACATCATAAAACATAGCTCTTCAAAGTTGGAGGCACAAAAAGCAATATATAAGAATCTATATGTACCACTAAATGAACAACTTGCCTTTAGTTCTAGTATACCGGTAGCAGAAATCTGCCCCCCATCCAAATTATTCTGCTATCAAACAAAAATGCTTTCTCTTTACCTTGGCTGCATTGAGCCATATTCTATCATTATGCATAATGGACCTGTTTTGGATGATTAACCACAAAGGGGACATTTGTGGAGGTATTACTGTCCAGTTAACCCACTGGGGTCATGTCAAGCTTGGTTTGTTTACCTAATCACACTTTTTCCTGAGCAGGCTTAATCCTCTAAGCGGTTAACCAGTGCATTTTTTTTTCAACGGAAACTGACAACTGCCCTTCTTGAAGCAGCGGGAGAGAATGATGGTAGAAAATATTTCATGATCAATCTCCACGAAAGAATGTTGCCAGACCCAGCGGGGATTGAACTTGCGATCTGCTTATCTCCAGTCGGGCGCACATCCAACAGAGCCATCGAGGCTGGCAACCACATGAACAGGAGAGATATCCCCTGTGCAGATTAAAGATCTCACTACTGACAAAAAAAAATCCCCTTTGTGGCTGCAGACCAATGAGGGGAATTTTTTCTCAATAGTAGGATCTTTAATCTGCACAGGAGATATCTCTCCTTGAACAGAGGCCCTCCAATTACCATCTTGATCCAAAGGACCATGCTGTAGTAACATCATACCTGCCAATGAAACTAATGAAAAATTTCTCATCCCAAGCTCTAGTGGCCTTTGCACTAACCACTGCACTATCATGTTTCTCAGTGTTGGGGTGAAAAGGGACAGTCATCAGACCTTCCAGGTTGGAGCAAAAACAGATAGTCATCAGACTGTAAATTATTGGTCAAGGTCAATTAATGGAACTGTACTGACTGATCTAATACAATGATATACCTGTCATGATCTACTGCTGTAATGACATGGCGACCAAATTCTGTACAAGGTGCTTCAGTCTGGAATATGTCTACGGTACCATCACTAAAACAAAGAAGCAAGCAAACAAAATTTTATGTATCTGGCCCAGGCTGAGATAAAGGAATACCTTCAAACCCTAAGTGCTAATAACAATTTTAGCAGAAACATTATTTTAGAAAAAATCAGACTGTCGTCTGCTACAATTTGGCTTAGTGCTACAAGAGTTAACCCACTGTAGACTGAATAAACTCCCCCACATATATATTGGAAGAGCCCAATCTCAATTTTAGGTACCTCCAGCTAGGCGGTTTAGATATACGTAGAGAAAAATGGCTGGACTATTTGCAAACAGTGGAAACTCTGATCAGATGCTGCATTCTGCGGCGTCTAATCTGGGTATGCACTGTTTACCAATTACCCTCTTAGGGGTTTCCAGACTACAATGGGTTAAATGATAAAGTTTTTGTTAGTTCTGCATTGAAATGTTTTGACCTATTCAGATCATCATTAGATTGTCTTTGGTGAAGCAATTCTAAAGTGTTTTCAAGAAATAACAAAAACAATGCAATTATAGACAAGAAGGCCATGGTGGCCCAGTATCACCCACCTGAGTATCATAGCACTTAGAGAGCCTCGCCTAGAAATGATCAAGAGAAACAATCTGATGATTACATACACAACTAAGTCAATGTACAATATAGTATGCCTAATGAACTGTGAAATATAGGTCAAGATCAAATATGGATGACTTCATTCAAGAGGTCATGCTAAGATGTATGCATGTGCCAAGTACCACTGCTGTAGGACCAAGTTCTGAGAAACTTACCTAAACAGAAAAACTTAACAAAGTCAATGGACCAGGATATATGTAGGTCAAGGTCACAAATGGGTGACTGCATTCAAGAGGTCATACTAAGACGTATGCAAGTGCTAAGTATCACTGCTGTAGGACAAATAGTTGCTGAGAAACTGACCTAATCAGAAAAACATAACAAAGTCACTGGACCATGAAATATAGGTCATAAGTGACCCAGTTTCAAACCTGACCTCAAAATCAAGACAAATTTTTGAACAAGATTCATGATGATTATTTAAATAAAAGTGACCACTTGACTTGGCTTGGTGACCTAGTTTTTGACCCCAAGTGACCCAGTTCTGAACTTGACCTAGAAATCATCAAGGTGAACAGTTTGAGCCAGATTCATGATATTATTTAAAAATTGTGACCTCTAGATTGTTAACAAGATTTTAGTTTGATTTTGCCTGGTGACCTAGTTTTGAAAATTGAAGGGCAATTTTGCCCATGGCCCCATCCAAATTTATCCCTTTTCACCTCATACCTCTTCTTTGAAGACTTGAATGGTGTAAGATGTTCAAATTCATCACAAAGAAGCTTGCTATCAAGCTGAGAACCAAATTCGTCTATATCCATTTCATCTTTTGACTCAAACTTCTCAATTTCAGGTACTTGAATACAGGGTGTTGGGAACATCAAAATGTCATTTTCTTCCTTTAAATCATTTTTACCAATGTTTGATTTAGAGTCTGCTTGTGTTTGATACTCCTTTATATCTTCATAACAATCAGTGGGTTTTACTTCACTGCTAAAATTTCCATTTGATTCGTTAGAAGTTCTAACTTTTGTTTTCAATATGGGTTTTATTTTACCATGGCAGGAATCAGTATGAACACTTACTGCATTTGTTTCAAGATCACAGACTTTGTCTGTTTTATTGCACACTGAACTACATGAACCCACAGCTAACTCAGAACAATGATTTCCAGTTATTTTTTCATCACAGAGTTTTTCTGATTTATTAACAGTATTTGTGTTCATGCTCATTCCAAGTTTCTTAAAATAATTTTCATCATCATCAGTCCATTCAGCAGCCATAAAACCAGAACTTGATTTTGAACTTTCTGTTAGCCATTTTGTTGTACATTTTGGCTTCAGCATTGTCAATTTAGCACTATTTACTTTTGTATCAATGCTATAATTATTGAATGTCATTTGATTATGTTTGTTCAGAATATTTGTATTGCTATCTTGTGGTTTACATGAAGGTTTAGATATAGCTTTAGTGCACTTAGTTTTTGACTCACATTTAAGTAAACTTGGGCTTTTTAGTTCTTGTAGTAAATCATCCAATGTGTCATCATTTTGAACAGTTTCTCTACAGACCCCACTGAACTGGCCAGAAGATGTTCTTTTACCGGAATTGGCATTGCCTGATAACTGGTAATTCAGCAGCTTTTCATGATTCTTCTTCTTTAGCTGCCTGTCTCTCCTCCGCCTTTCTTCTAGTAGCTCCAGTCTTTTCTTTTCTAACCTTTCCTTTTTCTGTCTTTCTTTTTCTTGTCTTAGCTTTTCAAATTCAATTACCTCTCCAAATGGTTCAGTATTCTCTACATCCATATTACTCCAATCCACATCAGCACTATGAACACACATCTTTCCCAAAGGGTCAACAGTAGAATGAGTTTTGTTTTCAAAATCAAGAGCTTTTACTGCATCATCACAAGATAACATATCAATATCTGTATTTTCACCATTTGTTCTTTTGCCATCTGGTGACAAACCAGACTTTGCCATCCTTTTTAATGAAGAAGTGTTAGCATTGATATATATTTTAGTGGGTGTTTTGTTGTCAGTAGCTGTAACCTCTTGCATTTCTGTGGTATCAGCCACTTTATCTACCATTTCTTGACTGTGAGAATCAAATTTATCTTCAATACTATTTGGACTCATATTCACTGCCAGACTGGATTCTTTTGCAATATCAGATTCAGTTCCACCGGCAATGCTTTTATTGTCATTAAATGTCACAGAAACAGACAGAAGACTTTTTCTTGCTAATGTTGCCTTTTTCTTTAGGGCCAGTTTTGCCTCCCTGTTTTCCTTTGCTTTCTGAATTGGGTTTGAAGCTATTGAAGTAGATGACAACAGGAAACTTCGACCAAGAGGGCGTTTAGGTTTGACTTTTATTTCATTACTCTCTGGAGTATCTGGAATGCATGTAAGTCCGAAGTCTGAGCCATCACATCCTTTAGGAACAGGTGAACTGAAACTTTCTGACACTAGTGCTTTTACTTGTCTTTCATTTTTACTTTGTTTGATTTCTGGAGTGAACATAAATTGTGTCTCTGGCACAACCTGGCAATCTGCTTGCACAGGTCTGTTTTTTAATACTGGTAAGTCATTGGGAATATTATCTGAATTCGGACTTTTGTTTTTTCTGTGACCTAGTTGTACTTTTTTATCAGCCTTCTCAACTTTTGCTTCAAAGCTTCTAGAACATGACGCAATATTTTCTGATGAATCAAACTGATTGTTTGGGCTTCTTATTTTCTTACTGGGTAAGAATTCATCTGCATCACCAGAATCACTAATGACGGTAACAATATTTGAAGGAGACTTATTTTCTTTTGCTATTGAAGAACCAGATTTACTCCCTTTCACCGAAACACTTGACTTGTCTGAATGTGTTTTTCTTCCAACTTCAGAAAATAACGTCGCTGAATTAGAAGCCTTTTCAGCAGACATTTGAAAGAACGATGAGATCTTTTTCTGGCCTTCATCCTGCAAGCAAAAATATTGGTTTACATGTATATTTACTTGTATCTGCTTTCAATGGTAAAGTACTGATATTTTTCCTTATTTCTCCACACAAAAATACATTATGGGTATGCATTAGAAGTGACTCACAGGGGCACATTTATTGAGTACCCACAATATATTTTTTTGTGGAGAAATAGGAACATTATTATGTGTATACTCCGCCTTATTTGGTGCCATAAATTTTGTTTGATTTGGGCTTAACGTCGCTTTCAACAATCTTTCAGTCATATCGCGACGGTGTCTGGATGTGACAGGGAGCTTAATGCTCACTTTTAGAGTGCTGCCTCACTGAAATATCATGCCCCAGACACTTTGACATGATATTCCACCCAGTCACATTATACTGACACTGAGCTGACCAGTTCCGATTCCTAACTCTACTTTCTTAATGCTGAGCGCAAAGCGAAAGAGCAGCTAGTACCATTTTTAAAGTCTTTGGTATGACCCGGTCGGGGATCGAACCCGCAACCTCCCGATCACAAAGCGGACGCTCTACCACTGAGCCACTGTGCCGGTTGGTGCCATAAAAGTATGTACACTCTTACAGTTAAGGACATTCAGCCTTAATATTTGGACATGTCTAAGCAAACACTGTCTGCTAAGATCAAACTGTCTGTCATCAGTAAGGAGCTTAACTTCAAAAGGTTAAAATTTTGAGAGGATATATACATTGTAACTTGGTTAAGTTAAAATTCAACTATAAATTTACCTCCCTTCAAAATTGTAAGTGTTAACTTTCCTTTGGCTGAAGGTTTTAACTTATTTAGGTTATTTCGCATAACTGCTTTCAATTAAAAAGTATATTTTTTTCTTTAACTTTAAAGGCCCTGCATACACATTTCTAGATGATATGCACAAAATTTTCTTGCTTGATCATAAAGTAACGTAACAGATCTTTCATACATAATTAACCACTTGCCCATGAAAATTGCTGTAAGTCTACAATCTGAAGATAAAAAATGGCACCAATTAGAAAATAATTGAAACACTTTAAATCCACATACTGTAGCAAAATTGTAAACTCTTTTGAATTAAAAAAAAAAAATAACTTGTATAAAAAAAAAAAAGGTAAGAGAAAAGTCCAGGGAGTGCCACAATCACCAACCGCAGCCCTTCCCAGACCCCA
Source organism: Anodontia alba (assembly GCA_964016985.1). NCBI lineage: Eukaryota > Metazoa > Mollusca > Bivalvia > Lucinida > Lucinidae > Anodontia > Anodontia alba. The sequence goes on from OZ024830.1 coordinate 30,805,645, forward strand.
AGAGGAAGAGGAAACTGACAAATCTAAACAAGCACAAACCGAACAAACGTACGAAAAGCACTGAGATTAGCTCTCTCTTCCCCAAGCGAGGTAATCGCAATACTAAAAGGACTGAAAAATACAAGAACAAAATGACACACGGAATAAGTTATGCTCCTTGCTGGTCATTCAAAACATCATATTTCAGTGAATTCAGTCACATTACAAAGTATTAAATAGACTTGCATGAAATTAGTTTTTGAGAATGAGCCAGACTTTCATACATGTAGTCAATCAACAGTTTGTACAACGGACTGATCATCGATTAATATTCGACTAGTAGAAAATATGGTCATTCTTGTTTTAGCTTTTTTCCAGAAACGTATTTACAGCTTGATAAGAAAACATATCCTTTAAATAGTTTCCTCATTCTCCATTAAAATGCATTATTGCATAAAAAGCAGTGTCGCACATTATTAACAGCCTTGCATTAACAAGGCAATTCACGTGCTGTTAAAGCATGGCTTTGCATCTTTCAATATGATTGTATCGGGGCCACAGATTTGCTGCCATTATGAGGTGTGTACTGCCCAGCCCTAGAAGGAGCATAGTCCGTGGAAATTGCATTCGTGAGACATCGGTGAAAAGGCGAAACAAAACAGTGCAAGAAATAACGTGAAATGCAGCAAATGTTTTCAGTTTTTATGCAATAATAGCAATCAAACATTTTTTTTTTCAATGCATTAACATTTGCCAGGTCCCTAGGGAGGTGTTGAAAACCACGGCCTCCGGGACCTGGCGAATGTTAATGCATGAAAAACCATGTTTGATCCCTATATTAAGTTGTGGGTACTCATCAGAAGTGCGTTTTCATAGAGAAGTAAGAAAAATATCAGTACTATCGGGCTCAAAAAATGCCTTCTCTGGAGCTATGTTTATTTCAGACTGTAGTATCTTTTATCAAATTTCATTCTTCACTTTTATTCACCATAAATCTAAAATGACCCAAACAGCACACCTGGTAATCTCGTAAGGGGTAGGCAGTGATTATGTACTCAAAATCTTTATGCAAACTTCCGGCCATGATGACTTACGAGACATACAAATGTCAACAAACAGGTAAGTTCTCCTGATTTACTGATCTTTAGTCAATTTGATAGACATATATTTTGAAAAATCAGACAATGCTACTCCCAACAACTTTCATTTCGGCGTTGGAAAAGATAGAAGTGAGCTTAAAAAAACAAGCGGCTATTTTTTTATTTAATTTCACCCGGTGAAGGGTTGTCCGATATTCCTGTTTTGACTTTTTTTACTGTGTGAAAGCCTACGGTCAGGTGTCTGATTACAAGGCCTGATTTTCCCTTATGGGAGCATTCGCCATTATAAGAAAGCCCCGCATTTAAAAAACATGCAGATTTTAGACCAAATAAGTTTCAAAATATTCCATTTACATATAAACAATACAATACCTTGAAAGGTTTTGCAAATGAGACAGCATGTGTCAATAGGGTTTTGATATGGCATGTTTGCATATATTTTAAGATCTCAAATGAGCAAATTCATATAGAAGTTAAATTTTACTGCCATAAAAATCGCTTTGTGAGTGATTAAGGTGCCAAGCAAATTTTGTAGCAGAAGACATTCTTACCAGTAATTTTTATTTTTTTTTTATTTTTCAGAGAGAATAAGTCCATATTTCATGTGAACTGTCTGCTTGGCAGGTGAGTCACATGAAATGTCAAGACTTATTTTCTTTGAAAAAGAGAAAAAAAATCAAACTATTGTCTACTGCAGTTGTGACTGGCAGTCCAAAGGTTAATATGCTGTCAAATTTAACTTACTTTACTTGGTACAGCTGGTTTCTTCACTTTTCCCATATTCAATGCTTGTTGGCTGCATTTGTCATTTTCATTCCCTTGGCATCGTTATCTGTAGAAAAGAACATTCACAGCTATAGTAATAGCAGGGATCAATTTTAGCACTTGCTAACTTGCTAAATGCTGGTTAATTTCCTCCAAAAGCAAGCTGCAATTTTTATCACTTGCTAATTCTAGCAAGTTGGAAAGATTCTCTTTAATTGGCAGAACCTGAGGCATTGAGGCTGAAGTTTTGCAATTTCTTTTCCAAAAGCAATGACGATATTTTTCTTACTTTTCCCAGAAAACAGGTTTTGACATTACATGTAAATTGTCTCCTATTTTTTCCAGAAAACAGGTTTTGACATTACATGCAAATTGCCTCCATAGGAGACAATTTGCATGTAATGTCAAAACCTGTTTCCTGGGAAAAATAAGAAAAAATATTTTAAAATGTTTCTGAAATTTTTACCCTGTGTGCTAAGGTTTAAAGCCACATTTAACAGTGTTTATAAGTGTGAAAAAGCAAGTTGGCTGAAAGGTTTAGCAAGTAAAAAATAATGCCACTTGCTAATTTTAGCAAGCTGTCAAAAAAGTTAAATTTGAACCCTGAATTGGGTTGTGAATAGTACTTGGAAGACACTTCCATGACATGTTATAATGGCCCCATCCCTGATTTGTTTGTGTTGAGGTTTTACGGCCCAGTCAACCCGATGGGACCATGTTGAGCGTGGAAGGGAATGGCCATAAAAACATGCCTCTCCCCACAAACCCTCCCTGAACATGCTCAAAAGTTGTTTGACTACCCACTGGAAAGTACACCCAATCAAGTTCAAGCTGGCATGCTATGAGAATTTCCTGTACATTTTAATAATTTGTCTGACCAGAGTCGGACAGATTAAGACGAAAAGTTTTCACATACTCTTATAGTTGTATGCTCCAAAATATTTAGGCTGGATAAGGCTGTACTTTGTCTGTGGTTTGAGGATGATAACATGTTAGGCTAAGCCTAACACTGACTGGTTTGAATGAACAAGATAATTGTTCAGGTTGGTTTGGAGTGTTTAAATGGGGTGAAGGTGAATGTCGAAATTTAGACTATTTGAGATGTTTTTTTTCTCCGTGAATGTTCGTATTTCAGCGAGCTCTGCATTTTATTTCTTTGTTGAATCATTGTGAGTAAGCGTCATTTTCCCATAATTTTATCTGCTCACACTGATGCTAATCTGAACACATATTTCATTACACAATGTACATGTATATATGCCTGGGGAGAAATTTCGGCATACATATGTAGTTTATTTTATTTATTTTTATGACTACATAATACATCAGTAGTAAAGACATCAAAGGTATTCTTGTGTTTTTCACAGGTATTCCGGTATTTTGGTCATGTTCCGGTATTTCGATAAGTTCTGTGACTGGTACCAATTGATCATTATTTTATTGTTCTTTCATAATATGTACCATGAATGTGGCTTGTATAGTAGGGATGCTAATACTCTGTATCCCAACAAGAATTCCTCACCTTAGAGAAGTCGATGTCACACCTGCACTGGCAAAAACATTGGAGCGCAAAATCTAGGTGAATGGCACCTGGTCATAGTGCATGCTTGAAGAGTATGTGGAGGATAATTACTTAGGCCTAGATAAGAGTGGGTATCAGGTTTATATTTTTCTTATTTCTCCACGAAAACATATGTTGTGGGTACTCATTAGAAGCGCCTCGGCAAGGTGCTTCTAATAAGTACCCACAACATATGTTTTTGTGGAGAAATAAGAAAAATGTTAATACTTTTGGATTGAAAAAGTGCCTTAACTAGCATAGATTACTATGCACGGTAAGACAATTGCAGCTATCATCTCTACAGAAAATACACTTTAATGCTAGATATGATGTGAATAATGCTGGACTCAGGGTAAAATCAGAATCATTTGGATGTTTTACCCTGAGTCCAGCATTAATTTTTTACATATAGTGCTGAAATATTTTGAATCCATCCTTACTAGATACCGGGTAACAAGGACATGGTAACATGGTATCGTAAAACCTATCAAGGGATTTTAATCCATGAGTTATGGGCCCTTGGCCCTGATTCCTGAATACAAGATACATCAACCCACTGTCCATGTGTGTACCACTTTTTCAAAGCCCCCAAGTGTGGTATAAGTTTCAGCAAAGTAGGACTACAAACATAAAATTTATTGAACAAAATGCATTTTAATTTTTTGAAAACCTACCAAGGGACATAACTCCAAGAGATATGGACCCTTGTCCCCTATTCGGGTATATACGATACATCCAGTCACTGTCCATATTTATACGAACTTTCAGCTTTCTAGCTTTCATAGTTTCTGAGAAATCTGTTAGGAAACTTTTCAAGAATGGCAAAAAAAAAAGAAACCTATGAATGAACCAAGAGTTATGGGTCCTTGGCCACCATTCTGCCACTACACCTTCCATACCTTAGAGATCAAGTGTTGTATACGTTTCATCAAGTAGGACCACAAACACAGAAGTTATTTGGCAAAATGCATTTTAATTTTTTGAAAACCTTTCAAGAGATAAACTCCATGAGTTATGGATCCTTGGTTCCTATTCAAGTATACTCGATACAGCCAGTCATTGTCCATGTTTATAGGAATTTTCAGCTTTCTAGCTTTCATAGTTCATGAGAAATCTATTAAGAAAATTTTCAAGAATGGCAAAATTTGAAAACCTCTCAGGTACGTAACTCCAAGAGTTATGGGCCCTTGGCCACCATTCTGCCACTACACCTTCCTCACCTTAGAGACCAAGTGTGGTTTAAGGTTCATTGAACATAAACATAAACATTACTGAGCAAAATGCATTTTAAATTTTGAAAAAAATACAGAGGGACATAACTCTAGGAGTTATGGGTCCTTGGCCACTATTCTGCGACTACACCTTACTTACCTTAGAGACCAAGTGTAGTATGTTTCACTGAAGTAGGACCACAAACATAAAAGTTATTAAGCAAAATGCATTTTAATTTTGCAGTCACAGATTCATGGAATCACAGAATGACTGGAGGAAATGGCAAATCCAGTATAGCCCCACTTTTTCAAAGCCAGGCCATAATTAATTAAGAAATATTATGTCAACATAGGGAAACGGAAAGTATTGTAACTGCAAATAATTTGCAAACTGTCTTTGAAGTGTTGTCTTTGAAAACATTGTTCATAGTCCGCTAATTCAGAGCTGGAATACCAAGAGAGTAGCAGTGAAACACATGAATAACCATCATGTTAAACAAAAATTGCTTAAGACTTTTGTATAAAACTTATATCAAATGAGTAAATAACTTGTTCCTATTGATTTTGCTGAATCTCAGCATTTAGTGGACTCCCCCAAATCACACCAGTTACTCCGTCGACAAGGAAGGCATCTATCCAGTTCAGAACGTTCGAGCGAATTCCTTATTCATGCAGTTTCCAGATTAGTTTATCAGAATAATGTACCAAAATGAAATGGTTTTGAAGTTTGTTCAAAACTATTCTAATGAGCAGGATTAGCCTATGTGCAGAATTAGCCTAGAAGGCTGTACTAACAATTTGGGGAAGGAAAGGGGGCGGGGGTGGGGGGGGGGGGGGGGTGAGGGTAGGTTGTCTCTGCGCTCTTTTTCTGCCATTTTTAGTTTTATATCCTCTAGCTCTTCAGAATCAGAATTTTTACTGGTGATACATCTAATGACATTCATTCACCAGGACCTGTGATATGGGCAGGTAGTCCCTAGCTCTCATCAGAGAGGTAAATCATTACAAAAACACGCCTATTCAAATATATTGAAAATTTCTCCTCCAAAAATTTAAAATTTTCAGATAAAAAAACTGTGATATTTTTCATATTTCTGCTCAAAACATAGATTGTGGGTACTCGTTAGAACCGCCTTAGCGAGGTGGTTCTAACGAGTACCCATAATCCATGTTTTGAGCAAAAATAAGAAAAATAACTTATACCCCTGCAAACCCCAGTTTTACTATATAAAAGTGGGGTTTAAGGGGGATCAAAATTATATAGGCATGTTTTCGTGATGATATATCATATAGCCACACCATCCTCTGCACCTTCAGCAGAGGTAATAATCAAATCTGGAAGGGCATTCCAATCTCTGATTGTTTGAGAGGAAAAATGACCCCTTGTAAATGTCAGTTCTTACAGCAGGAGTCTGAAAAGTCAATGAGTGATGATTTCTAGGTGCATACTAATCTACGGTATTTCCGGTATCCATGTCCCGGTATTCATAGAGGTTTATGTGTTTGACACAGCACAACATCAAAAGTATTTGGCAAATTTTAATAATTTAAACACCAAATTAACGGCAATAATCTAATCTACAAAATAATGATATTTGATAAAAAAAATATTTGTTGCTGATGTTACAAGATGTTGTCAAAGTCCCGGTATCGAGATTCACTTGTCCCGGTATCCATAGGGGCATACGTCTTTGACATGGCATAACATCAATACTACGCGATCGATTTTAATGAATTGAACACCCTATAAAAGGCAATACTCTAATCTATGAAAAGAATATAAATTTGCAAAAATATGCCAGTTGCTGATGTTGTGGCATTCTGTCAAAGTCCCGGTATCGAGGTTCACATGTCCCGGTATTCATTGCGGTCTCCATGTGTGACAGGACATAATATCAAAATTGCTTAATTGATTTTAATAAATTAAACATCCGATTAAAGACAATGCTCCAAGCTATAAAATAATTATAAACCAATAAATAAAATGTCAGTTGCTGATGTTGTAGCATTGTGTCAAAGTCCCGGTATCGGGATCCACATGTCCCGGTATTCAATGAGGACTGTGTTTGATAAAGCATAACATCAGAGTACTCAAAGTCCCGATATTGTTTGGCAGGCACAGCACAGCGTAACATCAAATGGTTTCTGATAAGATATGATTTGACTGATTTTTAAAAATTATAAAACCAGAGAGAAAAAAAATCTAAGTAAAAAAAAAAAATACAGGTATTTTATAAAATAGTTTGGGTACTGATGTTGCAGGATTATGCTAAAATCCAAGTATTGCGATAAGCCCGCCCTGGCATGAAAACTGGGTAGAGACGGTATGGCATTAAATAAATTCAAAACACACACACACACACACACACACACACACACACACACACAACAGTACTCCGCAGTACTCCAAGCTATAATAATTGCAGTTTATTTTTGCCCAAGCAGTATTTACCGTATTTACCCTAAACATTCTGTCGCTTCAAGTTCTTACACACCTTTTCTAAAATTTGAACATGTACAATTTACTACTCGAAGTTGTGTCCAAAAATGCTGGATTAGTGGAAAACAGTGTAGACGCTGCTGAGACGCTTGATTCTGCAGTTTCATCTGGGTCTACACTGTTTAAACAGACTTGTCTGTCCGAATACATACGGTAGATAACACTAAATTTGCTGGATTATTGGAAAACGCGGTAGACGCTGATGAGACGCCGTGATTCGCCCTACACGACATCCAATAGTTTTTTTAAGTATTATACGAAAATCAAATCCACTAATTATTTAGGTGACCGCAGGAAACGCACTGCCATGTAGTATCTAAGGATTTATTTAAGCCGATGCATTTTTTTTTTTTTTTTTATGAAACCACTGTTTGCATTTTTTGCCTTCGCAGCACACCATGTCATCGACAAATTCTGGAAGTTTACAATGACACCAAACAGCAATTTTGAGTGATTTTGGATTTACAGTAGCTACATGTAACTTAGTTCCTCTGCAGCGAGATTGTTCTTTTGGGAAAGGCGACATTAATCTCTTTTCTAAACAGTTCAGCAAATGCGAACGCATCTCACTTACCCAATAACATGTACGAAAATTAAAAGTCGTTGGATTAAAACAGAAGTCGACTAGACTGGCTAATACAAAAATGCCACAATCGTATGAATTAGGTTGCTGCTGAACTCTAGGAATTTTTACTGTTACGAAATTCTGGGTCGCATATTTCTGGCCTTTACAGTAAATTTGACATAGTTGTATTTGTACATTATTTTTAATCCCTTGATATTTTCACTATCAATGTAATAAACTGTATCTGGGTCTAAAGAAGTCTGAAAACTTATTGTCCAATGATTTTTGCCGTCAAATTGAATTTGAGCACTCGGAGGTGCTTGTGATTGAAATTGTTTTGAAGTATTCCAAACAGTGTAGACCCAGATCAGACGCCCGAGAACGCGACGTCTGAAAATTAAAAAAAAATAACAACAACAAATAAAAAAAATAATTTAATTAAAAAAAATTAAATACAACATTATAATGCATCGGTAAGTTCGATTAAAAATATACAAAATTATTATAGTAATGAAAATGAAATTTTTGAAAGGCGTTTTCTTGTTAAGTATTCGCACGTGGCGGTCATTATTGAAGTTAATGGAGTTAATTACTCATCGTTAACAAATAATCGGTTCGTTAAGTGATAAATGATGCGTGAAACGATCTGCATTTAGTTCATTACATTTTAAATTTCAGTTAAACTTTGTTTTTCATCATTTCGTACTTTATTTTGAAACGAAAAAAAAAATTTCTTCTTCTTCTTCTTCTTCTTCGTATTATTATTATTATAATAATTATTATTATTATTATTAGGTAGTAGGGATATTGATGAAGCTTCAGGCGAAAATCTATGTCTTCGGCCACATTAGGGGTTCCCATATATACAAGTCGGATACCTCAAAAGCAGATTTTGGTGTTATCTTCCTGGTATTAATTATGCATTGATAATAGCTAACACAAACAGAACTCTCTGGGATATATATGTTTTATCTATATCAAAACTATGTATTTTTTTGTATTCAGACTGTAGGATTCCCAACAAGAAAAGATGGCTTCATTTTCTTACTTTTGAAAAATAAAGTAAAGACTACAAATATTGTAACATTTTCATTTATTAATCCATTCGAAAAATATAATCATGATGTATTTTCCACATTTCAACGTTGGGCCAACGTAGGTCCAACGTTACCACATAAACTAAAATCATGGGGGAAACATGCATCTATAAATACATACGTTGGGCCAAATTTGGAGCAATGTTAGCGCATAAAACTTATTTTTCTCTGAAATTTATCAAATTTGTATGACGTTGGCCCAACGTTGGTGCAATGTTGTACATCTGATGCCAACGGTAAGCCAACTGTCCGACCATATTTCAACCATATTTCAATGTGGGGCCAACGTTGTCATGCTATCTTGGGTAATGCTAGGATACTTTTATTGTATGCCTCTTAAGTATATTTATAGTCACATGATATTTTGACCTTTGCAGTTTTGCTCTTCGGTAAACGAAACAAATGTCTTCATGTATGTTGTCACTGTCTGATTTGTATTTCTTTGGCTACAAACATTGTATAATGTTTTATGCTGACTGAATAAAGTTATTTGTATTTTATTGTATTGTATATACTACTACTACTACTACTACTAATAATAATAATAATAATAGATCAAATGGGCGGTTTTCTTCAACCTGTGCCGAACATTTGGATCCCGATACCGGGACTTTGACAAAATGCTGCAACATCAACAACTGACATTTTGTATATGTTTGTAATTATTTTATAGATTGGAGCATTACTTTAATCGGATGTTTAGTTTATTAATATCAATTAAGTAATTTTGATATTATGTCATGTCACACACGGAGACCGCAATAAATACCGGGACATGTGAACCGCGATACCGGGACTTTAACAGAATGCCACAACATTAGCAACTGATATATTTTTACAAATTTATATTTTATGCATAGGTTGGAGTATTGCCTTTTATTGGGTTTTAACTTATTAAAATCGATCATGGAGTTTTGATGTTATTCCATGTCCGAGATGTATGCCCCCTATGGATACCGGGACATATGAACCTCGATACCGGGAATTTGACAGAATGCCACAACATCAGCAACTGACATATTTTTACAAATTTATATTTTATGCATAGATTGGAGTATTGCCTTTTATTAGGTGTTTAATTTATTAAAATCGATCACGTAGATTTGATGTTATGCCATGTTAAAGACGTGTGCCCCTATGGATACTGGGACAAGTGAATCTCGATACCGGGACTTTGACAACATCCTGCAGCATCAGCAACAAATATATTTTTTTATCAAATATCATTATTTTGTAGATTAGATTATTGCCGTTAATTTGGTGTTTAAATTATTAAAATCTGCCAAGTACATTTGATGTTGTGCTGTGTCAAACATATAAACTTCTATGAATACCGGGACATGGATACCGGAAATACCGTAGATTAGCATGCACCTGATTTCTACTCCGTCATTTGGGGGAGAAGAGCATCTGTTGGAATATTGGCAGCACCTGTTAAACCTTTGTACAAAAGAATCAGTCTACAGTCGAAGCCTTGAAAAATTACAGAACTCTGACTTCATTGTACTTAGCTCCATTCTCCATTTACTAGTTCAAATTACTAGTTCCTTCAAGTTTTATACCGAAAACAGGTACTATACGAAATGTCGAAAAAAAAAAAGATCTGTGGCCCGCTAAAATAATATCCACTGCAGAGTGTCAGACAATGTTATCAGAGACGATATGAATAAAGCCTTCCACAAAATGAGTTTATATTCAGATTCATTCAAAGATGATACTTAACATCCATGAAATTGACTCTCAATCTGGTTTAATCACAAATTTGCTGCATACAAAATCGAATACAGCGCCGTTCGCAACTAAATAGTCTCGACTATTTGTATCATTGCCGTGTAATATTTTTCAACTGCTCAACAATCCTAATCCTCCCTCAAAAATGCCTGGAAAAGGCTCTTGAATAATACAGTGCAATTGAGGCTACTTGGAAACAGGACATCAGAATAAATCCCCACTTCAGTATGTGAATGCTGACTTCTTGAAAGTTGGAAGAAGCCATCGTTTCGTTTCGTTTGACGTAGTTCCCTCCAATAGAATGGAGCACCCAGGGGACCGAGACAGTTCACCGACAAGACAGTTCACCGACAAAAAAATGTATATGTATATATGGTATTAAAGGGAAGAAATTGGTTAAAACTATAATGTTGTAAATGAATGGTTGCGTAAACATGCATGCCCTGCATATTCAGGGGCATATAAGTAAACACGGATCAAACTTAAACTAAAGATCCAATGATTCTATAAGTGGGTAACGAAGGTCCTGAGCAGACTGCGCTAATGCGCAGGTTGATCTAATTTTTCGCTGTTTACATATGCCCAAAAGCAGTCCGTTTGCATTGATGCACAAACATATGTACGTACGTACGTACGTATGTACGAATGTATGGATGTATATGTATTCATTTACATAATTACTGTCTGTACAATATAGTTATGTATGAGCCACACCTTTGGAAAATGTAAAATATGACATGTTCATAAAATGGGTTGTTCGCTTGGCACATTGTAATTAACAAGGAATCAAAGTAATCTTCAAGCAAGAGGGAATTCTATTACTGCAAATGCGCAAACTGATATGTCTTTATTCACAGACTATATACACGTCATGTTGTACATTTTCTTTCGTTGTGGCCTGCGAAAGTTGTCTTCGGTTTAAATATTTAGGCCTATGGTTTGGTCACATATCATAAATTAAATATAAGAGCACCTTAACTGCTTACTGATTTAGATTTTAAACTAGTCTCTTTTAGTACATGTTGATGTGCCTACAACAATGCTGGGTGAATGGTAAACCATCACGCAAACATGCATATATTATTTTGACCCCCTTAAACCCCACTTTTATACAGTAAAACTGGGGTTTACAGAGGTATACTTTATTTTTCTTATTTCTGCTCAAAAACATAGATTGTGGGTACTCGTTAGACCCGCCTCGCCGAGGCGGTTCTAACGAGTACCCACAATCTATGTTTTGAGCAGAAATATGAAAAATATCTGAGTTTTTTATCTGAAAATTTTCTGTTTTTTGAGGTACAATTTCCTATATATTTGAATAGGCATGTTTTCGTAATGCAACGTAGACCCTGCTGAGACGCTGCGTTCCGCGGCATCTATCTGGGTCTGCACTTTTTACTCACGACAGGTAATTTTTAGGGTTATTATGGTAGACATTGGTGGTGCCACATGTAGAATATTGACTGTCAATAACGACCTTGATCAGTGAGTGCTAATGTACACTATCAACTGCATCAGTGTTTTTTCGAGTGTATCCTGAAGATGACATTTTTGCTTAACGAGATGTCAGTGTAAACTAATAGATGACTATGATTTCTCTCTCTCTCTCTTTAAATTTTGGACTCTCTCTTTAAATTTTGGAAAGATAATTGAATAAAATTCCATTTTTGCACACTTCTACTAATGAGGTGAGTAGAAGAATATACACTGTTTACCAGTGACGAAAACAAAACATGAGCAACGGTATGTAAGCAAAGTCTGCTTAAGAATCTCTGACATCTGATCAGGCTGGAAGTTATTGCGGTTGAATACAGTTAACGGATCGGACTGGATGCACACAACTTGTGTTTTACAAAATATAACCCAGAAGCAATTGTCACACTTCATTCTTCTATAACTGCATAACTACAGTCGGACGTCGTCAGACAATTATCCGTATATGACACATACACACACGCACGCAGACCTTCTAAATGAAGTATGTCAATATCAATATTCTATGTCTACACACACACACACACACACACACACACACACACACACACACACACACACACTAAAAAATCCCAAGCATCACGCATGTTACAATCATGCAGAGCGTGCAACTATGCCGGATAAAATGTCCAAATGATAGTCTTTTTTTACAGGAATCAGCTGTAAAACTTGAGACTACTATCATTTCTTTTGTTTTATTTTTTTTAATTTTCTCCCAAAATAAACAACATGATTCTCACTGTCATCTGATATTTTTGTCGGTGAACTGTGTTCAAATCTGTCGGTGAACTATCTCCAATTTTGTCGGTGAACTGTCTCCAAAATACGTGTCGGTGAACTGTCTTGTCGGTGAACTGTCTCGGAACCGCACCCAGGTCGATGACCGGTTGAATGTTGTAGGCAATAATAATCCAAGGAATCCGTAGAATATTCCTATATACACTAATTACAAACGTGTTAGACGTGTGGTGGCGGCCACAGTAAAGGGAAATTTCAGATATTTATCAATTCAGCAATTTTCTGTGTAGTTGCAATCTTTTGGAGTGCAACCGATAACAGTACCTACGACTCAGAGCCTCCAGCTGCACAAGACATCCTTGTCCACCCCCATCGGCACCAGAGCTTTCAGGTTATGACTGCCAACGAGCACTGCAACCAGCGTAGATCTCGACCACGATGACCATATTTGACTGCCACACTCTCTTGTAACTAGCCCACGAATATCAGACAGTGGCGCTTCCCTTGTATCAGCAATTAAGCGCAGGACAACGCAGAAGCATGTGACTGAGATCTTCCGGTTCTAGTCTACACAATGGGCAGGTATCTCAATCAAATTAACATCATGTATGGTCTACATTTAGAAATAGTGTATATGACAGCAGAAGAGCACAGTTAAGTGCAAACTTCTAACAGGAACATATTTCCTACAGGGGAACATCACGAAAATACACCTATATAATTTTGACCCCCATAAACCCCACTTTTATATAGTAAACCTGGAGTTTACAGGGGCATACAGTAATTTTCTTATTTCTGTTCAAAAGCATAGCTTGTGGGTACTCGTTAGAACTGCCTCTCCGAGGCGGTTCTAACATATACCCACAACCTATGTTCGCCGAGGCGGTTCTAACAAATACCCACACCCTATGTTTTTAGCAAAAATATGAAAACAACAGAATTTTTCATCTGAAAGTTTTCATTTTTGGTGGTAAAATTCTCAATATATTTGTATAGGCGTGTTTTTGTAATGTATAGCAACTTTTAATCAGTTACAAGTAAATGCAACATGCATTTTTTTGTGCAACAGCTCCTGAAACTAGACAGCATTCTTTGTGCAACAGCTCCTGAAACTAGATGGCATTTTATTAATGAATGCCTAAGGGGGTCAAAACAATCAGAAAGACAGATATATATTGAAAACCTTCATAAAAGTCCAACTCTTCAAAATTTACCAGACTCACAAATTCAAATACAAAATCCAGAATTTTTGACTCATTTAACACAAGATGTCTCTATAGTTCTCGAAAAGGAGACTATAGAATCAAATACAATCGACTATCGTTATCTCGAATTCACGGGACTCACTGAAACACTTCGAGATATCCGTACCTCGACAAATCAGGGTTGAGAGAGTGAGGAAAACAATAAATTGAACAACCACATTTAACAAATGAATATGTAATTTGACCCCTGAAGTTAGAAATATATATATATAATAATGTGGAAAAGAGGAGAAATCTCCTCTTTTACACATTATTTTGTTACCAATTGTCATAGTTATATGTTAAAACAGGGACCAGATTTTCACTTCAAGATAAGCGGTAATTCGAAATAAGCGAGTTCGAGATAACGAGGTTCGACTGTATATGGGAAGGGCTTGAACTTCAAAGAAAGTAGAGAATGTATGTTCAAAATACACACAAGGAGGTTGAGGATGCCCAAAGAGAAATCCTAAATAAAATAAGAGACAGAAATTGTGTATATATATTTTACCAGTAGCAGTAAGCTCAAAAGTGTTAATCCCTCATTTACTTCATATGACGGTTCTCCATAAAGTCAGTGGAGGAACTCTACTTAGTATGGAAGAAGAGGATTCCGTGCGCTCCCCGTGCTGTTACCGACAGCAATGTAAAAAGGTTGCAACTACACAGAAAATTGCTGAATTAAGAAATCTTATCTTTTCCCATTTTTTTTCTTTTTCTCTTTTTCGGAAATTCTGTCCATTTCAATGTGGCCGCCACCACTACACGTCTAACAAGTCTGTACATAGTAGGAGATCCATGGAATATTATGATTAGATAGATAGATAGATAGATAGATAGATAGTCTTTGATCCTTGCTTTAATTGATGGAAATATTAATGAAAAGCGGCAATCATTATTGATGTACATGTTTGTTTTGATACTTGGTAATCGGTTTACGTATCAAGGTAAGAAAAATCGGGATAGTTGTAGTTAGTCTTAAATCCTAAGTGATAATCGAGGAGGTAATCAATTAATTGCAGTGTAAAAAACACATGCGTGTTAATTAAATTGTTAAATAAGGTTTGTTTGACATTTGACTTTGTCGGTGAATGGCGGACGGACAATCCTAAAATAGTACAGAAACTCAATAAAATTAAAATTATGTAAAAGTTAATTGTTTTAATCTGTAAAGCACTAGGCAAATTTGCAACGACAGCATTCTAAGATAGAGTGTCTTTTTTTTTTTCCCAAAGAAAATGTCTTTACATTCCTTGTGACATGAAATGTCAAGACATATTTTCTTTGAAAAATAATAACAATAATAATAATAAAATAAGTAAAACTTTTCGAATGCATTTACATATAACTGTAAATAACCAATTTAGCGTTTTGTTAGGCTCTTTATAGTTGACTTAAATAGCCTCTTCCTATTTTTAAATTTCAAACAAAATAAGTCTTAATATTTCATGTCAATTATCTGCCAAGCAGACAATTCACATGAAATGTCAAGACTTATTTTCTCTGAGTTATGGAGCCTTAATTGCCACAAAATGCACAAAGTGAAGGTATAGTTAAGTCTGTGCATCCGCGCTATCTGTTTTTGTCCAGTACAATGCGATACATGTGAACAATCGGATTTTCTGATCGCATTTACGGATGAGCAGGCTTATATGTGACTTCGCTGACTGAGTATGCGCTATGACCCCGAAATGAACTGCTGTGCGACACAAGTAAAGGATGTTTGCGCAGTCTGATCAGGCCTTTTTGTAGCCAGCATACAGAATTGGTGGCTACAGTAATCCAATCAGACTTTGGTGCGTGTAAAGAGCTTATAAAGCCTAATATTTCACGTGACCCGTCTGCTAGACAGCCGATTTATATGGAATGTCAAGACTTATTTTCTCTTGAAGGATAATTTTAATGCTTGATAAATAACATAGGATATTAAGGACAAAAACAGATTTAACACAAAAAGGCTATACCTTATCAACCACGACCTATGACACCACTAGACTCTTCATCAAACAATCAAATTATTGTTTAAACTATCATATCTAACCTAGAGGGACTTCGAAAACATCAGGCCGAAACTTGAACGTCCAACGACTCAGGGCTGAGACGACACAGACCGAATCGACCCAGGGCCGAAACGACGTGGCAAAAACGACTCAGGGCCGAAACGATCCTGAACGGTTATATTTGACCGTAATGTAGTAATGTAGTAGATTGGCCAATACATGTGTAAATATGTAATGTATGTAGAGTACATAACTGATCAGTCTAACTGGTCTGGGACCTTTTAGCTTAATGGTTGTGTGCTGGCTTCGTAAACTCAGGGTGCTCTGTTCGATCACCGGTTGGGGCACTCGACCGGATTTTTTTTTTTTTTTTTTTACAGATTTCCCCTCCGTCTACTAGTTACTAGGCCATTGATACAATGATATGGTAGCACAGAAGTTAGTGTACTGGTCTCTGGTGCTGGACGTCCCGGGGTCGATTACCGCTCCAGGTGAGAAATTTCCTGAATGAGAGCATGCTCAGTTGGCATCATTGGCAGGGATTATGCGAATTCGCTGCTAGAAAATTATTTCTACCAGATTGCTTCTAGGCTATGCTAATGTTGGGCTAACGTTGACCAAACGCTAGACATTTTACGCCTGTATCTCTACTATAACACAAAGTCGGACAGCAAACCTACGTAGGGCCAACGCTGGATAATGGTTGCACATTATGTTGGCCCAACATAGGAAAACAGTTCGCCAGGTCCCTTGGAAGGTGTTGAAAACCTCCGCCTCGGGCCTTGGTTTTCAACACCCCCTCAGGACCTGGCGAATGTTAATGCATGAAAAACCATGTTTGATCCTTATATTAAAACCCATATTTAAGAAGTCTCTTGTGCGAAATTGTATCGCCCAAGTTACATTATACCCCATACACAACATATTTTTCTGATAATATTCAAACTTCATTGAAGACAGAGCAAGTCAAGTCAAGTCATGATTTTTAACGTAGCCAGGCAGATGAGTCATATAAGATAGAGCTTATATGTATACAGGTTATATGTAGAATAATGTCAGTAACAAATGGTATTTCATATAAGAAAAATTCTTAATATATTAAAAAAAAAAAAAAAACAAAACAAAAAAAACAACAACAACAGTTTTCACTTCAATAAGTCTGGATACAAATTACAGGCCTAAGGTATTAATTTAATATTCATTTATCAAGACTTTATCTAGTTCCGCATCCGATTAATTAAAATGATTTATTCTTGTTTCCGCATCTCTGAGGAGAGGTAAATGTTTCTTGCAAACGAAGGCCAACGAAGGGCCAACGTAGTGCCAACATACTAGTGAGGGATACTTTGTAAGACTACAGAGATGAAATTCAGGTGTTGTTTCCCAACATTTGATTAAATTCTTACTACGCCTATTTAAATGTATCATTATAACTAAACGATCTTTTTAATTTAGTAACGATGTCTAATGTTACCCCAGCTTTATCGTAGCATATAAACAATCGGACAGCTTGTCCCCACGCTTTGAGTTTTAGTTTTCTAATCTAACAAAGGTAAAAACACCACCTTAATTATTTTTCTACACATATCATCTCTCTTACCTGTCAGAAACTCAGCTAATAAGAGAGAAAGACATTCCATAAGACAGTGTTTTTTTTTTTTTTTTTGCAAAATTTGAATTACTTTTATACTGATTCAAAATCAGTTAGACCGTCCCGAGCCAGTCTAGCAATCGGATAGAAATACACTATTCACATGAATTTGGGTCTTTCTTTTCTTTCTCCGTATACTGCCTCACGCCCTTGCGGGCATTCTAGGCAGGTGGGCGCTGTCGTGCTGAAAGAAGAAGGAAAATATAGACAAAAGAATAAAGAGGGGATAGTGAGAGGATAAAAGGTGATAAGGTTAAAATAGTTGGTGAGGTAGAAGGCTTAAAAAAAAAAAAATTAAAAACATCACTTTTGGGACCTAGGGGCGGGAGTGGTGCAGTTTAGCAACTTCTTCCTTGAACGCATCAAGGGTTGGCAAACATACGACTGATTCAGGGAGGGCATTCCACTGAACTATGGCTAGTGGAAAGAATGAGTATTTATAGAAGTTTCTGTGGGTATGAATCTGACGGAAAGTCATTGAGTGGCAATTTTTAGAAGTCCAAGTTTTAGGTTGGATATAGTCTGGGATGGGAACTGCCACGAGCCCATAGACGATCCGGTAAAACAGACATAAGCGGGCGTCTGACCTTCTTTGTTCGAGGGTCCGCCATCCTAAGTTTCCTATCATGGATGTGACACTGGACCTATAGTCGTAGATACTGGTGGTCCATCGTGCGGGTCCAACAACAACATCAGATAAATAGATCTGTTTATCATTTTAATGGCTGTGATCCAAACGATATTGTTGGCTTATCATTGGCGTTATGTTTCCTCTGCACACCTTTATCCAAGTGACTCCTGCTCATTTTCGGGTAAAAATGAAACTCCTTGCACGATTACTGTGCGTATAGTCACGAAATAAATATTTTATTTCCGGTCTATATTTTGCACTTTCACTTTCACTTTTCAAGACACTGAGGTTTGTAAACGTTTTATTATCTAAAATGGGTAAAGCTGGCGATGTTTCGATTGACTTCGAACCTCGCAATAAGTTTCTTCATATGTTGTTTATTTGCTGATATTTTCTTAGTCAAAATGCGAGATTTTGTCGTTGTAAATCGATTTTATTTAGCATTAAAGTGCCACCCTTAACCTAAGGTTTCAGATGCATGTAATCATAAAGATTGAGGAGCCAATGGGAAACAGAGAATGGGCGTGAATTCCTTGGCTGGCCATCCAGTTGTTCAGGTAGCTTCCTGGATAAGTACAGTTTCTTCCCAGACACCATTAGGGATTGGAATGCACCCCCTGCATCTATAATCTCCTCTGCTGAAAGTTCTGAGGACGCCGTCGCTAGATTCACGTCTGACACTTGTGAGATCTAGAGACTAGACTTTGCAATCGTTGGCCCTGGTGAATGAATGTCTATTGATGTATCACCAGTAAAATAAAATGATTCGGATTCTGAACCTAATCATATGATCGACCAACCTATAATGGCCCTCGCGTATCCGGGGTTAATACCATGGCTTATATTTTTTTACCCAGGGCTGTAATCTTTCACATCACGATAAAATGATAGCTTACCATTACCATTTCAGACACATTTCCGTACCAGAGATTTCGCTAATACAAACCTCTTTCTCAGCTTTGGATATTTCCCTGCATCCATGGTGCTGTTGTGTGTTGTGGTAGGAGTGTACATGTCGTTCTGTTGAAAGCTGTTTGTGGGGAGGAGAATGTCAACATCCCATATCTCAAAATAACATTTTCCATAGGTCCCGTATCTGATAAGTAGATCTATCCCTAAATCAATTTAATATCATATATGCTAAAATTCATAAACATCCCATATGGTAAATAAAGGTAGACAGTATCCCCCGATCAATACAAAGCAAGTACCTAAAACCTCTACAGTATGTGCACATTTATCATTTATGTTTGAAATTATGTCAACATGTCTTCTTTGAAGTATTCAAAACGTTTGTTTGTGCGGGGATGGTAAGAGTTGGTGTAGTATTTTATACTCGATTCAACTTGTAAATATTTTGCTTTGACGCATTCAAAACATAAAAAAAACGTATATCATGAATACAAGAAAGGCGTTGAATAGCTCAAAGAAGACTCAGCGTCACTCAGCATGGGAAAACACACAGGTTTAATTTATTACTGGGGAATGTTGCAAGATGTATTTGTGTTACTAAGTTGACGAATGTCTTTGATATGTTCAAAGCATGTGGCAGCTGTTAGTTGGTCCAGAAAAAGCAAAAAAAAAAAAAAAAAAACCCAACAAACAAACAAACCAAAAAACAAAACTTCAGGGCATCAGTTTAGAACAGATGCTTTGTATATATGCTGAATCGTTTGATGCCATACAGATGGAGGGATCAGTTATTTTGATCAACCTAGATTAAGCGGGTCTGTATGAATTTTATAGAAAAAGGCAAGAGAGCCCGTCTTCCGCCAGGCTACCATTACTGACCTCTGCACCCTTGCAGTTCATTCAGCCTTTCGCCAAAATGACTCCTGCTGCGCTAAAACCTGCTAAATCTTTGTTGTATTCCAATCTGGGCCTTAGTACTCCAGCCCGGGGTGTTAAAAATTAAGCAACAGCCTTGGGTTTTATATATATGAACAATAGGTCATGGTTATAATAAAATGTTACCTCATTGTTTGAGTCCTTAGGGAGAAAAAGTATGCCAGATAAGATGACTGTGGATGTTAATGGCGTAGCCAGAACTGACTTATTTTTACGCACACTCAGGAAAAATCTTTAACTTTGTCCTGCTGAACCCGGATATACCCTTCCTTTGCAAACAGTGTAGAGCCAGATCAGTTGGCTTCTGAAGAAGCCAACTGATCTGGATCTGCACTGTTGCCATTAAGTATGTGAATTTATAGCAACAATCTGGATCAAATAATCTGATTGGTTGAAAATTAGAAGTAGGTGTGGCATCTTAATTTATTCAGCAGGACAAGGGTTAAAATTGTGCCTGCAAAAGAAGCTGCACTTAAAAGGAAAGAATTTGATCCCAGATGGAGCAAATTCTTTCCTTTAAGCACATCCACTGTGGAATAAACGCATACTATTTTATGTTAATGCCACTTTATTATAAATATTGTTCTTACGCATGTTACGCACATGCGTAATGTGCGTAATGAGCGCTACGCTCAAGGATTCAGAAATGGACTTAAATGCTAGAATAGCAAATGTTGATGGGCGGACAGACGGACAAACGAACGGAAAACAGGACGTCTGTATCGCACTTGTTTAATTGTTTTGGTTTGGAGTTTAACGGCCCATTCAACACTAGGCGATGCGGTTCATATAAATTGTTTCCGATAGCGGATACCGTAATATTCCTATGGCTTTTCTATTTAAGAGTAACAAGTTGAAACGTTTGGATAATGTGGTACGTTCTGATACCATTGCTGGGCTGTTTAGTCGCCTACCTTTACCACACTATAGCTAGTAGTTCTGGAAGTTCATTTGAAGACAACTCAATTGACGCATTCATTAGTACCGGTAAGTTGTTTTGGCAAAATGTAGAATAATTATTCCCACTCTTTTTTTTTTCTTTTAAAGCGATGGGGATTTTGTGAACGACTACGTCCATTTGTTCGTCCGTCCGTCACGCTAGCCCCTATTCCTGAACCACTCGACGGATTTTAGCCAAACTTGCTACATGACCCCCGCGTGGTAAGTGTGTGCGAGAGCAACACTATTTTTCACTTCTCTCAGCTTAGTGGTGAAAACGTGGGGATTTGCAAAGGTTTGCGATCGACTGCGCGATCTAGTATAATCTTACCCGTCACCTGTACCTGATTATTAGCCATTAACTACACCAGTCAACACTTTGAAAGAAGAAAATAAGGCTTTACGTTTCATATGAATCTTTGCTAACCAGACGATTTAAATGAAGTGCCAAACCTTATGTTCTCAGAAAAACAACAAAATGTTATATGCTGCAGTGGTGATTGGTGCTTTTAAAAAAAAATCATAATAATTGAGCCAGTGCATGACAAAACCTACAATAAGACTTGTGCGACCAGCGAAGACTCAGCTCTGCCTGCGCATCCGCGAAGTCTGATCAGAGTCTTCGCTGCAGCCTCCAGGCTATCCAAAGAGGGCTAAATGAGAACCTTTGCCATACTGGGTGGATGTACAGGCTGATCTGAGTCTTTGCTGGTCACACAGGTTTTATTATAGGATCTGTCGTACGCTCGCTCAGTTATTCATGTCTGGTTTGTCCGAAAATGCCCCTTAACCATTGTCATGCTGAATACATTAAGAAGCCACGCCCACTTCTACTTTCCAGCCAATCAGATTACTTGATCTGGGTTTTTGATAGAAAATCACATACTTAATGGCAAACAGTGCAGATCCAGATCAGTTGGCTTCTTCAGAAGCCAACTGATCTGGATCTACACTGTTTGCTAAGACAGGGCATGTCGTGTTCAGCAAAAGAAGGGTTAATTACATAAGGACTAGGAATAGAGGATAAAATATGTATGCTGCATTGAAACGACACTGAAGATGACATTATAGTTAAAAAAGAATCATGATTCTTTAAATTGAATATCACCGAGCAAGCTTCAGTTAAATCTGCTGAGCATGTGATGAAATTCTACATTTACTACATCCGTGATTCAAACCGTGGAGTGACTTGGCGCTTAATAAGAAATAAAAATGCGACTTTTGCAGATCGAAGCCAGCCGTAAGATCCGCTCTGGATCTGCAATGTTTTCTTCCATTACGAAAGCACGCCTATTCAAATATTGAAAATTTCGCCACCAAAAAACTGAAAGTTTTCAAATAAAAATTCTGATAATTTTCATAATTCTGCTCAAAACATAGATTGTAGGTACTCGTTAGAACCGCCTCGCCGAGGCGATTCTAACGAGTACACACAATCTATGTTTTTGATCAGAAATAAGAAAAATAATGTTTACCTTGTAAACCCCAGTTTTACTATATAAAAGTGGGGTTTAAGGGGGTCAAAATTATCTAGGTATGTTTTCGTGATGCTGTTGCTGCATTCGGTCGTCTTCGACCATTGCATTCAGAGAGCCGGTAAAAGGACGTACTGCTAAGAAGCGATCTTTTCTCAGTAGTGGAATCTTTCACCTGCACATGGGATGTCTTTCCCTGCACAGGGCCGTCCAGTTTACTTCCCCGATCCGAGGGAATGTCTGTTTTAACATTATCCCTGTCAAGGGTGCTGACGGAGCATGTTTGGACACAGAAAGTTTCTACTCCGAACAAAGACCGATCCCAGGACCCCTAGCACCAGAGGCCAGTGTACTAACCATTGCGCTACCACCCTCCATCCAAATAGTGTTAAGCTGTACATGTGGTATGTGATTTGTGAATAGCGCAGATCCTGACACAAGGCTATGTGGAAGGAACTATGTTGAACCTCCAGTAGCTTCGGTGACAACTTATATTCTCCCCTGACCCATACAATATATACACATGTTGTAATTACGTTAAAATGTCGAGGTTTGAGGAATATCCAGAAAGTTTTTGTATTTATTATTTCTCCATGAAAGCATATACTGTGGGTAATCATTAGAGACACGTTACAGAGGTGCTTCTAATGGGTACCCAGAGGAATTGTTAAGGAGGAGTATTCGGTGATAATTCTGGGATAATTTTTCTTATTTATCCATAAAAACATATGTTGTGGGTACTCATTAGAAGCGCCTCGACGAGGCGCTTCTAATGAGTACCCACAATATATGTTTTTATGGAGAACTGGAGAAAATTATCCCATAATTATCACCAAATACTCCCCCTTAACAATTCCTCTGGTACCCATATCATATGTTTTCGTGAACATAGAAAACAACATCCATATCTTTCACTTAAAATGTCTTATTTAGGATTATGACGTTAAACATTACGAAAACACTCCTATTCAAATATATAGAAAATTTCACCTTGAAAAACTGAAAATTTTCAGATAAAAAACTGATATTTTTCATATTTCTGCTCAAAACATAGATTGTGGGTGCTCGTTAGAACCGCGAAGCGGTTCTAACGAGTACCCACAATCTATGTTTTTGAGCAGAAATAAGAAGAGATAATGTATACCCCTGTAAACCCCAGTTTTACTATATAAAAGTGGGGTTTAAGAGGGTCAGTATTATATAGGCGTGTTTTCGTGATGAAGTTCGGACTACTGAATATTTTAGACTCTGTCTTGAGTTGACGGAATAGCAAACACTGTACATCATTATCAAACAACTTTTATAGGGACAGATCCTGATCACCACTATTTGGCCAAGCATGTCTGTCCAAATATATCTGAACATACATTGTATCTATCCTAAGTCTTCTGGAAAATGTCTGAACAAAGGATGCAGACCCATATCAAATGCTTCTTTAGGAGCAGTTTGTCCAAGTTGCAATTTGTCATTCAGAAAGTACTTTTAGACACACTTGCGAGTACGAGCATAGTGATATCGACTTAACCTTTACCACACTCTAGGCTAATGCAGCAGACAACAAATTGGTGATATGTTTCTTATTTTTCCCAGAAAACAGGATTTGACATTTATTCAACAATTTACATGAAATGTCAAATCCTGTTTTCTGGGTGGGCGTGGTTGGGTCAGGCGAAGGTGTCGGGTATCGTACGTCACCGAGGCGTCCAACTGATATGGGCTTCTAGTTGGGCAATGCTTGCTATCCTTGTAGCTGGTAAGCGTAGAGGGCAAATGCTTTTATTTCGTCTGTTTCTTACTTTCATTACTGTTCCTTATTCTTCCCTGTCCCTCTCTTTCATCTCCTGTACTATCTCTTCTATCTCTTTTCTCCCTTTCTCTGGGAGACGACACAAAATGGCCCACAAGAGTTAAGGTGTCGTTAAACCTGAATGATATCAATCAAACCTGTTTTCTTGGAAAAATAAGAAAACTATTTCAGAACATCGTCTGCTGAACATTTACCCAAAGTGCTAAGCGTTAATCCAATTTTAGAAGTATTTGTAAGGCGTCAAGGTTTCCGAATATTTGAGCACGTGCGTGCAGAAAGTGAAGAGCAGCAAAATGCAGTCTGGGTCTTAGCTGCTCCTTTTGAAGTGCTAGGTATCTTGTAGACTTTTTATAACAATCGTCTAAATCTTGAGGGATTTGCATAGGGGCAGCTGGAAAGGATGTTTGTTGGTTGCCCTTGTCATATTATATCTTTTCGCATGCACGTGCTCATTAGGATAAATACGACTGGGTAAATAAGGTAACAGAACGATGTTCTGTGTTGGCAAACTGCGAAGCTTGGTTTGGACCCGGTGTTGGCGTATCCGAAATGTTAAAGCGTGGTGTTGCTGTTGATCGGTGGGTTCGAATCCCGCTAGAGGCTGAGTTCAACTCAGGACCGTACGGCGCTTTATTGCACAGCTTTTCTAATCACCACTTCATCCCAGTATAACTAGAATAATGTTGAAAGAGACCTAACACCAAAGCATCATCTGTTATCGGCAATGTTTCTTAATCCGTAGCGGTCATCATATTTGTGCAGAGTCAAACGTAAAGGTGCCTTTGAGTATAGGCGAAATGCGCAGATTCAGATCATCATGCGCATCCATCACAGATTGAGCAGGTCATTTTCCCTGTTTGGTGTATTCTGTCGTGTCCATTGATTTTGTAAGTGGAAAATGAAGACTCAGATCAGTTTGCGTAATATGCGTAGACTGATCTGGGCATTTCCAGGACGCATATGCCCCGTAAAGACATACAGTCGACTCTCGTTATCTCGAATTCCAAGGGACTCACTGAAACATTTCGAAATATACGTACGACATATCAGAGTTGAGAGAGTGAGGAAAACAATAAATTGAACAACCACATTTAACAAATGAATATGTAATTTGACTCCTGAAGTTAGAAATATATATATATATATATAAAATAATGTGGAAAAGAGGAGAAATTGCTCCTTAGGAGCAATTTCTCCTCTTTTCCACATTATTTTGTTACCTGTTGCCATAGTTTCATGTTAAAACAGGGACCAGATTTTCTCTTCGAGATAAGCGGTAATTCGAAATAAGCGAGTTCGAGATAACGAGGTTCGACTGTATTATGGCATTTCACGCAAATAAAAAGGGTCGTTTTGTTTGCTACGTCCTAGACTGTTTATTGTAGATGAAGATGTTGCTGATGCCAAATCAACACCGAAATCTAAATTTGACAAATACAAGAAAGACTATGAGACAGAGGGTAGACAGGTGTTGATAATCTATGGAACGGAGTATGGATTCAGCGAAGAAATTGCAAAATTACTTTTTGATCGGTACGTTTTTTATACCTTTACCCAGTAGTTCAAAGCTTTGCTACCTTAAAGAAGACAACATAGATCCAGTCTTCCAAAATTTTGTGACCATATCGAAGTCATTAAGCCAACATGCTCACTTTGTTTTATTTTTTTTATTTGATATTGCTATACAAAATATTATTCATACTGACTGTGACATTTTAATGAATAAAAATGATAAAGACGATTTTGTTATCTTCTTTAACATTGATTTTTTTGCGATATCTTTTTAAGTATGAATTTATGAAAAAATCATTATGAAAACATGCCTATTCAAATATATTGAAAATTTTACGACCAAAAAAGGAGAATTTTCAGATAAAAAATTCTGATATTTTTCATATTTCTGCTCAAAACATAGATTGTGGGTACTCGTTAGAACCGCCTCGGCGAGGCGGTTCTAACGAGTACCCACACTCTATACTTTTGTGCAAAAATAAGAAAAATAATGTATACCCCTGTAAACCCCAGTTTTACTATATAAAAGTGGGGTTTAAGGGGATCAAAATTATATAGGCATGTTTTCGTGATGGCCCCCGAAAAAAGTTTTTCAGAGAACTACAGCCGACTTCTCCTTAGAGAATGAAGTTCATATTTTTTGTACTTTTAATCTCTCTGATAAGAAGGAGAGTTCTCAAACTATCGCTTTTCGAGTGTAAACTAAGTTCGGTTCTGTCAATCACTTCATTACAATTTGAATATATAAACAGCCTACTTCCAATTTTGTCCATATATGGAAGAATACTATTAAGTTTAATGAAGCTAAATCTAGAGGGTCGATACATGAACTTTTTTCTTGCACGCGTATTGCAATCTGCAGCTCGTGAATAGACCTTAAAAATAAACAATTAGACATAACACAAACTCCTCCAATAGTGCAGACTGGCTTTGAGTCCATGCTAAATAATACAATCAAAAAAGAGGTTTGCATGGCAATGGATGTTTTTACTTTATATGTTCATGTTTATACCAGTGCAGAAAATATGTATCTATGCAATAGTTTGAACGGCGCGCATAGTTTAACTTTATTTAACCATGAATTGAGCAGACGGCAAACTGTTACTACATTCCTCAATAAAACCTCGTTCTTGCACTTATTTAAATCCATCGTAAGGCCACACCTAGAGTGTGGATCCAGTGTGTGGCTAGTCGTGTGCAAGAAAGATAGTATTGCCATGGAAAATGTGCAGAGATGAGCCACAAAGTTGTTGCCATTCCTAAGAACAAAATCGTACCCAGAAAGACTTAAGGTCTTGGGACTACCATCGTTACAGTATCACAGACTCCGTTTTGACAAGATACAGGTTTTCAGAATTCTAAACAATAGCGGCCATTGAAACCAAAACCAACTATTTACTAGAGATATAAATACAAGACCTAGGGAACACCCTCAGAAACTCTATAAAAGAACTTTAGGTTAGACATAAGGAGATTTAGCTTCTCACAGACAGTTATTAACCAGTGGAATAACCTTCCCGAGAATTTAGTATCCTCGAAATCTTGGACCAATTTAAATCAAAGTTAAGCAAATACTGGAAAACACTACCTATAAAATTCCAGCCAGACTGCTATATTGCATCTCGCAACACCAGCACCAGTACCAAAGAAGAATACCAGAATGGAACTTAGAGGCAAGTGCCTAACAGCGATCTTGACGAAAAGTAAGACAAGTAAGTCCATCAAGATGGGATTTCTGGAAACTAACATTTTCAGGCAAACTAGCATTCGCTGAAGTTTGCATCAGATCACCGCTTTACTCTGACACTGCAGGAGGCGGAAACCTTTCTGAAAAATTGGCGGATGTTTTCCTGAACAACTTGCATCGGGGCATATTTTTCAGAAATCTAATATTTAAGAAATATCGCGAAATCAAATTTGATTAGATTTTATATCGGTTTTAGAAGCTTTCTGTAGTTCAAAATGTAACATCACTTTCTTTAATAATTTTTATAAGTTAGCTAGCAGTGCTAACTCAACTACATGAACCGTCAGTGCGTAATCGGATGGTCAAATGAGCTTGTTCTAAGTAGTTTTAGAATGGTAAAATTTAATATGAGCCAGCATACGACAAAACCTACAAAATGGCATCCGCCCAGACTGATCAGAGTCTTCGCTCTCCGCACGATGATAGCTTGGGAACTTATCTACCCACTGAGCGCACAGCGAAGACTTTGATCAGACTGGGCGAACGCCCAGGCTGATCTGAGTCTTCGCTGGGCACACATACTATTTTGTTTGTTGTTATCAAGCGCTGGCTTATACATGTATGTATGAATAGTTAAGGTATATACGGTACGAAGACAAACAACAAAGCGCCACCGGCCAGACGTACGCAAAGTATAGCTATAAGCTTCGCTGATAGAGAAAACTCTTACTATAATCATTCACCGGGTTTCATGTTCTATTTCTTGCAGTATTATAGAACTTAACAATGAAGATACAGACAGTCCCTTTCAGCCAAGAGTTTTGAATGCCAGGGACTATGAGCTGGTGGACTTCTCCCAGGAGCACGTTTGCTTCATTGTAATTTCTACCAGCGGTGATGGTAAGCTTATATATGGAATGCCTCAGGCAAATATAGGTTTTTAACTTTAAGCTGACTGGATAGACATGATAGACTTTCTACCTTTTAGTGTACAAGGAAGACACTTTTTGTGACTTGCTGTTTGCTTTTCTGGATACAAATCCACCTCTGAAAACAGGGCAAATTCTTTCCTTTCAGAGTAGACTCCTTTTTAGAAAGAAGACAAAACCAGTTTTGACAGTTGCCTCCCTTGAAACTGTAGCCATTTCCCTTAATTTAACCCATTGAAGACTGGAGACCCCTAAACGGGTAACTGGCAAACAGAGCAGACCAATATCAGCCGCCACAGAACGCGGCGTCTGATCAGGGTATCCACTGTTTGCAAATAGTTCATCCATTTTCTTTAGGAATATCACCGTGATATAGCCTGACATACCTAAAATCGAAAATGGACTCTTCCAGTATATGGTGTGGACGAGTTTATTAAAACTTTAATAGGTTAAAGAAGTTCGGATGGCGGCATAGTTCACTCCTGATCAACTGATATATTTCTGTTGTACAACTGAGTATAAGTGATTGGATGCAACTTAACGGAGAGCATATTTGGTTGGACTTGTTATACCTTTTTTCTAATTGTAATAATCAGATGAATTTATAATTAATGATAACGTCTTTATTTGTTGAGGATAACATATTTAGCGCGAATGCTGATGTAAATTATGCCACAGCTTGAGAAATTGTACCTTCTGACGTGTGTGCCCAATGAAGCATCATGAAAACATGCCTATATAATGTTGACACCCTTAAAACCCACTTTTATTTAGTAAAACTGGGGTTTACATGGGATATACATTATTTTTCTTATTTCTGCTCAAAACCATAGATTGTGGGTACTCGTTAGAACCGCGAGGCGGTTCTAACGAGTGCCCACAATTTATGTTTTGAGCAGAAATATGAAAAATATCAGAATATTTTTCTGAAAACGTTCAGTTTTTGTTGTGAAATCTTCAATATATTTGAATAGGCGTGTTTTCATAATGGACTAGACTCCTCATGAACGTTGCATCCAACAGGTTATAAGTAATATGGACCTGATCCAAGTACTGAAAAGTACGGTAAGGAGTAAAGGTGTCTTCTTATCAAAACCTTTTTCACTTCCCAAACTTGTTAATCATTAAGTACTCTTACATGTTCCTAGCCCAGCGGACATATGACGTTTATACAACATCGCATCAACGTCGATGCAACATCGTTGCATCGACGTTCATGCGATGTTGTGTCAACGTTGCGTGTCCGCTGGGGTTGTTTTTTAGGTGTTCCACCGTCAGACGCCAGGCCATTCTATGAATACATCCTAGAGAATAACATAGAGCTGTCTCATTTGGAATACTCAGTGCTCGCATTAGGCGATTCTAATTATCCACAGTTTTGCAAAACGGGAAGGGTGCTAGACTCTAGGTAAATATTGTTTTATTTGAGTAGTTATTATATATCATCAATATTGGGACATCTTACTATATTTGGCTTAAAATTAGAACAAATCCATTTTAACCCTTGTCCTGCTGAATAAAATAAGATTCCACGCCCACTTCTAATTTTCAGTCAGTCAAATTACTTGGTTTGGATTGTTGCTGTAAATTCAAATACTTAATGGCAAACAGTGCAGATCTAGATCAGTTGGCTTCTTCAGAAGCCAACTGATCTGGATCTAAACTGTTTGCAAAGGCAGGATATATCCGCGTTCAGCAGGACAAGGGTTAATACTCTTTGGTGTACCTACTGGGGTCGTGGAAACAACGTAGCCCGATGCAGCGTCTGATCTAGGTCCACACGTTTTGCTCAATCTAGTTTGTCACAAAGCTTAATGGAAATATTTTGGTATTTCATATCAATACTTGTTACAAAATGTACTTTGACCGGACCTATGTGACACACACTGTAGTTGGTGTTGGAGAAATTCAAGTTTTAGCTTTTTGCAGATCAACATTGCTACCCTTGCATCTTAAATGTATTGCAGGATAAACTTTAGTTGAAACCAACATGTTCGTAGTCAACTTAAAAAAGACTGTATTTAACTATTGCATAGATATCCATTTATTATTAGATGGTAAGTGGTTAAATTAGACCAGCTCTGATCTTTGCTAGTCATGGATGTGCCTGCATAATCATTGAGTCAATGGTCCATATTATCCAAGTGTAGATAAATTGGGTACACCAAGTAGCATATAAGACAGAGCTACTATGAATACCACCAGGCGTTTTCGCTGGGGAACAGCTGATTGGTTAGTTTCAGGCAAGGTAGTTCAACCCTTATCTTAAATTATCAAAACATTGTGGTCAGACTGGCATGTCAGGAATCATTTATCTTCATTGCAATGTCAGCTGTTAATGAAACTGTGAAATTCTGTGCAGCTATTTGAAACTGAGATCCAGATAAGCAGTGTCTTCTTTTCTTAGGTTAAATAAGATGTCATCAAAATCAAAGAAACAATTGAAATTTCCAGACAAAGAAAAACAGAATAAACTTAAGGAGAAGATAAGCAGTGGAAAAACATATTATGCAAAGGAATTTGAGCAGCAAGTGCTACCCGTCTTATTTAGAACATTTTCCTTGCATAAAAACATTATTTGATGCTGCAGTTAAAATGGAACATTTTGTCATGTTCACAGAGCTTCTGCTTCTCCATATCATATCAGTGATATATTTTCAGAATGTAACAGAAAATCAAATAAATATGCACAATTTCAAATGTCTTGGTATACATTTTCTGGCAAAGCGCATAATTACAATACAGGTATAATTGCAACAGATAATATTTTGAACAGATAAAAAGAAAGTCTGAGGAAAGTGGACAGTGGATCACATTACTTGATGAGTTTTTTTTTTTTGTTTTATACAAACTTGCATACTTGATGACAAACACTGTAGATCAAGATCAGTTGGTTTCTTCAGAAGCCAGCTGATCTGAATCTGCACAGTTTACAACTGTAAGGCATATCCGGGTTCAGCAGGACCAGGGTTAAGTCATTCACAGTTATCAGATTAACAGGCTTGAATGTTTTGTTAAGATTACTGATAAAGAAGCTTGTGGTAATAAAACACTGGAAGGGTTCAGCATCTCTGACACTAATGGCCTGGAGAAATATCTGGGAGTAACTGTTAACCTGTTACCTTCAGACCAATCAGACAAATTTTTGCGGAAACAGCTATTCCTATGGAGATAATGTAGAAGTTGGTTGCTCTGTCTAATAAGCTCTTGGGTACACATATAATATCTTTCTAAGAAATGAAACGTCCGCTGTCGAATTCGTCTTAATAAAAGTTCATGTTGCGAACAGTTGCAGAAATAGCTTGATGACAATTCTTTAACGACATATTTGTATTTCCGTGAAGATTTGCTGAACATTTTATACTCAGCGCAGAACTTCGATTAAAACAACAAAGTAAAGTTCTTGTAAGTTAAGTTTTGTTTTTAATTTTTACCACTCACCGGTCAAATTCAACAGACGACAAATTCATGATACTTTTCTTATTTTTCCCCGGAAACGGGATTTGAGATTTCATGCTAATTGTCTCTAATGAAATCTCAAAACCTCTTTTTTTTCTGGGAAAAATAAGAAAAATATTTCAGTATTCCTTCTGCTGAAAATTTTACCCAACGTGCTAGGCGTTAACTGCAAATCCTCAATGATAATATACAGATTGTTAGAACTGAGGTGTAAGTGTATGGTGAAGAGACATGACGTTGATATGGAAGACTGGTCGGTTATCAAGAAATGGTTAAGCAGTGTTCTCGGATACCTAGTTAAGGCCTCAATAGAAACGAAGATGGACTACCTAAAGTTATCAGATATTACTGAAGAAAAGTACAACAGACATCACCCATTTTTGGCAACTTTAAAGGTAAATACAATATAAAAGCGACCAAGTTCAAATTTTGCTTATTTGCTCATGCCTTCTCTGGCTGGTAAAGAATGTAAATAAGTGTAAGTGACATCAATGTAAGACTTTACCTAGTTAAACGTCGAGGTTTTTTTTGTCTAGTTATTTACATGTGTGAGAATACCTTGCCTCCCATTGATTTGTCCACAAAAGATACCCTGCTAGCATTGTTTATATATCTACACCGGGTCGTTATCGGCCCGTCAGCTACCCTAACGGGCTGATAACGGCCCGCGATAGATTTATGTAAAATGCTTACTGGGTAACTAGTTTATCAAACTCCATTCAAAACTCCTTCATGTTATAAAATTGAGACTACCCAGGAAAAGTTACAATAAAGGAAAAACCTCCTTCTCAAGGCATCGGATAAGGGCTTTAGAATATTGACCCCTTAAACCCCACTTTTATAGTAAAATGAGATTTACAGGGTTATACATTATTTTCTTATTTCTGCTCAAAAAACATAGATTGAGGGTACTCGTTCTGTTTTGAGCAGAAATATAAAAAAATATTTTTGCCTGAAAACTTTCAGTTTTTGGTGGTGAAATTTTCAATACATTTAACTAGGCGTGTTTTCGTAATGAAACGAAGTGAGACTGTAACAGAAGAACTGTCCTGGAATAGTCAGCAGTAAAACCATTAGGAGGCCTCCGTCGCAAGTCTCACTGACAGTTTGTGCTGCGGTGCTTTTCACGGCATTTTTTGTTGTCTTCCATTTACAGCTATAATCCATTTTGCCATATTTTATGTAAGGAATGACAAAGTATCATGTAAAATTAAATAAACATCAAAAATAAAAGAATCGCATAATACCATGATCTATAAGTATAATCTGTCTGATTAGGATATTGCTCAATTTACATATACGCACTCTCGTCCTTGACGAAAGGGTATAATAAATAGGAAACATACCTGTTTTTTCCAGCATAGATAGCCTTGAACATTCTGCAGTGTGCCACAAATGGTGTTGAGCCGCAGCGTCAGGAAATGTACCTTCGCACATGCACGCCCAATGACGATTCAAAAATTCAGATCAGCCTGCACATGCTGTAGTCTGATCTGAATCTTCACTGGACACGGTTTGTATAGCCAAGGATATGCACATTGAAATCTCTGATCAATCCGATCGGATATGCAAGTGATTTGTGTCTTCGTTGGGCGCACATGTCAGAAGATATGTTTTTCCACATTGCAAATTTATCACATTTCTGACTTTGATATAGCCGGTCATGTATCATTTTTACAGGTTAAGAAACAGCTTACGACTTGTACCACTGAAAATGACAAAGAAACAATTCACTGTGAATTTGATATAACTGGCAGTGATTTAACTTGGACTTCAGGTATATTTCATAGCATACTAGTACTATCAAAAATGTCCCAGCTGCCATTGTACTTAAATCTGTATCGGACTGTTTTCGGTCCGACAGGATTCCTGTCTGGTCGTTACGGTCCCATGTAGATTATGTAGAATATGCTAGCTTAGTTTCTAGTGCAGATTATATTTCATTTCCTTTGGGATCATTGGGCCCATTGTGGTATATTTGAAAATGGAGTTCTGCTCATGTATACGCTAGAGGGCGTAAGCAGTGTTGCAAACTTCATTACTGCCAGTAAAACCGAGACTCCCATTTTCTAATTTGTAGTGTGTTCTTTATTTCCAAAGGCAATCTTTTTGACAATTATTCTATTGTATTATCGGACTAGATAAGATTTTACATGTATTTTGAATATAAAGTATTGACATTTATGTCGATAAATGTATTTTTATTATAAGGATTGAGGCATATTCATAATCTTCTAACTGTGACAGTGCTAATTAGACGATACAGCTTGTTTAGATGCCAATATCCGAAACATGTTCATTCATCTGTCATTTTTATCTAGTGCCAGACAGTCAATATATGTGCCAGAGGGAGTAAGCTCTGGTATAAGTACGTGCATAGAGGATTGCCTACTCTAAAAGTGAAGAATTTGCTCCTTCCTTTTAGAATAGACCCTTTGCAGGAAAGACTAGGTTGCATGAACACTCTACTGTGGATTTGCCCTGTGTCCATCAGTGTGCTTCAGTATGTTTGCATCACTAAACATACTTTCATTGTGGATGGGTATGTCTCGACAAATATTATGCCCCTTTCTCAATCAATATAGTAAATTTGTTTCCACGTCCTGTGGTTTGACTGATTTTCATGAAATGTAGTTTTGTTAACCTTTAATGACATGACGATAATTATGCATGTTGTTTGTAGTTTTGTTTTGATAATTTTTATACCTCTTTTCATCTATTTGTTCTTTGTATGCATTTTTCTTTTCTGCTGTGATTCTTTTTAAGTTTGGTACTATAACACACGTTTTCACATTCTACGTAAGCAGTAGCCGTCATGCTTATATATCAACCAATAAGAGAGAGAGAGAGAGAGAGAGAGAGAGAGAGAGAGAGAGAGATATTATATTAATATAATAAATCCTAGAATACAGCGAAATAAAATACTTGTTTGAGAAAACACCGTTAGGGGCAGCTAAGTGAAATAAGGTAACTAATTGCTTTATTAATGTTTTAATGCCATCAGTTCCTTACCTGTTAATTTGAAAATAGTGTTACCTACAAGAATAAGCATTCTTGGACTCATCAGGAGATTTCAATTAAATGCTGATTTTCTAATTATTTGGTGTGAGTTGAATGTTTGAACTCAGCACGTTTCGTGCATTGACAGTTGTGATGGCATTTCAGAGGAAGAAAGAAGAGATTAAAATTGTCGAGATAGCAGTGTTGATTAGATATTTTAATGCACCAGCAGCAATGTACTGGTTAATCTCAGTATGTTCTTAGATTTATTATCAGCAATTTTCATGTTGTGAAGGGGATTAAAATTTTAGCCGCCTTGTGAACATGTTCTTAA
This sequence comes from Anodontia alba, assembly GCA_964016985.1. Classification (NCBI taxonomy): domain Eukaryota; kingdom Metazoa; phylum Mollusca; class Bivalvia; order Lucinida; family Lucinidae; genus Anodontia; species Anodontia alba. The sequence continues at coordinate 30,840,902 of OZ024830.1, forward strand.
TTAATATTTTATTCTTATAATTGAGCCAGCGCACGATTAAACCAACAAAAAGACTTGTGCGACAAGCGAAGACTCAGATTAGCCTGCGCATCCGCGCAGTCTGATCAAAGTTCGCTGATCGCATATGCCCTCTACAGTCTCCAGGTTATCCAAAGAGGGATAAACGAATACCCTTGCCATACTGGGTGGATGTACAGGCTGATCTGAATATTTGCTGATCGCACAGCTCTTATTGTAGGTTTTGTCGTGCACCGGCTCATATTCAAACTGAAGTAATAGTCATTCAATAGTCAGCTCAGATCATAAACGAATATGAGTTGGGACGCAGCATTTCCTCAAAGTTTGCATGTGCGCCTAGCGAAGACAGATGAATCTGTGCATCCGTACAGCAAGTCAGTGGGTTCCATCACGAAAACATACCCATATAATTTTGACCCACATAAACCCCACTGTTACAAAGCAAAACTGGGGTTTACAGGGGTACACATTATTTTTCTTTTCTGATTGTGGGTGCTCGTTTTGAGCAGAAATATTAAAAATATCAGAGTTTTTATCTGAAACTTTCAGTTTTTGGTGGTGAAATTTTCAATATATTTGAATAGGCGTGTTTTCGTAATATGGATGTCCGCTTGAAGACGTTTTGGATCCCCGGCTACACACAGAATGCCCGGCGAAGACTCTGATCAGACTGCGCGGATGCACGGGCTGATCTTAATCTTCGCTGGGCGCACATGGAATCTTGTACAATATAGGAAATACTGTGCCCCGGGATCATATGATGTGTAAATCTGTACCCACCCGTATATTGTACCACAAAAGCATTTGAAATGCAATTAAAAATGATAGAAATAAAAATCTAAATGGTTGCCTTTGGAAACAACATACATTGTACAAATAAAACAAGGAAATTCGTAGACTCGGTTTTATTAACCCTTAAAGCGCCAAGAAAACCTGCATCTGAAAATGTCGTCTGTTTATGTCGTCTGCTGAATGAATATTCTTGCAAACTTTTTAAACCTATTTCTGCATACAGGCAAACAGTGTGGACCCAGATCAGACTGCTCCTAAAGGAGCAGTCTGATCTGGGTCCACACTGTTTGCAGAAATGACTTTTAAAGTAACTGGCAGAAGACAAAGAGACGACAATAGTTGTGATTGGCGCTTTAAGGGTTAAGACTCTTCATATACAGCAATGTCGTCTGCGAGGCTGCATACGCCCCCAGCACCGGTATAAGGGGTGCTCGATTTTCAAAGTTTCTAGAACGGGCTCAATGATCCTAAAGGAAATACAATAAAATATACTTAGTTTCATAATGGTTTTGTCCTTTACCGGCCACTTGCCATGGGGTTGTAGTCATATTTGAAGTTGTTCAAATATGATGGTAATCTTTTTGCCAAACAATTTGAGCCACCACGACAGAAATCGTGCCTTCAGACATGTGTGCACAGCGAAGATTCAGATCCGCCTACGCATTCGCGCAGCCTGATAATAATCTTCCCTGGACGCACTTTGGATAGCCAGGGATGCAAAGTGTCTCCATGCGGACAACGAAAACTTTGATCGAACTGCGCGAATGCGCAAACTACATGTATACTTTTGTCTTCGTTGGAAAGTTTGATTTGAGTTTTCGTTGCGCGCACATGTCAGAAGGTACGTTTTCTCACGATCCGGCTCATTTACCTTTTTTCATTATAGCACTATACTTATACAACAAACATGGTCTATAGAAAGTACTCGGAACACTTTTCCGGAAAGAGACTATATGCAGGGATGAGAACCTTAAGGATTAATCCTGATTTCAGAAAGGTCCTTCAGTATTAATCCTGATTTCAGGACCATCCTTTTTTGTGTCAAAAGTTGTTATTTGGGTTCATATACGTCTGAAATAACTTTAAAAACTAATTATTTAACTAATTATTAGTTGAAATGTTTAGCTCCAAATAAGAGGTAGTATTCCTATAATATTATTTTTATTTCTCTATAAACATACGTTGTGAGTACTCATGTTTTTTATTGAGAAATAAGAAACATAATAGTAATAGAAACATACCAGTAATAGTTCTTGGACTGAATTTTTAGATTTAAGGATTGATAATTGGCGACTGTTCTCACCCCTGTAAATGTCCTTGTGCCGATATTGATGGTGAAGACCCTCCATTTAATAGAAGATTAAAACATGCGTCTTAGGTCTGCAAGCACCAATGGCCCTGTTTTACGCGGATGCTTATTTGTGAGTCTAATAAAGATTCAACTAAATTTGGACATCTACTGTTGTAGATCTGTGTGCAGTAGAGCATATTTAATGGTACATCTGTAGAATCAAGTAACAAAGTCACGCATTTATACATTGTGCATTGACAGAAAATTTAGTTTGTAAGAAATTCCGTAATGAATAATTGATAAAGTCTACTCTAATAAGAAAGTGGCCTACTCTTAAAGGAAAGGCTTTTCTACCAGGAGGAGCCAGTTCTTCCCGTTTAGAGTAGAACCCTTTTCAGGAGACGAAAACAATTTTCAAATAGATGCCTCAACTGTTTTCATTATCATGAAGGTGATGCATTAGGTATCTACCCAAGAAACAATCCTGCAGAGGTAACCAGATTACTTGAGGCTATGGATTGTACTGGTTCAGAACCTGTTGAGAAGCCATCATGGGCTTATACATGCGCATGTGATGGAAACATAAATGGTAAGATATGCATGTTTTACAAATCCAGTGAGCCGGGGCACAGCGTTTCCTACAAGCTCACATGGGCACCCAGCGAAGACTCAGATCAGCCTGCGCATCTGGGCAAGCTGATCATAGTCTAAGCTGCCTGAAGAAGATTTGGATCCATGGTTACCTATAGAGTGGCGTGCAAAGACTGGTCAGATTGCGCTGACGCACCTGATGATCTGAGTCTTCACTTGAAGCTCATGTTATCTTGTAGGAAGTGCTATCCCCGACTCAATTTGCATTCAGGAATATTACGTGATGCACAACTTGGGAAAATGCGCCCTTACGGCATATAGGCGAATACCGAAGGCCGATATCAACTTGTACATCTTCGCATCTTGATCAGGTCCTTCGATTTATGCTGATGTGTTTCACAGAAACTATGTTTCAGATAGAAGTCAGTGGTGGCCCGGATCAGACTGCACGGATACACATGTCGATTTGTACCCCCACCCCCTCTTGCCTACTTGTGACATGCGGGTTATTTCATTCCACTACGAATCACGTGTTCAACAACAATTTTGAAGTGAATTTGTTGGCGCTCGAGATGACTACTGCCGCCAAAGGAACCGTTTAAGAGTTAAAGATTTCGTTTAACTGTATCAGCGTTGTAAAATGCACATTATTGTTCAATTTTCGTTTTATCTCCATGTTCTCTTTATAGCTGTTAAATACCGTATGTATGTAAGTTGCATAGTGTATACGTAGGTTATGCGCTTATATTGTTTAGGATCAGTGTACGCATTTGGTATATATGAAAATAATATATTAACAGACACATTAAAATCAAGCGTTATTTTCGCTTTCTTTTCTGTGTGAGATAATATTTTGTCTAGAGGCCAAGAGAAATTAACTTAAGGCTAGTGGAAATATATATCAGAAATATATAAACGCTGTTTAAGTAAGGAGCGGAACATGTTTGAGAAAAATACGCAAGTACCTTATATAAGGCCAACAGTGACCCTTTGAAGGAGGGCTCTTCTTTTGCAGTTCTTTCTTTCTTTGTGTGTCGCTGGTTTCATATGTTGCATTTGTTTTGTCATTTTTTGGTTCTCAGCTCATCTTCTTTTGGTGGCTCGCCACTGCTTTGCTTCGTGACTGGGTAGCTTCACTTATATTTTTACTATTGATTAGCAAAATCCAAGATAAAGAATTAAGAAACAAAGTTGGTGCTGTCATGAACTTCCCTCTTCTGCCAGATATCTACTGATGGTTTCGGTTGTTGATGCATTTTCAATAGTGTTAATTAGCGTATTTCAGCCAGCGCACAACAAACTCTACAATAAGACTTGTGCGACCAGCGAAGACAATGCGCTGTGTTCTACAGCCTCCAGGCTATCCAAAGACGGATAACATCACGAAAACATACCTATATAATTTTGACCCTCTTAAACCCCACTTCTCTATAGTAAAACTGGGGTTTACAGGGGTATACATTAGTTTTCTTATTTCTGCTCAAAACATAGAATGTGGGTACTTGTTAGAACCGCCTCGTCGAGGCGGGTCTAACGAGTACCCACAATCTATGTTTTGAGGCGAAATATAAAAAATATCAGAATTTTTACCTGAAAACATTCAGTTTTTGGTGTGGAAATTTTCAATATATTTAAATAGGCGTGTTTTCGTAATGAACGAGAACCCTTGCCATACTGGGTGAATGTACAGGCTGATCTGAGCCTTTGCTGGTAACACGGGTCTTAGTGTAGGTTTGTCGTGCGCTGGTTCATTTATCTTAAATATTCGGACACCGAAACTCCTCACCATCATTACGAAAACACGCCTAAATATATAGAAAATTTTTCCTCCAAAAACTGAAAATTTTCAGATGAAAATCACTTATATTTTTCTTATTACTGCTCAAAACATAGATTGTGGGTACTCGTTAGAACCGCCTCGGTGAGGCGGTTCTAACGAGTAGCCACAATCTATGCTTTTGAGCAGAAATAAGAAAAATAATGTATACCCCATGTAAACCCCAGTTTTACTATATAAAAGTGGGGTTTAAGGGGGTCAAAATTATATAGGCGTGTTTTCGTGATGTATTTTTCCTAGAATTTGAACAAATCTGTGGGACTATCAGTGATGTCTGTTAAGTTGTGGTGAACTGTATAGACTTTAGTCTGTCTCGTAGACCTTGGTCTACACTGTTTGCTTAGGCCTCTCTGTCCGAATACAATATGGGAATATTTTCGATACTGGAAGTTATTGTACCCTACTTGAGTCATAAGATAAGTTCCTTACAATATTATTACGAGGGTCCTGCAAAACGTTTTGTCACTGGGTTCGGATTACTTCAGTGCTACGTTTTATCAAACATATTTTTTTATTACAAACCTTCAAAGTATTCCCCCTTTATTGAAACACATTTTTGTAACCTTTTTACCCTGTCGCAAAAAGCAGATAAATAGTCTTTTTTGGTATCTTTTGGAGACACTGATAAACAGCGCTGCCAAGAGAACTTCTAGACGTATACTTATTTCCAGAAAGCATTTTCTTAAGCCTTGGAAATAAAAAAGAAGTCACAGGAACTCAGGTCAGATGATTAAGGTGGATGGTTTAAAACTTTCACCTTTTCAGAAGCCAAAAAAAGACAACAACCTCATACTTATGAGAGAAGGCGTTGTCATGTAAAAGGTGGACTCTTGACCATCCTTTGCTTGGTCATTTCTTATTGTAAAATTCTTTCACTTTGTTCAGTACAGAATTCTTGTATAATCGGCCAGTGACGATATGACCAGATGGACAAGGCACTTGAACGACTGGCCCTCTTGAATTAAAGAAAATTGCGTACAACATCTTTTTCGAACTTATGGTTCTTTTGGCAATACATGGGCGTTTTTGATCTTTTCGCTTCCATTGCTTATTATCAGCCCTTCTTTGTGGCTCAAACATGAGCACCCAGGTTTCATCACTAGTTAGCAAGTTAGAAATAACCCGACTATTACTGCCTTTGTATGTTCCCGGGCAAATTTAAGGCGTTGTGTCTTTTGCTCCTCAGTGAGCAAATGAGGTACCCACCTAGCGCAAACCTTTCTCAGGTCCAAACGCTTCTTCAGAATTGTTTGCACGCTGCCTTCTGATATGCCAGTACAACTAGCTATATCTTTGACAGACAGTCGCGCATCCTGTTCGACCGCAATCTTTACAGCAGCGATGTTAGCCTTGGTAACAGAGGTTTTAGGCCTTCCAGGACGGGTATCATCTTCAACAGAAAATTTCCCAGCTTTAAAAGCTTTAACCCACCTAAAACTGTGCGCATTGAAATGGTCTGTGGTCCATATATACCACACAATTCATTAAATATCTGCTTTGAATCTATATTAAGCCTAATGTGGCAATTAATATAGCTACGAATTTCAGTCTTCTGGTCCATATTTCAGTGTAACAAGTAAATTGGTCAGTGTATATGACTGCATCTATTTCAATTTGAAGTAACTAGGTCAGTTGGAAAGCAATTTGCACGAAATAAACGTGTATCGTCAGCATTTTAAAATATACCTGGGATAAAACCAAGGAAGCCCATCAGTGACAGAACGTTTTGCACGGCCCTCGTATGTGACATCCCTCCTCGTCTCGCAAGGGCGACGCGGTTCAGATTTAACATACTCGTTAATGTAACTTAAACCCTTTTCATTCTTAAAAATAACCATCTAAATTCTGAGAGTTCATTTCAGCCACTAAGGATACGCATAGTCCGATTGGTGCATTATCAAAAGCCTGAATTACTTCCTAAATGTGTGCCTAACATAAACATTGAATAAATAAAGCATTTTGAAAGTCTTGAAATATGTTACGATATATCTTGCTAAATCGACCATGTCAGATAACGATATTGTTTCTTATTTTGTGTCAGTTCTTTTCTGCCATTTCGGAAACACACTGTCGGGTTGGTGCATTAACTATCAAATACCTGAAACATTACCTAAATGTGTGTCTAACATTTTGAAAGTGTTAAAATATGTTACGATATTTCATGCTATATCGAACACGTCTCTTTCAGATAACGATATTGTTGATTTACGCACACTTTTAACAAACTACTATGATATAAAATCAGTTAGGGCGGAGCTTCTTTGTGAAATTAAAGACCATGTGGATGAGAAACTAGCAGCTAGGCTTTGTGCAATATTAGATAATGGGGTACGTTATAGCTTTTTATGTTATTACCACGATTATATATATAGTATGTTTATATGTATATGTATATGTATGTATGTATTAGGTTTTAAAATTTAATAATTATAATTGATTATATTGTTGTATATTTTAGGAATGTCTTTTTGTCGGTGTTTAGTGACATTCGTATGTCTGTTGTTTTCATAATTTGTTTACCTCATATGGGGTATGCATATCTCAACTTATTGGATTCGCCAGAGCTTTTTCAAATCTTAGTGACTTTAACTACCATAATAAAGCCCTTACTGCCAAACTTCTTAGGCAGGGCTATCGTTATTTTAAACTTCGTAAGGCGTTTTCGAAATTTTATCGCAGATACAACGCCTTGGTAGAAAAATATAGCGTAAGTCTGAAAACACTTCTGCAACAAGGTGTATCGGAACCAAAATTTTACGGTGACTTAGTGTACAGATTTACAAAAATTGTTGGAAAATCTAACTTTTCGGAGCAATTCAGAAAACTAATTAACCGATATAAAAGAATTGGCTATAGCTTTGATTTTATGCGGCAGACTGCATGCGTAACTGTCAACCCAATCATTGTTGATGGCTATGCTTCACTCTTTAATTGCACGACGGCGGTTCGGGGCTCAGAGTCAGTGACGGCCTTTTCGTAAACTTTAACCAGTGGGTTGGGGCTTGACGATATGTCTTTGGCTTGGCCCGCCGTGGTTCACCTGTTGGTTTTCATTTACTCTGGCATATAGTAGAATTAGCTATGAGTACTCGTCTTTGTTTATTATAGTGATTAATTTGATTTTTATGTTTTCGCTTTGATGCATTGACTAAGTTGGGAGCCTTTATGATAACCGATTTTTTTTGTATTTCTGTATTAAGAGTAGCATCGGGACCTAGGGTGAAGTTTGCTAGCTGTAAAAGTGCTTTAAACTCCACCCCACCCCCCTACCCCACGGTTGGTTACTCTACTGACCGTTCTATGGCGGTGGTCCCGGTGTTCGCCTTACTCTTTGTTGCTTTGTGGTTTATTCTACGAGGCGATTTGTTTTATGTCTTGCCTATTGTTATTTTGTTCTTGTGTTTTTCAGTCTTTTTAGCATTGCGATTATCTCGCTTAGGGAAGAGAGAGCTAATCTTAGTACTTTTCGTACGTTTGTTCGATTTGCGCTTGTTTGGTTTGTCTGTTTCTTCTTCCTCTTGGTGTCTGGGAAGGGCTGCGGTTTGTGATTGTGGCACTCCCTAGACTTTTGTCTTACCTTTTTTTTAAACAGTAGTTTATTGAATATAATATGTACAACACAAACATACAAAAATGACATAAAAGATCAGATAACAAGCTAATTATATGAAGGAGAGTGCATACGTCGCTAAATCAGGTGTTGGATAGTTCGGGAAGCGTTACATATTTTACCACAAATAAAATCTCAATAATATCAATAAAAGTCAAAAAGGATTGTCTTTGGAAACACAGTACAAAATTACGAAAATCGGAGACTCGGTTGATCGAGTCTCTTCATATTCAACACTGTAGCTTGCGAGGCTGCATACGTCCCGCTAGCGCCGGCTTAGGCGGTATTCGAAATTCGAAATAACTAGGATGGGCTCAATTATCCCAAAGGAAATAAAATAAAATAGCACAATGATGATGTTCTTGGAGACTTTTTACGGCCGCCACACGGCACAACACCAGCTACAGTAGATCGTGTATGCATTCTTTATTTCCGAGGGTTCCGTCTTTTTTGGAACGAGTTTATCAGGCATAATCCACTAAAGATGTAAATCTTGCATCCTCATATGAATCTGTTGTTTTCGGGGGTTTTTTTTCTGGCCACCTTTATTGTTCTTCAGTATCGTCATTTCAAAAAGATATTTATCACTTTTTTTTATTTCAAATAATATTTTTTGCTGTTTTTAAAGCCCATCTAACAATAGTGGCTAGTATTAATGTGGTCGGCGTGGATGCGGGCCCGTTTTCCGCAACTTCTTTCATCCATTGGTAATGGGAATATCTCGTATGGGCTATTGAAACATGCTAATTTTGATAATTATTCACGTAGATACGACCGCTAATAAATTCTAAATATTGTTTTCATACCATTATTTCTGTATGGTGTGATCGGTTCAAATGACGTGATGTACTGGCTTTTTAATGAGTAAACAAATGTTTATTCGAAAACCGCATTTACGTGTTAATTCTGGCAAGACTCATGGTGCCTGATGAAAATTGAATTCACTGCTATAACTTGACTTTCTTTCCTCCAGTTTAAATTAGATTTATACACACTGACTGGAACACAGGTTCATTTTCTAAAGAAATCATGTCTCCTGATACGAGCATAAAGGTTACCAGTGTGGTGTCCGCGCGAAGAATGAATTTCTTTCATCCAGTTCAGATAATTTTTATACCCCAAACTGACATGAAATTAGCCGTAACGTGAGATTCAGATCAGTCTGTACATCTACGCAGTCTGATCAGAGTCTTCGTGGTCCACATGAAGAAACTTTATATCCTCCAAATTGCCCCTGTGAAGATTCTTATCAGATTGTGCAACTGCGCCGGCTGATCTGAATCTTCGCTTGGCGCACATGTCCGAAGGTATACATGTATTTTCTGAGGTTGCAGCTCAAATATATCATTTATACAGTATATCATTTAAGCATTTCTGATATAAGTTTCTATATTTGTGAAAGTTTTATTTATTTAGTTCAGTCGTTATTTGAGTATTATTTTTTTTTCAGATCTCTAAACATAACGCAAATTTACAATGCTACCTCAGTGGCAGAGAGGTTGCAGATGTTCTTCTTGACTTTAAATCTCATTCTTTACCATGGAAGAAAGTTTTAGCATTTCTGAAGTCTCTACAACCTAGATATTATTCTATATCTTCATCACCGTTAATTGTAAGTTTAGATTTACTTCGTTATTCTCGAAAATTGATACATTATATTTTAGTAAATATGTTGTTTTTATTCGTCAGGGAAATAGCTACGTTTTACTATTCTTCGGTAGGCTGTTTAAAAGTCGTTAATGGAAACTGACTTTGACCATAAGCAAACAACGACGATGGCAATCAAGGCCCAGTTGTTCAAAGCATCGTTAGCTTAACTAGCTTGTTAGCTTAACTAGGAACTGTTCTAGGAAGTACAATATATAATTCACAGGTATTTTTGCTGAAAAAAATTGGGTAAGCTGCTCATTTTTTTTCAGCAAAAATATTAGCATGTATGTCATATTTAATGATCAAAGTTTTAACGATACGTTAACTAACGACATCGTTAGTTTTGAATACTAGGCCCAGCCTGCTAGAATAATGAAATTTTGGTTCATTGGTACATCTAATTCAGCTGATATTTCACGTACCGAAAATATGATACTGCTACCGACATGGTGACATGGCTTGCTTTATAGAAAAAAGCTTTTCCGCGTACTTTAAAGCTTAAGGATATTGTATCGTAATGCTTAGGGTAACCAAATATATGCCACAGATGGATGACTATGGAATGTTCTGCACTACGTTGCATTGTTTTACAAAATTAGTACTCCATTGTGTAATTTTAATTGCAGTGGTGGGTTATTAATTGTCTTTTGTCGTCATATGCAGTACAAAAGTTAATAAAGGCAATTGCATATAATCTGCATTGTTTCTTGTAAAACTATGAGCCAGCACACGACAAAACCTACATTAAGACTTGTGCGACCAGCGAAGACTCAGATCAGCCTGCGCATCCGTGCAGTCTGATCAGAGTCTTCGCTGATCGCATGTGCCTTCTTCTGCCTCCAGGCTGTTCAAAGAGGAATAAACAAGAATCCATGCCATACTGAGTGGAAATACAGGCAGATCTGAGCCTTTGCTGGTCACACAGGTCTTATTGTAAGTTTTGTCGTGTGCTGGCTTGTATGGTTTTATAACGGAAAAGTAATAATGTGTACCTTTAAACGATACAAGTCTCTAAAGCTGGAATAGAACCTTGATTTGCATTTATATCTTGCAGGAAAGCAAATCTGTTTGTTTGACAGTGGCAGTTGTACGTTATACATCCCATAATATATCCAGAACTGGCGTTGCAACAACCTATTTACAAGATAGATTGGCTATAGGAGATAAATGTCCTGTATTTATGAGCTGTAATCATGACTTTAGATTACCGAGCAACAGTCAAGCACCTGTCATACTTATTGGTCCTGGAACGGGTATAGCGCCATTCAGAGCTTTTATTCAAGAAAGAGGTAGGTTATGTACCTCCAAGGTCAAATGTGGGTTGAATACGTCTGAATGATAAAAATAATAAGTCGGATCCTGTTAGTACTGTTTCAAAGGGTGCCGGGTCATTTCGGCACATAGCAAACTCGGCATATAACCAACTCGGCCCATACCATCTCGGCATATAGCAAACTCGGCACATAAATATAGTTATATATCTGTACAGTTATGCGTCTATTTCTAGATGCAGTTTACACTTTTTATAGATAATTATAAAAAAGGAAAAGATAGGAAAGATAAATTTCTTTCTTTTTTTTCTTCAAATTATATCTTTAATCATTCAGTAGGCCATGAAACGGGCACAATTTTTACTGTAATAGATTACTTAGGTATACAGGGGTATATACCAGTTTTTCTTATTTTTATTCTAAAACACAGAATGTGTATACTTCAAGTTAGAAATAAAAATATATGGGGTTTTTTTCAGCAGAGATAAGAGTTTTTCATCTGAAAATTTCCTTTTAATTTTTATGGCACATTTTTACGCCTGTATAATTTTGACCCCTTAAAACCCACTTTTATGTAGTAAAACTTGGGTTTACAGGGTTAAGCATTATTTTTCTTATTTCTGCTAAAAAATAGATTGTGGGTACTCGTTAGAACCGCCTCGTCGAGGCTAAATGTTCTCAGATTAAAGTGCTAATCGGTATGACTTGGATTGAGTGTGCTTCGAATTTCTATTTGTCTTCTCTTTTTATCTTTTAGTAAAAAATATTAATAAATATTTGTTTTGCTCATTGTTTAATTAAACAATAAACTCTAGATGAACAAAGCGAATTAAGGAAGTCGGAATTGATTTCGAAACTGTAAATGTGAATATGGTGAAACAAGCCTTTCCTGGAATCAACAAACTTCTATCAGCCGATATGTGTTAATAAAGATATACAATTGGTATAACCTAGTGATAAAAGGGGATATACTTTTTTTCTTCTTATTTCTGCTCTAAAAAGCCTGAAAGGTAGACTGTTGATCCCCATTACCATTTATTGCATATGCGAACAGCGAAGGTTCAGGTGACCCTGTGCATCCACGCAGTCTCGCCAAAACCTTCGCTGTTTGCTCACCTAAGCTGTAGGTCATGAGAAACATTCAGCCAAAGAACCAAAGTTCTTGACCTGCTAAGGCGCTGAGCATGCACACTGAAAAAAGGTAAGAGAAAAGTCCAGGGAGTGCCACAATCACAAACCGCAGCCCTTTCCAGACCCCAAGAGGAAGAGGAAACTGACAAATCTAAACAAGCACAAACCGAACAAACGTACGAAAAGCACTACGATTAGCTCTCTCTTCCCCAAGCGAGGCAGCCGCAATACCAAAATGACCGAAAAACACAAGAACAAACCGACACACGGAAAGACACACAACAAATCGCCCCGCAGAACAAACCACAAAGCAACAAAGAGCAAGACCAACACCGGGACCACCGCCCCAGAACGGCCGGCAGAGCAAACCACCGGGGGGGTTTAAAGCACCCCCACAGCCAGCCAACTCTACCCCGGGCCCCGACGCCACTCTCAATACAGAAATACATAAAAACCCGGTTCGCACAAAGGCCCCTAACCCAGCCAACGCACCAAAGCGAAAACACAAAAATCAAATCAACCACCACAATAAACAAAGACGAGTACTCGTGGCTAACTCTGCTATACCGGACACCGGAACCACCGCCCTAGAACGGTCAGTAGAGCAAACCACCGGGGGGTTTAAAGCACTTTTACAGCTAGCCAACCCCACCCCGGGTCCCGATGCCACTCTTAATACAGAAATACATAAAAACTCGGCTCGCATAAAGGCTCCCAACTCAGTCAGCGCACCAAAGCGAAAACAAAAAATCAAATTAATCACTATAATAAACAAAGCTGAGCACTCATGGCTAACTCTACTGTATGCCAGAGTAAATGAAAACCAACAGCTGAACCACGGCGGGCCAAGCCAAAGATATATCGTCAAGCCCCAACCCACTGGTTAAAGTTTTACGAAGAGGCCGTCATTGAGTCTGAGTCCCGAACCGCCGTCGTGCAATTAAAGAGTGAAGCATAGCCACCAACAATGATTGGGTTGACAACTAGGCATGCAGTCTGCCGCATAATATCCAGGCTATAGCCAATTCTTTTATAACGGTTAATAAGTTTTCTGAATTGCTCCAAAAAGTTAGATTTACCTACATTTTTTTTTAAATCTGTACACTAAGTCACCGTAAAATTCTGGTTCCGATATACCTTGTTGCAGAAGTGTTTTCAGACTGACGCTGTATTTTTCTAACAAGGCACTGTGTCTGCGATAAAATTTCGAAAACGCCTTACGAAGTTTAAAATAACGATAGCGCTGCCTAAGATGTTTGGCAGTAAGGGCTTTATTACGGTAGTTAAAGTCATTAAGATTTGAAGAAGCTCTAGCGAATCTAATAAGTTGAGACATGTATACCCCATATGAGGTACGCCGGGCAGCTTGTTAGCTCTGTTGGTCTATAGTTTGTTGGATCTGCATGATCTTTCCCTGGTTTGGGAATAGGTATAATTGTGGCCAAACGCCACCTTTCTGAAAAACCTCCTGTTGTCCATATACCATTGAAAATGTGTAAAAGTGTGTCAAGGGCGGATTCGGGAAGATGTTTAAGCATTTGAAAGTCTGAGCGTACGGACTGTCCGAATGATCATTTTTCTCCGTCGTGGCTCATATTATATTTTTTTCATATTTCAACTCTGTAAGATAGTCTTAGGGAACTATGTACCCCATTTTAGTATTTGAGCCCCGTCGTGAGAAAACCCCTGGGGCCACCTGAAACTGCATGTGCGAACAATAAAGGAGCAGATGAACCGCGCAGTCTGATCAACGCTTTTGTTGTTCGCTACTTGGAAAGTATGATTACTTAGGTTGCTTTATGCCACAACGTGGTTTTTGAGACTGAGCAGGCCAGTTTTTGTCTAACCTGATCGATCGGAACCCCCGAAGACAGGTTTTCAAGCGACGAAGCCCAAGTAGTAAAACAGGTGGTTTCCATGAGTATATTTTATTTCTGCTCAAAACCATAGATTGTAGTTGCTCGGTAGAATCGCTTCTAAGCATGACATTTAGATTATAAATATTTGCCACCTTCAAGTTAAAATGATTAAAGGTCAAAGGAAACCTTTAACTGGTTGTTTGTAACGGTGGATTAAAGTATTCAACATAACAATAGATAATTGGACTAATCAGTTAATTATGGGCCGAGTTGGTTATGTGCCGAGTTTGCTATGTGCCGAGTTGGTTATGTGCCGAGTTTGCTATGTGCCGAGTAGTCACACAATCTTATAATACTCATGTTTGATATATCATATCATTTTCAAAATTATTTATGTTTGCTGAGGAATGATGTTTGAGATGAAGGGATAAACATGGTAAATGTACCATCATTTTTGACATTGAAAAAAAAACTGTTGTGACTTCCTGTTTGCTGTCCTGTGAAAAGCAGATTCTTTCTGTTAGAAGCAGACCAATTTATTTTTTGAGAAGGGAACAAAACAATTTGACTGAGGTGTCTCCTTTGAACTGCATCAAATTATCCGTAATATTTTTCCTTTGGCAGTAATGTTATATATTTATATTGGTGTTGTAACAAAATGGTTGGCTAAAGAAGGGCCATTTTCCGAAACCGTTCTACATCCTGAGAATACACAGGTAACCCTCCTGTATTATGATTTCAGTTTTATTGCCGTCTCACGTTTACATTTACATTACAGCATTAGATGTCCAGAATGGTGTAACTGTTTTATATTTCGGATGCCGACACAAGAATAAAGATTACCTGTACAGGAATGAGCTTGGTAAGCATAAAGTTTCCTGCCAAAAAATAGTTATGAAATTACCCAGGAAATATCAAGATAACACGCAAAGCCAAGGCCTTACATGGCATCGCAAATAGAAGTATGAGTAAGCAATAATCGACACATTAGTACAAAAACCAAACAATAATGGACATGTACTGATGAAACAAATGTAATTCTAAGAGCCGCTACAGAAGAACTCAATTACAGTGAAAACTCAGATAAATGTCGGATACACTTAAAATTAATGTGTTATTGCGTCTTGTTTCCCAACATACGATTATTTCTCTCTAATCTGTCACGTACATTAATCCAATAAATAATTTCTTGATTCAAATGGGAGATGGTTTTTAATCAAAGCACTGAAAGTACTGGTGGGTCCATTGTCTCTGAGTATAAGCTTGAAAAATGGTCCTAAAGGGGACCTTAGACTGTTTCATTTAACCATTACCTTCCTGTAATTTAAACAAACAGTGCAAAACTTTATCAGACGCTACGTTCCGTGGCGCCTGATCTGGGTCGGCACTGTTTGCAAATGTTCCAAATGTCCCCATCCAGGTTTTATAGATACCCTTCTAGCAACAGCACTTTGACATCACAGCGACAAGACTAGCGCGGCTATAAATAACCGTTACCTGGATTTCGTTTAACGCGCGGTTTGATTACATTAGTCAGTGATAATCACGTGGACAACTACCTTAAGGAAATGTTAGCGTTTGTATGCTATGGCTCGATTGTAAACCATCGACCACAAAATGGGAAATTGTCCATTATACCAATACATATATGTCTCCTTACTGTAGATAATGCAAACATACTGACGTTTTCTTTAGACCAAGAATTCCACGTGAGCAATGAACGTGTGTGCAATGCAATCAGGTGGAAGATTAGGAACATTTTTTTCCTATTTTGTAGAAAATATACAAATTTGCAGATTGCATTCTTTAATGTACTAAATTTAAAGATACCATTTCTGAAACCCAAATACTAATGAATGTTTAAAATTATTTTATGAATTGATAAACCCCAGTAATGCTGTAGATAAATAACTTATTTGTAAATTTTCGTTCGAAACAGCCACGGTAAACGAGCCATAGACGTCCGAATCTTTTAAGGTTTCAGCCTTATGTTGTGAGTAAATGTCGGAATAAATGACAACTGGTTTATCAACTTAGAAATTTTGTAAACGCTCTTCATATTGTGGTTCAGTGTATTTAAGATTCTAGACTTTAAACTATACAAGCTTTAAGTGACCGTATTAAGAATAAATTAACATAAACTTGTGGACATCTCCTTAGATATTCAGTGTAAGATCACCAGTATGATTTTGATATGGAAAAGTTTACATATTTAGACGGATATGTCCTGCAGCTTCCTTCCTGCAAAGTGCACATTTCACAACTTATTAGAACTACAGATTAATAAAATTGGCACCGAAGCGCCGTTTCGGGATTTAAATTAATCTATATTTAATGACATAATCTTTACTAAATTTTATGATGAATGGGACGACCTTGATTTCGGTAATGTAAATTTTAAATTTTTGGATGGCGATGCCCCTCGTACAACATTCTATTTTGTATATATTTCTCAGTTAATTCGTTTTGCTAGATCATCAAGTCAAAATAGTGACCTGGTTGGGCTCATCGTGGTCCTGTTTGTGTTTTTTGTCGTGATCTGGCTTCAGATCGCCATTGATCCCTTTGCTTTGTTTCATCGCAGAGGATTGATTATATGTGTTTCACTATGATGTTTCACAGGTAAGGTAGAGAATTCTTATGCGGACCGATCATATATTTGCTATATGGAGTTGCATTAGAATTAAGGGTGAGATTTCGCGCGAGAAAAACTGGTTTAAGCTCCCTTACAAAAGTTTTTCTACTGACCGCTCTAAGGCGGTTCCTCTGTTGCATTCTTCTCTGTGTGCGCGTCTGTGATTTTATATGTGATGTTTGTTATGTCTATATTCGTTCATTATCTCCCATTCGTTTGGAGCCTCGGAAGGACTGCGCTTCGTGGGCTTCTTCACATATCTTTCTTTGCGAGAGCGTGTAGAAATAAACATTTTAACGCAAATCATCACAACCACGGTTATCGGTATCACAAGTTTGAAAATTGTTTATAAGTTTTATCCAATTTGTCAGCTTTGCTTCACCACAGCGATGTCCAATTATGTTTAATTAACAGAACACGTTTAGGACTAAGGGATGAGGGTTGTACGTCCACAAGGCCAGTTTAAATACCTGACCGTTTGGCTGTTGACGGTTTAATGACCGTGTTCTGCTGCAGTTTGTCTTCATTTGTTCCATCTGTCAATGAGAAAATTTTGTTTTGTATTGTCATTTCACTGTGATTCCTTGGGTATCTTGGGAGGGCTTATCATATTATTCTTAAATTTTAACAGTAGATTCTAAAATGAATGCCCCTTGAGACTGTGAAAACTCTCACAAATAAAACTGAAAACAGCCTAAATCCATTTTTCTACTTTACTACCTGTTGATATGTTTAAAAGCTGAAGGATGAAGTGTAGAATTTGATCAGACCATACATTGCGTTCTATGACGTCTGGTCGTGGCCTTTACTGTTTGCTGAGACATGTCTGTCACAGTATACAAGATGGTTACAGTAATACTACACGATTAATAGCACTGTAACATTTGATAATCTGAATTAATTGAAAACCGCATAAAGAAGACAATTTGCTGATTTGCAAGTTGAGTTGAGGATATACTAGCATATGATTGGTATCACCCCCTTAAACCCCACTTTTATATAGTAAAACTGGGGTTTACAGGGGTATATATTATTTTACTTATTTCTGCTCAAAAACATAGATTGTGGGTATTCGTTAGAACCGCCTCGCAGAGGCGGTTCTAACGAGTACCCACAATCTATGTTTTGAGCAGGAATATGAAAAATATTTGAATTTTTTTGTCTGAAAATTTTCAATTTTTCGGTGATTAACTTTTCAGTATATTTGAATAGGCATGTTTTCGTAATGTGCTGCAAATTCTGGATGTATTTGTATGAAAAGGCTAGACCCAGAATCAAGTGACCCGTCTGCAACATTCGCCTTTGCACAGAGGCATATTATGACTCGATAAATTACATGAAACGATAGCCTTTCAGACTGTAGTCACAAATTCTATCAATACTTGGAGTCTTTGTAGGGAACAAAATACAAATTGAAATCAATCGGTACATATAAATAATAGTTATTGACAGTAAGGAAACAGTAATGTAAATTATGTTGCATTATATGAATAATTCAATACATATTAAGTGAAGCACAACAAATATGCCCTTATATTATATGCAAACCGTGAAGGTCTAGATCAGTCTGCACAGTGCGTTGATGTATTAAACAGTATATATTACAGACAACCCTCTTTATACCGACACTCGATACAACGACAAAATTCGTTACAATGAAAATTTATCTGCCACGAAACCTTCGCTTAAGAGGTAACAATTTGTCACAAATATGCAATAATATTGTATTAAATACTTCAAAGAAACATGTTTTGGATATTTGTTAGAATTGCTTCACTGAGGCGATTCTAACAAATATCCAAAACATATTTTCTATGAGGAAACAAGAACAACACAAGACCTTTCTTACATGTCAGTCTGCTCATTAAGTATTCTGTATAACAGGAAATTCATTTTAATGGCAACGTCTTTGGAACAAATGCTGTCGTTGTAACGAAGGTTCACTGTAATTCGGTAATCGGGCAAGAAAGGATCGGATCAGGCCTTGTGAATATGCAGCTGATCCGGGGCTTGTTTGCCTTCATATTGTTTGCTATGTATTGTCTGCAATGTACCATCTGAATGGTAGACACACATTGACCCAGTAAAACCCTTTCACTGTATGATAATATTTCTTTGTGCCATACATTTGTTCTGGTCGGATAGTATGCCACAGATAAAGAACTGCATAATTTGCATGTGATAGATTACCTGTTTCCTTGATATAGAACTGCATATTTTGCATGTGATATATTACTTGTTTCCCTGATATAGAACTGCATATTTTGCATGTGATATATTACCTGTTTCCTTGATATAGAACTGCATATTTTGCATGTGATATATTACCTGTTTCCTTGATATAGAACTGCATATTTTGCATGTGATAGATTACCTGTTTCCTTGATATAGAACTGCATATTTTGCATGTGATAGATTACCTGTTTCCTTGATATAGAACTGCATATTTTGCATGTGATATATTACCTGTTTCCTTGATATAGAACTGCATATTTAGCATGTGATAGATTACCTGCTTCCTTGATATAGAACTGCATATTTTGCATGTGATAGATTACCTGTTTCCTTGATATAGAACTGCATATTTTGCATGTGATAGATTACCTGTTTCCTTGATATAGAACTGCATATTTTGCATGTGATATATTACCTGTTTCCTTGATATAGAACTGCATATTTTGCATGTGATAGATTACAGGTTTCCTTGATATAGAACTGCTTATTTTGCATGTGATAGATTACCTTTTTCCTTGATATAGAACTGCATATTTTGCATGTGATAAACTGCATGTTCTCAGATATATAACTGCATATTTTGTAAGTTATAAACTGCCTCATCACAAAAACATGCCTATATAATTTTGACCCCCATAAACCCCACTTTTTTATAGTAAAACTGGGGTTTACAGGGGTATACATTATTTTCTTAGTTCTGCTCAAAAACATAGATTGACGGTACACGTTAGAATCACCTCAGCGAGGCGGTTCTAACGAGTACCCACAATGTATGTTTTGAGCAGAAATATAAAAAAATCAGTGTTTTTTTTTATCTGAAAATTTTCAGTTTTTTGGGTGAAATTTTCTATATATTTGAATAGGCGTGTTTTCGTAATGTTTTCCTTGTCGCCTTCCAGCTCCTGAAAATAATTGTAGCACCTGGAGACGACTGTGCAGGTCTACTTAGTATTTGAAACATTTCAAAACTTGGGCTACTCTTGCATAAAAATCTTGCTCCCAAAGGGAACAAGTTCTGTTTTCAAGAATAGCCCCAATAGAGAAAAGTAAAATAGGCCCCTTTCAGCGTTATTTCCTTAGTCAGCGTATCCATTTCCCAACCTATCACTGCCTAATCACCCTCACCCCCCTCGCCCCGCCTCCCAGAAAATGTAGAATCTGTTTCCGAAATTTAATAGTGCAAGAGGACATGCCTACTTGTCATTACGAAAACACGCTTTTTCAAATATATTGAAAATGTCCCCACAAAAAACTGAAAGTTTTCAGATAAAAATTCTGATATTTTTCATATTTCTGCTCAAAACATAGATTGGGGGTATTCGCCTTGGCGAGGTGGCTCTAACTAGTACCAACAATCTATGTTTTCGAGCAAAAATAAGAAAATAATGTATACCCCTGCAAACCCCAGTTTGACTGCATAAAAGTCGAGTTTAAGGGAGTTAAAATTATATAGGAATGTTTCCGTGATGTCTAAATCTGATACTGCAAATAGACATGCTGATCTGTTCACATATGGTTTAAGACATTTTTGCATGATGAAGCTCAAACATTGTAAGCTACTTTATGGGACAATACACTTGATAGATTATAGTCATTTTCACAAGGGAGATGACTTTTATGTTGTCCTGTTTGCTTTCCCGCTTCACTGCAATCCCCTTCTGAATAGAGTTCTATTCTGAGAAAAAAAAGGAGCATTTTTTTTCTGTTAGAGTAGACCACATTTTAGAAGGGAGATAAAACAATTTCGAAAGATTTATCTCCCCGGAAAGTGTATCTATTTCCCCTTAAATTAAAGTTGAAACTGAGTAGGTCAACTGGTGTTCTGTGAAGTCATTTATTTTCTCGCAATATTCTGCGTAGTATGTTCAGAAACGGAAACGTCGTATTTGCTGCTGTAATAAGCATAATTCTCAAAACCCCGACGTGAAATTATGGCTGATGCTTAAAACCGTGAAATGCAAACTGTATATTCTGGTAAGCCTGTCAGTCTGGTGAATCTTATTAAGCCATAACAGTGCACATTAATTCAACTTAAATGAAAATCTCTTTGAGCTATTGCGCAAAACCAAAAAGCAAGACAAGTGCTCTAAGTTAGATAGCTAGTTATAAGTAGCCTACACATTAATCTTTATCACTCTCTGATCAAATTCAGCAGATGTAGTTTATCACGCTTAGGGCAAATTCAGCACATCCCACAGTGAAAGGTTTTTTTTTCTTATTTTTTTCCTAGAAACTAGGCTTTGACATTTCATGCAAATCGTCTCCAAAAGTCTATTTCTGGGAAAAATAAGAAAAAAATATTGCGTAGTGTCTTTTGCTGAAATTTTTCTCAGCATACTAGCCGCCAAGACTGCTGGATGCATCTGGTTACAACAAAGGTCACTATTGGTAATGCTATTTAAGCAAGCTGTCACTCCACGGACGTTTATTTAAATAAATTAATTGTTACTTTTGTGATGTTAATCATAGTAATGTATGGTATTGTCTTTGCAATGGATTGTCACTCTTATCACTTTTGTCAGTATCGTGAAATTTAGCGGACTTCGTATACATAGTAGGTTTGTCGCCATTTTGCACAAGCGCGACAATTTTATGACTTCTGATAGCTTTCCTACACACCAAGCCCCTTTTAAAAGGGGTCTGTTCTAAAAGAAAGAAGTGCTTTTAGAATATACCGCATTTGAGAAGGAAGGCAAGACCGTTTTCTTCGTGGTTCAACTAGTGGTTTTGTCATTGTCTGAGATGTTTGCCAAGTGTCATCGTCCCTCATTCGTATTTAATCACAATGAACTAATTTGATTTACATGATTTTCTGTGATGTTCCAACGATTGAGTTAGAGAGCCTCCATGCGAACCAAACAATTATTTTATATCTTTTACAATACTTGAATCGTGGATGAAAATTTGGCACCAGTAAAATCGAGTTTAAGCAGACAACCGACAGTTTTTACTTCTGACCGTTCGAAGGTGGCGGTTCTTGTGTAAGGTGAAGGTTCTTGTGTTGTTCCTTAAAAATGGGGGTTTCGCGGCTTCTTTCATGTACTATTCTGTTGTCCATTAGGAAAACACGCCTATTCAAATATACAGAAAAATCAACTCCAAAAACTGAAATTTTTTCAGATTAAAAAAATGTCTGATATTTTTTATATTTCTGCTCAAAACATAGGTTGTGGGTACTCGTTAGAACCGCCTCTGTGAGGCGGTTCTACAGAGGCGGTTCTAACGAGTACCCACAATCTATGTTTTTGAGCAGAAATAAGAAAAATAATGTATACCTCTGAAACCACCATTTTTACTATATAAAAGTGAGATTTAAGGGGGTCAAAATTATGTAGGCATTTTTCGTATCTATCTGACATTGTGGTCACCTTGTTGGGGAAGGAGGAGCTGGGTGCTTTGTTTTGCGTTGCTTTGTGCGCGTACCAATGGCTCATTTGACAGTGTACTGAACTGGCACCCTTGTCACGTCCTTTATTGTCGGCGCCCCAGGTGATTTTATTATTGCAAGAAATTGTCTATATTTGTTCAATTATCATTGACGTGTACAAACTAATTTGACCAGTTCTTTATGCTGATGTCAGCGAAGACTAGTTCTTATTGCATCGTTTGTAATTATGCCGGTCCAACTTATATATAGTCGAATTACATGCAGACAGTTATCTTTTGAAATAGGTGGATGCTATTGATCCGTATTACCTTAGCCGTGTCGCGAGAAAAGAGGCTCTACAGACTTCCCGTCAAATCAATCTTTCAATGCGCATGCGCCTCTCAACCGAGGTCACATGTCTAGTTCTTTGATTGGTTTCCCTTGGCCTGCCGCTAACGATAACGAACAGCGCTGAACAGCGCTGTTCGTTATCGTATGCGGCAGGCCATGGGGAAACTAGACACGATAGCGAACAGCTCTGTACGCATATACTTTTACGGATTTTCTCCCATGATGAGGTTCTCCTACTGAACAGCAAACAAAATTCAATAGAAGATATTTGCTGTGGTGTTCAGCTTGTAGAGAGTCCTCATCTTTGTTTTATCACTACAGTCGAACCTCAATAGCTCGAACACCGATGGCTATTTTACCATGGCTAATTCGAACTCGTTATGTTTCCCTACGAAATTCTTCCGATAGCTCAAGAAAATTAATATTTAGGGAAATTTTCTTATTTTA